>OZ012739.1:581841137-582481490 GCA_963859935.3 Lathyrus sativus
GTCAGATATAACAGTATAATCTGAAAGACTTAAATTCAAATAAGTTAGTAAAATGTCTGAATTTTAGTTTTTGGTAAATGCTTATAGGTTGAACACTCAGTTTCTCTTTTTCTCCCCCTTTTTGTCATAATCAAAAAGATTTTCAAAGACGGAAGGAAATAAAAGAGAAGAAGTAAATAGGAGCAAAACATGTTAGCATGCAATTAAAACAAAATAAATCAAAGTTCACAGACAAACAGGCAGAGGCCAAAAAAAAAACACATAACACAATAACGATAACCAAACATCAAAAACTCAGTTCATGTGCAAAACAACAAATAAAACTAGGTCTGGCGAGAGGCAATGAGGGTCAGAAGCTCTGTCATCTTGGCAGTTGACTCTTCTTGCTTAGACATCCAGGTCTTGATTTCATCGGTTGTTTTCTCTTGCTTGATCATCCAGTCCTTGATATCCTTCACATCATTCACAAGTTCTGAAACCACAGATGAAGACGGAGCAGATGCAGCAGCAGCAGGGTTCCCTTCAGATTGGTTTTCAACAGAAGCTTGTTCAACCATTTCAAAATCAGGAACAACTGGAGGAGCAGCTTCCAATAGTAACACAGGAGGAGGAGGAGGCATGTTCATCAGTGTCACCTTTATTAACTCAGCAAATTTAGTCTTAGCAAGCTTAGAGCATTTTGCTCTAACTTTTAGGGCAGCTTTGTTAAACATCCAGATGAAGCGCTTCCACGCAGTATTTGAAACATTTGGGTCCAAACTAGACATACATACAGCCTTAACACGATCATATTCAGAATCTAACTCCTTTTTGAAAATATCAAACATAGCATTAACACAAGATCCTAAATCTGACTGTTCATTCTGACCAGAGGAAAAAGGATTAGGGGTGTTAGCAGGAGTAGGTTCAGATGGTTGTGGTTGAGGTGTGGGTGGTTGAGATGTGTGGATGACAGATTGAGGGAGTTCAGCTGAGTGAGGAAGAGTTTGATTCTCAGATGGATTAGTTTCAGGTGGTTGTGGAATGGTTTGGTTTTCAGCTGTTTGAGTGTCAGAGGGTTGAGCTTCAGATGGTTGTTGAGATGGAGAGTTTGGTGGGGTATGAAACAAAGCAATGTTAAGATGTTTCTTCAAAACACTCTCAGAGCGAGCTTGTTTGAGTGATTCTGAATCATAGTCAGATGAATCAGATGAATCAGAAGATTCATCTGAGTGAACAGATGTAGACGAAATTTCAATTGTTTGGTTGAGGGGTGGAATATCAAGAATATTGTCAGAAAGATTTAGATCTTCTGAGGGAATTGCTTGTTCAGAGTGTTCAGTTTGAACAGTCTCTGGATGATTTTGTTCTGAAATAATTATTTGTGGTTGGGGAGTCTCTAAGTGGGGATTCTCTTGTTGTGACAAAGTTGGTTGTGGAGGTGTTGTTGGAGAATTTTCTGGTTGAGTTGGTTCTGGTGGAGTTATTGTTGGAGAGTTTTCAGATAAAATTGGTTCTGGTGGTGGAATTTCTGTTTGAATAGTTTGATGTTGTGGATTAGATGGGATTGGTGCTGGAGATGATTGTAAATTTACTGGTTCAGAGGATAGTGGTTCGGATGAGATATTGACAGACTTTCTAGATTTTGAAGTTCTTGGAATGAGGCTTGGAGAGAGTTGTGGTGAAGATAGTGGTGAATGAACAGTAGGAGTAGGATCAGAGGCTAATACCTGTTGAATGGTGTCTCTGATTTCTTCCAGAGTAGCTTCTCTTGGACTGCTTCTGGCCTTCTTTCCTTCTTTCCTCTTCTTTCTTGATGCTTCAGGAGCTTTTCTCTTCTTCTGAACGGATTCTTCGTCAGCCTTCCTCTTACTGCGCCTTTCCTTCATCTGATTAGGCAATTCTTCTCCAGGCTTCTGAACGAGATTAGCAGGTAAAGGGATTCCTTCCTTTAGGCATTCAGTAATGTACAGCCAGACAAATTCCTTAGGTTCATCTGCACTGAACAGTGGAAAATCTTCCACAGGAATTCTTCTACCTTGAATCTCGTCAGAGTTGATCTTCCTGAGTTGTCCTTTCAATTCTGAGATGATTTTCATCCTCTTCAGATTGAGTCCATTAATTTCAGAGCCAATGATGTGAGTCAGATCTTCTGTAATCTTCACATCAGTCAGATGCTGAACCAGCTTGTTCTCAATAAGTATATCAGAAATCAACCTTCCCAGAGGTATCCATGTCCTTACTTTACCAGCTTTCGCCCTTACTTCCTCTCTGGTTTCTTTGACATGAGTTAGTAAATGACTGAAGATGAGATACGGTAGATCCACTTTGACATTTTTGCTAATGCAGTACATAAAATACAAATGTTCAGAACTCACATAATCTGGAGAGTTTGAAGGTTTTCTGTGGAAAAACGTACTCATAAAGATTTTCGCCCAGATCCTATAAATGGGTTTTAAATCTTTAACCTTACTTGACGGCAAACCAGCAATAGTAACTTCTTCATAAACCCTAGCCATATCGATGCGAGAAGAAGCAATATTTGAAACACCATCAGACTCAGTATAGCTAAACAGTTGTCTGATCAGGTTTTCAGTGATGACTATCTCCACTCCAAGAACCGAAGAATGTATAAACTTGGGACCAGCGCTTGCATGTATCCAAAATTCCTTAACCAGTGTTGGGAAAACAGGCCCCATTAGCCTTTCAAAATATTTTTCCCACCCTTGAGCTTTGATGGCAGAAATGAGATCAAACCCATTTTCCTTTAAAGAGTCAAGGTCAATGAAGCTTTCACAGAGCACTTCTAGATCAGCCACTGGAGTGAATAAGGTTCGTTCAGGTTCTTTGTACATGATAGTCTTTTTAGGTTTTGCAGCAGTGTTTGAAGTAGACGCCATTGAAGAAGAAGAAAACCTTGGTTTCGGTTTAGGGTTTTGGAAGAGATTGAAAAGGAAGCAGAAACGCATGAATGAAGTGAATGTGGAAAGTGTGATAGAAGTGTGATAGGTGATATATATAGGAAAACAAAAAAAATATAGGGCACACAAAAGACACTTACGCACGTTTGGACAACATTAAATGAAAAGTAATCATTTCACATTAAATTATGACAGCTGGGGGAAAAACAAGAAAAGTGAGATTTTCAAAGCATTACCTCAAACGTCAAATCAGTTAAGCACTCAATCTTTTCAGAAATTGAATGCCACGTGTTTGCTTTGTTGGCTCATTTGATTTCTCTCACGAAATGAAACGTTTCCAACTTTCAGATCTTCTGAGCTTGTTAGTTCAGAGTTTTACCCAAAACGAAATAATCAAATAAATATAAATGAATAAAATAGACAGATGAAATACTTCAGATTATTAAACATTTTGCATCTGAGAGGTTGCCTCTGAGAAATATTACTCTGGACATAAATCCATACAAATATTTTTCAGAATAAACTTAAATCTATCTTCAGCAAGGGGTTTTGTGAAAATGTCAGCCCATTGATGATCTGAATCAACAAAAGCTAAATTAATTACACCCTTCTGAACATAGTCTCTGATGAAGTGATGTTTAATTTCTATATGTTTTGCCTTAGAATGCAAGATTGGATTTTTTGACAAACATATAGCAGAAGTATTATCACAGAAGATAGAAAGTTTACTCTCATAGATTTGATAATCTTCTAATTGACTCTTCATCCAGAGCATCTGAGTACAACATCCAGCAGCAGCAATGTATTCTGCCTCTGTAGTTGATAGTGCAATGGTAGGTTGCTTCTTGCTGTACCATGAGATCAGATGACTTCCAAGAAACTGACAGCTTCCAGAAGTGCTTTTACGTTCAACTCTGTCTCCAGCATAGTCAGCATCACAGAATCCAACTAACGAAAATTCATCAGATCTTCTGTAACACAAACCCATGTTAGCAGTACCTTTCAGATACCTCAGAATCCTCTTAACAGCTGTTAAGTGTGATTCTCTAGGATCTGATTGGAATCTAGCACATAAGCAGACACTAAACAGAATATCTGGTCTAGAAGCAGTCAAGTATAGAAGAGATCCTATCATACCTCTGTAGAGTTTTTGATCTACCTTCTTACTTACCTCTTCCTTACCTAGAGTGCTTGTAGGGTGCATTGGAGTCTTTGCCATTTTGCTATCAACCATGTTGAACTTCTTCAGAAGCTCTTTAACATATTTGGTTTGATGTATGTAGGTGCATTCTGGAGTCTGATTGACTTGGATTCCCAAGAAGAATATCAATTCTCCCATCATGCTCATTTCAAATTCTTCCTGCATACATTTAGCAAACTCCTTTCCAAGCGTAATATTTGTTGATCCAAAAATAATGTCATCTACATAAATCTGACAAATCAACAGATCTTTCTTAACAGATTTACAGAATAAAGTTGTATCCACTTTTCCTCTGATAAAATTTTTCTTCAGAAGGAAGTTGCTCAACCTCTCATACCAAGCTCTGGGAGCTTGTTTTAATCCATAAAGGGATTTCTTTAATTTGAAAACATGATCTGGAAAGTTTTCACTTTCAAAACCAAGAGGTTGGTGGACATATACTTCTTCTTCTATAATACCATTAAGAAAAGCACTTTTAACATCCATCTGATACAGAGTGATGTTATTCTGTGCAGCAAATGAAATAAGAAGACGAATAGATTCTAACCTTGCCACTGGAGCATATGTCTCAGTGTAATCAATACCTTCTTGTTGACTATATCCTTGAGCAACCAGCCTTGCTTTATTCCTTTCTACTTCTCCCTTTTCATTCAGCTTATTCCTGAAGACCCATTTTGTTCCAATGACATTGAATCCTTTAGGTCTAGGAACCAGATCCCAAACTTCATTTCTGGCGAATTGATTCAGCTCTTCTTGCATAGCTATAATCCATTCATTATCTTCCAGAGCCTCATCTACAGATGTTGGTTCTATCATTGACACTAAGCCAAATAAGGAAGATTCAGATGTTCTGAGAAATGATCTTGTCCTTATAGGATCATCTTTCTTTCCAATTATCACATCTTCTGGATGAGAAGCTTTGATTCTGGAAGAAGATCCTCTGACAGTTGGTCTTTCAGAAATATGCAAGTTGTTTAGTTGGGAAGTCAAAGGTGTAGCATCTGGGGTTGCGTCAGAATCTTTGTTCTCTGCCTTTTCTGCCTCTGAGCCTTCAGAGTCTGTGAGAATCACTTCTCTATCTGCAGAACTTTCAAACTGCTTTGGCTTTTCAGAGCCAAGCTTATCATCAAATCTGACATGAATAGATTCTTCCACAATCTGTGTTTCAGTATTGAATACTCTGTAGCCTTTAGAGCGTTCAGAATAACCAAGCATGAAACACTTCTGTGCTTTGGAATCAAACTTGTTCAGATTATCTTTAGTATTAAGCATATAACAAATACATCCAAAAGGATGAAAATAAGCAATGTTAGGCTTTCTGTTTCTCCACAATTCATAGGGAGTCTTTTTCATAAGAGGTCTTACAGACACTCTGTTCTGAATATAACAAGCTGTGTTAATTGCTTCTGCCCAGAAATATTTTGCCAGATTTGTCTCGTTGATCATGGTTCTGGCCATTTCTTGCAATGTTCTATTTTTCCTCTCTACAACTCCATTTTGTTGTGGAGTTCTAGGGCAGGAGAAATCATGTGCAATGCCTTTTTCAGAAAAATATTTTTCAAAATGTTTATTTTCAAATTCTCCACCATGATCACTTCTGACTTTAATAATTTTACAATCTTTTTCAGTCTGGACTTGATTGCAGAAGTCAAAGAACACAGAATGAGACTCGTCCTTGTGTTTTAGAAACTTTACCCATGTCCATCTGCTGTAGTCATCTACAATGACTAACCCATACTTCTTGCCTCTGATGGATGCAGTTTTCACTGGTCCAAACAGATCAATGTGAAGTAATTCCAATGGTCTGGAGGTAGAAACAACATTTTTTGATTTAAAATGAGATTTTGAAAATTTACCTCTTTGACATGCTTCACACAGAGCATCTGAGTTGAACTTCAACTTAGGAAGTCCTCTGACCAGATTGAGTTTATTAATTTGAGATATACGTCTCATATTAATATGTCCCAATCTTCTATGCCAGACCCATTGCTCATCATTCACAGATAAGAGGCATTTTACATTTTGAGCTTTAAGTTCTGAAAGGTTAATTTTATAAATGTTGTGTTTCCTCTTTCCATTGAATAGGATAGAACCATCCTTTTGACATACAGCTTTGCAACATTTTTGATTAAAGATGATATCATAACCATTGTCACTTAATTGACTTATGGACAATAGATTATGTTTCAATCCTTCAACTAACAAAACATTAGAAATAGAGGGTAGGTTGCCATTACCTATAGTTCCAGAGCCAATGATCTTGCCCTTCTGGTTCCCTCCAAATTTCACGTCCCCTCCAGATCTAAGTTCCAGACTTTGGAACATAGACCTTTCTCCCGTCATGTGTCGTGAGCATCCAGAGTCCAGGTACCATGATTGGTGTCCTGACTTTGCTGCTAAGGACATCTGCAACAGGGATTATTTTGTCTTTAGGTACCCAGATCTTCTTGGGTCCTTTAGGGTTAGTTGCCTTGTAGGTATGTCTAAACTTTTGTTTTTCAACATAGTTTTTGTTTAGACTTGCCTTAGATCTAAACACATGAGTATTCTTTTCAGAGCTCGTGTGTTTAATATCATTTAAATGACCAAATTTAAATTTAGAGTATAAAGGAGTTATCTTAATAATCAGATCATCTACAGGTATTGGTCTTACATCTTTTTCAAGAGAAGAAGATTGAAATCCAATTCCCTTTCTTTTATTCCTACTAACTCCATAGATCATAGAAGCCATCTTGCTTCTGTCTATGCTTTTAGTGAGGAACCTCTGAAAACTAGAGTCATATTTTTCCAAAATATTTTCAGATGACTTAGCTTCAGAGTCAGATTCTTGTTGAACAATTTCCAAATCATTTTTTTATTTTTAAATTTATTTCTCTCTGCTCAACAAGTTCTGTTTTCAGATTATCAATCTCAGATTCAAGATTGCTTTTCAGCTTCTTGTTCTTGAGTTTGATATTATTGTAGCTTTTCAAGACTTCAGATAACACCTTTATAAGTTCATCTTTGGTAAGTTTGGACATTACCTCTTCAGCATCAGAGTCGGAGTCTGACTCAGATTCAGATGATAATTCTTCATTCTGATCTTCTATTCCAGCCATTAATGCCATGTTGGCACACTCTTCTTCTGCTTCAGATTCAGATTCAGATTCATCTGAATCATCCCAAGTTGCCATAAGAACCTTTTTCTTTTTATCAAACTTTCTCTTGGGTTTCTCCTTGAGAAGTTTGGGGCAGTCATTTTTGTAGTGCCCAGGTTCCTTGCATTCATAGCATGTGACCTCTTTCTTTCCAGATCTTCTGTGTCCAGAAGATTCCTTCCTGTGGTCAGCTTTCCTGAAGTTACTAAACTTCCTTCCCTTGTGCTTCCAGAGCTTGTTGATTCTTCTGGAGATCATGGACAGTTCATCTTCTTCTTCAGAAGATGATTCTTCAGAACTTTCTTCTTTTACCTGCAAAGCTTTAACAGGTTTGTTAGATTTTAAAGCTATGGATTTACCTTTATCTTTCTTCTGGGGCTCATCTTCCTCCAGCTCTATTTCATGACTTCTCAAAGAACTGATAAGTTCTTCTAAGGAGATCTTATTCAGATCTTTTGCCATCTTCAGTGCAGTCACCATTGGTCTCCATCTGGTGGGAAGACTTCTGATGATCTTCTTGACATGATCTGACATTGAGTAGCCCTTATCCAGAACTTTCAGACCAACAGTAAGAATCTGAAATCTAGAAAACATAGTTTCTACATTTTCAGACTCTTCCATTTTAAATGCCTCATACTTCTGTATGAGCGCCAGCGCCTTGGTCTCTTTAACCTGAGAATTTCCCTCATGAGTCATTTTGAGTGACTCAAACATGTCATGAGCAGTATCTCTGTTTGTAATCTTCTCATACTCAGTATGAGAGATTGCATTAAGCAATATAGTTCTGGCTTTGTGATGATTCTTGAAATCTCTTTTCTGTACTTCAGTCATTGACTTTCTATCAATCTTTTTGCCATCCTCATCAGTAGGACGTTTATATCCATCAATGACCATATCCCAAAGATCAGCATCATACCCGAGGAAAAAACTTTCTATTCTATCTTTCCAATAGTCAAATTTTTCCCCATCAAACATGGGTGGCTTGGTACTGATCCTATCTCCTTCATATTTGTTGTTGCAAGTTGATGTAGCTGTTTCCATAATGACAACAACACAAATATCAAAGTATCTTTCTCACAGGATCTTTAACTGTCACGGTTAAGTGGAGCACACGCAGAACCGGAGCTCTGATGCCAACTGAAGGTGAGAAAATTACTTAGAAGGGGGGGTTGAATAAGTAAGACTAAAAAATCAAAGATTAGAACACAGATATTTTTATCCTGGTTCGTTGCAAACAACTACTCCAGTCCACCCTCTCAAGAGTGATTTGCCTTTCTCTATCAAGGACTTAATCCACTATTTTAATCAAACGGATTACAAATAGCAACACCTAAGAACAACCGTTCTTAGTCTTCTCAAGAGCAACTGATCCCAACTGGATCCTCTTAAGGAAAACCTTTTACAAACAAAGTAAAACTTTTACAAGAGTAAGAATGCTTCTAATAAGCTGTTATCACACCAGTGATATTTCTCTTAAGTTAAGAATAAAGATAAAGCAAAGTAATATGATTAAGAGCTTTTTGAGATTTTCTTTGAGGAGTGATTTTTTGCTAGAGATTCGATCCTGAAGAAGATGGAGTGGACTTCTTTATATAGGCACTAAGATCCAAGAAGTCTTGTTACGTTGAAGGCTGTGCAGAAAAGCCTAGAGCCTTTTGTCTTCACATTGGAGGCTGTGCTGAAACAGGCCTGATGCTTTTTGTCTTCACTTGCAGAATACTTTCCTCAGAATGGGATGCACAGATAAAACCTTTTTGTCTGTGTCCTTGTGTCTAGCACAAAATAGGAAAGAGCTGTTGAGAAAAACCAACGTACATATTTAAATCTTCTTCAAAGTAAGTTCAGCTTTCAACATAAGAATCTGAATCTTCAGAGTCTTCTGATCACGGATCATCTGGATCTTCAGAGTCTTGAAAGTTCTTCAGATTGAGCTGAATCAGAGTATGTGCAGCTTGTGTGCTTGAGCGTGTAAATCCTTCAGAGCAGAGTCTTCTATGCTTTAGAGGCTCCTTCTTCAGAATCTTCAAGAGACAGAAGTCAGATTCTTCTGGGAGCAATGTTCAGATCTTCACTTAAGATGCTCTTGAACTTATGAAGTCTTTCATACAAACAATGTTCAGATGCAATTTTGCTTTCTTAAGATAATTTTCTTTAGTGCCTGTAGCAAACAATCTAGAACACGTTTAGAGTATATAATTCTTGAATACAAAATTCATAATTGTTATCATCAAAACATAGAGATATAACTAAGACACAATCTGTGCTCTTACAGATTGATCATGTGATTATTTGATCTTTGATCTTCATGTTTAATGCTTTCAATTGATGTTTAATTAATGCTTAAGTGATTTTGAATTTCATTTTTTGTGCTCAAATGTTAATCATAGCATGTGGTTGATTGGATAAGTCTTTTGGTTGCTGAAAGTGTTTTTTCCAAAAGCTGTTTCTGCCATTGTTACAGTGGTAACCGGTTACCTATATGTGGTAATCGATTACCCTGCATAATTTTCACGTGATTTTTCCATTTTTAAGTAGGTAACCAATTACTTGCATGTGGTAATCGGTTACCACAGTGACAAAATGTCATTTTTGCCTATTTTCAAGCTTGTTTGCTATTGTTTCCTCATGTAACTTCCATGGCTTGATATGCTTGGTATTTATGGATGTTTTATGAGCTGTTCACCTTTTGTTTGAAGCATGTATGCAAACTTTCAATGTTCGAGTTATCGATTCTCGATTATTTGCATTTTTGACATTGTATGATCATGATCATTCCTTGCACATTCTTTGATCACGTACTACATGATTTGCGATGCATACTAATTTTTTTGGTATTGTTTCACAATTCCATTCAGGTTTACATTAAGTTTGTTTCTCATTGGAATGAACTTAATCTTGTACAATCAATAATTCATCCTTTGCTTCAACAATTTTTCATCCCTTTGGAAAATTGTTAACATCTTCCCCTTTTGATTGATTAATCGAAACTTCGTTTCGATTAGTCGATCCTTCCTTTTTTTTCTTCTCCTTTAGATTTTCTAGAGTATTGTCTTCTCTTTTCCCCCGTGGAGTTGAAGATTCGCAACGCATTGGAGCACTGTAAACATTTTACGCCGTTGTGCTATCCGTTTGTTTCTTGCACCACACTTTGGTGTTAGAGAAGGAATGAGAGTGGAGAATTCCTACACTCATTCTGACTATTTTAGGTAAGGGACGAATGACCCTGTGCCTGGAACAGTCACCTCAATCTCCTTACTATGGTATCCCTGCTTTCTTCAGTTAAGTCGATCCTTGATCACTTGCAATCCCTATCTCCTCTTTGAAAGGGACTATCACCTTTCAATTCAACACCCTTTTCTCTTGAGGCCAATCCATTCTTGGTTCCCCAGAGTCTTGTAAGCACTCATTTCCTTGGTTGATCAATCATTTCTTTGGCTAAAACTAAATTCTCTTCTTCCCCAGTGAAGTAAGTCTTTCTTCTCCGGTTTACACAGTCTTCCTGTTCAAACCTAATCCGCATCAAAGTTCGCAACCTTCTCTTGGTTCTCTCTCCTTCTTGTTTGGGTAATCATTGTCTGTCAGTTAAACACCAGATTGTTCTTTTCCTCAGTTAATCACAGTCTGTCGGTTAATACTGAGCTTTCTTTGGGTTAATTGCCTTCTTCCGGCTAATCCCCCGATCTTTGGTTGATCACGGTCCGCCCGTTAAAACCAGCTTTTTCTTTGGGTTAATCACCTTCTCTTGGTTATCACCTGTCTTTTGGTCAATCACAGTCCGCCTATTTGAACCAATCACCCTTTTTCTCAATTAACCACAACCCGTCTATTAAGGTACGGAGTTTCTTTTGATTTAATCACATTCTTTTGGTTAATCAATCATTCTTTTCGGTTAATCACAATTCGTCTGTTAAGCAACAAACCCCCTGCAGTTAGAAACCTTTCTTTGGTTCAAATATTGCCAACTTTGGGTTAGTAACCTTTTTTCGGTTCGAATACCCTTTCCTTTGGTCAAGTGTTGTTTGTTCAGTCAACATGTCGTTCTTTGGGTCACAACCTTCGCTTGGTTTCACACTTGTTCTTTGGGTCACAACCTTTGCATGGTTTCACACCCGTCTTTGGTTGATTACCGTTTATCAGTTAAAACCAGTTCCTTTCTCCTTCCGGTTAACCACTGTTTATCAGTTAATATACCAATTTCCCCTAAGAGTCAAACACCTCTCTTTAGTTCAATAATCTCTTTCTTCTGGTTCGTCGCAGTCCGTCTGTTGACACCAACCTTTTTTCTCTCCCCACAAAGTTGTACTTTTATCTTTCTTCAGTTAATCACTGCTTACCAGTTAATGAACGAAGTCCCCCATGGATCATACCTTTATTTTGATTCTTGTCCTTTACTCCTTTTTTTTCTGGCCACGTCTCCATTCTTCCGTCTTCTTCACAGTGGAGTCATCTCTTTTCCTCTACATTCCTCGATAGAGTTCTTACCTTGCCTCACCTTTCCTCAACAGAGTTTTCCTTTTCTTTTTTCTTGGTTTTGACACCATTCCTTTTGCATTCCCCAGTTGGGTCTTGCTTTCTCTTTTGGCTCTTGGCTTTGACGCCGTATTTGTTTTTCTTTCTCAGCGTTAGTTCCCTGAACTGCGTAGACTCTGATTTCCTCATTGCACTATGAGGGTACGTAGGCACAAGATTGCAAAATCTTGGAGAGCCACCTTCCTCCGTCTTCTTCCATTCTTCTGTCTCTCAGGTCCGTCCAGATCCTCTTATTTTCCTTGGTTCCTTGAACTACGGAGCTCTGACTTCCTCATTGCACTATGAGGGTACGTAGGCACGAGGGCCCTAATCCTCCGCAAGCACTTTCTTTCTCTTTCTTTTCTCTCTCTTTTAGCTAGAAGCCTTTAGATAGATAACCCATCCAAGCCTAGAAGCAAGCGAAATGCTTCCCGTCGGGTACGACAGATGCTTAAGGTACTAGTACCTTCCTTTCGCATAACCAGCCCCCGTTCCTGTTTCTCTTTCCTTGAGTTTTATCGATATTTTCCCTGTCCTTTGCGACTAAATAAAGTTCGGTGGCGACTCTGTTGTATCTTTGAGTGTGCGATTCACTCAGGTATAATCCCGCTAGCGTCACTCTCTTCCATACTTCATGGCGTGATGGTGGAGATGGACTATCATTATCATCTAATGTGGAATCATCTCTCGATGATCTCCTTTCATTTTTAATTTTCTCCTCAAGCAAGCGATACCCTCCACGAGATAATACGTGTGGGTATACATTCCTAGCCACACTTTCCATACCCTTTTGACTTTTTTCCTATTATAAACTAAAAAAGTTATTAATCACTAAAAATAATAAAAATGTTATGCACAAAAAGAAAAAACTCCTACTAACCTTAAATTCAGGGGTATCTCGAGACTTCAGAAACTCTTTCCATGTTCCTTCTTTAATATAAATATATTTGACATGTGCAGGAGGGCGACCTTCTTTGGGATTTCTAATATATTCTTTTGTGAGTTGTGTCTTAAAACCTCTCCATCTCTCTCCCGCATATTTAATCCATTCATCCTTCAACGGATCCTTCTTTGGATCATCACATTCTAGAATAGTGAAATGAGCCTACACATATACATAAAGAATTTATTGTTAGTATATGGCATATGTTGTTAGTATATGATTATAAAATATAATAAAGTGTTGAATTTAAAATACCTTAACATCAACCCAAATAGCATCTTTTATGTCTTTACGTATGTATTTCCACTCATCTATCAAAATACTACATCTCTTCCGAGCAAGAGATGCTACATAACTCCTAAAAGTTGAAGCATTTTTACCAACACCAGTACATTCATAGGTTCTTGGATCAAACTCGACCTTTATCTTTTCACCCGTTTGATGAACTTTGTCAATTTGTGCCATCATAGTGGAACCTCTAACTCTTCTTTTATTAGGGTTACTAGATGAAGAAGGGTTGTCGGTTGAATCAACCATGTATCTGTTTACACAAAATAAAAATAATTAGAAATCAAATCAAGCACAAAATAAAAATAATTAGACATTAAATTAAGCACAAAATAAAAACAACTCGAAATCAAAGTAATGTCGAATTAACTTATAAAAAAAACTTACTAGTTCTCCCATATCCATTCTTCATGATCTATGCGAATAACATGCGCATCATCCTCTTCATTTTCTTCAATGAAGGTAGGCACATTTGTTGAGAAAGGAGGAGTTTCAGAAATATCAAGATTTGCATCTTGATTTTCATCACTACCATGCACCTTTCCTTGTATAACCACTGACCATCTTTTATTAGAAGAATCTGTGACATTAAACACTTGTTTTTCTTGAGATGCCACGATGAAAGGTTCGTCCGCATAAGCTAACTTTCTAAGATCAACCAGTTTAAATCCAAATTCATCAATTCTTACACCACTGTTTATATCAATCCATTTGCATTTAAATACAGGAACTTTAAACACAACATAATCAACTTTCCAAATCTCTTCAATCACCTCAAAGAGGGTATAGATGCGATAACCATGTTTTTATCTTTAGAACTAAAAAAAGTGCATGTACTCGACCATAATTAAAACCCCACTATTTTACATGGTACTATGGCCATCTTTTGACTTTGTATAAAAGGAAGTTTTATTAATAGCATATCCACTCCAAGTTATTATGTTACATTTAGGCTCATAGGACAACCACTTACTTGTATTAGAAGCACTCCCATCATTAGCAATTGTTTCCTTAAACCACTCAGAGAAACTCTTATTATGCTCTTTTAACAACCCTATTTCATTCACCTTGGGGTACTTTTTATTTATGATGCTTTTGTGAGCAGATAAGTAAGGTTGAACTTCATCCGTGTTATTCAATATATATAAATGCGCTTGAACAACCACCTCAATACTTAAGCTCTTGACCTTTAAACCTTGTGTACTCACACCCTTACATCTTCCATCATGACGAGACTTAGGAACCCCTACAACATCCACTTCTGACAAATAGTTTGAACAAAACTCATTTGCTTCTTCTGCAATGTACCTCTCAATAATCGATGCTTCCGGACGATGTGGGTTTTTTGTATACCCTTTTAGGACCTTCATGTATCATTCCGTTGGATACATCCACCATAAATAAATTGGATCACATAATCTAATCTCCCTTACTAGATGAACAATCAAGTGAACCATAATGTCAAAAAATGACGGAGGAAAATACATCTCTAATTGGCACAAGATAATTGCAACCTCATTTTCCAAATCATCTAACTTTAATGGATCAATGGATTTACATCAAATTGCATTAAAAAATAAGCACAACCTAGTGTCGCATCGCTGCAAAGAGGGGCCGACAAGGACAGAAGAGTCGCCACCGCTTGTTATTTATCCCAATGAGAGGGAAAGGAAACGATCAGAGAAAACCTACGAAAAGGGAATAAGACAGGTCATCGCAACCAAATCTCGGGTTCGGGAGTCGGTTACGCAAGAGGAAGGTATTAGCACCCCTCACGTCCGTCGTACTTGACGGGATCCACGCTTGTTGTCTAATCTAAAAGGGTGTAAATCTATCTATGCTAAAGGTCTCGGGGACGAAAGAAAAGGAAAATGACTCGATAGAGCGTCGCTGCTCTATGCCTACATATTCCCTCGTGTAATGGAAAATTCAGAGTCAACGTAGTTCGGAAAACTACGGATGAATGTAGGGGAGGTTGCTCGCCAAGACATCGTCGTCTTGTGCCTACGTATCCTCGTCTGGTACGAGAAATCAGAGCAAACGTAGTTCGGGCTAACACGACCATAGATTGGTTCAAGCGTTTTAAACCTAGTAGGGTTAAACAGTGATTCCAGCAGTTAGGGACGATGCCTGTTTGCGGTAGAATCAAAGCTTAACAAAACTCTTTCTAAAAATGGTTTTCCAATTAAGATCCCGAAGGATAAAAAAGATTTGATGTTTTTGTTTTTATGTTTTTTAAGACAAGAAGTGGATTGAATTATGGTTTGAAACTCATGTCACACTAAAGACTATGACTCGAGAGCGAATGCATCGCATATCGCCCAAAGGGCATACGCTAAACACTCTAGACAATTGAGAGGAGGTCCCCCAACCATCATTCCTCGAGTACATAAGGCTCGTAGCGTACGATACAAACCTTTCTTTATTAGGTGTTTTGAAATGTTTAGGAGATGAGAAGAGAAAGACTCAAACTAAGGGGAAACTCGACCCTAAAGTTATCATACACAATGCTCCTAAAGTCGGGATGAAAGGGAATAAAACTATCCTAATGTTTTCATGCAAAGGACTGAACACTTAATGTCTCTCCTACTCCCATCCTAAACGGAGGGACTAGGAATCCTAGGGGGGATCATGACACAAGGTCAAGCAAACACTAAATAAATTAATAGCAGATGAAATGAAAGGAAGAAAATTAATTTGTAAATTCAAAATTAAAATGAAAAATAAAAATGAAAAATAACATGAAATGAAATAAAAAAGGATGAAAAATAAAAAATAACACCTTTAAAAAAGAAAATTTTTTTTTTTGGTTTTTTGATATTTAAAACTAATTTTAAAATAAAGTGAAAGTTAAATAATAAATAAAAGAAAATAGAAGAAATAACATAAACTAAACACTAGAAAAAGAGAAGGTGCCCACCCAAGGCTTGAACCCAAGACCTTGGGGTTGCAAGCTGAAAATTAAGCCAACCAGACTACTCTCACGCGCTTGACAAATGATGGAGAAGGAAAAAAGAAATATTAAAAACGTGAAAAATAAATTATTAGAGCAAAAACGCCCCCAACTGGGCTCGAACAGGGGTTCTCAAGGTCAAACAAGTTTTTATGGCAAGGATTTTAACCACTGGGGTGGCGATACATCCATGTATTAATGCCACCCCATTAATACATGTATCAAAACAAACGCATGGCTGGGCAATTGGCAAGGCAAGGCAAAACTCATGAAACTCCAAAATACGATTTCAATCGAACTCTTTCAGTTCTCCATCAAATTTGATGAAATAAAAGTCTATCTCACCTGATTTTTTAAGAGGATCACAATGGTGCTGACCAAAATTTAAAATGATGCACTCATAACGAGACTCGAATGAATATGCAATGTGAAGCTTGAAAAAAGCACTTTGGAAATCAATGATCAAAACGGATGAGTTTAAGATCCAACAAAGGTTTGCACAAGTTTCAAATATCTTACTTATGATTGTGCTCAAGGAGCTGAGCTCAAATCCTCACCGAATCACAAAACGGCTGCCAAGTTGCAATTCAATGAAATGGTTTTAAAAAGATTATGCAGTATTACAATGTTAGAGCAATGCATAATGACAACAACCACATCCCAATCCAAAGTTCCAAATAGTCATGCACTCAATACAAATCACCACCACAGCTAGAAAATGCAGCCCTATATGCCAACAGAGATTGATTTGATACTCAAGATAATGAGCTGGCAGCAAAATGACAAAACAACCTACTCAAAATTGGTTTCACAGCCCATAAGGTAAAAGCAAAAGTTCCACAAACAAATACCTCAGCCTAGACCTGAGCTATCTTTAAGTGAATTCTAAAAGATCAAATGGAAAGCTGAATCCCAAATGATAAACCCCCCAACAGAACCAATGCCAACAGACTTTAGTATGTCAACAAGGCTTGAAAATCCAACCTGTCATGAACTTCAATAGAACCAATGCCAGCAGACTTTCTCTTCACCTCACCAGAGCAAATCAACAGAGAAAACCTACTAGCCTCAAATATCCTACCTGAAATAACTCTCATTAAACTACTAGTTAAACAGCAGCAAAGCTCACACTAGACTCCTTCAACCAGCCAACTACATGCCTCTCATGACAGTTCCAAAATAAACCTATCCAAAATGTGGGAACTGAATACAATAGCCCTTCAAAAACTTCATGACAGTGCTAAATGGTCTATGTCACACTAAACTCAAACACTAATCACTCATTGTTACCAAACACATTAAGGCAAATTTCAAACTAACTCTAGTGTGAGTAATGAATCTAAACAGCCTGCAGTCCAAATCAAACATGCTGGCAGCTACTATGAATTAACACACTCAAGAACAAACCTTGGCAGAACCCATGGCCACATACATAGCCAACCACACTCAGCCGACCTAGGCAACTACTAAGACCTAGACTTAATTCTCATGAAGTCTACAAGCTGACTGAGATTCTTGCAAGAAAAGGAGGTTAACAGACCTCAAAACCAAAACATCAACAACCATACTCTTCCAATGCAAAATCATCTAATGGCAAAGTAAATAGTGCATATTGAAAAAGCTCACATCAGATCAGTCATGCCATCATGACAGTGCTCAACTCAAATAGTTTAATTCAATGATAGTTTTCAATTGCTGAACCTACCCTCAACCAAAGATATTCACATAGTCAGCCTGCACAGATCAAGCAATGCCTTTCCCTCATCAAGCATCAGCCAAAACAAGGTTTTAGAATCAAGTTTAAAAGAGTCTAGATGGTCACCCTCTCCACAAGCAAGTTAAGTGATTTGACAAATTCCCCCTCTAAGAGCAGTCATAGATGGATTCAAGGTATTACGTCCTTACAAGAGATGAATTCTTGACAGCAAGCTCAAACCAAGATTTAATCACCATTAAACAACAAAGTGCCTAGTTTTGCAACAGCAAAAAGAGCAAATATTTGACATGACTAGAAGGTGAGATTATGGTACAGTGGTTCATGAACTATGGACAGACCTAGAAGCATTACTATGAGTCTTAACATGATTAAATTAGCACCAATCATCAGTTCTACACCTCTAACAGCTTTACAAGCTAAAGGAGGTTCACTCATGACCATAAGTTAATGGTCATATCCTTACTACATCACAACAGCAGAAGAACAACATGTCCTAAGCTTCTATGACAGTCATCAATCATGAATCACTTCAACCACAGCAGTCCAAAAAGAAACTGGTTTTGGAAAACAGAATTAACAGCACAACTTTACATCACAATGCCCTCATGTCATTCATTCACACAAACACAGGGTGGACAAAATTACTCAAGGGCAAGGATTCCAACATAACAGTTGCAAATTCCAAGAAATAAGAGTGGCAGCTCTGGTTATAACGATGTACTCATCAAACACTAAGTATAAAGGCATGATAGTGTACTAGTGAAATTACTAATGGCTTAACAGCAATCTTGGCCTGAGCTTGATCAACCAACATTAACAATACTTTCCTCCAAAACTCAAACAAGCCAAGAACACGACTAAGTCCTATCACCCTAACTCTCTAACCCTATTTCAAACATGCTAAACATGTTCAGCAAACCTGATGCCTCTAACATACACCCCTCATGCAGTAGGAGGACTGAACCAAATAGTCAAAACCCTCATTAACACAAATCTGCTTCCTGTTGCAAACCAACACTCTTAGATGGCAACCATAGCATGAACCTATTCTTAAAAGGAAGGACCAAACTTTGATAACAGTTGAGCCTAAGTTGGCAAAATCTTTTCAGACATTGACAGCAAAACCTTAAGTCCTTAAAACAACCCTTACTTGGTCTGCCAAATCTGTTCCAAAAACAACAGCATAAACCCAACCACCTGCTAGAAACCTACACCTGAGTTGAAAACTCAGTTCCCAAGAACAGTCATGACAGTAAAGAACCTATGCTGAACAAAACTGGAAACATGAACAAAGTTAAGTTTCCAAAAGAGAGGTACATAACAATGACAATAATGCACCTCTAAAGTCTAGTTGGACAACCTAACATCAAAAAAACTCCACCAAAAAATGGTAGCAGTCTTTAAATAGCAAAATACATTAGCAGGGAAAACTCAATGAGTCATATCCATCTAGCCTCTAACAGCCTGTCTAAAATAACCTATGAACTACCTGCAGTTGGCTAACTGTACTGAACAGTCCTCAACCCCCATAACCACAAATTGGTCATCCACCTCTGCTCTAGACTAGAATTCATCAAATGGCTACCATTAGCATAAAACTAAACTAAACTCAGTTAGCCAACAACCAAAACAAAACAACCCTAGAGATCTGAACAAAGCTGAGGTATACAAACCCCTTAATCCTCTATGACATCAAACCTGGTCATAGCCTACACATTATCAAAGTCCAAACAGAAATCCAGCTAAGACTCAAAGCCTAGAGTTACAACTTAGCAAGCAAATAAAAGATCAATTTTCAGTAGAGATCTCAAACAGAAATAGCAGCAAGTTTTGTCATTACCAAGTTAATACCTCCAAAAACCAACTCACTAAATACTTCAAAATGACAGTTGCTACTTCAATGTGAGCAACACAAGTCAAATTTCAACACAAGATTAGCTCTAACATTTCAACATGACAATGTTAAACATGAAACCATTATAGGTCTCACATGACCAAACAAGCTCATGACAGCAAGCTAAAGTAACATGTTTAAGTGATGTTGATGCAATAAAAAAAGGGTTTGGAAACACTTACCTCTTGCAAACTCCTCACAGCAAGCTAGCAATAAACTATCCCTTTCTTGATGCAATAGCTGGTTTTCAGAGCAGTTTGAGAGAAAAGGCAACAACTTCTTGTTTTTGCAAACAATCTCAAAGTGGTATTGAGGTGATGAAGTTGTGATGAAGGGTTTGAAAAATGGTAAGGAAATGAGTGAGATTCGAGGGAATTCTCAGAGGAGCACAAAATGCAAAATCTGATTTCTCTTTCAAATGGTGGCTAGGGGTTTGCCCATCTACTAGTTATCTTAAATAGGATGTGAGAAGGGGATTTTTGGGGATTTTACTGTGGTGAAAGATGGATGGATCAGATGCTACATGTTCAAGGTTGTTTGAATCAAATCGTGAATCAAAGAGTAGTACATGAGCATGCTGGCTTTCTTATTGTTATCTGGAGTGGAGGGAACAATCTGGGTGGTCTGCACAGTGGGCAGAATGAGGGTGGCTGGTCTCCTCCTTGTTTGGACAAAGGATTCAAAAATGAACAACATGGGTACATTGTGTGTTGGTCTTGTTTTGGCAAAGTTTGGTGTGCTCAAAGTGTAAACTCATACGCATGGTTTGTGAATGCAACAGGCTGTATGATGAAAATACAAGGTTATGCTAAAGTGCTACACAATATGAGTCTTGAAAATATGTTTAAACCACCAACTTTGAGTAATGATATCTTGGTGCTCAAAGATCCATTTGCCTTAGACTTGAGTTCTTAGTAAAGAGGGCATGGAGTAGAACAACTTTCATGTTGATGAAAGTTCCATTAGGTCATTGGAAGACCATAAAATTTGAGGTTGAAAATCATGCCACGAAATCTATCCACAAATAACTTAGAAAAATTCTAAGTTATGGACTTTGTCTTATTTTTTCTCAACTTTGCCCATCCATAACTTGAGCTTCTCAAATCCAATGGTGGACTTATTGTACTCTTTGGAAAGCTTGTAACATGCTCTAAAAATTTAATTTGGGACAAAATTTCATTTAACATCAAGAGCTTGATGGAATTTGGCTTGCAAAGTGGTGAAAAAATCTGTCCAAACTTGACAGTTTTGAAATCATTGAAATCCCCAACTTTAATTGATCATAACTTGAGCTCCAAATATCATATGATGATGAATTAATACTCAAAAGAAAGCTTGAAATACAAGGAACAACTTTGATGTTGGCCAAAGGTTTATTTGAGACCTTGATCATGAAGAAAAATGGCTTTGAAGATGGTTGTTCCAAACATAAAACTTTCCAAAAATAGAAGGTTTCTAAAACCCTAAATCCCAAAATAGCAACTTTCAACAACTCTTGATTTTTCATGATTTCCTTGACTTTTCTTGATCAAATTCCACCCATTGGTAATATTGAAATTGAGGATCATGATCTTGATCTCAAAAAGTCAGGAGTTGACTTTTTCACTGCACATTTAACTTTTCTCCAAATCTCCCGATTTTCAATCAATTGATCAATTGGAGCTCTTCTGATTAAAATTGATGGTCAATCACCCATCCTCAAACACCTTAGGACATATGGAGGGCTATGGAAACAAGTTTTCTTCAAGAAACACGTTTTATCCTGATTAAAATTGAAACCCTAATTCCAACCCTTTTGACTTGGGCATTGTGCTGATGAACGGAGTAACCATTCCACTCCTCCATGACCTCTGAGGTATTCAACAAACTTCTACCTCATGTTCACACCAGTGATAAGACCTTATGGACCCCCTGACAATCTTCTGATGGTTTGTACCAGTGCCTTTGCTTGGGCTTGAAGCCAATAAAGGCTCTCCTCTTGGATGATACACAAATAAACACTTGATCCCCTGTAAGAACTATGCTATGCAAATGCAAGATGCTAAGATGCAATGAAACATAAGCCAAAGATCAAGAAAAGAGGTTGGTCAAATTTTGGGGTACAACACCTAGTTATAGTCTTCCTAACATTGTTAGGCAATATCCCACGAATAGCCACTGATAGTAGCTGTTGCATTAAGACATGACAGTCATGAGATTTTAAGCCAATTAATTTGAGATCTTTAACTGATAAAAGGCTCTTGATATTTGATGAGTAACCGTGCGACACTTTAATACTTTGTAAACACTTACAAAAACTTGTTTTCTCTTTTTTAGACAAAGTGTAGCAGGCAGGAGGCAAATATATCTTGTTACCTATAAGTTGTGGAGTTAAATCTTCTCGTATACCCATCAAACCCAAATCCATATGAGCATTATAACCATCTTTATTCTTTCCTTGAATGTTGAGAAGTGTTTCGATTAAACTATCACATACATTTTTCTCCATGTGCATCACATCAATACAATATCTTACATCAAGACTAGACCAATATGGAAGATCGAAGAAAACCATATATTTTTTTCCATATATTTTTCACATTAGATTGCTTTTGGTACTTTCCAAAGACAACATTAATGACCTGTTGTCGTTGATAAACTTCCTCTCCAGTTAAGGGCTTTAGAGCAACACCATACTCTTGTTCCCAATTAAAAGCTTTTCGCAATCTACGATATGGATGATAACGATTTATAAATTTTTGATGCCCGAGGTAAATGTAGCGGGGAAATTTCTGAGTGTAAGCAATTGATTAACTTAACTCAAAAATGCAAGAGTCGCCACCACACTTTTATTTTATCCAAAAAGGAAAGGAAAAAGAGCGAACAAAACCTAAGAGTTCTAAAATAAGAACAAATAAACAAAGATCTAGGTAAAGGGGTTGGTTATGCAATGGGAATGTGTTAGCACCCAAAACGTTTATAGTACTCTATAGGAGCCCTTTGAAATATTTATGCTTTTTGGTTTGAAAAAGGTTTATTTTAAAGAAGATTGGGGAGATGAGAAGAGAATTATTTTTTACATTTTTGTGTTTGGAGAGACTTATCGCCTCATACCTACATACCCACAAAGTGCAATATAGGATCAAAACCCCTTAGTTAGTGGTACAAATGACCAAAAATTTGTTGGTTTTGATTGATTTTTAAATGTAAAGACAAGTCGTCATTTTAAGGAGAAAACTACGACTAGTCACCCACAAGTATAAGACAACATTTGCATCACCTAAAGATGGAGGATTTTACTTGGATTATCAACAAGTCTATCACTTAACATCTAAGTGGAAAATGTCAACATCTTAATACTAAGGGGAATAGGAGAATTATATCTCAACTATTAAAATGACTCATGTCTAAACTTTATGAAAAGTTTTAAAATGAAAAGTGCGCCAAGGCACAAAAAGTTTGAATGAGGTTGATCTTTTTTAAAGTCTTTTTGAAACTTGTCAAAATATGATTAACATTGATTGACATTTATTAAAGAAAATAAAGTTTGAAAATCACTTGACAAAAGTCAAAGTTTTATTATGAAAGCGATTTTAAGTTTGAAAGCAAGAAAGTTTTTGAAAAAGGGAGAAGACTTTGAAAATTTAAGAAGGGGAGAAGATGAAGTGACTATCCTAGAAAGCAAAATAAAAGCTAGAGATAAGAATGATATAACCAACTTGTAGCACACTCCATAGTAAGCCAAATAAGAATTCCATCCATCTTGAAGCATAAGCTAATAAGAAAGCCAAATAAAGGCAAAGATCCATAATACTCCAAGCATAGGGAAAGAGGCCTAATTCTAAATCCAAGGGTCCAAGAATAGTCCAAGAGCATAACCACAAAGTTAAGAGCACTAAGTTTTTTAGAGGTTTAATTCTTTATTAGTGTTTTAAACAAGATATGATCCAAGTGGACAAAAGAAAAGAGCGAAAATATACACATGATTCCAACGAACAAAGGAAAATAACTGAAGCATAAACAATAATATGATATGAGATGATAATAGTGGAGCATAAAGACAAAAGAGAGATATGGAGCAAGAAGGAAACATAAACGAAATTAGTACAATGATGCTGTTAGTGAGTTAGTGATTAGTTGTTAGAGCAAATGATTAATGATGGTTAACTCATGCACTTAAGCCAAAGTTGATGAAAACTTATTAGGGGATTGATAAAATCAAATCCTCCTACCAATAAGTTTCATAGGTGATGGACCTAAGACAAAAAAAACCAACCATACTTGGACTTTAAAACATAGGTTTGAGCCACGAATGATCACTTTCCGATTACGAGACAATTTACCGCTATGTTAAGTAATCGTAATCGGGTTTATGTAGAAACCACGACTATCTGAGGCCGTTCAATAATAATGTTAGTGCTAATGCATGCTAGAGAAGTGATATGTATATCACTATTTGAAAGCAATACCGCACGAAAAGGAAATAGGTAATGATCTCATCTTCATCGAGAACTTGAAATAAGTTCAAACAATATCGAAGATTCTCATCGATCAAAAGAAGAAAAAAAGAAGAGGAAAGGGAATGCTAAATTGGATTACAAGTTCAAGGTCATTCCGTCTTTAAGCTCATCCACTCATCTTGGTGGATTAAAGCACTAAACATATCATTAACTCAAAGCACCTAAAATGAATTGAACAATTCATTTTAAAGATAGATTTGAATTAGTGAATGTTTATCCAACTTCATCTACACCCTAAGTCCAATGAATTTAAAGAGGAAAAGGACCTTTAAAAGTGCATTTCAAGGAAAAAAATCGAAAGAAAATGGAAGAAGAAGAAGAAAGAACCAAAATAATCCTAAAACAGAGCCAAAAACTCAAAATCAACAATGGGTAACCGGTTACCCAAATCTAGTAACCTGTTACCACTGCTAAAACAGAAGCAAAAAGGAAAAATCAACATTGGGTAACCGGTTTCCCATATCTGGTAACCCGTTACCACTGCTAAAACAGCAGCAAAATAGCTTTAACAAGTGCAGAAACTTGATCAATCATTTATTCAAATACCTCATGATCAAGCATGCAATTGAGCACGAAAATTCACGTAACATAATAGCAATCAACACCAATAGAACATAATTTGCAAGATCCAAAGATCAAGCAATAAGAAACAACAATAAATCACATTGTGGAAGATGTATCAAGAACAACAATGATGGATCAAGAAATTACCACTCCAAATATGAAAATTCTTCAAATCAACTCCACAAACCACACTTCAAAGCCTTAATCTACTAAAATTGATGATGAAAAATGAATGAATGAATGAAGGTTTATCTCAAAGATTAGTAAGTTCTAATGATGAACTTACTAACTTTCAAAGGAAGAAAGAGCTTTGGTGAATTTGGTAATTGGAGAAAAATTTAGAGTCAAGAAAGAATTTGACAAGGTGAATTTGGCTATCAAAAGCTTATCAAATGATAGAAATGAGGCCTCTATTTATAGGATTTAGGCTTGGAAAATTTGGTGGATTGAAATTTGGTTTGGAATCAAAATTAGGCTTGGAATTTGAATTTGGAGAGGAATTTATGATCAAGTGGTGATTAGTGAAGGTGTATGGTGGAAATTCATTATAATGAGGTAGGGGATTTAAAATGAAGTGATCTATAATATTCTCATGTTGCAATATTTGAATTTGGTGCCAAAACTGCTGCAAAATTTGAATTGGCCCAATTTTCACAAAATTCGCACAGGGTAATCGGTTACCCAATATTGGTAACTGATTACCACAGACAAAAATGGTGAAAAATAGCCTTTATGATGTGTTGTCTTGGCTCTGGCTCGATTATTTTTCTTGCCAAAGAAGGCATGAAAATAAACCCATGAACCTTGAAGTATCTTGAATAAAAGTCAATCAAATCTTGGGAGACTCTTGATCAGATGATTTGAATTGTTTACGGATCAACTTCGACTTTTTTCAGATGAAATTCACTCGAGCTGAGGGAATGATATTTGATATCTTTGATCCAAATTCTTCCTAAAAAAGTTAGTAAAGGAAAAACAAACATTTTTTTAGATTTTAATCAATGGTTAGTAAACATAAACATAAACAAATATCAAACAAATAAGAAACAAGGGTGCCCAGTGATCGCTCAAGAATAAACCTACAAAGGATGGAAAAAGAGAATCAAAGCTTGCGATCTTGTTTATGGGATGATATGTGAAATTTTGGTATGCAGATCTCATATATCCCAAGAACATTGATCTTTGCTCAACAAGGACGAGGACAGACCATGACCAATTTAAATTACTTTAAATTGTACCAATGTCATGGCGTCTGTTGTGACATCAGCAGACAGATAAACTATTTATCTAACCATTTAAATTGTGCAGAATTATAAATGCTGAAAGATAAATAACACAATGAATTGTTTATCCATTTCGGTGCAATCTCACCTACATCTGGGGGCTACCAAGCCAGGGAGGAAATTCACTATTAGTAGAATTAATTCAGAGTCAAACAACCCATTTGCACTCTTCACTTAAGACCTACCCAATTACACTTCAGCCTAGAGACCACTAGACCTGAGTATACCTACTCACTCCCCCTCAATCACCTCAGTGATATAAACCAATTCACAATTACAGTGGAGATATGAAGACACACTTCAAACACACCTTGATCTTGCTTCACAACTTTGATCAAGAGACACACACTCTTTCTTAACAACTTTGAGTGACATAATAAACATAACAGTTCATACACACTAGTCCAATGCAATCATACGACAGATGATTGCTTGGCTCACAAGCATCCTAAGATACTAAGCACACGTGAAGAACATAACTTCTTCACTCACACATATGTCTATCACAATGTATCAAGAGATACAAAGGATGCCTTACAAAGTCATACACAAGGGACTCTCAAACCCTAAACCTTAATTTTACACTCAAGTTTTTCTTATTTTGAGTGGTTAATTTCCCTTGCTTCTGCTCCTCCTTAAATAATACTGTAGACTGGGCTTGGGCTGGTCACAAGTAACAAACATTAGGTTTAACAAAGTAAAACTAATTTCCATAATTCAAGGTGATTTCAAATAGGTCATAGTCGTTCCATGATAAGCTCAGCACTGCCTAGAATCTCGTCTGAGATGCCTAAGGAACCCTAACAGATTTCCTGAAATCTAGCCTGAGCTTACTCATGCATTATAACAAAAAACCAACATGCTTGTTGTGCATGACAGCTACCTGATGTCATGACATTCAGTATGACATCCAATTCTCTTTGTGCCAGCTAACTAAACTTGCCTTGTAGTGCACTTCTGCAGAATCTTCTTCATAACAATAGAAGCAAATGTTTTATAGTTTCCTAAAAAGTCTCAAAGATCCTTTTTATGAACACCAATTAACTCTTCACTTTGTTCCTAATGAATCACTCTGACCTACACACACTGATGATGTATATCCAAAAGGATCTCATCAAACCAAAATACCTCTGTCAAGAGATATAAAATAGCAACTCCTGCTGTACCAGACAGTGATGTCGTGACATTGGTAATGACATCCTGAAAAACACATGGCAGCAGTACTGTCATAACATAAGATGTGGATGTTATGACATTGGCAATGACATAAGTGCAGGATCATGTTTTACCAAAATTTAGCCAATCATAGAACCATGGTCAATCATGGAACTAACAATATGCAAATGACATGTGGGATCTTAGGGGTAAAAATTAGGGTATTACAGCTGCCCCTATTTAAGTTTCTTCTATCTGAAGATATGAAGATTGACATTTTTGCCTCAACCAAATAGGAGACTTAAATATAACAAATAAACCCAATTTTTGGCCCTAAGAGGCCACAAAATAATATGATTATGTTAATGGTATGCAGACACAAGACCTCTGTGGGGAGAAAATGCCAAAGGAGACAAACAAATGCTGGGGAGCAAAAGAAGAAAAGAGACTCCACAGGGGAAAACAAAAGAGCAAGACCCTATTCCGATAAAGGAAAGGAAACGACTCAACGGGGAAAGAGATACCAACTGCCGGTTGTTGCACCCCAAAATTTGCCCAACCTTTTCCTTCTTGTTTTTGCATTAGCATAACATCATCATAGCATTGCATTAGCATTTATGCATGGGATTAAGTGTGATATACATCAAGAGAGGCCTACCGAGAGGTTTTATTTGAGCTTGAGGAGTCACTAAAGTCACCAGGAAGTGGTTCATGCCCTTGAGAAGTTCAGATGCTTGTGTGGGGTTCATCCCCTAACTTAGAGGCCAACTGAAGATTATCAATGAGTGGGGAAACTATGATTACCGGTCATAAAATTATAGGTCAAGTTCAATACTTTGCATCACTCAAATAGACTTTTTTTCCAACATGAAAGTTGCTCCGAATGGCGTCATTGGGTCAACTAAACCTCAAGGTTTTAATGGGTTAGCTCATGGTGGAAGTTTGATAAAAGTCACTTTGGTGAAAACATGTGAAAAGGCATAGTTTGGTATTTCTTCAAAATTTAATCAAACAAGTCCATATTTGTGCTTATTTTGAATGGAAATCATGTTTTAAGAACATTGGCATTATTACATTTTTCATTTGAAGCTTTTATCATGGCCTATTTCAAGCTTTCTTCATTCTTAAGCAACACTTTGAATCTAAGCCCTTAAGATTGAAACAAGGGCTAATTTTGGACCATTGATCATTCTTACAATGCAACATATATAAACATTTCAAGCCAAGGCAAAGGAAGGATTCCATGATCATTTTTTCTCACCTTCTTCACCACTTTCCATTTTCACCATAATTGAAAAATCTCAAAAATCAATATCATTTTCTTCTCATTTTTTGTGCTTCTTTCCATCACAAACCCCTTCTAAATCATTCATACAGTGAATTCCACCATTGTTTGGCCATAATTGGGGCAAGAACAAGCTTATAGTAATCGGAAAAAACGGTGTTCATGTCAAAATCGAATTCTGTTTTTCACTTCGTTTCAAGCCTTTTCTTCCATCCAACTACCTCCATCAAGGTTCTTTGAAGGTTTCCATACAATTTCCACAAAGAATTGGTTATTATTGGAAGCTCTAGAAGTCAATTTTCAGAGGTATACAATTCTTGATGTATGACACTAATTACTAATCTTTATGCATCCATTTTCACATTAATGCATTGCCCTTGGAATATACTTGGATTCTGGTACAAAATAATACATTTTCGTGGCGATTTCATTTTCTTGAGGTTTTATGATCTACACACAGGTTTTGAGTTAGAGGGTATTTCAGAGGAAAATAATGGGATATTTGGATTCCCCACGAAAAATCACGCAAGTTTCATCAAAGAAACGTTGGATTTGGTTGAGGATTGAGTGAGATATGGTCACTTGAAGATTTCCGACCGTTAGCATCCGTCGCCGGCGTCCGTCGTGTGTGTATCCCGTCCGACCAAGAATCCAAGGAAGAAGATGAAGATTCTACCGTTAGATCATTCAAGACCCTTTGACCAGACTTCTCATCTCGCGGCCCAGGAAGCATCCACGTGCGCGGCAACGTCATTTCATTAATCCTAAGTGGCACTCCACCTCAGCCCAGGGAGCCTCATGACCCCAGTTTGACTCCTTCTGGCTGCAGTTTTGATAATTCCCCTCATTTTTCTTGAGTTATATTATTTCTATGCATTTTCTTCCATTTCCCTTTTATTTCTTGTTCATTTTAAATGCTTTAAAAATAGGAAAATTATTCTAAAAATTTCAATTTTTTTTGTGGGTGTTCTTTAACATGTCTAGATATTTTAGGAATTTTAAATTTCGCTTTTATAATTTTTTTACATTTTGTTATGATTTCTTTTATTTTTATGGTCATAAAAATCTTACTAATTGTGTAACAATTTTGTGGATTTTCTTTGAGGCATCAAAATTACATATTTTTGTCTAACCTTTTGCAGGAATCTCATACACATGTTGAGGTATTGTGATATATTTTTATGGGAATTTTATTGTACCATTTTAGTTGGTTTTGGATGCTTTCTTTAACATGCTCCATTTTAACCTTCTTTTTGGTACACATGACATAGTTTCAACTTGTTTGGCCATTTCTCTTTGGATATTTTTGTGGTATCTCTCACCCCTGGTTTGTGGCTTGATGTAGGGAATTGGAGATTTTTTATTTGAATTTTTAGCACCTTTTTCTATTTTTCTTATATTTTTGTATTCGGACTTGTAATATGGACATTCGAACGGACTTGGTTTTATTTTGGCTCCAACGGCCTCGATTTGTTTGTGTGGTGAACGCTAGGGTTCTTATTGCTTATTATAGACATTATATAGGATATTTAGATCATTGATTGGCTGGTTTTATCATACATAATTTCCCATTAGGTTCCATATTTCCATGATAGTGCGTTATGATTCCTAATCGTAGTATACGTATGTCATTCGTAGGTTTTATTGCCTCGTATCACTTTATAATCACTTGTGGCCAAGATTGCATGTTTAGAATATGCCACCTTCCATTCATTATGGGATTGAGGTTGAGATGGTTCTTCCTCCTTCACTTGCATTGCATGTTTACCTTTCTACACTTTGCATTTCATGTATGCTGTTACTTCATCTGTTTTCTGTGCTTCCTTTGCCTTTCCCTTAGGAGCTCAATTCTTTCTTGTTGAATATGGAGTGTGATAGACATTAGGATTTGCAACCATGTATGAAAACATTAGGGTAGTCTTCCCCTTTTCAAACTTTAACCATAGGACGAACAGTGCATGCTAACATTTAGGGCTGTGTAGTTTCCCTTAGAAGTCTGTTTCTCTTCTTTTCTTCAAATCCCATTAAAACACTTAATAAGGCTAGTGAATATTGTGTTGTGAGCCTTAAGCATGGGAAGTGATGGTTGGGGGGCCACGTCTCAACTGTCTAGAATGTTTAGTATACGTCCTTAGGACGATATGCGACGCATTCGATCTTGAGTTTGAGACTTCAATACAATGTACACTCCAAAACATTAATCAAAACATTTCTCCATAAAAGACACAAAAACAAATCATCAAATCCTTTTTGTCCTTTGGGACCTTTAACTTTGGAAAACTATTTTCATAAAAAGAGTTTTGTTAACTCTCAGTTCTCTCGCAAACGGTAACGCCTAAGTCTCCAATGGTCGAGCTGCATACACCAAACTGCTAGAACCGATTGTTAACCCTACTCGGGTTAAAAACAATTTAAACCAAACCTGTGGTCTAGTTAGCCCGAACTACGTTTTCTGTGATCTTTCATACCAGATGAAAGTACGTAGGCACGAGATGCGATATCTCGGCGAGCAACCTTCCCCCCTTTTAGACGTAGGTGGGCGAACTACATTGACTCTGATTTCTCGTTTCAGACGGGAATACGTAGGCATAGAACTGCTGTGTTCTGCCGAGTCACTTTTCTTTTCTTTTGTCCTTTAACCATTAGCATAGATACTAAGCACACCCCTTAGACAGAAAACAAGCGTGGATCCCATCGAGTACGATGGACGTGAGGGGTGCTAATATCTTCCCCTTGCGTAACCGACTCCCGAATCCAGGACTTGGTTGCGATGACCATTCCTTTTCCCTTTTCGTTAGGTTTTCTCTGAGCGTTTCCTTTCCCTCCTTTGGGATAAATAACGCACGGCGGTGACTCTTCTGTTATGCCGGCGCCGATTTTCGCAGTAGCGACAGCTGGCGACTCTGCTGGGGATACTTTATAGCTGCAGGGGAATTTTCCCATCCCCTACGCTGGGACCGTTTCCCATCCCATAGGCGAGTCAGTCCTAGCGCTTGGTTATTTATCTTTTGGGTTTTGTACATACCTCTTGTACCTTAGCTTTACTTTCCTGCATTTTTATTTTCCCGCAGTTTATTTTCAGCATTATATTATATCCTTATTGTGCTGTTGTGGGAGGGGATTGATTCTGATGAGTGATAAGTCGAACCTGGGCTTGAGTTTGCACATAGGCTTAGAAGTAGAGAGTAGTGGTTAGCCTGCTTGCTTAGCTCGCACCAGCTAGCCGCGAAATATGCGCTCGGACGAGATTCTCTTTGATGCTTCTTGCCTGGCCCTTAGGGCTCGACAAGTTGTTTGACCTGAGGATTGTCGACTCTGGGGACCTATCATTTGGGATTCAACTAAGTGAGGCCACTTCAAGGGATGATGATGCCACACCTTCTGGGTATCGTATCATCGCTCTTGAAAGTCTGTGACGTTGAACCCGCATAGGATGTCGTACCTTATCAGTGGATAGGTCCATACCTGTGAGAGGGATTGGGTTATGCAGGAAACTATAGCTCTAGATCACCCGTTTTTCTCTACAGTGTGAACTTTTGGTCCGATATCAGAGGTCTTCCGTATCAGTGATCTACGTTATGCGATGATCTTTGTTGTGCAAAGGCAGAGCTCTGGCTATTCTCCGACAACAGCACAACTACCTTAATCCTCTGTCTGCAGTTGTTGCACTTATTCGCATCATCATAACATATTTGCATTTTGCATATACATGTTCTGGTATTTCCAAGGATCTTAACTTCGAGACTCGCCGTTGAGCGTTAAATCTTTTCCTTATGGTTTGTCTGTGTAAAACATGAATTGGAGTAAACAGGTTCCTTGGAAATACTTGAACATGACATTCGCATTTCATTTGCATAGCAGGTTTCGAGACTGGGATTTCTTGTCCTGATCCGGGTTTTCTTCAGAGTTTCAGACACCAACTTGTGGGGAAGAGAAAAGAGGGTTATAGAGCAAATTCGAGCAGAGCTGAAGGAAATACGGAACCAGCTGGGACAGTTCGTGGCGGAGATGCAAGTGTTGCGCTTGGATCAGAATGCACTGAGGGAAGAAAACAATCAATTGAAGACCCATACGGGCTTGATCACAGAAGTGATAAGGAATGTACTCAGAAAGGAGGGTGATAAAGTGCCCGAAGCTGCAGCCCAGATGCTTGTTCCACTTCTGCCTGTGGAGCCTCTACCAGAGCATAATGTGCGTCAGAGATCTTCTGCCCAACTCAAAGCTCAAGACGTTTCCCGTCAGCAGCTACCTCCTGTTCCTCAAGGCAATTCGAGGATTGGAAGATATGCTCAAAAGACGAGACCATGCAACAGAATCTTTGATGAGATCCCTATGGCTTATGCTCAGTTGTCGCAACTCTTGCTTCAGCTTTGTTTGGTTGAGTTACGGACTTTGTCTCCGCTGACGGGTAAGCTGCCACCAGGCTATGATGCAAGTACCTATTGTGACTATCACTCTGGGGCATAGGGGCATTCAACTGAAGGCTGCAAGGTGCTTAAGAGCCAGGTTCAGACTCTGCTGGACTCCAAGATGTTCTTGATCACGCCTTAGGGTATTCAGATTAGCAATCTTTCTTCATCTAGCCAGATGGGTGTATTAGATCATGGTATGAAGGAATTCACCGAGAGCAAATGTGCAGAAGACTATCAGACAGATTTTAACAAGTAATTCTGAAGATGGCTGACTCAGCAGCAAGTCAAGATGTGAAAGCCCAGTTCCTGGAAGCTGGCAATTTTCATTTCATCATGTTATTTCTTTGCATTTGTAGTTTCTTTCTTGTCTATGTGCAATTTTCGTTCGTAAAACTTGTTGTTTTTCAATTGATATTGATAATGAAATAAATATGCATGTTTTGAATTAATCCATTCGTGTTCACTCTATTACTTTCTTTTATTTCAAACGCTTGTTTAAGTGGAATCCGGGGAGGATGACGAAATCAAAAGACGTGTAAGCTTCCGATTGTATGCTCTTGGATAGAAAAACCTGTTGACGATATACATGCATTGTTTCAAATCCACAAACACCGGAGATATAAGGAAGATAATCCCTTGTCAACCCCTTTGAGCCTTGTAGTAGGAGTTTCTTTCTGAAAATGAAAAAACCTCAATCTTAACCTGGGTCAGGGTAGGTCTCAGTTAATTTGACCAAGCATTCAAATTGCAAAAGGAGTGTCCGTTCAGGGATAAATCACACATGTACAGGTCGTACCTAAAAAACCACAATGGTTAAACCTTGCCGATAAGGAGTGAAACAATCACAATTTCTTTTAACAAGTCAGACAAGCCGGTGTCACATGATTTGTTCAAAAAAAAACAAAAAAAAGAGAGAAAAGAAAAATCCCACTAAGTCGAATCTTGTGAATAAGCGACTTAGGCAAAAATTAGGGTATCCTGCGGGACTTCAAAATCAGAAACTCAAAAGAGTTAGTCCAGGCAAAAAATTAGGGAACGGAAAAAGCGAAAAAAAACGAAAAGGATTACAAGAGAAAAATCCTCAAACAAGAACGAAATTGTGTGACCCAAGCACTACAAAGACGGAAAGGGAATGACTGTCACTTCAGAAAGCATGTGATTTCCTGAACCATCACTCCTATTATTCCACCTTTGAAAGGTGAACGCTAAGGTCGAATTAGCTGAACATAGGATTGGAGAACATCAAGGAGAATGGGTGGGTTAAAATGAATTTTGAGCCTTATATCCTTCCTTGTTAACCGTGAACCTGGCCACGTTACAACCTGAAAAAGTCCTAATTGAAACAGGTTTAGTTCGAGAGCATACTTTGGTAAAGATCGCATCGAAACTGACTCAAAAAAGGATTCCTCTTACAGCGTTGTATTAATTTTGACACTTTGATAATTGATTCGTTTATTATATGTCATAAATTTTTCCAGTGAACAGGATTGGGTTTCGAAAAAACTGGCATATGCATTGCATTTAATGTATCTTTTATGCAGAACAACTTGTTTTACTTGCGAGTAAGCGCTCGATCGCAGGAAAGTTTCCACAGTGGAAAGTTTGAGCAGGATAGAATGTAGAACGCCTGAATAATCCGTTGAGTTGTGGCCAGCTATTATCAAATAACCCCCAGTAAGGTCAGCCATCCAAGAATCAGTTAATCTGGGGCAATCAGGTCGAGATTCGGTAAATCTCTCGCAATCAGGGGTACCGCTCCGCAAACTAGTCAATCAGGGGCAAAGCCATTGCAAGGCTGGGGCATGCCGCCCTATAAGGAAAAGAATTGTTCCTCTCCATACCTCTAGAGCTTATCTGAACTATTCAACCAAGGATCCTCTCACGGTCCAGATTCTAGGGTAAGCCATCTCGGGGTCGTCTCATGGCAAACTATTTTCTTCTCAGCGTAGACCTTCCCATGAATCAGACTGGGGCAGGGGCATTACGCTTGGGGCGATTTCCCAGAGAGATTCGAATGGAGCTCATTTTTCCAACAATCAAAGAGCATTCCCCAGCAGTTGGTCAAGCGTACCTCTAATCCCCACAGAGTACGAGTATGGGTTTGTTCCCCAGCGAGTCGAGATCAGATTTCTCTCCACCAGGCATGTGTGGAATACGCTCCAGCAAGTCGTTCGTGACCCCCAACAGTGTAAGATATGTTCCAGGGAGCGTGCATAACCTTTACCCCGTCCCTCAGCAAGAGTTGTTCATCACCAGCAGAGATTTGTTCATCTCTAGTAAAATTTGTTAGTATGCCCCTCAGCAGAGTTGGGATCGTATCTTCCAAAGTTGTTCAGAGTTCTTCTCCCCAGCACAGAGCTATAGCACTCAGACACCAGTTTACGTCGAGCACTCAGGCTCCGGTCAGCACGTTGAGTATTTAGACTCCGATATAGTGAAAAGGTTCTTTCTACTCGGATGGTATCCAGACCATGGCAGGTTGTGATCGACCCGTAGAAACTAGTGGTATGTTTTCTTTGTAGCCCGAGAAGTATCCAGACCCTGGCTCTCGTTGTTCCCCGGCGGCATCGTCGAACTTCAGTTGTTTGTGTTAAGTTCAAATGGTATTCAGACCCCGACGAGTATATTTGTGATATATTCCTTCATTCGTTGAGTGTTCAGACTCCGGCGTTTTTTCGATTCGTGATATGTTTACTTGAGTCGTTGAGTGTTCAGACTCCGGTAAAACCAAGTGAAGGTCCCAACCCATATTAGTGTTTGTGGCTATTCCGTCGAGTATCCAGGCTCCGGTAAATTTCCAGTTTGTATTGATTCTTTCTCTCATCGAGTATCCAGGCTCCGATTGGTTAGCTTCGTTGAGTATCCAGGCTCCGGTGCGCTTTCGTCCGTCGAGTATCCAGGCTCCGGTTTGTTGCTTCGTTGAGTATCCAGGATCCGGTGCGCTTTCGTCCGTCGAATATCCAGGCTCCGGTTTGTTGCTTCGTCGAGTATCTAGGCTCCGATTGGTTAGCTTCGTTGAGTATCCAGGCTCCGGTGTGTCTTCGTCCGTCGAGTATCCAGGCTCCGGTTTGTGGCTTTGTTGAGTATCCAGGCTCCGGTGCATCTTCGTCCATCGAGTATCTAGGCTCCGGTTGCTGCTTCGTTGAGTGTTCATACTCCGGTGTGTTTTCGTCGAGCATCTAGGCTCCGGTTTGCTGCTTCGTTGAGTGTTCAGACTCCGGTGTGTTTTTGTTGAGCATCCAGGCTCCGGTTTATTGCGTTGAGTGTTCAGACTCCGGGTTGCTGCTTCGTTGAGTGTTCAGACTCCGGTGTGTTTTCATTGAGTATCCAGGCTCCGATTGGTTTGCTTCGTTGAGTGTTCAGCCTCCGATTTGTTTGCTTCGTAGAGTGTTCAGGCTCCGATCTGTTCGTTGCGTTGAGTGTTCAGACTCCAGTTTATTGCGTTGAGTGTTCAGACTCCGGTTTGCTGCTTCGTTGAGTGTTCGGACTCCGGTGTGTTTTCGTTGAGTATCTAGGCTCCGATTGGTTTGCTTCGTCGAGTATTCAGGCTCTGATTTATTTGCTTCGTAGAGTGTTCAGGCTCCGATTTATTTGCTTCGTCGAGTGTTCAGGATCCGATCTGTTGCTTCGTTGAGTATCCAGGCTCCGGTTTGTAGCTTCGTTGAGCATCCAGGCTCCGGTTTGTAGCTTTGTTGAGCGTCCTAGGCTCCAGTGTGTTTTCGTCGAGTTTTCAGACTCCGGTTTGTTGCGTTAAGTGTTTAGGCTCCGGTGTGTTTGCGTTGAGTATCCAGGCTCCGGTGTGTTTTCGTCGAGCATACAGGCTCCGATTTGTAGCTTCGTTGAGTATCCAGGCTCCGGTGTGTTTTCGTTGAGTGTTCAGACTCCGGTTTGCTACTTCATTGAGTGTTCAGACTCTGGTGTGTTTTCGTTGAGTGTTCAAACTCCGGTTTGCTACTTCATTGAGTGTTCAGACTCCGGTGTGTTTTCGTTGAGTGTTCAGACTCCGGTGTGTTTTCGTTGAGTGTTCAGACTCTGGTTTGTTGCATTGAGTATCCAGGCTCCGATGTGTTTTCGTCGAGCATCCAGGCTCCGATTTGTTTGCTTCGTTGAGTGTTCAGACTCCGATTTGTTGCTTTGTTGAGTATCCAGGCTCCGGTGCGTGTTTGTCTGTCGAGTATCCAGGCTCCGATTTGTTTGCTTCGTTGAGTGTTCAGACTCCGGTTTGTTGCTTCGTTGAGTATCCAGGCTCCGGTGCGTGTTTGTCCGTCGAGTATCCAGGCTCCGGTTTGTTACTTCGTTGAGTATTCAGACTCCGGTTTGTTGCTTCGTTGAGTATCCAGGCTCCGGTGCGTGTTTGTTGCGTTGAGTATCCAGGCTCCGGTGTGTTGTTCCATCGAGTATCCAGGCTCCGGTTTGTTGTTTCGTCGAGTATCCAGACTCCGGTTTATCGCTTCGTTGAGTATCCAGGCTCCGGTGTGTTTTTGTTGAGTTGTCAGACTCCGGTTTTTTGCATTGAGTGTTCAGACTCCGATGTGTTACGTTGAGTGTTCAAGCCCCGACTCCTCCGTTGAATATCCAGATTCCGGTGAAATTTCCAATTTGTAACGTTTTGCTTTGTCCGTTGAGTGTTCGGACTCCAATAAAGGCAGTTAGGTATACAGATCCTAGTAAGTGTTGCGATAGTACTCTCTCCGTTGAATGTCCAGATTCCGGTGAATGTTCGGTTTGTGATGTATTGCTTTGTCCTTCGATTATCCAGGCTCCGGTAAATTCCCAGTGAAATCACCAGTTACGTCAAGCATCCAGGCTCCGGTCAGTGCGTTGAGTATCCAGATTCCGACAGATTTTGGTGTGGCCCTATCGTGCGTTGAGTATTCAGATTCCGACGATTCGAAAGATTGTCCTTTGGCCCATGTGGTGTTCAGACCATGGCCAGTTACGTATTTCCTGAAGCAGAGCTACTTGATTAAGTTTCTCTTTCCCTTGGTGGGATGTTCAAGATGTTCATTATGTTTGTTTTCTTCGGAGATTCTATCCCAATCAAAGTTTGCAGTTTATTTCGGCGGTTGGCAAATTTCCAGGTTCTTTCAGTATTCAACCATCTTTTACCTTGATTGATTGAAAGTCGTTCGCTTTTCACTCATTCAGGTCCAAGTCGCTTGAATAGGGGCAGCTGTTGCACCCTAAAATTTGCCCAACCTTTTCCTTCTTGTTTTTGCATGAGCATAACATCATCATAGCATTGCATTAGCATTTATGCAGGGGATTAAGTGTGATATACATCAAGAGAGGCCTACCTAGAGGTTTTATTCGAGCTTGAGGAGTCACTAAAGTCACCAGGAAGTGGTTCATGCCCTTGAGAAGTTCAGATGCTTGTGTGGGGTTCATCCCCTGACTTAGAGGCCAACTGAAGATTATCAATGAGTGGGGAAACTATGATTACAGGTCATAAAATTACAGGTCAAGTTCAATACTTTGCATAACTCAAATAGACTTTTTTCCAACATGAAAGTTGCTCCGAATGGCGTCATTGGGTCAACTAAACCTCAAGGTTTTAATGGGTTAGCTCATGGTGGAAGTTTGATAAAAGTCACTTTGGTGAAAACATGTGAAAAGGCATAGTTTGGTATTTCTTCAAAGTTTAATCAAACAAGTCCATATTTGTGCTTATTTTGAATGGAAATCATATTTTAAGAACATTGGCATTATTACATTTTTCATTTGAAGCTTTTATCATGGCCTATTTCAAGCTTTCTTCATTCCTAAGTAACACTTTGAATCTAAGCCCTTAAGATTGAAACAGTGGCTAATTTTGGACCATTGATCATTCTTACAATGCAACATATATAAACATTTCAACCCAAGGCAAAGGAAGGATTCCATGATCATTTTTTCTCACCTTCTTCACCACTTTCCATTTTCACCATAATTGAAAAATCGCAAAAATCAATATCATTTTCTTCTCATTTTTTGTGCTTCTTTCCATCACAAATCCCTTCTACATCATTCATACAGTGAATTCCACCATTGTTTGGCCATAATTGGGGCAAGAACAAGCTTATAGTAATTGGAAAAAAATGGTGTTCATGTCAAAATCAAATTCTGTTTTTCACTTCGTTTCAAGCCTTTTCTTCCATCCAACTACCTCCATCAAGGTTCTTTGAAGGTTTCCATACAATTTCCACAAAGAATTGGTTATTATTGGAAGCTCTAGAAGTCAATTTTCAGAGGTATACAATTCTTGATGTATGGCACTAATTACTAATCTTTATGCATCCATTTTCACATTAATGCATTGCCCTTGGAGTATACTTGGATTCTGGTACAAAATAATACGTTTTCATGGCGATTTCATGTTCTTGAGGTTTTATGATCTACACACAGGTTTTGAGTTAGAGGGTATTTCAGAGGAAAATAATGGGATATTTGGATTCCCCACGAAAAATCATGCAAGTTTCATCAAAGAAACGTTGGATTTGGTTGAGGATTGAGTGAGATAGGGTCACTTGAAGATTTCCGGCCGTTAGCATCCGTCGTCGGCGTCCGTCGTGTGTGTATCCCTTCCGACGAAGAATCCAAGGAAGAAGATGAAGATTCTACCGTTAGATCATTCAAGACCCTTTGACCAGACTTCTCATCTCGCGGCCCAGGAAGCATCCACGTGTGCGGCCACATCATTTCATTAATCCTAAGTGGCGCTCCACCTCAGTCCAGGGAGCCTCATGACCCCAGTTCGAATCCCTCTGGCTGCAGTTTTGATAATTCCCCTCATTTTTCTTGAGTTATATTATTTCTATGCATTTTCTTCCATTTCCCTTTTATTTCTTGTTCATTTTAAATGCTTTAAAAATAGGAAAATTATTCTAAAAATTCCAATTTTTTTGTGGGTGTTCTTTAACATGTCTAGATATTTTAGGAATTTTAAATTTCGTTTTTATCATTTTTTTTCATTTTGTTATGATTTCTTTTATTTTTATGGTCATAAAAATCGTACTAATTGTGTAACAATTTTGTGGATTTTCTTTGAGGCATAAAAATTACATATTTTTGTCTAACCTTTTGCAGGAATCTCATACGCATGTTGAGGTATTGTCATATATTTTTGTGGGAATTTTATTGTACCATTTTAGTTGGTTTTGGATGTTTTCTTTAACATGCTCCATTTTAACCTTCTTTTTGGTACACATGGCATAGTTTCAAATTGTTTGGCCATTTCTCTTTGGATATTTTTGTGGTATCTCTCACCCCTGATTTGTGGCTTGATGTAGGGAATTGGAGATTTTTTATTTGAATTTTTAGCACCTTTTTCTATTTTTCTTATATTTTTGTATTCGGACTTGTAATATGGACATTCGAACGGACTTCGGTTTTATTTTGTCTCCAACGGCCTCGATTTGTTTGTGTGGTGAATGCTAGGGTTCTTATTGCTTGTTATAGACATTATATAGGATATGTAGATCATTGATTGGCTGGTTTTATCATACATAATTTCCCATTAGGTTCCATATTTCCATGATAGTGCGTTATGATTCCTAATCGTAGTATACGTATGTCATTCGTAGGTTTTATTGCCTCGTATCACTTTATAATCACTTGTGGCCAAGATTGCATGTTTAGCATATGCCACCTTCCATTCATTATGGGCTTGAGGTTGAGATGGTTCTTCCTCCCTCACTTGTATTGCATGTTTACCTTTCTACACTTTGCATTTCATGTATGCTGTTACTTCATCTGTTTTTTGTTGCTTCCTTTCTCTTTCCCTTAGGAGCTCCATTCTTTCTTGTTGAAGATGGAGTGTGATAGACACTAGGCTTTGCAACCATGTATGAAAACATTAGGGTAGTCTTCCCCTTTTCAAACTTTAACCATAGGACGAACAGTGCATGCTAACATTTAGGGCTGTGTAGTTTCCCTTAGAAGTCTATTTCTCTTCTTTTCTTCAAATCCCATTAAAACACTTATTAAGGCTAGTGAATATTGGGTTGTGAGCCTTAAGCATGGGAAGTGATGGTTGGGGGGCCACGTCTCAACTGTCTAGAGTGTTTAGTATACGTCCTTAGGACGATATGCGACGCATTCGATCCTGAGTTTGAGACTTCAATACAATGTACACTCCAAAACATTAATCAAAACATTTCTCCATAAAAGACACAAAAACAAATCATCAAATCCTTTTTGTCCTTTGGGACCTTTAACTTTGGAAAACTATTTTCATAAAAAGAGTTTTGTTAACTCTCGGTTCTCTCGCAAACGGTAACGCCTAAGTCTCCAATGGTCGAGCTGCATACACCAAACTGCTAGAACCGATTGTTAACCCTACTCGGGTTAAAAACAACTTAAACCAAACCTGTGGTCTAGTTAGCCCGAACTACGTTTTCTCTGATCTTTCATACCAGATGAAAGTACGTAGGCACGAGATGCGATATCTCGACGAGCAACCTTCCCCCCTTTTAGACGTAGGTGGGCGAACTACGTTGACTCTGATTTCTCGTTTCAGACGGGAATACGTAGGCATAGAACTGTTGTGTTCTACCGAGTCACTTTTCTTTTCTTTTGTCCTTTAACCATTAGCATAGATACTAAACACACCCCTTAGACAGAAAACAAGCGTGGATCCCATCGAGTACGATGGACGTGAGGGGTGCTAATACCTTCCCCTTGCGTAACCGACTCCCGAATCCAGGACTTGGTTGCGATGGCCATTCCTTTTCCCTTTTCGTTAGATTTTCTCTGAGCGTTTCCTTTTCCTCCTTTGGGATAAATAACGCACGGTGGCGACTCTTCTGTTATGCCGGTGCCGATTTTCGCAGTAGCGACACCGGTTACTGACCGAAGATACTCGAACTAAAGAGAACATGTAAAATACTTTCTACTGGTTACTGAGTAGAAAATAAGTGCAATAAACACAAAAGAATTTTCATCTACCGGTTACTGGGTAGAAAACAAAGATATGTGTTACTTATTACCAGTTACTGGGTAAAAAGTAAACCACTTGTTGAGAGGTAATCAACTACCTGTTACTGGGTAGGAAAGAAACAATGCCAACTACTAGTTACTGAGTAGTTTGTCGATAGTAATAAACTTGAAGAAAAAGGTTACCAACTATCGGTTACTAGATAGAATAAACAATATATCAACTACTTGTTACTGGGTAGGAAAAGGAATATCACCACAAGAAAAGATTACCGACTACCGGTTACTGGGTAGAAAAAAATGGTAACTAACCAAAAGAGAGACAAATGTTACCTGCTACCAGCTGTTGGGTAGAAAAATACAGGCAACAAGCTCGGGAGGAAGGATTACCTTTTACCGGTTACTGGGTAAAAACAAAGGATAACCAACCAAAATGGGTGAGAAATATTACCTACTACCTGCCACTGGGTAGAAAAAATAAAGGCAATATACTCAAAAGGTGAAGAAACATTACCAGCTACTCGTCACTAGGTAGAAAAATAAAGGTAATGAACTCACAAGGAATACCTGCTACCAGTCAATGGGTAGGGTATTACAAATTTCAAATATCTGTCACTGGGTAGGACAAACTCGACTACCTGTCACTAGGTAGGAGAAGGAAATAAAAGTCGACGACCTGTCACTGGGTAGGACAAACACACTCGACTACCTGCCACTGGGTAGGAGAAAGAGGTACATTATCAGCTATCTGTCACTAGGCAGCTCAAATCACACAACAAACTTCTTAAATAAAGAGACAACCATTTGTTGGGGATGAAATATCAATAACTATGTCGGAGATCTTCAAAAGAGATACGGGCAGGTTAAATCATACAACAGACTTCTCAAATAAAGAGATAATCATCTGTTGGGGATCTCACAACAAACTTCTCATCGATAATTATTCCACAGAGATTCCGTTTGATGGAAAAGTTGGTCAAATAAGGATCCATCATTTCATAATAAACTTCTCTACTGAGGATGAACTAGAGAAATGTCATTTATTGCAAAGATACGAATAAATTCCTGAAGGTTACACAAACTCCTCAAATAAAGAGGCTTCCACTTGTTATCAAGTGAGGTTTGCCTTGCTGGGGACACACAAGCTACTCAAATAAAGAGGTTGCCACTTGAAGTCACACAAATAATTACCAAGAGAGTGTTATCAAAACACCGCTGGGGAAATTCAAATCTTCATCTTCTGATGGGGATTAATAAACAGATTCTTGCCGAGGAAAATAAATCCCCAAAAGGGAGAAATAAATACCTTTTCATCATCCAGGTTTCACAGCCCAGTGAAATCCAAAATAACTGTTGTAAGAGACCCAAGTTCAATCCAGAAACAAACTGGAAAGAAACGATAAAACAAGACTCAACCCCATGAGGAAATAACTCAACTGGGGAATAATTCCATCTAGATAAAAGCTGGTGAGGAAAGCTAAAACAAACATCTTCCATGAGGCATAAACTCAGTGGGGAATTAGAAAGGATGGAAATTTTCTGCTTAGGGGTCAACACTCTAATGGAGAGAGGACACACGCACTCCGCAGGGGGTAACAGCATCGAAGAGCAATAAACACCAACAAAAATGCAGGATGCACAATGCAACAAAAACATGTTATGCTCAAAAAATGAATGTGCATGCAATGCATATGGGTATGAATATGCTGACAAAACAGACAAAAAGGGTAAACAAAGGGTGAACAAAACATCACAACACCATCGAAATACTTAGATAATCACAACAAGCTGGAGACATCACTGGAGATCCTGCTAGGGATTTAAATGAAGAAATCCTTCAAGAAATAAGAAAAATCCATCAAAGGAAAATAAATCCTAATACAAGGCTAAAACCTCGCTGAGGAGATAGAGATGCTGCTCGGGGAGAAAACCCAAAGATAAATCTTCAAACATCGATAATCCAATAAGAGGGAACAACCATATGAACTCCGCTTCTAGGGAAAGATTTGTTGGAGAAAACATAGAAACACAAATCTTCCAACTCTGCTTGGGGATAGGAAAAATCCATATAAAATCTTGTTCAAAGGGATGAAGAGATCTGCTGAGGATTGGAATCATGTAAACAACTACACAACCCTGTTGCACCCCAAAATTTGACCAACCTTTTTCTTAACTTGGTTTATGTTTCATTTCATTTTCTTCTAGCATTTGCATTGCATATCATTATCCATTTAGCAGGGGATCAAGAGTTTGTGCATAGCAAGAGGAGGTCACCAAGAGTGTTGAGCCTAAGCAAGGGATTTACTCAAGCATGAATGGTCATCAAGTCACCAAGAAGTGGTCAAAGTTTTGTGAAAGAGTTGATGGGTGTATGTGGATCAACTCCTAACTTGGAGGCCAGTTGAAGATCATCAGAGGATTGCGAATTCATGATTGTAGATATGGGATGTTGAGGAAGCTCATTGAAGGCTTTCAGAGCCATGTTGGAGTTTATTCAAGTTGTTGTGTCATGTGGAAGAAGCCACAGTCAGGGGTGTTGCATCTAGGGTTTTCATCTGGTTAACCCTCAGTCAATTGTGAAATTGAAGGATATTAAGACTCAAGTCCAAGTCTTTGTGATCATGGAATGTTGTGTTGAGATGTCTAATATATCATTTCAAGATCAAATCAAGAAGAATCAAGAGTGTGAGAAGTTACTAAATTAGGGTTCTCAATGTAAAATCCCCTGTTTAGTGCCTAACTTCAAGACCACATATCTCAAGATACAAGTCTCATCTCATCTTGACCCCAACATGAAACTTGTATAGCATGTTTTTAGCTTTCTTTTCAGTACTAGAAGTATTTCATATGATTTCTAGAACTCAAGTTATGATGTTGGCAAGTTACAGGTCATCAGATGAATGTGATTTTGGTCAACAAAAGTCAACCAACTTCCAACCTATTTTTGACCTAGAAGGATGTTTCTCATCACTTTTACCCAAACATGAAAGTTGTTCCTCATGGTCTTAGCTTTCCAAAGAGTACTAGAAGTCCTTCATCTGATTTGTAGAACTCAAGTTATGAAGCTTACAAGGTAAGGGTATTTTGGGAAAGTAGGATTACAAGTCATTTTCATTATAGGTCCATTTCACTATCTTGCACACTTCAAATGAAACTTTTATCAACATGAAACTTGCTCCAAATGGTCCTAATTTCATCTTGAAACACTCACTTGTGAGATATTTGGCTTGAATTGAAGAATTGGTGCAAGAATTTTCATGAGAAAAGCCTTAAAAGGGGAAAAATGCAGTTAATTGATTTTTAATCATTTCAAGGCAACCTTATGCATATTTTGAGTGCCAAAGTCATTCTAAACACAATGCCAATTTTGGATTTGAGATTTGAGTTCATCTTCATGGCCATTTTCATGCTTGCTTCACCATGAAGTAACAAATGCAAATCATACCACAAGATCAAATTAAGGGACAATTCTTGGCCATTTGATCAATTCACATTACTAGCAAGCTAAATGAATGAAAAACCAAGTCATAACAGCTCTATTTTTGTATGCATTTTGGAGGTTTCATGTGCAAAAAATTGGATTTCAATTGGACCTAAAACCACTTTGATTGGGCCTCATTTCCTCCCAAATCCATTGTATATAACTTCAGCATTGTGTACAAATCATCAGAAGCGAAATTGGTGAAGAATTGCTCAAGAACACAGCTGCTAAAACTCAAGGAAAGTTGAAACACAAATTTCCATATTCAACCAATTTCAAGCCAAATCAAGCACATCTAAGGCTTCAGTGAAGATTAAGGATCATTTATAGGCGTTTTCCTTCAAGTTTCATCAAAGTTTGAAGGCTCAGTGGAAGCTCTCCACTAAGTAAGCTTCAATTCAACAATTCTATCTGTATGTGATGCAATTGAGTGCCATTTTTGCATAATCATGATCTATGAGCTGTGTAGATTGTTTATGGATAGTATTTGTTCTTGTTTGTGTTGATTTGTGATTTGAGCTCTAAACTGTTTGGCTTCGATTTGGCTTGTTTATGAACTGAAATTGAAAATAAACCATGGAATCGTGTTCTATGTTGCATGAGGATGAATTTGGACTATGATTTTGTGTGATTTGGTGAACTTGAGTTTCACCCGTGTTTTGTATCGTCGGAGAAGATGACCAGAGCCACCGTGCTCTGGCCACCTGCATTTCTCCCTCTCTTTTCTTGTTTGAACATTGATGAGGACGTGTCTTGCTCATAGCCTTTGGATCTAGTGTAAACCTTTTGACTGGGACTTAATCTGGTGGCTGAGATTTAATGTCATTTTGTGCTGAAAATGTGATGATCACGTGGCAGCGCATTAGCCCTAGGATAGTTTGACTCAATTTGTAATGTGTGGCCAGGATTTTGTTGACTGAGCTTTAATGAAATGTTGCGTTTTGCAGCTTGAATCACAACCCTTGAATTGTTTGACTAGACTTGAGATGAGTGGCTGGGATTTCATTTTATGTTATGTTTTATTCTGATTGCATGCGTGTCCTCCCCTCAGCCCTTGGATTGATTGACTGGTATTTGTATCGTATGGCTGGGATTATTTCTTGCTTTGGTTGACTAATTTAATGGACTGGGATCTCCTTTGCTAGCCACACCCCCTGCACGCAGGCCCAAGCTTTTACACGTTATTTTGTTGCTATCTGCACCACTTGCTTTTCCATTTTTATTTTCTTTTATTTTTTATTTTTGTTTTGATCTATTTTGAATTAATTCATTTTAAAATGCTTCCAACATTGATAAAATTCATAAAAAATATTTTCTGGATAGTTTGTGGTGTCCTTTATTTTATGAAATTTTTATTTTATTTTTTTGAATTATTTTTCATTTAAAAAAGAATTAATCAATTGGAAGTGTTTTACTTGACCTAATTCTTAACATGTTCTTGTTCTTGTTTGGTTTTTTCATTTTCCTTTTGATCCAATGACTGAAAATCAATCCTCATGTCCATGATGAGTTGATTAATTTTTTAGGACCATTTTTCCCCTCTTTGGTTGACTTTTGGTTTGACTTTGATTGCATTTCATTTGACCCTCGACAATCCTCATTCACAATGGGATACCCTTGTGAATCAATTTCTTTGGTGGTGTTGTGAATTGATTTTGATTGTAATCTCTTGGCCTCTGATTGCCAACATGTTTATTGACTTTGTGCATTTTATTTGGCCCTTTTTGAATCATTTTCCTAATTTTGAGGTAACTTGCAAGTCAAGTTACCCCAAAGGGAGGTTCATACATACACATTGACCTAATTTGCTTTGGAGATGACATTTATGGATCCTTTGAGCCTTTAATTCCTTTTGATTCATGTTTCTAACATGTTAAGGTTGCTGGTTGCTCAATTTTAGGTCATGATATTGTGTTTTGCTTGTTCATTTATGTGTTTCTTTTGATGTTTCCGTTTAGGGTTTCCATATGTGACATGCTTGCATTCTCTTGTGTATAAGCTTGTTTTCTATTATGATATGATTGCTTTTGCTTTTGAGCTCTCTTCTCGCATCTCCCATTATTTCCCATGACCTTGGAGTATCATTTAAGGTGGCTTAGTCCCTCCTTAGGAGGTACTTGACGCATACCTAAAATGATGAATCCTTGAGGACTCCTTTGTGCTTTCTTTTGCACTTTGTTTGTGATGCTTATGGTTGAGTGCATATTATGAGTTCCTGACTGTCCTCATATAGCCTCCCATCCTCACTTTTGTTTTGAGCTTCCTTTCCTTTCATTTGATTTAGCTTTTGGCACTTGCGGTTGATGTTGTTTGGCTTAGGTCATTTCATCCCACTTTTGGTGCATTTTTGTGTGGTTTCTTCTTGTTGTTTGATTTCATCTTGTGCATTTCTTTCTCTATTCTTATTTTGCATTCTCATATGCATGCTTGAGGTTGAGATGAACTTGTGGAGGCTACTGCCCCACACATATTTCCTCCCTCACTTTCATCCTACTTGTGCATTCTATGTTTGCATTCTTGCATTTTTATGTTCTTTCTTCTCCTTTTAGTTTTGTCTTTCTTTCCCTTAGGGTCTCTAATATCTCTTATTCAAGAGAGATTATGATAGACCTTAGGTGCTAAACCATGCATGATAACATTAGGTAGTTCCCTTTTGTATCCCAACTCTAAGTCCACTTTGCATGATAACTTTAGGGTTTTGAGTTAGTCCCCTTTAGAAGTCCTTTCTTCTCTTCTCATCTTCATACAATCTTAACATACTTAATAAAGATAATGGATGTTGTGCCATGAGCCTTGTACTTGGGAAATGGTGATTGAGCGGTTACCTCTCAATTGCCTAGGACGATATGCGAAGCATTCGATCCTAGGTTTTAGACTTTAGTACAACATACATTATAAACACTCAATAATTAAAACACTTCTTCTCTAAAAAACACAAAAACACTTCAAATCTTTTTCATCCTTCGGGATACTAATCAGGAAAATATTTTCAGATAAAAGAGTGTTGTTAAATTTTAGTTCTACCGCAAACGGTAACTCCTAAGTCTCCAATGGTCGAGCTGCATACACCAACTGCTAGAACTACTTGTTAATCCTACTCGGGCCTAAAAGCTTTTGAACTAACATGTGGTCTTTTTAGCCTGAACTACGTTTGCTCTGATCTTTCATACCATATGAAAGTACGTAGGCACAAGACATGATGTCTTGGCGAGCAACCTTCCCCCTTCACCCGTAGTTAGCCGAACTACGTTGACTCTGACTTTCCCATTGCACGAGGGAATACGTAGGCACAGAGCGGCGATACTCTGCCGAGTCTCCTTTATTTTTCTTTTGTCCCTTGACCTTTAGCGTAGATAGTTTCAACACACCCTTTTAGATAGACAACATAAGTTTGGATCCCATCGAGTACGAAGAACGTGAGGGGTGCTCATACCTTCCCCTTGCGTAACCGACTCCCGAATCCAGACTTGGTTGCGATGACCTCGTCTTTTCCCTTTTCTGTCAGGTTTTTTCCGATCGTTTCCTTTCCCTCTCTTTGAGATAAATAACGAAAGGTGGCGACTCTTCTGTTTTCCGCAGGGTGTTTTTCGCAGTTGCGACAAACCCCACTAGGGAATAACACAACTCTTCTAGGGATATCAGAAAAATTTCTCTGAGGATTATGCAACTCTGAGAGAAACATCCTTGACTTGCCGGGGAAAAAGAAGTTAACATCATAACAAAAAGTCAAGTTGTGGGGGATTTTACATCAACATCCAACACAACGCAAGCAAAAACCCGGTAGGTGACTGCTATATCAACACTTCTTAGAAGAAAGCAACATTGCTCTTTGCTTGGGAAACATCCAAAGTAATAATGCATAACCTCTACTAGGAACCAACAATGATAAATCTATGTGTGGGTATTAACATCAAAGAGAGGTGGTCCTTAAAATTGTCCAATTGTCTGACCATAACTTGGCTGGATGAAGGAAACATACTCAGCTGGAGAAAATTTGAATCAAGACTTAGTTGGGAAAATCGAACAACACTCGTCTCGTTATCCATAGGAACAAAACTCTGCTAATGGAATATCAGCAAACTCTACTGGAGAAACCTCAACACAACTCTACTGGGGAGCTGTCAATAAATTCTACTAGAGGAGCAAGAAAGAACCTTGCTGAGGAAAATATCAACAAACTCTACTGAGGAGAAAATCAACAATAACAAACTCCATTGAGGAAAACACTAAGCTTTGCACTTCGAAATTTTACCATTCTTGGGATAACTATTAACATTCCTTTTTATATTCGTAAATCAAAGAAAAATTATTTTATAATTTTCAAAATTTAAATCAATTATTCACATTTGTTTAAAAAATCACCATAAAAAATAAAATGAAATTCTGTAAACAGAAACAAAATAAGAATTGCAAACAAAGGGTCAAAGGCCCGAATTTTATTGATAGAATGGTAGTTCGCAAAAAGGCGTAACTCCACGGATCATTACAAAGTTTGAAAAATGGTAAGTACAACGGAAAGGGCTACATTGAAATACAATGATCATTATTCTCCCTAACAACTTTGAATTACAATTGTGCTTGAGACTTCATCTGAGAATGATTAAAGTAAAATCCTTGATAGGAAATATTGCTTCAAGCGATCAAGACTGGCTAGATGTAGTTACTTGCCATAATCCTTAACTTTTGCCTAGATTGCCCTCTCGAGTTTTCAATCTACCAGGATGATTATTTATGTTTTTGTCTCTAACTTTTTCCTGGACCGCCCTTTCGGGTTTTCAATCCACCGAGACGCTCATTTGTGCCTAAGCCGCCCTTTCGAGTTTTCAACTTAGTGAGTTGTTCTTTTATTTTTTAGGCGAAGTATTTCTTGACTGCATAAGTATTCACAGGACGAGTGAACTCTTCACCATCCATAGTTGTACGAATTAATGCACCGCCAGAGAAGGCTCTCTTAACAACATATGGGCCCTCATAATTAGGAGTTAACTTACCCCTAGAATCATTGGTAAAAGTCGAGATCTTTTTTAGTACAAGGTCGCCTTCTCTGAACACACGAGGTCGAACCTTCTTATCAAATGCTTTCTTCATTCTCTATTGATACAATTGGCCATTACACAAGGCTGACATCCTTTTCTCTTCAATCAGATTCAACTGGTTGTATCTACTTTGACACCATTCAGCCTTAGACAATTCAGCTTCCATTAAAAATCTCATAGAAGGGATTTCAACCTCTATCGGGAGCACTTCTTCCATACCATAAATAAGAGAGAAAAGGGTTGCCCCTGTTGAAGTGCAAACGGATGTATGATACCCATGCAGAGCAAAAGGGAGCATATCACGCCAATCCTTGTATGTAATAACCATCTTCTGAATGATCTTCTTAATGTTCTTATTAGCAGCTTCAACAACCCCATTCATCTTGGGTCTGTAAGAAGAAGAATTATGATGCTCAATCATAAACTCATCACATGATTCCTTCATCATCTTTTTATTCAAATTTGACCCATTACCAGTGATAATATTGCTCGGTACACCATACTGACAAATGATTTGGTTCTTGATAAATCAGACCACTACCTGCTTGGTCTCATTGGCATATGATGTCGCTTCAACCCATTTGGTAAAATAGTTAATAGCCACCAATATGAAACGGTGTTGATTCAACGCTTTAGGCTCAATCATTCCAATCATATCAATGCCCCACATGGAGAAAGGCAATGGAGAAGAGATAACATTGAGAGGAGTTGGAGGCACATGAATTTTGTCAGCATAAATTTGGCATTTATGGCACTTCTTCACATATTTACAATAGTCAGATTCCATCATCAGCCAATAGTAACCTGCCCTTAACATCTTCTTAGCCATTGCATGTCCATTGGCATGGGTACTAAAGGATCCTTCATGAATTTATTTCATCAACATGTCTGCTTCGTGCCTATCCACGCATCTGAGCAAGATCATGTCATAATTTTTCTTATACATCACATCATCATTCAAGAAGAAACTACCAGCCAATCTTCTAAAAGTTTTCTTATCCTTCTTGGATGCCCTAAGTGGGTACTCTTGATTTTGAAGAAAGCATTTAATATCATAATACCAATTTTTATCATCAACAACCTCTTCAACTGCAAACATATGAGCTGGTCTATCAAGACGCAACACATCAATTTTTGGCACATCATTCAAATGATTTACCACAATCATGGAGGATAAAGTCGCTAAAGCATATGTCATTCGATTCTCTGCTCTTGGTATATGGTGAAACTCAAACTTATTGAATAAACTTGACAACCTTCTTGCGTAATCAAGATAAGGAATCAAATCAGGTTGATGTGTCTCTCTCTCCCCTTTAATCTGATTAATCACCAGAGCTGAGTCTCCAAATATATCAAGGATTTTGATTCTTAGATCAATAGCTTCTTCCAAGCCCATAATAAATGCTTCATACTCAACTGCATTATTTGTGAAAGTGAACACCAACCTTGCAGTGAAAGGAATATGAGAACCATGAGGAGTAATAATGATTGCTCCAATACCATTGCCATATTCATTAACAACTCCATCAAAAATCAAACCCCATCGGGATCCAGGCTCAGGCCCTTCTTCAGATAATGGTTCGCCATAATCTTTAACCTTTAGATACATCACATCCTCATCAGAAAAGTCAAACCGGATAGGTTGATAATCATCAATTGGCTAGTGTGCCAAATTATCAGCCAAAACACTTCTTTTTATTGCTTTTTGAGTTTGGTACTCGATATCATATTCTTACTCGACATCATACTTGATTGGATCCATTTTAGATATCAACCAAGTTGTACAATTCAACATATACTAGCGGGAGCGCTTGGCAGCCCAAGTTAAAGCACAACATGTCTTTTCAAGCATTGAGTACCGAGACTCACAATCGGTGAACTTCTTGCTCAAATAATAAATGATAAATCCTTTTGTTCTAGATTCATCTTGTTGACCCAGAACACAACCCATAGACTCTTCCAACACGGTCAAATACATGATCAAAGGTATTCCTTCCATAGGAGGAAACAAAATAGAGGTTCGAATAGCTTTAACTTTACCAGGATCAACTTCAATGCCTTTCTGACTGACAATAAAGCCCAACAACTTTCCAGAATGGACACCAAAAGTGCATTTATTAGGATTCAGACGGAGCTTAAACTTTCTCAAACATTGAAACAACTTCAATAAGTATTCAATATGATCTTCTTCAGTCTTCGACTTACAAATCATATCATTCACATAGACCTCAATTTCTTTATGCATCATATCATGGAACATAGTAGTCATAGCTCTTTGGTACGTTGCACCAGCATTTTTCAAACCGAAGAGCATCACTCTATAACAGAATGTTCCCTAGGGTGTAATGAATGTTGTTTTCTCCATATCCTCAGGTGTCGTCTTTATTTGATTATAACCGAAAAATCCATTCATAAATGAAAAGATATTGAACTTAGCAGTATTATCTACCAGCAAATTCATGTGTGGTAGTGGACAATCATCTTTCGGACTTGCTTTATTCAAATCTCTATAGTCAACGCACATTCATATTTTTTTGTCTTTCTTTGGAGCAGGCACAATATTGGCTACCCATTGAGGATATTCAGCAGTCACAAGAAAACCAGCATCAATCTGCTTCTGAACCTCCTCTTTAATCTTCACAGCCATGTCAGGATGAGTTCTTCTCAATTTCTATTTCACAGGTGAACATTCAGGCTTCAACGGTAAATGATGCTCCACAATATCAGTATCAAGACCAGGCATATCTTGATAGGACCAAGCAAACACGTCAACATATTCTCTAAGAAGCTCTACCATCCTCTTCTTAACATATGACTAAAGCAGTGCCCCAATCTTGACTTCTTTCTTATCATCTTCAGAACCCAAATTAACCAATTCCACCGGCTCTTCTTGAGGCTGAATGTTCTTTTCCTCGTGCTCAAGCAATCGGGAAATTTCATTAGGAATTTCTTCGACATCCTCCTCTTTCGCTTCAAACACAGGGAACTCAAAGTTGGGAGAGGGCAAAGGGTCATTATTTTCAATGGGTTTAACAATCAATATGCACAATGATTTATGTTTGATTTTAGAATATGAACAAGAAATGCAAGTATTATGTAGATAAAAGTGATCATAACATTATTATTATTTTGGTTTTTTACGTTACCATTTTTTAGAAATAAAGCAAAAGTAAAAAACATAATATGGATAAACAGAATAACATTTTATTGATGATGATACAAGTTGAAACAAAGTCCTCACAAATTTACTTTCACCTTGGGCAGAGTGAAAGGATTTTTGAAAAAACAAAAACAAATTACTTTGAAACATGGACAGCAGTAGGAACGTCAACAGCGATTCAATTCTGGCATATCAACCCACGCATCACAAAGTTAGGCGCTTCTTCCTCTTGATCATCCTCAATGATAGAACTGACTTTATACTCAGGTCTCTTAAGTCTCGATCAAGAAGAGTAGAAGGGTACATATGCATCTTCTGTCTCAGAATCATATCCCGGATATTCTAAATAAGGCTCCCAATCTTCAGCAGGAATGGAATCATTTTCAGAATCATATGAGATGTAACCTTCAGAGTCATCTTCAATAATTGCAGCTGTAGAATCATCTTTAGTATGGATGAACACAACACTTCGAAAAACATCATGAATACCCTTCAGCTCTTTGTGGGTTGAACTAGATGTAAAACCTAAACCATCTCTATCTCTTTACTCATCAACTTCAATAACTCGGCCCCATCTATCAGCTTGGCCACTCTTCAACACATGTGCATCCTTTAGAGAAGACATTGACACCCTATTCTTCTTAACAATATTATCAACCACAGAAAGAGCCTGGAACAAAGTTCTAATATCTTCGCCAGCATCAATATAAGAAAAAGACGAAAAACTGCTTACTAACATAGCCTATTCTCCACCAACAACAACAATTTTGCTATTTTGGACAAATTTCAACTTTTGGTGGAATGTCGAAGTCAAATCTCCGGCTTCATGAATCCACGGGCGTCCTAGAAGACAACTGTAAGCAGGATGAATATCCATGACTTGAAAAGTAATCTGGAATAAACATGAACCTATCTTGATAGGGAGATCAACCTCTCCAATCACAGTTTTCCTTGAGCCATCAAAGGCTTTCATAATGACCCCATTGAATCTCATAGGAGTACTTTGATAAGACAATCTGGACAAAGTAGATTTTGGCATCACATTTAATGATGACCTGGTATCAACCAACACATTGGATAGGGCGTCCTCGTGGCGATTCATGGAAATATGGAGAGCCAAATTATGATTTCTTCCATGCTCGGTCAACTCTTCATTACAGAAACTCAAATTATTATACGCAGTGATATTGGCAACAGTGTTGTCAAACTGGTTAACAATCACATCATGATCTACATAAGCTTATTCTAATATTTTCTGCAACGATTCACGATGAGCCTTAGAGCTCATTAACAGAGATAAAACAAATATTTTTGATGGTGTATGTAACAGTTGATCTACCATATTATATTCACTCTTCTTGATCAACTTCAATACCTCATCATTATCTAATTTTTGGTTCATGTCATTTAATTGACCAGATTCAACTGAGTTTGCTTACCTACAACATCTTCACTTGTCTTCGAGGGTACATTAGCAAATACCCTATCACTTCTGGTTACGCGTTCTACATCTGCAATAGTCACAATTGAGGAAAGATAAGGAATGGGAACCTCTTTTCCATCCTCCAACGTAGTAGTATTGTATTTGTAGGGAATAACTTTATCTGATTCATACGGTACTGGGCCAAGAAAATAAATGACCAAAGGTGTCACAGTAGATTTATGACTAACATAAGAAATTATAACTCGTTCCAGGAAGTTGAAACGCGGAACTATGACATTCACCATTTGTGACCACACATTCGTCTTCAGTGAATTTCACACTTAGTCCTTGATCACAGAGCTGACTAATGCTGATCTAGTTGGTAGTTAGTCATTTCACTAGCAATACATTGTCCAGGTTAGGTACTCCAGGGCAGACCAGTTTCCCAACCCCTTTGATCTCTCCTTTTGCTCCATCACCAAAAGTCACATAACTAGTGGAATGAGGTTTGATGTCCACCAACAGATTCTTTATGCCAGTCATGTGTTTAGAACAGCCACTATCAAAGTACCAGTCTTCTTTAACTGACACTCTTAGAGAGGTGTGAGCTATCAAACTAACCTCCTTTGCCACCCATTGTTGCTTCTTGGCAGGAGCCCTTTGATAAGTGTGACTAGGGTATCCATGTAGTTTGAAGCAAAAAGGTTTTAGGTGACCAAATTTTCCACAGTAATGACACCTCCACCTTTGGAACTTTCTTCTTGTCTGCTTCATGTTCCTCTGATATTGTGACATTGGTCGTGACATCTAGTTTGGCCTTTGATTTTCAGACTTTGGTCTCTTGAACCCCAATATGGGTTTTTTTCACCAATAAACCCCAGTCCAGACATGTCTCCTGCTATCTGACCACACTGTAGAATTTTTTCAAGAGTGTCAGTCCCATGGTTTAGCATCCTGATTGATCTTGTCATCTGCTCAAGTTTACAGTTCAACAGGCTGACCTCACTGTTGAGTGAGTCTATTGTTTCAAGATGTTCCTTCTTCTCAGCCTCCAGCTTCTTAATGATCCCTTTCTGATTTTCTCCTTGTTGGCATACCTCTGCACTTCTGAAACACAGCTGTTTGTATGAAGCTGCAAGCTCATCAAAAGTCAGTTCATCCTCACTTAAGTCATCTTCAGATGAACTTACACTATTTAAAATAGTGACATGCCTGGCATACTCCTTTTCTGATCCACTTTTAGAGTCTTCATCAGACCAGGTGACAGTTAGACCTTTTCCCTTCTTTTTGAGGTATGTAGGACATTCTTTTCTGATGTGTCCATATCCCTCATACTCATGGAATTGAACTCCTTTGCCTTGGTTAGAATTCTCCTCAGAGTTACAATTTTTGCTGTTGTCAGAAAAGGTGTTCTTGGCATAGGGTTTTGACTTAAGATCTATCCTTTTGATCAGTTTATTGAATTGTCTTCCAAGCAAGGTTATTGCTTCTGACAAATTCTCCTCTTTTTCACCACTCTCTTCTTCTGAATCCTTAGCAGTGTTTGAGACAAGAGCTATGCTTTTACTCTTTCTCTCTACAGTTTGATCACACATGCGCATCTCAAATGTTTGGAGAGAACTTATGAGTTCATCCACTTTCATGTTGCATATGTCTTGGACTTCTTCAATGGTTGTGACCTTCATGGAAAACCTCTTCGGTAAGGACCTGAGAATCTTCCTTACAAGCTTCTCTTCAGCCATCTTTTCTCCCAAGGATCCTGAGGTGTTTGCAATTTCAATAACATTCATGTAAAAGTCATGAATGGTCTCATCTTCCTTCATTCTCAGAACTTCAAATTTGGTGGTCAGTGTCGCGGTGAAATTTGGATACCAAGCTATTGATTAGTTTGAATCTTAATTCATTTGCAACCGAACTTTGATTTGTCCAAAGGAAGGGATAAAGATCGAAATTCCCATAATTCAATGCAAATGCAAGCTAGAGAGTTATAGGTTCGGGGGTTGGTTAAACTTAGGGAAGGTGCTAACATCCTAAGTTTCTGTAGTACTCTACAGGAACCTCTTGTTTTATGTTTGTTTATTGCTATGGATTATTTGCTTAAGGGATAAAAGACCTAGGGGTTTATTTCTAGGTATACTCGATAAGATGTCGCATCTTATGCCTACATATCCTTACGGAAGTGGAATCAGAGTATCTGCAGTTCCCCTAAAGGGTTTGAGGAGTTCTTTGACTGTGGTCAAAGTTCCTACGGGTTTAGGGTAGTTGCTTGATTGAGTTTAGGAGAAAAGATGAGTTGTCATTTTAAGGGAGATTACTTTGATTTAACCACCACAACTTTGTAGGAAAATAGTCTTTGCATCGTTTTAAGAGAAGGGCTCAAGCACTCGGAATTTAATCGACAAGTACGCCTCTATCTCTCTTAAGGCAAGGTCCCTACGATTTGATTGAATTGTTATGGGGTAGGAGTTTTATCTCGCTTAAGATGATTAACATCTTATTCTCTAATGTGTTTGAATAATTTTGAATTGAGTTGTTTGAATTTGTTTGTCTAAGTTGTAAAGATAAAAGAAAAGGTCCTTTCTATGGGGTAGGATCTATCTTGAAAGATCGACTTGAATGGGATCAAGGATCATGGGGGAAATGATGCAAATAAGATGTAATACACACAAGTGTTAAATCATGTGTAGGTTCTTCCTTTGGACGGAATGCAATGCAATAATATAAATGCGGTAAATGTAAATTGCGGGTAAAATAGAGGCAGATAAAGTAAAATATACACAAACGCATGAAAGCGCTAAGTGAGTGTGTGAATTATGCATAATGTGAATGTGCGGATGCGGAAGCGTGCACGATTGATTTGATTACGATGTAAGATTGATTTTAAGGGAGGGTTGAATTTGATTTTTTTAAAAAAGTTATATTAGTTTATGTGAATCGATTTTATTAACTTTTTATAAAAGTTATAGATAATGAATTAATTTGAGAAAATTATTCGATTTATCCTTTTGTGAGATTGTTTATTACTATTTGTTTTAAAAGTTAATTTTGAAATATGAAATGGATTTTAAGAGAATGAACAAATAGATAAATTATCATTTATTTGAAAGGGTTATTAAGTTTATTTTAAATAAAAGGATGATAAAGATCTAATTAAAAGTTCAATTGAAAAAAGGGGTTATTATTTTAATTTAAAAAAAAATATGATTTAAGGTTAATTAACTAAAAGAAGACTAGTTAGAAAAAAGGTTATAAACATAAATTGGTAAAAGATCTAATTCATTTTAATTAGATAAAAAAAGAGATGGATTAATTAAATAATTATTAGAATGGTTAATTTGATTCACTAAATTATATTAAGCGAAAGATTATTTTTAAAACAGATTAATAGCTTTTAGGGTGGTTAGTTAAAGGGTTAATTAGGATTAATGATTAATAAAAACTGATTTGGAGTTAATTAAGGGATTAACGGGATGGATTAAGGGGTGATGGATCGGACGTGGTGCAGGTGCATAGGACTTATCGTGGGTGTGCAACGAGGATCGTGTGATATGATCTAAAGGGGATCGTGTGTCTGTGAGTACGGGTACATGGTACTACCATGTATGTGTGTGTGTGTATGATTACATGGTAAAAGAAATTGCAGAAAAACAAGATAAACAAAATTTGAAATCCCTAATTTTCCTCTTCCAAACGCCGATTCCCCTCTTTCTCCATCTTTGCTTCAATCTTTTTCTCTCAAATCTCGTCTACCGTTTCTACCCGCATTCTTCTCCTTCTCCATTGTGGTTCCCTTAGCTGTAATGTTTACTTCATCTTCTCGATTCAATTTTGTTCTCTTCTCAAATCAACTTCTATTTTAAAAACTTTGCAGTCAGCTGAGCTGTGTTTCGGCAAGAGCTTCATGGTTTTGAGGATAGCATCTTTGTTTGGTTGTATTAACATGAACTAATTTCTGGTCGGTAACCTTGCAGGATGAAATCGCATTGGCGCGAAAGTGACTTGGTTGAAAGTTCTGCAGGCTCTCATTTTTAAACGCAAGCTGATGACTTCAGTTGTTTTCTTAGAAATTTGAAGGCGTTGCGAACCAAGGCGACATCCAGATCAAAGCATTGTTTGATGGAAGAAACATCTTCAACTGAGATGGGCGCAAAACGCTTGCAGCAGCTAGTGCTTTCCTATGCGCCAAACTGCCTATTTTTAAATGTAAGTGCTAATTGCTGAGAGAAAAACATGGTCGTTATGATTATGTTGAAAAGCTCCTTCGAAATGAACCTATACCGCTGTTGAACACATTCTTATGATAATATTGCATCTGCTTTGGCTTTGACATTGGCTTGAGAACTGTTTGGGAATGATGGTGTTTATTTGCAGTAGGTTGGATTGATGAATCCTAGAAGACGAAATTGGGCAATGCTCCCTCAAAGGTTTTGATATGCTGACACCACATCTTCTAGCAGCCTGACGAGGCCACCGTCAGAAGAACAAACTTGCTGCCATGATGCTTCGAAGCGATGCTAGCGTGCTATAGTTGTGGCTTAAAACAAACATTTCGGGAGGAACAGGGGACGTCATACTCTTGTTGTTTTCACTATCTCTTTTTCATGATGAGAATTCTGCGCCGATTTCTTGTTTCGGTAATGCTGGCGGAGATACCAAATATCCCGACTAATTTCTTGTTCCTGTTTTGCAGCATACATGGGTAGGTGGACATTTGAACTCTGGAGGCATGAAATTGATTACTGCTTCAAATCTAACAAACATCCATTCACCGTTAGTTTTGTTTTGACTCGCAGGTGACGAAATGCAGTCGTGACAGGAAAAAGATTTTGCTTTGATGATCACGGACTCTCGCTTTGCCATTGGTTTTCAAGATATATCAATCAAGCCTTGGTGGCCTCGCTCATCAACAACAACAAATCATCAAGCTTCCATGTAAGTCGATTTTGAGTTGTCCGTTATGTGAGGCAGGTGTGGACCGACATCTTCAATTGTTTTGCAGCAATGAAACTTAGACGATTGGGTGCTGCCGTTTGTGGGTTGCTTGAAGGAATTATGGTACGACGAAGATTCGGCAGCGGTTTGTCAAGTCTTTCCCAATGGTGGGAACCCTTTACATGACGGTAGCTGATGGAGGATTGATCTGGTTATGCTAGTAGTGGTACAGCTTGTTGCCATGGGCTATGGTTTGGAAAGCATCGGTTCAGTAGCACAAACTTGTATTAGTTAGGACAAGGTGTGGGTTTGCAATGAAGCAAAAGGCTTGCGCACGAGCTTCATGAAGCTAGTGTTGGCTTCATCATTCATGTTGTCAAGGAGAGTTCTCAGGAAGCATTTCTTCTATTGTAATGTTTTGATCAATTCTTGTAATGATTTCCTATTTTTTAGAAACTTGGAGTAGCTTTTGTCTTGTATCTTCTCAACTTGTAATGAGTTATATTATAGACTTAAGAATAGGTTGAACCCCCTCTGATATTTGGAAATTAACCTCTTAAACTTTGGAGGAAAAAAACTTGTAATTCCTTTGAAGTGAGCTTTGGAAATTTACAAATCTTCACCATCTTATTATAACATCTTCAGTCGACAGTTGGTTAGGAGAAAAACCTTCTTGACGGTGCCTCGGAGATGAGTTGAATTATACTCTTAAACATTTGGGAATCTTGTGAATATCCATTAATCATTCTTGAATTTATTGTTAGCTTCAATCTTCCACTTTTTTGTTTGGATGAGACTCAAATTGGAATTAAATTATTAATGGTGGTATTGAAATGTATTCCTTTGAAACTCGATTTGCAAACTCGTAACTTCAGATTCAACCTTAAATTATAAATTCTTAAAATTCGAGCATTTGGACCAAAATAGAGGTTCGGATTTGAGTTCTAGTCTGAGCTTGTTGAAGAACGAAAGTCTTGAAATTAAAACAATCAACACAAGTCGGGTAATGGGATGTTCACACATATGTCGATAATAACTGTAATCCACATGAACATGACTTTAAGGATTTCTCACATCCGGATGTTACAACCTTATTATATTCACCCAGTAAATCCATATACAGTGCACTGAATCAAATCCAATGTGATACGAGTTAGATTCCTCCACCGCGAACCAGATAACACCACTTGATTAAATTGCAACCACTGAACTTAAAACTCGAATGAACATTCCTCAAATATTGAAACCCAGAATTAACTTGCACTACAAATACCTCTGTCACCGTGAGCCCGTGATCTTAATTCCTGTACGAATCTTGTCTTGACAAATCTTCCTTGATAAAAAGAGAAAAAAAAACTTGAAAGGGGCCAAAATCCTGATTTAAAGGGATCTAATCATAAAAAAGGAGCTCCTAGAGGCGTCCTTAAAGCAAAATAAACCTGCACACACTCGTTAGTGATAATAAACATGCACGCAAAGATATAAAAAAAATCAAGAAAACACGCAAGGAGGTGGAATCTTAAGGTCAAAAATTAGGGTGTGACAGATGCCCCTATTTAAGTTTCTCTTATCCGGAGATATGGAGATTGCAATCTTCGTCTCGACAAGATAAGAAGGACTTAAATACAAACATTGCACGAATTTTTGGCCCTAAGAAGCCACCAAATGCAAATGGTATGCAATGATATGAGAATGCAAGACAGACAGGCCTGTGAGGAAATGATGTCACAGGGGAAAAAACTAGACGCGGTACCCAAAGAATAGACTCGGCAACGCGAGACGCCACGAGAAGAGACAACAAACAGCATTGGATTCTCAAAAATGAAGATAGGATATGATAATACCATCAGGAGTATAGTAGCTTGAACAGTGAAACGAGATCTTGAAAGTGAAGGGTAGCCCACTACCAGCGTGTGGCAGCCTAAACAAAGATATCCGGTTGAAACAAGAAACGCGTACTACATGAAGGTGATATAATACTTAGAAGGGGGGTTGAATAAGTATGAAGATTAAACTTAGAAATAAAAACTCAAGTATTTTTATCCTGGTTCGTTGAACTCAACTACTCCAGTCCACCCTTCCTAGAGTGATTTGTCTTTCTCAATCAAGGACTTAATCCACTATTAAATCAACTGATTACAATAGTTAACACTTAGAACAACTGTTCAAAGTCTTCTCAAGAACTACTGATCCTAACTGGATCTTCTTAAGGTTTACAATCAAATGTAATACAAATACAAGTGTTTAAGATTGCTTCTATAAAGCTTTATCACAACTGTGATTTTTCACTTAACTATTTAGAACAAAGAAATAAATTCTTAGAATGAATATGAATAGTATGAGAGCTTGAATGTTTGATTTCTTTTTCAACAAAAACGTCAACTGAAGAATTTGGTGGAGTCTTGCTTTTATAGGCAGCTGATCCAAGGTGAGCTTCACGTTGAGAAGAGTGTCAAAAAGGTCTGAGCCTTTTTGTCTTCACATCAAGTGACCTTTCCTAGAAGAAGAAAGCACAGAAAAATCCTTTTTGTCTGTGTTCTTGTGTCTAGCATAAATAAGGAAAGAGACGTTTGATTTACTCCAACGGATATAAACTTTGAATATTTCTTCTTCAGTTTTCAGCAAATTCATCAGAGTCTAATTGGGTCAGAGTCTTCTGATGATGATCAGAGTTTTGCTGAGTCAGAGTCTTCTGCAGCAGGTGTGCTTTCAGCGTGTTTAAGATCAGAGCATATTTGAGACAGAACTTCAGTACTGGCAGCTTTAGTACTTTCAGAATCTTCTGCATATACTATGCTTTGAAAAACTCTTCATACAAAATTCTTCTTTGCTTCAGATGCTTCTGACTTACTTCAGATTCTTCTGGAGCTTCTGCTTCAGATTCTTCTGGAGGCTACGCTCAGAATCTTCTGTTGGCAGCAATCAGAATCTTCTAATGAATGCATCTGGCGCTTCAGAGTCTAGCTAATTTCTTGTGTTCAATTCTAATTTGCTTCTGGAGTGTTAATTCCTTTACTATCTGCAGTAAAAATTCGCAAGCAAATTTTAGAGTATATAATTCTTAAATACAAAATTTCATAATAGTTATCATCAAAACATAGAAATATTATTAAGAACCAATCTGTGTTCTAACAATCTCCCCCTTTTTGATGATGACAAAAACATCAGAAATTTTGTTTAATTGAAAATATTAGAATTATAACTCCCCCTGAGATGATGAATCTCCCTCTGAGTTAAATACATATAAGGAATAAAAACTTCCCTTTTGTCTTGAGTAATTTTCAGAGTTAGATCTTGATTATTCTTTTAACATTTGAAAGTCAGAATGTCTTGCAAATATCAGATTCAGAGTTTGATAATAGTCAAATGATCTGAGAGACTCAGAGTTTCTTTTATAGAGTGTACTTATCAAAAGTTCTGAAATACTCAGATTAAATGTTAGATAGAATAGATATGTCTAAAGTTTCATTCTGGTGAAGTTAAATTAAACAGTTCAGATCTATATTTTCTCCCCTTTTTTTGTCATAAGCAAAAAGTAAAAACTTTAAAAAGACAAATAAAAGGAAACAGTAAATGAGATAGTTCAATGGAGAAAACTTTGATTCATTTATAGAGTTCAGATCAAGAAAACATGCATCAGAAGATATTTCAAAAAGTACATAAGCAAACATCAGATGCAAAAACATCAGAATGAAAGAAAATGAAAATCTAAGAGTGTTTTGACAAAAGCATCTTCAACAAATCTGTGATCTCAGAGGAGGACTGCTCTTGCTTTGACATCCACTTAGCCATTGTTTCATTCTTCTGATTCTGTTTTGACATCCACTCTCTCATGTCTTCAGACTTTTTATCTTGTTTTGCCATCCAATACTTGATCTCTGATTGACCAGCTTCCAGAGCAGCAATTTTATCCTCAAAATCTGGATGTTCTTTCTTTAACTCAGATGAAGAGGGATGATCATTTACTGGATCTTGAACAGAGTCAATTTCCATGGGAGTCTCAGAGCTTGGAGCAGTAGAGCCAGAAGGTTGTTCTATCAGAGTCATGGCCATAGGATTGTCTTCAGATGCAGATGTAGATGCAGTATTCTCTTCTGATGATGGAGGAGCATCTGTAAGAAGTAGTGGTCCAGATCTCTTGACAGTCCAGAACAACTTTCTTGCAGCTTCAGCGAATCTGAGCTTCGCATCATCAGAACATATGTTCTTCAGATTTGATGCTACGGTGTTGAATCTGCTGATGAATCCATTCCAGATGACATCAGATTCTTGGGCATCCATTGTTGCTGAACACTTCTTCTGTACAGTACCTAAATACAACTGTATTTCTTGCAAAAAAGATTGAAATAAATGATTAACATTAAGTCTAGGCTTGGGATGTAACAAAGTTTCCAGTGTTATTGGTTTTGGTTGGGGAGTAGGTGGAAATAAGGATTCACGAATGGAAATCAGAGGAGGAGGATAGTAGGGGAAAAATGGAATCTCAGATGATTTTTCTGGTTTTGACCTTTTCAGAGCATTTATTAAACATGGTTTGGCAGTTGGGTTATTAGAAACAACATAAAAGTGTTGATCAGTGTAAGGTTGGAAAGCAGATTTTGCAGGTTTATTAGAAGCAACAGGTTTATCAGATGATACAGGTATAGCTGAAGTAACAACTTTGGCAGATTTATCAGAATATGATATTGTTGCTAATGAACCTACATCTGACATGGATTGAATATATGTGATAAGCACAGATGGAAGGGTTATTGTGAGTTTGGGTTTCAGGGGAGTGATAGGGTCAGATGGTTCAACTCTGTCATAAAAATCTTTGAGTTTGAAACCATATGCAAGATTGTGAAATAGGGATGAGAATTGTGCACAAGAGATATATGATCTTGGGTTAGATGTTGGGTTAGGATTTGGAATCAGGATTTCAGATGCTGGATTGGGTGTGGGAGTAGTATCTGGAATAGAAGCTTTATGAGATATAGAGGGTTCTGGTTGGTTTACCTCAGAGTCTCTGTGAGATGGAGAGATTAGAAAATCTGGGTGAATGTCAGATTCTGAGGAGTTTGATGAGGTGGTTGGTGTGCAGGAGGTAGAGGATACTTGAAACACAGTTTTTAGTGGTGTGACATCAAGAACTTCTGTCTCAGGAATGTTGGGTTCAGAAGGATTGGTTGCTTCTGAAGGGATTTCAGAAGGTTTTGATAAGGGTGGATTAGATGAAATTTTTATTTGTTCAGATGAAACTGGTACAGATTCAGTGGGTTTAGATGTGGTGGATGGAGGATTATCTGATGGTGGTTGTTTCTTTTGTTGTGTTTGAGGTTCAGATGATTTTTGGGATTTTTGATGTGCAGAGTCCTTTGCTTGTACAGGTTCAAAGTGTTTTTCTGGTTGTTTTTCTTGTGTTTGTTTTCGTGGTACAGATGGTTTGGGTGGAACCTCTGGTTGTGGAGTCTGAATTTTTTGTTTTGTTGTTGTTGGTTGTGGTGCAGATTGTTTGATTTGAATTTTTGGTTGAATTGTTTGTGGTATAGAGACTTTTGGAGTTTGAATTATTTTTGTTGGTATTGGTGTTGGAACAGATGATTGTTTTTCAGGTGAAATGGAAGTAGAAGATTTTTGTGGTGATGGGGTAGAAACATGAGGTGGAGCAGTAACAGATGTATTTTGTGTAGAGGGTGGTTTTGGAATAGACTTAATATTAGAATCATTTATAACAATAGGATTTGCAGAAGATACAGAAGTTTTAGTACCTTTGATCTTGATTCTTTTAGCTAATACAGAAGGAGTGGCTCCAGATTCTTTCCTCTTTAACAGCTTTTGAGGATTTTCAGCAATCTTGGGCTTCTTCTAAACAGGTGCAGCTTCTGCTTCTGGTTGAGTCCTTTTTCTTGGTGGTTCTTCTTCTTCTACAATAGGCAGTGGTTGTCTTACACTCTTTATAATATCTGCAGGAACAGACTTTCCTTCTTTCTTGCAATCATCAATGTATCTTACAACAATTTCCCTAGGTTCTTCAGCATAGAACAGAGGGTAATCAACTACAGGAGTTCTCTTCTGACTCAGTTCAGAAGTATTCAGCTTCTTGGGAGCTGTTGTGAGTTCATCCACTATTTTAAGTCTCTGAAGACTTTTGGCGTTCAGAGGCTTTCCCAAAATGAATTCCAATTCCTCTGTAACTCCAGCAGCGTACAGAGCAGTAACAAGTCCATTCTCAGTTAGAAGATCAGAGATTAACCTTCCAAAAAGAATCCAGGTTCTGATCTTCTGACCTTTTTCTTTCACATACTCTCTAGAAGCATTTATATGATTCCAAAGATGCATAAAGAGAATACATGGAAGATCTACCTTGGTGCTCTGACTGAGGCAATACATAAAGTAAAGCTGTTCATTATTGACATAGTCTGGAGAGTTTGTTGACTTCCTATGATGAATGCATCCCATGAAGATCTTAGCCCAGATCTTGTAGTCAGGCTTCAGATCTTTGAACTTGTTAGAAGCTTGTCCAGCAGTCATCACTTCTTCATACACTTCATCCATATCCACACGCCCAGCTGGCAAGTGTGAAACTCCATCTGTTTCCTCATAGCCAATAAGTTTTCTAATCAGATCCTCTGTTATAATAATATATTTGCCCAGAATAGAGGATAAAATAAACTTAGGATAAACTGAAGCATGGATCCATAACTCTTTCACAAGAAGGGGGTAAACTGGTCCAAAAAGCCTTTCAAAATACTTCACCCATCCTTGAGCACCTATGATGGAACGAAACTCAAAACCATTCTCAGCAAGTGAATCAAATTCCACCATTGATTCACACAGAACTTCCAGCTTTTCAACAGGGGTGAGCAAAGTTCTTTTTGGTGGAGAATAAGGAGTAACGCCCATGTTAGCAGAGGTAACTGCAGCCATTGTAGATTGAAATTGTGCAGCAGTTGATGATTAAGTTGCCATTGAAGATGGTTTTGTCACACGCTTAGGGTTTTTATGCAGAGAGAAGAGAAGATGAAAATGCATAAAATGTCAGAGATGTGAAAAGTGTGAATGTGAAGAGAAGAGATGTATTTATACTAAAACAAGTAGGCATACAAACAGTCAGAATTTTGCACGTTTGAATAAGGCATTAAACGAAAAGAATCAAAATCATTTCAAGCATTTATTGCTTCTGACAAATTGGGGGGAAAATCAAGATTTTCACTATTCAAACTTCACCTCAAACGTCTCTTCAGTAGTGTACACGCCACCTTTGCAGATTTGGAGTGACACGTGTTTGCTTGCATGTGTTCTGAATTCTCTTGAGAAATGAAACGTTAACCAATGTTCAGATCCTCTAAGGATTGTTAGTTTAGAGTTTCACAAAAATTAATTAAAGAGAATAGATAAGCAATCAGAAGAAATTCTTTAGAGCATTAGGTATTTTTGCATCTGTAAAAATTTGCTTCTGATAAATATCATTCTGGACAAAAATCCATACCAATATTTTTCAGAATAAATTTGAATCTATCTTCAACCAGGGGTTTTGTAAAAATATCTGCCCATTGATGATTTGTATCAACAAAGGCCAAATTTATGATTCCCTTCTGAACATAGTCTCTGATGAAATGATGCTTAATTTCTATATGTTTTGCCTTAGAGTGTAAAATGGGGTTTTTAGACAAACATATAGCAGAAGTATTATCACAGAAGATAGAAATGTTACTTTCAAATATTTGATAATCTTCTAGCTGACTTTTCATCCAGAGCATCTGCGTGCTACATCCAGCAGCAGCAATATATTCTGCCTCCGTGGTTGAAAGTGCAATTGTGGGTTGCTTCTTGCTGTACCAAGAGATTAAATTTCTTCCTAGAAATTGACAACTTCCAGAAGTACTTTTCCTTTCCATTCTGTCTCCAGCGTAGTCAGCATCACAGAATTCAACTAATTTGAACTCATCAGATTTTCTGTAACACAGACCCACATTAGAAGTACGTTTCAAATACCTTAGAATCCTCTTGACAGCTGTCAAGTGTGATTCTCTAGGATCTGATTGGAATCTAGCACACAAGCATACACTGAACAATATGTCAGGTCTAGAAGCAGTTAAATAAAGAAGAGATTCTATCATACCTCTGTAGAGCTTCTGATCTACTTTCTTACTTACCTCTTCCTTGCCAAGTGAGCTAGTTGGATGCATGGGAGTCTTTGCCAGCTTACTATCAGTCATGTTAAATTTCTTTAGAAGTTCTTTAACATATTTGGTCTGATGTATGTAAGTGCACTCTGGAGTTTGATTGACTTGAATTCCCAGAAAAAATATGAGTTCTCCCATCATGCTCATTTCAAATTCTGCCTGCATACATTTAGCAAACTCCTTTCCCAGCATAGTATTGGTAGATCCAAATATTATATCATCCACATAAATTTGACAAATTAGAAGATCTTTCTTAATTGATTTACAAAAGAGTGTTGTGTCCACTTTGCCTCTGATGAAATTTTTCTCCAGAAGAAAATTGCTCAATCTCTCATACCAAGCTCTGGGAGCTTGTTTTAAACCATACAGAGATTTCTTTAATTTGAAAACATGATCTGGAAATTTTTCATTTTCAAAACCAGGAGGTTGGTGGACATAAACTTCTTCTTCTATAATACCATTAAGAAATGCACTTTTAACATCCATCTGATAAACAGTGATGTTATTTTGTGCAACAAATGAAATAAGAAGGCGTATAGATTCTAACCTTGCCAATGGAGCATAAGTTTCAGTGTAATCAATACCTTTTTGTTGACTGTACCTTTGAGCTACAAGCCTTGCCTTATTTCTTTCAACTTCTCCTTTTTCATTTAGCTTATTTCTGAAGACCCATTTTGTTCCAATTATATTGAATCCTTGTGGTCTTTGAACTAAATCCCATACATCATTTCTGGTGAATTGATTTAACTCTTCTTGCATGGCAATGATCCAATCATTGTCTTGCAGAGCTTCATTCATAGAAGATGCTTCAGATGATCCAAATAATGATGCTTCAAATGATCTAAATAATGATGCTTCAGATGTCTTACAATGATCCAAATAATGATGCTTTAGATGATCTTAGAAAGGATCTTGTTCTGATGGGATCATCCTTCTTTCCAATAATGACATTCTCTGGATGAGAAGCTTTAATTCTGGATGATGATCCTCTAACAGTTGATTCTTCAGAAATGTTTAGATTGTTCATCTGAGAAGTTAAAGGAAAAGCATCTGGCGTTGCTTCTGGTTCCTTCACTTGAGCTTTGTCTACTTCTGGGACTTCAGAGTCTGTGAAGACTACTTCTCTATCTGCAGAGTTTTCAGACTGCTTTGGCTTTTTATTGCCAAGCTTATCATCAAATCTAACATTAATAGATTCTTCCACAATCTGTGTTTCAGTGTTGTATACTCTGTAGCCTTTAGAGCGTTCAGAATATCTAAGCATAAAACACTTATGTGCTTTGGAATCAAACTTGTTCAGATTTTCCTTAGTATTTAACATATAACAAATACATCCAAAAGGATGAAAATATGAAATGTTGGGCTTTCTGTTCTTCCACAGTTCATATGGAGTCTTCTCTAGAAGAGGTCTTACAGACACTCTGTTCTGAATGTAACAGGCTGTGTTGATTGCTTCTGCCCAAAAGTGTTTTGCCAGATTTGTCTCATTGATCATGGTTTTGGCCATTTCTTGCAGAGTTTTGTTTTTCCTCTCTACAACCCCATTTTGTTGTGGAGTTCTAGGACAGGAAAAATCATGAGCAATGCCATTTTCATTAAAATATTTTTCAAAATATTTATTTTCAAATTCACCACCATGATCACTTCTGACTTTTATAATTTTGAAATCTTTTTCATTCTGGACTTGCTTGCAAAAGTCAAAGAACACAGAATGTGACTCATCCTTGTGTTTTAAGAACTTTACCCATGTCCATCTACTATAGTCATCAACAATGACTAGTCCATACTTCTTGCCTCTGATGGATGCAGTTTTCACTGGTCCAAACAGATCAATATGAAGTAATTCTAGTGGTCTGGAAGTAGAAACAACATTTTTTGATTTAAAAGATGATTTTGAAAACTTCCCTTTTTGGCATGCTTCACAAAGAGCATCTGAGGTGAACTTCAGATTAGGAAGTCCTCTGACAAGATTAAGTTTATTAATCTGAGATATACGTCTCATATTAATATGTCCTAATCTTCTGTGCCAGACCCATTGCTCCTCATTAACAGACAAGAGGCATTTAACATTTTAAACTTTAAGTTCTGAAAGATTTATTTTATAAATGTTGTTTTTCCTCTTTCCACTAAATAGAATAGAGCTATCTTTTTGACTAATAGCCTTACAACATTTTTGATCAAAGGTAATATCATAACCATTGTCACTTAATTGACTTATGGACAATAAGTTATGCTTTAACCCTTCAACAAGTAAAACATTAGTGATAGAAGGAAGTTTACCATTTCCAATGATGCCAGATCCAATGATCTTGCCTTTCTGATTCCCTCCAAATTTCACATCACCTCCAGATCTAAGTTCCAGACTTTGGAACATAGACTTTTCTCCTGTCATGTGTCGTGAGCATCCAGAGTCCAGGTACCATGATTGGCGTCCTGACCTTGCTGCTAAGAACATCTGCAACAGGGTATATTTTTCTTTTAGGTACCCAGATCTTCTTGGGTCCTTTAGGGTTAGTTGTTCTGAATGTTTGTCTAAACTTCTGTTTTTCAACATAAGGTTTATTCTGACTAGCCTTAGATTTAAACACATGAGTATTCTTTTCAGAGTGTGTTTGTTCAATATCATTCAAGTGACCAAATTTGAAGTGTGAATATAAAGGAGTTTTCTTGATGATAATTTTATCAACAGTTTTTGGATTTAAATCCTTTCCAGAGGGGGATTCATATCCAATACCTTTTCTGTTATTTCTGCTAACTCCATAGATCATAGAAGCCATTTTGCTTCTGTCTATGCTTTTAGCAAGAAACTTCTGAAAGCTATAATCATATTTTTCCAAAATATTTTTGCATTCATATTCAGTTTCAGAATCAGAGTTTTGTTGAGCTAATTCAGAATCATTTTTCAATTTTAAGTTCTTTTCATTTAGCTCAGCTACTTCTGATTTTAGAATATTATTCTCAGATACAAGATTGCTTTGACGCTTCTTGTATTTGAGCTTAATATTGTTATAGCTTTTCAGAACTTCTGATAACACTTTGATAAGTTCTTCTTTAGTAAGTTTAGCCATTACCTCTTCTGCGTCAGAGTCAGATTCAGATCCTGAAGTTCCTTCCTCCTGATCTTCTATGTCTGCCATCAAGGCTACATTGGCACATTCTTCTTCTGACTCAGATTTAGATTCAGATGTATCTGAATCATCCCAGGTGGCCATCAGAACCTTTTTTTCTTATCAAATTTTCTTTTAGGCTTTTCTTTCAGCACTTTTGGACATTCATTTTTGTAATGTCCAGGTTCTTTACATTCATAACAGACAACCTCCTTTTTGCCAGATCTTCTGTGTCCAGAAGATTCTTTTCTTTGGTCAGGTTTCCTGAAGTTTCTGAACTTCTTTCCTTTATGCTTCCAGAGTTTGTTTATTCTTCTGGACAGCATGGACAGTTCATCTTCATCTTCAGATGAGGATTCTTCAGAGCTTTCCTCTATTACCTGTAATGCTTTAGCAGATTTATTAGATTTTAAAGCAACAGATTTACCTTTCTTTTGAGGTTCATCTTCCTCAAGCTCAATCTCTTGACTTCTTAGTGAACTGATTAGTTCCTCCAAGGAAATCTTGTTCAGATCTTTAGCCATCTTCAGCGCTGTCACTATAGGTCTCCATCTGGTGGGTAAGCTTCTGATGATCTTTTTCACATGTTCAGCAGTAGAGTATCCTTTATCCAGAACCTTGAGTCCAGCTGTAAGTATTTGAAATCTGGAGAACATAGCTTCCACAGATTCAGAGTCTTCCATCTTGAAGGCTTCATACTTCTGGATCAGAGCCAGAGCCTTTGTTTCCTTGACTTGAGAGTTTCCCTCATGAGTCATTTTTAAGGATTCAAACATGTCAAATGCAGTTTCCCTGTTTGTAATTTTTTCATACTCTGTGTGAGATATTGCATTCAACAATATTGTTATGGCCTTGTGGTGATTTCTAAATTCTTTCTTATGAGCATCTGTCATAGATTTTCTGTCTTTTTTCTTGCCATTCCCATCTGTGGGATGAACATATCCATCTATGACCAGATCCCATAAATCAACATCATATCCAAGGAAAAAACTTTCAATTCTGTCTTTCCAATAATCAAACTTCTCCCCATCAAACATAGGGGGTTTGGTGCTGATTCTGTCCCTTTCTTCATATTTGTTGTTAATGTTAGATATTGTATTATCAGCCATAGTAACAACTAAATATATATCAAAGTATTTCTCTCTGGATCTTTACTGTCACTGTTAAGTGGTAGCACACACAGAACCGGAGCTCTGATGCCAACTGAAGGTGAGATAATACTTAGAAGGGGGGGGGGGGGTTGAATAAGTATGAAGATTAAACTTAGAAATAAAAACTCAAGTATTTTTATCCTGGTTCGTTGAACTTAACTACTCCACTCCACCCTTCCTAGAGTGATTTGCCTTTCTCAATCAAGGACTTAATCCACTATTAAATCAACTGATTACAATAGTTAACACTTAGAACAATTGTTCAAAGTCTTCTCAAGAACTACTGATCCTAACTGGATCTTCTTAAGGTTTACAATCAAATGTAATACAAATACAAGTGTTTAAGATTGCTTTTATAAAGCTTTATCACAACTGTGATTTTTCACTTAACTATTTAGAACAAAGAAATAAATTCTTAGAATGAATATGAATAGTATGAGAGCTTGAATGTTTGATTTCTTTTTCAACAAAAACGTCAACTGAAGAATTTGCTGGAGTCTTGCTTTTATAGGAAACTGATCCAAGGTGAGCTTCACTTTGAGAAGAGTGTCAAAAAGGTCTGAGCCTTTTTGTCTTCACATCAAGTGACCTTTCCTAGAAGAAGAAAGCACAAAAAAATCCTTGTTGTCTGTGTTCTTGTGTCTAGCATAAATAAGGAAAGAGAAGTTTGATTTACTCCAACGGATATAAACTTTGAATATTTCTTCTTCAGTTTTCAGCAAATTCATCAGAGTCTAATTGGGTCAGAGTCTTCTGATGATGATCAGAGTTTTGCTGAGTCAGAGTCTTCTGCAGCAGGTGTGCTTTCAGCGTGTTTAAAAAAAAACTGTTGCACCCCAAAATTTGACCAATATTTATTTACCTATCAAGAGTATATGAGACTTGGAAGCTAGCCAAGAGAGTTGCTCAAGAGATCGAGGATTGATATCTTTGTCAGAGAACTCAAGAGATCCTCAGAGAGATTGGTTGAAACCAAGGTTGTGTGTCTCATAACTTGAGAGTTGTGGGAGCTCCTCAGATGATTCTGAGACTATAAGGATTGACTTGAAGCTTTGAGAAAGCTCATGAGATGTATTGAAAGCCATCATGAAGCCTAGAGAGGTCATTGTACAAGAATTCAGAAGATTCAGCCATGAGTGGTGGAATTAGGGTTTTGACTGGGTCAACCCTAGGTCAACTGATGATTTGGAGAAGGTTGAGACCTAATCCAAGGGCCATGTGATCATGGAATGATGTATTGAGATGATATAAGGATGATTCCTAGACCAACTCATCATGATTGAGGAGTTTGAGAAGTTTTAAGCTAGGGTTTCTAAGGATTGACAGAGTAAAATCCCCTAGTTTGATCCCTATCTGCAAGGCAGTTTAGCTCAAGATGTGATTGTCATCTCATCTTCCCCACAACATGAATGTTGTAGAGCTTGTTCTTAGCTTTAATTTGAGTAGTAGAAGTCCTTGATAGGATTTGTAGAACTCAACTTATGGCTTTGACAAGTCAAGGGCATTTTGGTCATTTGGACATTATAGGTCATTTCAAGCATAAGGCCATATCTCCTATTTCCAAGCTTCAAATGGAAAAATCTTCAACATCAAACTTGCTTAGAATGATGTTTTAAGGCTACTAGGATGGTCATGAGATGTTGAAAAGGCTCATATCAAAAAGTGATAAAAATGGCCTAAAAATGAGGCATAAGTTAAATAAAGTGAATTTGAAAAATGGAAATCCCAAGTTATAAGTCCAAACCATGTCATGTAATAGGTCATTTTGACTCCAAATGACATTCTAAGAACAATGGTTCAGCCACAATTTTGATTTGAGGCTTGGATCATAGGGTTGCTTTGTAATGGGCTTACTTGCATCTTAAGGTACCAAACCAAAACAAGGCAAAACTCAATAAACAAGGAAGATATGCATTGTAACTTGCCCTAAATCTCATGTGGGGATAAATTCAAGTCAGAATTGAAGTGTACAAGGGCTATGGCATGAGATACCATGTGGAGAGAATTGAAATCAAAATACCATGACATGAAAACTTCAATTTCTCATTGGATGATCCTAGAGGGTTCTAGATGATTCTAAACCTCTCTATATAACAAGTGCAACTTTCTCAAATGCAGGGTTGGTGTTAATTGGTGTAGAGAAGAGAGAGTGAGATCCAAATTCCTCCATTGCAAGTCACATTCAATCTCTTCATTCTTCCTCATTTCCCTCCATTTTTTCTTCACAAACCTTCTCCATAGATCTTTCTGAGTGTGTGCATGCTGAATTGAAGCCCCATTAATGGAAGATTGAAGGTGTTCCAATTGAATTTGCAAGAAGGCAATTGCCATCGAATCTTGAAGTACAAGCTCTCTCCCTCCAATCTTTTGCAAACAGTAGAGTTTTCATCATCCAAGGATCATTCTTGAAGAGTTTCAAGCCTTGAAAGCAAGGATTTCATCATCTACCATATCAAGAAGCCAGGTTTGCAAAATCCCTTTCACCTCATAATCTAGGCATGGTTAGGTTAAGTTATTAGTGTAGAATTGTTAGAGACAACTAGGTGATCAATTCTGATGAGTTTAGGAGTGATTGGTGAAGTTTCAACTATGGATGTCATTTCTTGATGGAGCAAGAACGTGTGATTCAATGAGTGATAATGCAAGATTAATAGCTAGTTTTGACTAGGGCAATGTGATAAGCATTTTGATGTAAAGAAATCTGATTTTGGTTGAAGTTGAGGATTGGTCATATTTTGAGGTTAACTTGGATCCACCTTCGGGTTTGAGTATAGAGGCCGTTTCAATGCATTCCAAGATTAGGATCATGTTCAGCATGGAAAATGGATCAACTTAGGGTTTTGAACGGTTGAATTTGATGATGATTCGATGGAACACGAGCTGGTGGAAGATGGTGGTTTAAACTCTGGTTTTCATGGAATTTTCAGCAAAACCCTAGCTCTAGGAAGAAGACGATCTCCAAGCCGTTGGATGCGCGCTGACCAATTGACCCAAGACCTAATCCTATGGCCCACGTTTAATTTGAATTTTGGAGGGATTTCAGAAGCAGCGCAACGCTGCGTTTCATTAAAGCAAGGTTTCTGGGCTTAGTGGATCTAATGCTATCCCCACCCCCCATACGGGGCCCATTATGATTTGAACTAAAATGAGTTACTCTTTGCACCGCTTCCCTTTTTATTTTCTTGCATTTTTTAATTGTTTTCTGATTTAAACTTTGGGCCCAGGCGCCTTACTTTCTGCACCCCCCATGTTGAGCCCATCAATAATATGAACTGTGTATTGTTGCTGATTGCACCCCATCTCATCTTTATCATTTTATTTTTCTCCATTTTTTCTCATACTTAGAAAAATCATAATAAATGGAAAAATAATGTTTTTTCAAGGGAGTTTTTTCTCCCTTTTCATATTTTTGTATAGAAAAATATAAAATAAAAACATTTTTCATATCATGCATTTTAGTATTTTTTGCATATTTTCTTCTTTAATTGCATTTTATTTCTTTTGTATTGATATATGATTTGTAGAATTTAGTTTAGGTAGATCCCTTAGTATTTTTAGGTCAATCTTTTTAGGATAATTAGATATATGTTTTAGCCTCCCCTGGATTTATTCCATATTTTTGTGATGATTTTTAGGATAGTTTTGATTAGATGCTATTAGGTTGTGTAGAATTAGGTTAAACTTCAACATAGGTCCATAATAACTTTAGATTTTGGGTTTTTAGGACAAGTTAGACTATGGGGCATATATGGGTATTAAGGGTAGGTATATAGGATCCCTTAGAAATTATATTAGGATTTAATATAGTAGTATACTATTTTTGATTGATTTTTGTATTGGTTGATTGTTTGTGTTGCCTTTAGGGAATGTATTGTTTGTTTGCTTTGCTTTGTGAGCTTGGGAAGCTTGGCCTTGTTCTAAGGAGCATTGAGGAGCATAGTAAAAGACTTGAAGATGCATTGAGGAGCTTGAGAGCTTGGTCTTATTTCTTTTTGTTGTTGTTTTAGGGTTAGGGATTAGGAAGAGTTTAGACTTAGACAACTTCTTTCTTAAACATGGATGGTATCTGTCACCTCCATTCCTCCCTATGATTCAAAGTCCATCCATGGTACATGTAATACCCCAAATTTTACCCTTATATTTAATCAGTCATTTCGCATATCGCCTCACATGTACATCTGCTAACCACTAACAAGTTATGAGGGGGTTTGTTTTGCAGATTGGGTCCCAGGGGTATTTTGGTCATTTTACACAAATTCTACCAATTCCTTGAAGACGGGCTGTTATTAAAATTCTGAGGCATTTGATACGTTATGGTTTTGAGGCATTTGTCTATCACCAGTTCTGATCATATTGAGATTTTAGCGGTTTGGTCGGTGGAATTTAATTATGAGTAGTGTTGAAACTGTTGTGATTATGGTGCACACCCGTGTTTGGTTATAAAACGTTTGGTCAACATTTAGATGGGATTTTAATCAGATGATGAGGTCAGAATTACAAATGAGATGAGTGCACCAATAAGAATACCACTTGGGAGTGTTTATGTTTTATGACTATGTTAATGAATTTAAATACTTGTGGATTTATTCACAATTGTTTATATTTCTTAACTAAGAATAAAATATAAATAAATTCAAAATTTTGGGAATTTTATTTCATAGAAAAAAAATCTCATCATACAAGAAGTGGAGGTTGCTTCATATTTTCTAAATGCTGATACAGGGAAATACATTAAAGTTCTAAATCCTAAGGGATTACATTAAAGTATCTATCCTAAATCCTAAGAGCATCTAAAGGCCTTCATGTTATCTTTGGACTTCTCCACGAATCCTCGGCTAACCTGCACATCAAAAAGAAAACAAACAGTGTAGAAAAAAATGTTAGAAGTTTCTTGACACTCTCAGAACAATGTCATCATCGAGTGCCGGGAGTGGCACAACCGAAGCTGCGTCCTACCCCCGTTACCGATCCGCGCCATTAAGCGTCAGATCAGGTAACATCTGTTCTTATCTAAGGGACAACCGAGAGAGATAAAGAGTAAAAGAAGTGGGGACCGATTTGATTTGCCGTAATTGGATTCGGTTCAAAAACAAATTAAAAAACACCATTCCATCAAGTAAATAATTTTCGGGACACTATCAAGTAAACCAAATTTCACAGCTGTATCAACTCTGAACCACACAAGCGAGCCCGTGAAAATCAAATACCAAATCTGAACGGAAATAAGCCACGACAGAATTCGCGTCAGCGTAAACTCGGTTTCAGCATCAAATCACAATCAGCAGCAGTGTGATAAACCGAATGAGCAAGTCACATTGAAAATTCAAGTACAGAATCCAAGGCTCAGTGTGAACATCATAGCCTAAAAGTCGCAGCCACCAATCGGTTCCAAATCAGAGAGTAGAAAGATCAGTTAAACTCAGAGAATTGAGGAACCAAGCTTATGTTCAGAAAGATAGGAACCCATTCATTTCAGTTCAAAAATGAGCAAATTCACAAGCCATTGAACCAAATAGAAACCACAAGCTGTACAAGTCAATAGCAGACACCTCTGAGTAACAGAGGATTCAATTCGACTGCATCAAAAAGTAAGGTACAAAACAGGTCAATTAAAACTTGCCTCGAACGAATCCTGATGGGCCAAATTCTGAAAATCAAACCAACAAGTGTTAAGAATTGAATCCATGAGTAAACATCAGAAAAGGAAGTTCGAAAGACCAAACCATAGCAGCAGGGCATTCAATAAGTCCCTCACTTGAGATCCGAAACGCCAACTAAATTGGGCATCAAAGACGATGTTGAACCCTGCGTATCAGTTCAGAAAAACCAGTCATAACCAAGCTCGAGGTACACAAGAAAAATCGAATACAGCAAGGTAAGGGCTCAGTCAGAGCATCATAGCCCTAAGTTCGCGGCTTATCAAGGACAAGAGTGCATTAGAGAGGCAATCGATGAGAAGGAATTTCAGCCAAATAATTCACAAGGTGTAAACTCAAGGGCACCCAATAAAGCTGAAAGTCGCTAACACATGAAAGTGATATCAGTAGGGGACAGTTCAACTATCGTGGAACCAAAACACAAAGCATCAGGGCTCAGTTTACATATCACAGCCAAATCTGTAGCCCAAGATCACAAGTGAATCTGTATCAGAGAAAAAGTGAATCAGTTTATCACAAGGCAATTCGAATGGAAGCAAAACAAATAACCCAGTTAATCGAAGCCAAATAAGACATCACAACAGTCCAACAGAAAACCAAGGAAGCAAGATGCCTCTAAAGCAATCCGCTTTCAGTTCAACCGATGATAGTTCGAACCTAAAAACATCACAGAAAAAATTAAACATTCAGTCCATCGTGAAAAGCCATTATCGGAAACAAAACGAGCGCACAAAACCATAGTAGTCCATATCAGTCGTCGCGGCTCAGAACATCATCATCATCGCCGTATACCATTCTCAGCGGCATTTAACTCAACCAGAGCGCATGTACCGATTCTGAAAAAAGAAGAAGAAAAGTCGTGAAGATCAAAACCATATGGATATCCAAAACGAGTCCATAATTCAATCTGTAACCGAAAGAAGATCAAGGCAAACCATATCAGAAAAATAATAGAGAGAGATTTTGATTTGATATCAATTCCAAATCAGAGGAAAAATGTTTCGAAGCAAATCCAATCACGAATCCAATCAGATCCTAACAAAGTTCAATCAGATATCAGAATCATAACAAATGAAATCTAAATCATATCTGTCAACAAAATGGAAAGTTTCGAATCAGTATCAGATCGTATCAGAAACGGATGCTAACAAAATCAAATCGAATCATCAAAAATCAACACGAAATCATATCTCAGAAAAAGAGCAGCAAATCAGATCAAAGGCCCAAAAGAATGATTGAAAAAAAGTATATAAAAAGGGATGATTTCACCTCAGAGGGAGGACCCTAACGAACGAACGAGAGAGAAACCACCATCGCAAACCCTAAGCGATCGCGAGAGATAGAAGAAGGTTCACCGGTGCCGTTTCAAACAACAGCGGACAAACCCCTTCAAAGGCTCAGATTATATCGTCTTCATCGTCGTCAAAATCATCGTCAGAATCTGGGTAGAGAGATTACTACTTCATATATTTTTTGTTGTTTTGTTCATGTAGGAAGAAGAAATCGAGGCCATAAAGCAAAGCGGAAGAGCGAAATAGCGAGAGAGAATGGAGAATCGATGAAGAAGAGAGGCGAGAGAGAGGAAGAAGATACAAGCGGCGCCGCGAAAGGGAATTAGGGTCTGAAACCCTAATTCTGCAAAACCTTATTTTACACCACCTGGGTTGGGTCCGGGGTGATGATCGGCCCAACACCCTTTTATTTATTTTTATTTTTTTGTTTTGTTTCTAAAAAAATTGTTTTTTATGTTTTTTAAATTGTTTTCTTAACATTTTACTTATATAATTCAAAAAAAAAAACTGTTTTAAAAAAAAATAAAATAAAAAAGACCTTTTATGTAAATATTAAGGATAAATAATTTTTTAAGCAAAATCAGAAAACTTTTCTTAAAAATATTAAAAAAAAATAAAACTTTTTTTTTAGAGTAAAGCATTTTTAAATTAAACCTTTTTTTTGCAAGCTAACATTAAATTATTTAAGATTTTTTAAAATAAAACAATAATAAAATCCCAAATTTGCATCTTTCTCTTCATTGTCTCGTAACTCATTTGATTGCCGCCTAACTCTGCCCACTAATGTCGTTTGTTCATTTTGCAGCTCATTACATTTACCATTACTTATTTCATTACTATATTGTAACTGCTTCTCATATGTAACCCCGCGAATCTAATAATCGCGCTTTAAATTTCTGCCTTTAAATTTCTGTTTGCATGACTTTAACTTCTGTTTTATTCCCTGTTTGCAATTCAATTATCTCACACCTTCATCAATATTTCTGTTACATTGCACACACTGCCGAAGGAATTAGGTCTAGCTTTTGACCGCCGTGTCAATAGTCCTCAACTTCAAACCCTTACAACTCTTACAAACCCTAATTTTCACAAATGCCTCGCCGCAGGCAAAATTACAATTTTACCCCTAGCATTAGGTCAAAGAGCCGCCGCGCTCATTTTAGGGTTTTCCGCCGTGGAATCCCTAATTTAACCCTAATTACAACTTAACATTTCAACGTAGAGATTTGGAGTTTCTACACTCCGCGTAAGCGTGTCCTTAAGACATGTTTATTCCCCTTGAGACCTTGACCACAGTCAAGAAGTCTCTAACCTCCCTTTTGAGGGGAACTACGATTACTCTGATTCCACTCCCGTAAGGATACGTAGGCACAAGATGCGATGTCTTGCCGAGTAAACTTAGAATTAACCCCTTAGGTCTCTTTTCTTACTTTTAATCCTTTGTACATATACCTTAAGCAAATAAATAAAGCAAAATAGTAAACATTTGAACAAAAGGTTCCTGTAGAGTACTACAGAAGTTTAGGGTGCTAATACCTTCCCTAAATTTAACCAACCCCCGAACCCTAGATCTTTCCCCGCATTGTGTTTACGATGCAAAAATAGGTTTTCCCTCTTTTGACCTTTTCCTTCGGATAAATCAAAGAGCGGTTGTGAATTGAATTGCGATTCAAACTCATTAATAGTTTGTAATCCTATTTCCACCGCAACAGAAAATGGCGACTTCACTGGGGAATCCTAACTTTTGAGGGTTATCCCTAACTTGTTCATATTTATTACTATCTGTGTTATTATTCATTTGCATGTATATATTTGTGCTTTGATTGTGGGACAGTTCCTTGTGCTGTGAGATGAGTCCTACACCCGGATCTAGTGTACCTTAGGTAAATGGCAATAGACCAAGGAAACTGTACGACGTATATCGATACGGTTGATCTGGTGGCCATAGTTAGTGCGACTTCTTGGTTGGTGCTTATATTCCTTAAGTCAAGTTGAGGATAATATTGAGGCTGCCATATGTTGTCAATGCACTAACTGACTTTTAGAACCCTAGTTAACTCATCTTGGCCTTTAGAAAGTAGTGAGGTAACCGGCTTTGGTGCAGACTGAAGTTGGTTGACACTCGATACTACGCTCATTGAGATCTTAAACTTGGAGGGTTTTGGTTGGCAAATAAGTTGCCTTCTGAACAACCACCCTTGTGAAGGATCAATGATATTGAGATCCCTTAGAACCTGGTTACTTTTGTAGGACAGGATGAACCATCTAACTTTAGGGGAGGGTACTTGCCTTTGAATTTCATGAAATCTTCATCCACATTTTAGCATCATTTACTTTTTTGCATTGCATGTGTCTCCCGATTTCTCACACTCGGTTCTCTCACCTTCCAGTTTCGTCACCCTGAGTTCTCGGCACCAATACAACACCAGAGCTCAAACTCGGAAAAGAATGGAGGATCAGGCAAAAGAGATTGATCGCCTTAGCAATGAGCTTGAAGACCTTCGAGGGGGTATGGGGCGTATGATGGAATTGTTACATGTCATGAATGCTAAGATGGATACCCAGCCCACTGTTGTTTCTGAGATTACCGGCGTTACTGTGGACCCTCCACCAAGTGTGACCGTAGCAAGGGACCCACCTTATGGTCTTGCTCCAGGTTTTGTGCCGCCTCAAGCCACTGTTCCGATTAATCAACCTGTTCAGCAGGCCGTGCCCTTGTTTTCTGAAGTTTCTAGGGGGGCTCCTATCTTTGCACCACCTGTTGTACACACTCGTGCGCAACCGTACTTCAATGAGACAGTTTTTGATGATCTTGATGAGAATGTTGAGGGTTATGAGAAACATGATAAGCTTCGTGAGGAAGTAAACACTATCGTCCAGAGATTGAAAAAGGTAGAGGGTGATCAAATTTTTGGGACTGCTGCAAGGGATGTTTGTTTGGTCTCGGGTTTGGTTATTCCCCCGAAGTTCAAAACTCCGAACTTCGATCGTTATGAAGGTGCCACCTGTCCTAAGAGTCATTTGATCATGTATTATCGCAAAATGGCTGCCCATGTTGAGAATGATAAGCTGATGATTCATTGCTTCCAAGACAGTTTGAAGGGTGCTTCTTCCAAGTGGTATTTAACTTTGGACCAATCCCGCGTTAAGAGCTTTCAAGATTTATCTGACGCTTTCATCAAACACTACAAGTACAATATGGATCTGGCTCCTGACAGAAGACAGTTGCTGAGTATGTCACAAAAGAATTCTGAGTCATTCAAAGAGTATGCTCAAAGGTGGAGAGAGACTGCTTCGCAGGTGGAACCTCCTTTGACCGAGAAAGAGTTAGCCGATTGGTTTGTCGACACAGTCCGTCCAGAATTTTACGAGAGAATGGTGGGTAGTGTGACTTCAAATTTCTCCGACATCGTTGCTGTGGGTGTCAAGATTGAATTGGGTATGAAGAGTGGTAAAATGACAAACAATCATGGCGCTTCTAAGGATCAGCCGAAGAAACCTCCGTATAGCTCCCAGAAAAAGAAGGAGAGTGAGACTAATGCTATATCCTCTGGTAGACCAAGGGAACGCTTTTATCAGCATCCGCAAGGTTATGCTCAACCTCAAGGGTACCCAGTCCAATATGCTCAACAACCCTATGTGGCAGCTATTACACCTTCTTTCAATCAACAGGTTCCCATGTATCAACCTATGCAACAACCTCCTGTTTATCCGCCTCCTGTCAACTACCTACAGGCGCCCAATACTCCTGCTCCTCAACAGCCAAAGAGTCCGGCTCCTCGCCAGAATATGCCGAACAGAAGAACGTATAAACCTTGTCCGCCAATTCCGATGACTTTCACCGAGTTGTACCCCTCTTTGGTCAAGCAAGGTCTCATCACCACTCGGGCTTTGGGTCCGCCTCCTAATCCTCTACCCGCCAATTACAACGCCGCTGCTCATTGTTTATTTCATGAGGGTGCGCCTGGTCACGATCTGGAAAATTGTTATGCTCTCAAAAATATTGTCAGGGATTTATTGGAAAAGAAGATTTTGTCATTCGAAGATCCTCAACCAAATGTTAAGAAGAACCCTTTTCCTAACCATGAGAGTGTCAATGCCATTAGTGCTGATTCAGAGGAAGGTTATGCCCTTGATGTTGAACAGATTAAGACTCCTCTTAAGATGTTCCATTCGAAACTGTTTGAAGCTGGTTTAGTAGATACTTCCCACGTTGCATGCGTAAGTTGTGAAGCCAGTATTAAGGGTTGCATGTTAGTTCAGAATGATGTTCAGAGGTTAATTAATGAGGGTGTTTTACAAGTGACAAGCCAAGCCAAGAAGGATGTAGTCGCTGTGGTTGAGCCTGTCTTCCATCAGCCTGAATCAAAGGGTAAGGTACCAGTGTTTAATTTATCAGGGGCAGGCTCCGCCAACCTCGTGTTCGATATACCAAGGTCGTATATCCCTGAAGTGAATCAGCCTAAGCCTATAGTTATTCGAAGACCGAGTCCGTTTCCTTTCAGTGATCCTAAAGCTGTGCCTTGGAAATATGACGTGACGATGATTGACAAGGAGTCCGGGAAGGTTATTCCAAATGAAGAGGTTAAGGGCACGGTGACCAATATCGCAGAGGTAAGCAGGATGACTCGCAGTGGCCGTGTGTATACTCCCCATTCCAATGAGGTCCCACCTAAGGAAACGACTAGTACCCCGATGCCTGCCAAAGACAAAGGTAAAGGAGCCGTCACGAATGATGAAGATGCCGAATTTTTGAGGATCATCAAGAAAAGTGACTATAAAGTTATCGATCAACTTCATCAGACTCCTTCCAAGATCTCGATTCTATCTCTGTTAATGAGTTCACCCGCTCATAGGATGGCCTTGCAGAAGGTTTTGACTCAAGCACATGTGGATCAAGATATCAGCACCAGTCGGTTTGATAGTGTGATTGCCAATTTGACCGCCTGTAACACTCTCAGTTTCAGCAATGAAGAGTTACCGAAGGAGGGTCCGAACCATAATCGTGCTTTACATATATCGGTGAAATGTCAGGAAGACAATTTAGCGAGAGTGCTAGTAGACACCGGGTCTTCTCTGAATGTTCTACCCAAGAGGGTTCTTGATAAGTTGGCTTGTAAAGAGACTGTGTTGAAACCTACTCCTTTGGTTGTCAAGGCTTTCGATGGCTCCCGTCGATCGGTAATGGGGGAGGTTGAGCTTCCTATCCTGATTGGTCCGCAAGTTTTTAATATCACGTTTCAAGTCATGGACATTAATCCCAACTACAGTTGTTTACTCGGAAGGCCGTGGATTCATGCCGCTGGGGCAGTGACCTCAACTTTACATCAGAAGATGAAGTTCGTGATCGATGGAAAGTTGGTTATTATACACGGTGAGGAAGATCTGATGGTCAGTAACCTGTCTTCTTTCCGTTACATCGAGGCCGATGAGAATGCTTTAGAAATCTCCTTTCAAGCACTTGAGATCGCCAATGTTGTTCTGCTAGAAGTCGAAGAGACAGTGGGTCAGGGCAATCCATCTTTTGCATCTCTGAAGAGTACCAAATCAACAATTGACAGGGGCATTCCTGAAGGTTGGGGAGAGGTAATTGATGTCAAGACCAGGACTGATCGCTCTGGGTTGGGTTACAAACCAACTCAGAATGGAGCTGCCACAACTGTCGAAGGGCGTCCGAAGGTTATCCAAGAAGTATTTGTCAGCGGAGGTTTCCAAGTCAATGCCATCAGCGACTGTGAAGAAAATGAAGAGCTGAGCAACCTGGTGTTTAAGGGTGATGCAGTTTTGAACAACTGGGAGGCCGTAGAGATCCCTGTTATTTTTCCCTTGTCAAAGTAATTGTTTTTTTTTAAGTTTCATTTACATTTTCAAATAAAAATCTGTAGCTCTGCCCAAGGCTATAGGGTCGTTTTGTCGGGCCACCTTTCATTTCTAAAAAGATATTAATAAAAGCATTTTGTTCAATTCCACTTTGGTTCATTTGCGTTTTTCGTTTTCACCTTTAAAAATGAAATTGGCAACCTTTCTTCCAAAAAAAAAAATAAAAAAAACAGCATTTCATTCTTACATATCTTCGAGCATTTTAATTAAGTAAGTCTTCCATCATGCAGAGACATCGTAAACCTTGTTGGATCCAATGACCTTACTGACACTCCTGACTGGGATGCACCCATCAATCAAGCTGAGGACGAGGGTGAAGAAGATTTCGAAGTACCCGCGGAACTGACAAGATTGATTGAGTACGAGTACACAGAGCTTCAACCGCATAAAGAGCAGGTGGACCTAATTAATCTCGGTACAGATGAGAACAAGAAAGAGGTCAAGATTGGTGCAATGCTTGGGACAGAGATTAGGCCGAGGTTGATTGAGTTGTTAAAAGAGTATGTTGATGTGTTTGCGTGGTCGTATCAAGATATGCCGGGCCTAGACACGGATATTGTTGTTCACAAGTTGCCGCTTAAGCCAGATTGTCCACATATCAAACAAAAGCTTCGAAGAACGAGACCCGACATGGCTTTGAAGATTCGAGATGAGGTTAAAAAGCAGTTGGATGCAGGTTTCTTGGCAGTCGCGAAATATCCAGATTGGGTTGCCAACATTGTGCCAGTGCCCAAGAAGGACGGTAAGGTTAGGATGTGTGTAGACTACAGGGATCTGAACAAAGCAAGTCCAAAAGACGACTTCCCACTGCCACATATTGACACACTGGTAGACAATACGGCCAGTTTTGCGTTGTTCTCATTTATGGATGGTTTCTCCGGCTATAATCAGATCAAGATGGATCCCGATGATCGAGAGAAGACTACTTTCATTACTCCTTGGGGAACCTTCTGCTACAAAGTCATGCCCTTCGGTTTAAAGAATGCAGGGGCAACTTACCAACGTGCTATGACCACTCTTTTTCATGATATGATGCACAAAGAAATTGAGGTGTATGTGGACGATATGATAGCCAAATCTCAGAGTGAAGAGGAGCATTTAGACCATTTGGCAAAGCTGTTTGAACGACTCAGGAAATATCAGTTGAAATTGAATCCTGCAAAATGTACCTTCGGTGTCAGATCTGGAAAACTGCTTGGTTTCATTGTTAGCCAACGAGGGATTGAGGTGGATCCTGACAAAGTCCGAGCCATTCAAGATATGCCGGCTCCGCGAACCGAGATGCAAGTTAGGGGTTTTCTGGGACGTCTGAATTACATTTCCAGGTTTATCTTTAATATGACCGCTACTTGTGAGCCGATATTCAAGTTGCTTTGCAAGGGGCAGACAGTTGAGTGGAACCCTGATTGTCAGAAAGCGTTCGAGAAGATTAAGGGTTATTTGCAAGATCCCCCTATTCTGATCCCGCCCGTACCTGGAAGACCGTTGTTTATGTACCTTACTATTCTCGAGAAGTCTATGGGTTGTGTGCTTGGACAACATGATGAGACTGGGAAAAAGGAACATGCAATTTATTACCTGAGCAAGAAGTTTACCGATTGCGAAAACAGATACTCACCATTAGAGAAAACTTGTTGTGCATTGGCATGGGCCGCTAAGCGCCTTCGGCAGTATATGGTCTGTCATACCACGTTATTGATTTCTAAAATGGATCCGATCAAGTATATTTTTGAAAAACCTGCTCAAACCGGGAGGCTAGCCCGTTGGCACATGTTGTTATCCGAATATGACATCCAATATGTACCCCAGAAGGCGATTAAGGGTAGTATTTTATCTGATTATCTTGCAGACCAGCCAGTTGAAGATTATGAACCTCTTAAGCTCGATTTTCCTGATGAGGATATTTTGTTGATTAAAAGAGATTGTGAAGAGCCAGATCCGAGCGAAGGTCCAGAACCAGGTCTTTGGTGGAAGATGATGTTTGATGGTTCCTCAAATTTCAATGGGCATGGTATAGGCGCCGTTTTGATGAACCCAAAGGGTGGATTCACTCCATTTACAGCAAGATTGGACTTTGAGTGCACTAACAACGTCGCAGAATATGAAGCATGTATCCTCGGCCTCGAAGCAGCGATTCACCTCCGAATCAAACTTCTTAAAGTAAGTGGTGACTCAGCCTTGGTTATTTACCAAGTACAAGGCAAATGGGAAACGAAGAATGAGAAGCTGATCCCTTATAAGGACTACATTATTGAGCTGATCAAGCATTTCGACGAGATAGAATTCGAGCATGTTCCTAGATCCGAGAATCACGTAGCTGATGCATTAGCCATGTTAGCATCTATGTGGAAAGTTAAATTCGTTAATGAAGCACCTCTTATCCATATTGAGCGCAAGGTTGAGCCCGCTTATTGTCAGACGGTCGAAGAAGTTGAGGTGGATGAAAAGCCTTGGTTTCATGATATCAAGAACTATCTCGTCAAGCAGGAATATCCCGATGGTGCTACTGGTCTGGACAAAAAGACATTGAGAAGATTGGCGTCCAAATTCTTTATCAGTAATGGTGTGTTGTACAAGAGAAATCACGACATGGTCCTGCTCAGATGTGTTGATAAACGGGAAGCGGACATGTTACTACAGGAAATTCATGAGGGGACCTTCGGAACCCATGCCAATGGTTATGCTATGTCCAAGAAGATGTTAAGGGCGGGGTATTATTGGTTAACCATGGAAGCTGACTGCATCCAATACGCTAGGAAATGCCATAAGTGCCAAATCTATGCTGATAAAATGCACGTGCCTCCGTCACCGTTGAATGTTTTGTCTTCACCATGGTCGTTCTCTATGTGGGGCATTGACATGATTGGGGCAATTGAGCCGAAGGCTTCTAATGGTCATCGTTTTATCCTCGTTGCTATAGATTATTTCACCAAGTGGGTAGAGGCTGCCTCCTACACCAACGTGACCAAGCAAGTGGTTGCCCGCTTCATCAGGAAAGAAATCATCTGCCGTTATGGAATCCCAAGCCGGATAATAACTGACAATGGCACCAACCTGAATAATAAGACTATGAAAGAACTGTGTGATAATTTCAAGATCACTCATCATAATTCTTCTCCGTACCGTCCTAAGATGAATGGAGCCGTTGAAGCTGCAAATAAGAATATCAAGAAGATCCTGCAAAAGATGGTTGTGACTTACAAAGATTGGCATGAGATGTTACCATTTGCTTTGCATGGATACAGAACCTCAGTGAGAACTTCGACAGGGGCAACACCTTTCTCATTGGTGTATGGAATGGACGCCGTGCTCCCCATCGAAGTAGAGATACCTTCGCTAAGAGTGTTAATGGAGGCTGAACTTGAGGAAGCTGAGTGGGTTCAAGACAGATTGGATCAGTTGAATCTCATTGACGAGAAGCGTTTGACAGCCATGTGCCATGGGCAATTATATCAGAAACGGATGAAAAGAGCGTTTGATAAGAAGATCCGTATCCGTGAGTTCCGTCAAGGAGAGCTCGTACTCAAAAAGATCTTGCCAGTACACAAAGATATGCGTGGAAAGTGGATGCCCAATTATGAAGGCCCGTTTGTTGTAAAGACCGTTTTCTCCGGAGGGTCTCTAATACTTACGACAATGGACGGTGAAGAACTAGCACATCCCGTGAATTCTGATGCAGTCCGAAAATATTATGCCTAAAGACCCGCTAAGTCGAAAACCTGCAAAAGGCGACTTAGGCAAAAGTAAGGGTTGAAAAAAAAAAAAAAAGAAATAATAACAAAAGCTCGCTAAGTTGAAAACCCGAAAGGGCGGCTTAGGCAAAAAAGAGCGTCCCGGTGGATTGAAAACCCGAAAGGGCGGTCCAGGCAAAAGTTAGGGACAAAGGCATTTCATTGCATCAGAAGACACTGTTTATCTCAAACACACTTTCCGCATGAGAGCCATGTTTCAGTTCTTTCATCCTTGCCCAAAGCAGGATTCTGGATTAGTCTTAGTTATTAGTGTCAGTAGGTGTCATTGGATTCGATGTAACTTTTCCCATGTTGCCAATTTTAAAAACATAATCATCTGTGGAGCTATGCCTTCAGCAAGCAGCCACCCTTTAATAAAAGATACCATCTCGTTACTTACATTCCTTGGTGCATTGCTCTTTATTTTCTATTTGTTATGCAAAATGCGTTTATTCCTAAAATTTGAAAATGAAAGGTGCATTGTAGATTTTTCAAAACTGTTTTTCAAAAAAACAAAACAAATTTGAAATGTAATAAATTACTTTGACTAGTGGAAATTCCAAAAGGATCTCTTCATTCCCCGGAAATATCATTATTGCAGAAACACTTTCAAACCATTGCCCAGTGATAGTCCCCAGAGAGACTATAAGCTGACAACTTTCTCTTGGGTAACTCGAAAGTGTCCCTCAGGTTTTCTTCTCCCCAGGTGAAGACATGATACTGTGCACTCAAGCAAATTACCTTCTCCCCAGAAAATTCAGAACTTTAAAACCAGAGTTGGTTCCACCATTGATCCTTCTTACCCATGATTGACGTATTGGTTGCAGAGAACGCAGGGTATTTCCGTCGAGATGTTTATGTCATCTCTCGTCCCGTCTCTAGTCTGTTTCGTCAGCATACGCAAGGGCATAAGCATCACATGCCTATATTCATTACATATTCATTACATATTCATTACATATTCATTACATACTCATTTCATAAACATTAACATACATTCACATTAACATATGCATTAGCATTCACAGGTTCATTGCGTTTCACCGTCATTGGTTGTTATCGCCGAGTATTTGGGTTTGTCCATTCTCTTCAAATAGATTGTCAGCCCTAAGCATAAAATACTTACTTGTTTCCAGTTTCCCTACGGAGCTCGATCCTCGTGGATGACGGTTACTTCAGCTATCTTTCCTCGCCAGGATAAGATATCTACCCTTCGAGTTCATTCCCTCGATGGAGTCTTGATTACCAGTTTTCTTTCTAGCTCGATCCTAGATTGAATCTCAGTCTTGTCAGTCGTCAAGCCCAACCGGACGTGCATTTATTTTGCACCATCTAAAAAAAACTTCACCATACCATGACAGAACGCGACTATCTCGCTTGAGAAGTTTATCACTGTAACCGGACGTGCATTTATTTTGCACCATCTAAAAAAAACTTCACCATACCATGACAGATGCACGACTATCTCGCTTGAGAAGTTTATCACTGTACCCGGACGTGCATTTATTTTGCACTATCTTTCAAGAAAATCAACTGCAACCCTTTACAAATACACGCCAGTTCACGCCTGGAAAATCTATCAGTACAACACTTTACAATCCTACATGTTACAACAACACTTTACACTTTACATCTTACAGCATCAACATACGACATTTCTCACCCAAGAAGTCGATCCTATCCTCGTTACGACTCGCAGCAAATGGCCATCTCCATGGAGCAGTTGGGCTTCCATTTATCTGCCGTCTTGAGGTACGAACCAATTCGTATTCAGGAGAGCACGATCTTGAGTTACGGGAAGGTTTGAGCGAAATCATATTCAGGAGAGCACGATTCTGAAGTTATGAAGAAGTTCATTTATCCTTTAGTAAAAGAAGGAGCGGAATCATATTCAGGAGAGCACGATTCTGAGTTATGAGGAAGTTCAGTTGGCCGTTTTTCAGGAGTGCACGATTCTGAAAAATGAGAAAATTTCAGTCATCCAGTTTCATATTCAGGAGAGCACGATTCTGAAGTATGAAGAAATTCAGTCATCCAGTTTCATATTCAGGAGAGCACGATTCTGAAGTATGAAGATTTTCATTTACCCTTTATCCAAATCATATTCAGGAGAGCACGATTCTGAAGTATGAGGAAATTCAGTTTACCCTTTTTTATGTTCAGGAGAACATTTATCCTTCAGTAAGAGAGGAATCAAAATCGTATTCCAGGCGCCGACCTTAAAATGCGAGAAGATTTATTCATCAGATAAGCAGCAGCCTCTTTATTTGAGCGCTTATCCATTTTTTGCACATAAGTCCCTTCCAACGATAAGTGACAGTCCTCGCCCGAGAAGCTTATCAGGGCAATTCCCATCAAAGTCCATTTATTATGGCATACAGTCGGTCTTTACCCTGTATATTTGCTACGGAGTTCCGAAAAGTCCGTTTGATCCTGTCACGAGGGGTAGTTTACAGAAGCTTGGATGTTATTCTTTGCTCAATGCTCCAGCATTCTGTAATCGATCTTACAATCGTACGTGATCCAGTTTTATTTTTAGATTCCCCAGTGGAGGCCGTCTCATAGGTACCATCTCCATTCGAGGATCTCATTCCTTTTCTAAAAGTGACAATTGGTCATTCGCACCAGTTGACTATCATTTTTAGATTTCCCCAGTGTTGTACTGTATCTCAGCGTGTCTTTTTCCCCAGTGAGTTCTTCTCGTTGGCGTCTGTCCCGGTGTCGTCATGTTCGGCAGCATTTTTCGCATTCATTATTCCAGCATACGCATGGCATCATCTGCATTAAGTCGTTCCAGTTTTGTCCATAGCATTGCATATCGTCGCATATAAGGGCAAAATTTTCGGTTATCTATATTTAAATCTCTCCACCACGATTCCTCGAGTCTCTGTCACTCAAATCGTCCGGTGTAGCTATTTAAATAGGGGCAACTGTAATACCCCAAATTTTACCCTTATATTTAATCAGTCATTTCGCATATCGCCTCACATGTACATCTGCTAACCACTAACAAGTTATGAGGGGGTTTGTTTTGCAGATTGGGTCCCAGGGGTATTTTGGTCATTTTACACAAATTCTACCAATTCCTTGAAGACGGGCTGTTATTAAAATTCTGAGGCATTTGATACGTTATGGTTTTGAGGCATTTGTCTATCACCAGTTCTGATCATATTGAGATTTTAGCGGTTTGGTCGGTGGAATTTAATTATGAGTAGTGTTGAAACTGTTGTGATTATGGTGCACACCCGTGTTTGGTTATAAAACGTTTGGTCAACATTTAGATGGGATTTTAATCAGATGATGAGGTCAGAATTACAAATGAGATGAGTGCACCAATAAGAATACCACTTGGGAGTGTTTATGTTTTATGACTATGTTAATGAATTTAAATACTTGTGGATTTATTCACAATTGTTTATATTTCTTAACTAAGAATAAAATATAAATAAATTCAAAATTTTGGGAATTTTATTTCATAGAAAAAAAATCTCATCATACAAGAAGTGGAGGTTGCTTCATATTTTCTAAATGCTGATACAGGGAAATACATTAAAGTTCTAAATCCTAAGGGATTACATTAAAGTATCTATCCTAAATCCTAAGAGCATCTAAAGGCCTTCATGTTATCTTTGGACTTCTCCACGAATCCTCGGCTAACCTGCACATCAAAAAGAAAACAAACAGTGTAGAAAAAAATGTTAGAAGTTTCTTGACACTCTCAGAACAATGTCATCATCGAGTGCCGGGAGTGGCACAACCGAAGCTGCGTCCTACCCCCGTTACCGATCCGCGCCATTAAGCGTCAGATCAGGTAACATCTGTTCTTATCTAAGGGACAACCGAGAGAGATAAAGAGTAAAAGAAGTGGGGACCGATTTGATTTGCCGTAATTGGATTCGGTTCAAAAACAAATTAAAAAACACCATTCCATCAAGTAAATAATTTTCGGGACACTATCAAGTAAACCAAATTTCACAGCTGTATCAACTCTGAACCACACAAGCGAGCCCGTGAAAATCAAATACCAAATCTGAACGGAAATAAGCCACGACAGAATTCGCGTCAGCGTAAACTCGGTTTCAGCATCAAATCACAATCAGCAGCAGTGTGATAAACCGAATGAGCAAGTCACATTGAAAATTCAAGTACAGAATCCAAGGCTCAGTGTGAACATCATAGCCTAAAAGTCGCAGCCACCAATCGGTTCCAAATCAGAGAGTAGAAAGATCAGTTAAACTCAGAGAATTGAGGAACCAAGCTTATGTTCAGAAAGATAGGAACCCATTCATTTCAGTTCAAAAATGAGCAAATTCACAAGCCATTGAACCAAATAGAAACCACAAGCTGTACAAGTCAATAGCAGACACCTCTGAGTAACAGAGGATTCAATTCGACTGCATCAAAAAGTAAGGTACAAAACAGGTCAATTAAAACTTGCCTCGAACGAATCCTGATGGGCCAAATTCTGAAAATCAAACCAACAAGTGTTAAGAATTGAATCCATGAGTAAACATCAGAAAAGGAAGTTCGAAAGACCAAACCATAGCAGCAGGGCATTCAATAAGTCCCTCACTTGAGATCCGAAACGCCAACTAAATTGGGCATCAAAGACGATGTTGAACCCTGCGTATCAGTTCAGAAAAACCAGTCATAACCAAGCTCGAGGTACACAAGAAAAATCGAATACAGCAAGGTAAGGGCTCAGTCAGAGCATCATAGCCCTAAGTTCGCGGCTTATCAAGGACAAGAGTGCATTAGAGAGGCAATCGATGAGAAGGAATTTCAGCCAAATAATTCACAAGGTGTAAACTCAAGGGCACCCAATAAAGCTGAAAGTCGCTAACACATGAAAGTGATATCAGTAGGGGACAGTTCAACTATCGTGGAACCAAAACACAAAGCATCAGGGCTCAGTTTACATATCACAGCCAAATCTGTAGCCCAAGATCACAAGTGAATCTGTATCAGAGAAAAAGTGAATCAGTTTATCACAAGGCAATTCGAATGGAAGCAAAACAAATAACCCAGTTAATCGAAGCCAAATAAGACATCACAACAGTCCAACAGAAAACCAAGGAAGCAAGATGCCTCTAAAGCAATCCGCTTTTAGTTCAACCGATGATAGTTCGAACCTAAAAACATCACAGAAAAAATTAAACATTCAGTCCATCGTGAAAAGCCATTATCGGAAACAAAACGAGCGCACAAAACCATAGTAGTCCATATCAGTCGTCGCGGCTCAGAACACCATCATCATCGCCGTATACCATTCTCAGCGGCATTTAACTCAACCAGAGCGCATGTACCGATTCTGAAAAAAGAAGAAGAAAAGTCGTGAAGATCAAAACCATATGGATATCCAAAACGAGTCCATAATTCAATCTGTAACCGAAAGAAGATCAAGGCAAACCATATCAGAAAAATAATAGAGAGAGATTTTGATTTGATATCAATTCCAAATCAGAGGAAAAATGTTTCGAAGCAAATCCAATCACGAATCCAATCAGATCCTAACAAAGTTCAATCAGATATCAGAATCATAACAAATGAAATCTAAATCATATCTGTCAACAAAATGGAAAGTTTCGAATCAGTATCAGATCGTATCAGAAACGGATGCTAACAAAATCAAATCGAATCATCAAAAATCAGCACGAAATCATATCTCAGAAAAAGAGCAGCAAATCAGATCAAAGGCCCAAAAGAATGATTGAAAAAAAGTATATAAAAAGGGATGATTTCACCTCAGAGGGAGGACCCTAACGAACGAACGAGAGAGAAACCACCATCGCAAACCCTAAGCGATCGCGAGAGATAGAAGAAGGTTCACCGGTGCCGTTTCAAACAACAGCGGACAAACCCCTTCAAAGGCTCAGATTATATCGTCTTCATCGCCGTCAAAATCATCGTCAGAATCTGGGTAGAGAGATTACTACTTCATATATTTTTTGTTGTTTTGTTCATGTAGGAAGAAGAAATCGAGGCCATAAAGCAAAGCGGAAGAGCGAAATAGCGAGAGAGAATGGAGAATCGATGAAGAAGAGAGGCGAGAGAGAGGAAGAAGATACAAGCGGCGCCGCGAAAGGGAATTAGGGTCTGAAACCCTAATTCTGCAAAACCTTATTTTACACCACCTGGGTTGGGTCCGGGGTGATGACCGGCCCAACACCCTTTTATTTATTTTTATTTTTTTGTTTTGTTTCTAAAAAAATTGTTTTTTATGTTTTTTAAATTGTTTTCTTAACATTTTACTTATATAATTCAAAAAAAAAAACTGTTTTAAAAAAAAATAAAATAAAAAAGACCTTTTATGTAAATATTAAGGATAAATAATTTTTTAAGCAAAATCAGAAAACTTTTCTTAAAAATATTAAAAAAAAATAAAACTTTTTTTTTAGAGTAAAGCATTTTTAAATTAAACCTTTTTTTTGCAAGCTAACATTAAATTATTTAAGATTTTTTAAAATAAAACAATAATAAAATCCCAAATTTGCATCTTTCTCTTCATTGTCTCGTAACTCATTTGATTGCCGCCTAACTCTGCCCACTAATGTCGTTTGTTCATTTTGCAGCTCATTACATTTACCATTACTTATTTCATTACTATATTGTAACTGCTTCTCATATGTAACCCCGCGAATCTAATAATCGCGCTTTAAATTTCTGCCTTTAAATTTCTGTTTGCATGACTTTAACTTCTGTTTTATTCCCTGTTTGCAATTCAATTATCTCACACCTTCATCAATATTTCTGTTACATTGCACACACTGCCGAAGGAATTAGGTCTAGCTTTTGACCGCCGTGTCAATAGTCCTCAACTTCAAACCCTTACAACTCTTACAAACCCTAATTTTCACAAATGCCTCGCCGCAGGAAAAATTACAATTTTACCCCTAGCATTAGGTCAAAGAGCCGCCGCGCTCATTTTAGGGTTTTCCGCCGTGGAATCCCTAATTTAACCCTAATTACAACTTAACATTTCAACGTAGAGATTTGGAGTTTCTACACTCCGCGTAAGCGTGTCCTTAAGACATGTTTATTCCCCTTGAGACCTTGACCACAGTCAAGAAGTCTCTAACCTCCCTTTTGAGGGGAACTACGATTACTCTGATTCCACTCCCGTAAGGATACGTAGGCACAAGATGCGATGTCTTGCCGAGTAAACTTAGAATTAACCCCTTAGGTCTCTTTTCTTACTTTTAATCCTTTGTACATATACCTTAAGCAAATAAATAAAGCAAAATAGTAAACATTTGAACAAAAGGTTCCTGTAGAGTACTACAGAAGTTTAGGGTGCTAATACCTTCCCTAAATTTAACCAACCCCCGAACCCTAGATCTTTCCCTGCATTGTGTTTACGATGCAAAAATAGGTTTTCCCTCTTTTGACCTTTTCCTTCGGATAAATCAAAGAGCGGTTGTAAATTGAATTGCGATTCAAACTCATTAATAGTTTGTAATCCTATTTCCACCGCAACAGTACACACCTCTCTCCTTTGGAGGGATTAGTGATGTACCTAGGAAGTAGAACTTTTGAGGGAACCAGTCCTTTGATGTTGAACCCTTATAGGTCACCTTTGGTGGGCAGTAAGCAGTTCAATATCCCCCAGCTTATCCAGTAAGTGATTTTCTCTGGTTTGATTATCTTGAGAGATGTTGAGCTTGAATTTGAAGATGAAGACTTCATTGAAGAGCTTTGAAGAGGATGAATCCTTGAGTATTTCCATTCCAGCTGAAGCTTGAAGAGCAACAAGAGCAAGTTGATACTTGAAGATCCCTGAAGATGAAGGTGAAGCCTGAAGGTGGAACTGATCAAGAAGCTGAAGCTTAAAGGGAGAAGATAAGTTGAAACTTATGTTGAAGGGTTGAAACCTGGAAAAGCAAATTGATATTTGTCAAGAGTAATGGAAGTCTGAAGACTGAGTTGCTGTTGGAAAAGCTGAAGCTTGAGGCTGAGAGAGGAGTTGATCTGCTTTCTTTCTTTTTCTTTTCTGTATTGCTGTGTTTTGTTTGACTTGCTTGTTGCATTAGAATAAGTTCATATCTAGAATAAGTAGAATCTAAGAGCATGATTGAACTAGAGGTTGAGTTGCTCCCTCTGCTTGTATTGTTACTGTGTGGCTTTGTTTGCGGGTATTCGGTAGAGCCCAGCTCCCTTGCCCATGTGGTTTGTTTGCCTGATGGCATTTTATTCATTTTATCTGTATGATTGCAGTTTACTGTTATTGCTTGATAGCATGTTGTTTATATTTCAGTATGATTACTGTTATCCATTCTGGCTTGAGGTTGAGATGAGCTTGTGGAGGCTGAAGCCCCACACACATTTCCTCCCTCACTTGCATTGCATGCATTTTACTGTTAAGCTGATGCTTTGTCTGTTTTGGTGTATCATTGACATGATCCCTTAGGACTCTCATTTCCTTTGATAAGGATTTGATGATAGACTTTTAGGTTGAAACCTATGCATGACAACTTCTAGGAGTTCCCTGTTCAAACCTTGACCATAGGATGAATCCATGGCATGACAACAGTAGGACTTGATAGTCTCCCTCCTAGTTGGGCCTGTTCTCTTCTCATCTCAAAACAGTTTAAGATACAGTAATCATGAATGATTTCTTTCATATGTTACGAGCCTTAAGCTATCTGAGAAAGGATTGTGGGAGAGTTTCTTTTCCACGCTCTGGATGTTTAGTATGGTACCCTTTGGGTGACATGCGACGCATTCACTCTCAGGTCATAGTCTCTAGTGCGATTGAAATCGCAAACACAATAAAAACACTTCTTTCGTAAAAGACAGGAAATAAACCGTAGTTTCCCGAACTACGTATGCTCTGATCTCTCATGCCTGTTGAGAGTACATAGGCACAAGATGGCGATGTCTTGGCGAGCTACCTTTCCCCATAATCCTTCGTATGCCGAACTACGTTGACTCTGATTTCTCGTTCTCTGATGAGAATACGTAGGCATAAAGCGCGACGCTTTGCCGAGTCATTTTTTCTTTTCTGTTTCAGCCAGCCTTGATAGGTAGATAGAATAAAACCAACCAGTCCAAGTAAACACAACAAGCGTGGATCCCGTCGAGTACGACGGACGTGAGGGGTGCTAATACCTTCCCCTTGCGTAACCGACTCCCGAACCCAGACAATGGTTGCGACGACCTTGTCTTACCCTTTTTCGTCAGGTTTTTCCGATCGTTTCCTTTCCCGCTCTGAGGGATAAATAACGAAAGGTGGTGACTCTTCTGTCATGCCGGCACCTTATTTTCGCGCAAGCGACAGCTGGCGACTCTGCTGGGGACCTTAGGTTCTCTAAGCGGGTCTCGCCTTGGATTTTCTTCCTAGCTGTCTGGGTCATCCCCAGCAGCTGGCGACTCTGCTGGGGACCTTAGGTTCTCTAAGCGGGTCTCGCCTTGGATTTTCTTCCTAGCTGTCTGGGTCATCCCCAGCAGCTGGAGACTCAGCTGGGGACCGAACCCAGAATCTCTGGTTCTCCGTTTCCCTATGCGAGTCAATCCTAACGCTTGTATGTTTACTTGTTGGGTTGCGTTTATTTATCGCATTTTACTTCTCGCACTTTATTTCCCGCATTTTATATTCAGTATAATATGATTATCTGTGCTGTTGTGGGATGGGGGTTCCGATGAGTGAGAAGCCAGACCCAGGCTTGAGTGCACTATAGACTTAGAGTGGAAATTAGTGGGCGCGTGCTTGCTTTGCAGGCACTAGTGTCTCATGAAATCCACGCTCAGACGAGGTTCACCCGGTTGGCTTCCCTTTCAACCCTTTGGGTTGAGACAGTTGCTGGTTTGGTGGATTGTCGACTCTGGGGACCGATCATTTGTGATTCAGCCGAGTGAGGCCGCTTCATGAGCTGGTGATGCCACACCTTCTGGGTATCGTATCACCCCTCTTGAAAGTCTGTGACGCTGATGAACACATAGGATGTCGTACCTTGAGTCAGTTTAGGTCCACACCTGTGAGCAGGGCTGGGTTTATTGCAGGAAACTTTGACCTTCAGACCACCTGGTTTTCTTGACAATGAATCAGTTTTGTTGGTACCAGGGTTTCTCAGTTGCAGATTTATTTGTTCTTGATAGAGCAGGTTTTGATCAGAGGATCTTATCATCAGGTGTATGGCTGTTCTTGATAGAGCAGAGTATTGTCATCAGTTGTGTGTTCTTGATAGAGCAGATTTTGATTGGGGTTTGAAGATCTCATCAGCAGATGTTGTTTGTTCTTGATAGAGCAGATTTTGATTGGGGTCTGAAGATCTCATCAGCAGATGTTGTTTGTTCTTGATAGAGCAGGTTTTGGGGTCTGAAGATCTTATCAGCAGATGTTGTTTGTTCTTGATAGAGCAGGTTTTTGGGGTCTGAAGATCTCATCAGCAGATGTTGTTTGCTCTTGATAGAGCAGATTTTGGGGTCTGAAGATCTCATCAGCAGATGTTGTTTGCTCTTGATAGAGCAGATTTTGGGGTCTGAAGATCTCATCAGCAGCTGTATGTTTGTTCTTGATAGGGCAGATTTTTGATTTGGGGTCTGAAGACCTCATCAGCAGATATTTCTTGATCATACATCCGAGGTCCTTATTATCAGACTTTTGTTCTTGACAGAGCAGAATTATGATCCTATGTATATGATCCTATTAGATGGTTGTTCTTGGCAGATCAGATTTGTGGTCCTACGCCGGGGTTTTCTTCTCATCAGTGGTTGTTCTTGATAGAACAGCGTCATGGTTTCGTTGATACAGAATCTCCACAACAGCATTTGCTTTGGCCTCCTATTGCATAATTGCATTTTGCATTAGTTTGCATATTCATTTGCATTTCATTAACGTGTGTCTGTGTTGCAGGTACCGTTTTCCCCGATCCAGGATTTCTTGCCTCCTATTGTATTGTTATGGGCTCTCTGAGGAAGACCGTGGCCTACAAGTTCCCTACCCCTGATGTGGTTAAGTTGACTGGTTTGATAGCTCTAGCAGATGATTCTGTGAGGGACGAGTTCAGAAAATCCTACGGCAGGTTACTCAGTTTGGTTCGTAAACCTTCTGCGTCCGAGTTGAATGGATTACACGCGCTGTTGCAGTTCTATGACCCTCCGCTGAGATGTTTCACTTTCCAGGATTTTGTTCTCGCACCTACGCTGGAAGAGTATGCTGACTTGCTAGGTGTGCCTAACAAGAGGCAGATGCCTTTTGTTCACATGGATGCTGAGCCTGATCTGGCCGGTTTAGCTCCTTCACTTCATCTGGACGCCTCCGAGTTAGTATTGACTAGTTGGAACAAGGTTCCTGGGTTCTCCTTGCAGTTTCTGGTGGGTAAGGCTCAGTAGTGCGCTAAGGACGGATGTTGGGTCGCGTTCAATGCCATCCTTGCTTTGTGCATATACGGCATCATTCTGTTCCCTAACATGCCCGATTTTGTAGACTTTGATGTGTTTCATATCTTTGCTTCAGGGAATCCAGTCCCTACCTTGATCGGAGATGTCTATCACTCATTCCACTACAAGAATGAGAACCGGAGAGGGAAGAATGTCTCATGCTGCGTACCCTTGCTCTATAAATGGTTTGAAAGTCATCTTCCCAAGAGGGGTCCTTTTGTCTTGTCTGCAGCCACAACCGAGTGGTCCGAGCGCCTGATGAGCCTATCTGCAGAGGATATTGTCTGGTTCAACAGAGACAGGTTAGGTGCTGAGGTGATCTTCAGTTGCAGCGGGTTTCCAAATGTACCTTTGATAGGTAGGAAGGGTTGTATAAACTACAATCCGTCGTTGTTGGTCCGCCAGTTCGCGTATGCCTTGAGAACTCCGCCGAAGGATGAAGAGGTACAGGAATCTTTGTACCTCACTGGTATTCTAGAGGGGGATACGTTATCGAAGCTTCAGCGTGCCTGGAATGGTATCAGTAAACGGGGAAAGCCTTTGCTAGGAAAAAGCAACAGTCAAGCCTACCCTCCGTATTTGACTTGGATCAGAGCCAGAGCTAATGCTATAGGGATGTCGTTCCCTCATGCCAAGCCAGAAAGCCCTCCGATGATCGAAGAGCCTACTACTGTGCCCATTCATCAGCATAACCAGGTATTGGCTGAGCGGGATGAATTGAAGCGGGCGAACGAAGAACTGGAGAAAGAATTAGCTCAGCTCCGAAGCGAAAGGAACGAAGTCGTTCATTCTTTCAAAAGGCAAACAGAGTTGGTGAACCAGCTGGGTACAGACTTGACTAAACAGATCGCCGAGCGTGAGCGTATGGGTCAAGACTTCAGAGCCGTCAACGATGTACTGGCTACGAAGAAACAACATTTGGACGAGGCATATCGGAGGATATCCAAGTTCAACCAGAACTGGAAGGCTGCCCTGGCCACCAGGAAAGAGCGGGAGGATAAGCTGATGCTGCAGATCTCCAAGCTGGAAGCCGAGGTGAAGGACAGCGAGAAACGGTTTGATGAAGAAACCGCCCGCAGGTACGCCGCCGAAGGCCAGCTCAATAAAGCTCTCGCTAACCTGAAGGAGCGTAAGCTGACGTTTGAGTCCAAAAAGCGGAAGTTAGAAGATTGCTTCGGCGAAGGAGCATGGGAAGATTCGGTCAAAGGTCTTCAGTATACCATTGTGCAGAGAGAGTTACTCGTCGAGGGGTTGCTCACATTGCCAGATCATCCAGAGACAAAGGAGTTGTTAGAAGAGTATCGCGCCCGTGGCCGTACTTGACTATTTGTATTCCTTTTGTTTTGATCATTGTTGTATGCTGACCATCACCAGCCTTGTTGGCTGAGGTCACGCTGTTGATTCATCTTGTACTTGCTGATGCTATGTACTGCCTTGATAGGCCTTCTTTATATATATGAGATTGATGTTTCCATGATTGGGCTCGGACTTCTTCTTCTTATTATTATCAGCACTGGCACTCAGGCACTAGGATCGGGGGAAATCTCCCAAACACACAGACACACGCATGCATCTGCATGGAGCATTTGCATGGCGTACATTTTGTTGTTTTTCCTAACCCTTTAGTGCTTACAGGTTTTTCAGGTTGTCACAGATCCCAAGCTGTTTCCGGTGACTCCAGGATTGATCAAAGACTAATTCACCGTTATCCAACTAGAGCTAATCAGACCAGGATCATGGATCAAGTGCAAACAGATGTTCAGGAGCTCCGCGAAAGGATGGATCGCTTCATGGAACTCATGCAAGTGGTCGCCAATGGCCAAGACCAGCTCAGAACTTTGGTTCAGCCTTTGATCTCCAGGGTTGATAGCAACGACATACTCCACGGCGGGGTTGTGCCTACTTCTCCACCAGTTGATACTCCGCAGAATGGTATCCCCGTGGCCGGGGTGAATGGCAGTGCTCATGGCAATGTGATGGCCAACATCGGACTCAATACGACGGGCGTCGGTAATGGGAGTCTGGGAGCTAATGTCAACATCGGGCCGGGCAACGGCAGTGCAGGCGTCGGGAATCTGTTGGTGCCTCAACCATGGCTTGAGGATCATCAGGATGATGTGTTTTCTCAAAGAGGTGCAGAAGGAGAGTTGAACGCTGAAGCGCGGCTTAGATTCAAAGCACTTGAAGATAAAATGAGAGATATTGAGAATCAGAATACTTTGGGCGTTGATATGTCCAAGCTGGGATTAATCGCTGATTTCAAGGTACCTCCTAAGTTCAGGGTGCCTAACTTTGAGAAATATAAGGGCACCACCTGCCCTCGTGTCCACCTAAGATCGTACTACAGGAAGATGTCAGCCTATTCAGAGGATGAGAAGCTGCTGATGCACTTCTTCCAAGACAGTCTTTCCGGACCATCCCTCGAGTGGTACATGGGTCTGGAGCCCACTAGCGTGCGTACCTGGAAGGATCTCGCTGAAGCGTTTTTCCACCATTACCAGTACAATAGCGACTTGGCCCCGAATCGAGTTCAGCTCCAGAACCTATCGCAGAGAAGTAATGAAGGGTTTAAGGAGTACGCCCAGCGGTGGCGTGAGTTGGCAGCCCGTGTTCAGCCGCCGATGGTTGAACGTGAGCCCGTGCAGATGTTTGTTGCTACCCTCCCAGGGGTCTACTATGAAAAGATAGTCAGTGGTATGTCCGGGACGTTTTGAGCTCTCATTATCATGGGCGAGCATGTCGAGAATGGAATCAAGATCGGGAAAATTCAAGGTGAGTCATCCTCAGCCGGAGGAAATGGAAAGAAACCTTATGCTGGTAAACGACGAGAAGGAGAAACGAGCGCTGTGACCAACGCTCGAAGGAAGGGCAAAGGCCCTCAGCAGCAGATAGCCAGTATAAATATCCCAGCAGCTCCGCAGCAGCAGCAGCAGCAGCAACCGAATCAACAGGGATATAGAAAGTACCAGAATCGGGCATCTTTGGCAAACCGTCACTTCGAAGCACCGCCCATGTCGTATACGCAGCTCTTGCAGACTTTGCTTCAGCTTCAGTTGGTTCAAAAGAGGACGGTGGCTCCCTTGACAGGGGCACCTCCACCAGGGTACGACGCCAATGCCACTTGCGATTTTCACTCAGGGGCACCAGGCCATACGATCGAGAACTGCAAAGCCTTCAAGCATAAGGTGCAGGATTTGGTAGATGCCAAGATCATTAACTTCTCCGATAATGTGCCCAATGTCACAAAGAATCCTATGCCGAATCATAGGGGAGGCGGAGTGAACGCCATTATCGAGGAAGAAAGTGCAGACCTGTTGACTGATGTCAAAGACCTACAGACGCCGCTTAGCTTCGTCAAGGCTAAGTTGTTGAAAAGAGGGTTCTTCCCAAGTTGCGGAGAGTTATGCATAGACTGTGCTACACATTCTGATGGATGTGAGCAGTTGATCGAAGGAATTCAAAGTCTGATGACTGAGGGGATCCTGCAGTTTAGCCGGAGGGCTGAAAGTGTATCAGGAGAAGTAGTGTTGAAACAGGCCGATGAAGTCGCCACCATCACCATCCCTCGCCGGCCAATAAATATTTCTGCGCCCAGACCGCCTACAATCACTATAACCAAAGCTGGGCCGATACCATTCGAGAGCACTAACGCCGTTCCGTGGCATTATGGGGCTGAAGTCTATTGCAACGGTCAGAAGTTGGAGCTGGAACCGTATGGGTCGACTGCGGAGAATCTTGCTGGAATCAGTGGTATTACCCGCAGCGGAAGAGTATTTGCACCGCCAGAGGTCGTGGCAGAGAAAGCAGTCAGAGCTGATGCGGCCGATAAGGGTAAAAGCAAAGTCGTCGAAGAGGTCCCGTGTGGGGTAGAGAAAGATTTGCTTATTAAAGACGTCGAGGAGTTTATGCGGCTGATTAAGAAGAGCGACTACAAGATTGTAGACCATCTCCATCAGACGCCCTCGAAGATTTCCATTCTCAACTTGTTGCTGTGTTCTGAAGCACACCGCAATGCGCTGCTAAAGGTATTGAACGCTGCCTACGTACCGCAAGAGATATCAGTGAATCAGCTAGAAGAGGTGGTAGCCCACGTAAATGCTGGCAATGGGCTAGGTTTCACAGATTTAGAGCTGACGCCAAAAGGGAGGAATCACAACAACGCCCTGCACATCTCGATCGAGTGTAGGGGCACAATCATGTCGCACGTGCTAGTTGACACGGGTTCGTCGCTTATTGTTCTTCCGACGAAGGCATTAATGAAGTTGGATACTCGTGGGGTGATCTGCACACCCAGTGATCTGGTGGTGAAAGCATTCGACGGGACTAAACGCCACGTTTTCGGGGAGGTGACCCTGCCGGTCCAAGTCGGCCCGGAAACGTTCGACATGGTCTTTTATATTATGGATATCATGCCTGCCTACAGTTGTCTCTTGGGCCGGCCATGGATCCATGCTGCTGGTGCCGTGACCTCCACGTTGCACCAAAAGCTCAAATATGCTGTCGAAGGAAGCATAGTAACCGTGAGCAGCGAGGAGGACATAATGGTGAGCCATTTGTCATCCTTCAAGTATGTGGAGATGGATGGCGAAATCCATGAAACTCTTTGCCAAGCGTTCGAGGCTGTCAAAGTGAAAGAGGTAGCTCCTGTAGTCACAAAAAAGCCAGAGATGAATCTCTCCTCATTCAAAGAACCTCGGGCCGTAGTCCAAGCTGGATCTACCCCAGGCTGGGGGCATATTTTGGAGATACCGAACAAGCAGGATAAGTTTGGGTTGGGGTATTCTCCTGAAGCTGAAGCTTCTTCTTCGTCTAGCAGTGCGTCTCGAGGTAAGGGGCCGATCCTATTTACCAGTGGCGGAGTGATCTTCGAAAGCATCAACGCAGCGTCTGAAGACAGCGGGGATAACGATTGTGATCTCGACTCTTGGATTCAGCCAAGCAAGCCGGGCGAGGGCCTCAACAATTGGACCATCAAGGATATCATCCCGATGACAAGTGAAGAGTAATGATTTACTTTTTTTCAATCATTGTACAACCCTATGTCCTACCCGGGGCATAGCGGTTTTATTGTCAGGGCCTTGTTGGATTATGTACATGCATTTTGTGAATAAATCAAAGGCGTTTTCTTCGTATTCAAATATTGCGATCTCTGTTATTCCTGTTTTATATTTGTTTTGAAAAACATTAAAATGGCAATGAGGTTTGTGCTAACCTGCATATTCTTGTTTTAAGCTTAACCCTTGTTATTGCAGGATCCACATAACAGATGACATTGACTCTGGACCTTCTACGGCTCACTTCGACTTCTATTGCCCGATCTATCAAGCCGAAGAAGAGATTGATGAAGACGAAGACCTTCCTGAAGAGTTGGCCCGCTTGTTGAAACAAGAGGAAAAGGTTATTCTGCCTCATGAGGAGGATATTGAGATCGTAAATCTGGGTTCTGAAGAACTCGTCAGAAATGTCAGGATAGGGGCCGCATTGCAGAGTAATGTCAAGCAGAGACTGGTCGAGATGCTTCGAGAGTATAGTGACGTCTTTGCTTGGTCATACGAAGATATGCCGGACTTGACATTGACATCGTGGTCCACCACTTGCCATTGCGAGAAGATTGCCCTCCCGTTAAGCAGAAGCTTAGGAGGACGAGACCAGATATGGCCGTCAAAATCAAAGAAGAAGTGCAGAAACAGCTTGATGCTGGCTTCTTAGCGGTCACCACTTACCCTCCGTGGGTCGCCAACATAGTGCCTGTACCGAAGAAGGACGGTAAGGTACGCATGTGCGTCGATTATCGGGATTTGAATAGGGCGAGCCCTAAAGATGATTTCCCGTTGCCTCATATCGATGTGTTGGTCGACAATACAGCTCAGTTCTCCGTGTTTTCGTTCATGGATGGCTTCTCCGGTTACAACCAGATCAAGATGGTGCCGGAGGACATGGAGAAAACGACGTTTATCATCCCCTGGGGAACGTTTTGCTATAAGGTAATGCCTTTCGGTCTGAAGAACGCAGGGGCCACTTACCAACGAGCAATGGTAACTTTGTTTCATGATATGATTCATCATGAGATCGAGGTCTATGTTGATGACATGATTGCGAAGTCCCAAATGGAGGAAGAGCATCTGGTCAACTTATTGAAGCTTTTTGAGAGACTTAGGAAGTTCAGGCTGAGGCTGAATCCTAACAAATGCACCTTCGGAGTGCGGTCCGGAAAGTTACTGGGGTTTATCGTCAGCGAACGAGGCATCGAGGTTGATCCTGCGAAGATTAAAGCCATTCAAGAAATGCCAGCGCCGAAAACAGAAAAAGAAGTTCGTGGTTTCTTGGGCCGAATAAACTACATTGCAAGGTTTATCTCTCAGCTCACGGCCACGTGTGAACCGATGTTCAAGCTTTTAAAGAAAGATCAGGCGATTACTTGGAATGAGGATTGCCAGAAGGCATTCGATAAGATAAAGCAGTATCTTCAAGAACCTCCAATATTGATACCCCCAGTGGCTGGACGACCATTAATCATGTACTTGACAGTTCTTGAGAACAGTATGGGGTGTGTTCTCGGTCAGCACGACGAGACGGGCAGAAAAGAGCATGCCATTTACTACTTGAGTAAAAAGTTCACTGACTGTGAATCTCGATACTCGATGCTGGAGAAGACGTGTTGTGCACTAGCCTGGGCTGCCAAACGTTTACGACAGTACATGCTCAATCACACCACCATGCTAATTTTGAAGATGGATCCGATCAAGTACGTCTTCGAGAAGCAGGCTCTTTCGGGCAGGATTGCCAGGTGGCAAATGGTGTTAACGGAATATGATATTCAGTACGTATCCCAGAAGGCCATCAAGGGAAGCGTACTGTCTTATTACCTTGCCGAACAGCCGATCGAGGATTACCAGCCGATGAAGTTTGAATTCCCTGACGAGGATATTATGTTTCTCAAAGCGAAGGATTGCGATGAGCCGTTGCCCGACGAGGGGCCAGATAGGAAATCCCAGTGGAAATTGATATTCGATGGGGCGGTTAATTCCTACGGAAGTGGAATTGGGGCGATCATCACGACTCCCCACGGATCCCACATCCCGTTCACTGCGAGACTGATGTTTCCAGTCACCAATAACGAGGCGGAGTACGAAGCATGCATTATGGGTCTAGAAGAGGCAATTGATTTGAGAATCAAAAACCTAGACGTATATGGTGACTCAGCGCTTGTGATCAACTAAATTAAAGGGGAGTGGGAAACTCGTCAATCGAATTTGGTGCCGTACATGAACTATGCCAGAAGGCTACTTCCGTTCTTTGATCGAGTGGAACTCCATCATGTGCCCAGAGCAGAAAATCAGATGGCTGATGCCTTAGCCACGTTGGCTTCGATGTATAAAGTCAATTTTTGGAACGAGGCTCCAAGCATTGTCATTTCCAGTCTTGATAGACCTGCATTTGTCTTTGCGATCGAGGAAGCCGCCGACGGCAAGCCATGGTTCCATGATATCCAGACTTTCCTTATGACTAAGGAGTATCCTGCGGGTGCGTCAACCCAGGATAAGAAGACTCTGAGGAGGCTGTCTGGCAACTTTTATCTCAATCCTGATGGAGTGTTGTATAAGAGAAACCATGATCTCGTGCTACTCAGATGTGTAGATGAGAAAGAGGCGAGTATGCTCATGGAAGAAGTCCATGAAGGCACATTTGGTACGCACGCCGGCGGGCATGCCATGACGAGGAAGATCCTGAGAGCAGGATATTACTGGATGACGATGGAGTCGGATTGCTTTAAATTCGCGAAGAGATGTCATAAATGCCAGATTTATGCTGATAAAGTTCATGTGCCGCCGTGTCCATTGAATGTCATGTCCTCCCCGTGGCCGTTCTCCATGTGGGGCATCGACATGATAGGCAAGATCGAGCCCACTGCATCTAACGGTCATCGTTTAATGCTAGTAGCCATCGACTACTTCACCAAGTGGGTGGAGGCAGCCTCGTATGCTAATGTGACCAAGCAGGTGGTGGCTAAGTTCATAAAGAGGGACATCATCTGTCGTTACGGAATTCCCGAACGGATCATTACTGATAATGGTTCGAATTTGAATAACAAGATGATGAAGGAGTTGTGCCAGAGTTTCAAGATTGAACACCACAACTCATCTCCTTACCGGCCGAAGATGAATGGCGCCGTTGAAGCAGCCAACAAGAACATAAAGAAAATTGTTCAGAAGATGGTTGTGACCTACAAAGACTGGCACAAGATGCTGCCGTTTGCACTACACGGTTATCGTACTACGGTACGTACGTCAACTGGGGCAACTCCTTTCTCCCTGGTATACGGTATGGAAGTTGTCCTACCGTTAGAAGTGGAGATCCCTTCTTTGCGAGTTTTGGTTGATGTGAAACTCGACGAGGTAGAATGGATTACGAACCGACTGAACCAACTCAGCCTGATGGACGAGAAGAGGTTAGCATCGATTGCGTTTGGTCGCCTGTACCAAAGCCGAATGAAGAAAGCTTATGATAAGAAGGTTCGTCCTAGAAGCTTTCAGACGGGTGATCTCGTCCTGAAAAAGATTCTTCCTCCACACTCCGATCACCGGGGCAAGTGGACTCCGAATTACGAAGGTTCGTACGTCGTCAGCAAGGTCTTCTCGGGAGGAGCTTTGTTGTTATCCACGATGGATGGTGAAGATTTTGCATCCCCGGTGAACGCAGACGCAGTTAAAAAATACTTTGCTTGAAAGTGACCCGCTGGACAAAAAAAAAAGAGAGTCCAGGCAAAAAAGGGGCATCCCGGCGAACCAAAAAATAGAATAAAAGGTTCGGGCAAAAATTAGGGATATAAATTGAAAAATGTACACCCGCGAAGTCGAAAACCTACACTGGGCGGCTTCGGCAAAAAAGGGTATCCCGGTGAACTGAAAACCCGCAAAGGGCGGTTCACGCAAAAGTTAGGGATTTGAAAAAGCAAATGACTGCGTTCCGCGAGTGGACTTTCATTGTTTAGTGGTTTGGAGGACCTGAGGGCCGTTTATCTGAATCAATCTCTTCCGAAGCTGAAGCGTCGGAGAAGTATCGAAGTCGAGTGGGTCATAGAGGGATCAACTCATGGTGTTCGTCTACGCCTCGTTGCCGACATTTGTATATACTGATGTATATTTAAGTTTTATTTTTGTGCGGCTTCCTCATTCCAGGAGCTTGCATCTGTTGTAAAACATTTTTTACCCATTCAGGGGTTCATTATCAATAAAATGCATACTATTCAGCAATTCTGTTTGCCTGTTTAGCATTTATCTATTTTGTTTGCGAAAGAAAACGCTGATGTTTTTGATAAAATGCGCATACATAAACTTACCGGCCTAGGCCATTGATTGTTGAAACAATTAATTACTTGAATATTGTCACGAGATAATAACCTTGATAGGTCCCTTTGAGAAGGGTATCTTGTCTGTTTGTTTGTGTTGTTACAGGTGTAGCATATTCCAGACAGTGTGCCGTGCGCATCCCGAAGCAGGATGAGTCCTCCTTCACCAGCAGAGTTCAGTAGCCTCTCCTCGCAGAGTCTGAACGCAAGATCATGAGCATTGATATGTCTCCCCAGGCATAGATGATTCTCTTCCCCAAGCAGATGCGGCCTGAAGGAACTCCATCTCCTCAGCTGAGTCAGGCGCCGAAGCATGATTCCATTCCCCCAGCACCGGGTCACAAGTGCAGGTTTCGTAGGAAACTATTCGTATGCCGAAGTATGCAGCAACTGATGGTGCCAGACTGAAGTCTCCAGCGGAATTGAAATTCCACACCAGGGTTGTACTCTCCCCCGAAGTCGGATGATTCCCTCTTCCCCAGCAGCATGTTGGAACAGTCGGTGCTGTTTCCCCACAGAGTTGTACTCTCCCCCGAAGTCGGATGATTCCCTCTTCCCCAGCAGAATTGAAATTCCCCATCAGAGTTGTACTCTCTCCAGTGAAGCAGTTGGGACCATGATTGGTTTTCCCCCAGTGGGAGTGTTGAACAGCTGATGTTGTATTTCCCCTGCAGAGTCGTATTCTCTCCAGCGAAGCAGAATGATTTCTCCTTCCTCAGCCGAGTTTGCAGATCCCCAAGAGAGCCGAATCCTTGGAAGTTGATCAGACCATGATTGGTGGTGCCCCAGTAGAGTGTGAAGCAGCTGAAGTTGTTTCCCCACATAGCTCTCATCCCCAGAGAAGTAGCCGAGAAGGCCACGCAGTTCATTCCCGCGGTTGACATCGCTTTCTCTCAGCAGGTCCAAGTTCTCGTAGAGCTTCGTCCCCATGCAGTAGTCGACTGAAGTCGGTCCCCACGCAGCAGTCAACGGAAGTTGTGTCCCTTGCGGAGTCCAATTGAGATTGACGCGACCATGTTCTCCTCAGCAGGATGATTCCTCTACCTGAGTAGTTCTTTCTCCCTGACAGGAGGATTCCCCCTTCAGCATTTATTTTGCTGACGGGATCGCATCATTATGCATGATTGCATAGCATTTATCATAAACGCATAGCATTTCCACCGTGTGGAGCATTATGCCATTGCTGAAGCATGCATGATAAACATGATCTAGGTTGTTACCGTTCTTGTTTTACAGGTGTTCCGCCGTCGAACCGATTGCTCAGGATGATTCCTGACATTCTCCCCAATGAAGTCGCTTGCTCAAGATGATTCTTGAGGTCTCCAGTGAAGTCTTCGGTTCAAGATGATTCTTGAATTCCTCAGCAGGGCTATTTGCTTAAGATGATTCTTAAGCTCCCCAGTAGGGTCCCTAGTGAAGGTTGCCCAGGATGATTCCTGAAGCCCCAAGAGAGCCGAATCCTTGGAAGCTGCTCAAGCCATGATTGGTTTGTCCCCGGCAAGAGTTGTCCAGGATGATTCCCGGAATCCCCAACAAAGTATTCGCTCAGGATGATTCCTGAAGTCTCCAGAATAGTCCTCGGTTCAAGATGATTCTTGAAAGTCCCCGACGGAGTTATTTGTCCAAGATGATTCTTGAAGTCCTCAGCAGAGTTGATTCATCCAGAATGATTTCTGGACCCTCGGAGCGGAGTTACTTGATAGTTCTCCAGAATCCCCAGCGGCGAAGCGTCCTCCCCAGCGAGTTTCTAACGGCGAAGTTGAAATCTCCTGTGAAGACTCCATGATTGAAGTCTGACCGTCTTAATGAAGCAGTTCTCTCAGCTGATGCAGAGTGCCTGATGGCAGAGGTTTAGATGTTCCCAATTGGCTCATGATTGACCAAGAATTCTATTCCCGACTTGTTGATGACGTCCGGCTGATGCCCGACGGTAATGCGAAATGCCTGATGGCATGATCAACCTGATGGTTGAAGTCCGGCTGATGCCCGACAGTTTCTGTGAATGCCCGATGGCATGATCAACCTGATGGCTGAAGTCCGGCTGATGCCCGACAAGTTCTTTGGAATGCCTGATGGCATGATCAACCTGATGGTTGAAGTCCGGCTGATGCCCGACAGTGTTCTTTGAATGCCTGATGGCATGATCGACTATGTATTACCGGTTACCGCGTGACCAATTCCCCAATGAAATTTCTTCACCCTGACGGCGATGTCAGTCGATTTAGTTCTCCAGCGGCGATGTTGGATGTTTGTTTTTGGCGGCGATGTCAGATCCTTTGTAGCTCCAGCGGAGATGTTGGATGTTTGTTTCTGACGGCGATGTCAAGTGATCTAGTTTTCCGGCGGCGAAGTTGGATGTTTGTTTCTGGCGGCGATGTCAGATGGTTTAGTTTTCCGGCGGCGAAGTTGGATGTTTGTTTCTGGCGGCGATGTCAGGTGGTCTAGTTTTCCGGCGGCGAAGTTGGATGTTTGTTTCTGGCGGCGATGTCAGATGGTTTAGTTTTCCGGCGGTGATGTTGGATGCTTGTTTCTGACGGCGATGTCAGTTGATTTAGTTTTCCGGCAGCGAAGTTGAATGTTGGTTTCTGACGGCGATGTCAGGTGATTTAGTGTTCCAGCGGCGATGTTGGTTGTTTTGGTTGTCCGACGACGATGTCAGACGCTTTACTTTCATGAATGTCCGACGGCGAGGTCAGATGCATGATCGCAAAGTTCAGATTAGTATGTCTCCAGCTAGTTGCCGTGCCGCTAGTATTTCAGTGTTCGAATATTTGTGCAGATGGCAAATTTCCTGGTTTATCGGTATTCAACCGTCTCGCATCTTGATTGGCTGAGAGCCGTTCGCTCCTCACCCAGTCAGGTTCAAGCCGTTTGAATAGGGGCAGCTGTTGCACCCCAAAATTTGACCAACATTTATTTAACTATCAAGAGTATATGAGACTTGGAAGCTAGCCAAGAGAGTTGCTCAAGAGATCGAGGATTGATATCTTTGTCAGAGAACTCAAGAGATCCTCAGAGAGATTGGTTGAAACCAAGGTTGTGTGTCTCATAACTTGAGAGTTGTGGGAGCTCCTCAGATGATTCTGAGACTATGAGGATTGACTTGAAGCTTTGAGAAAGCTCATGAGATGTCTTGAAAGCCATCATGAAGCCTAGAGAGGTCATTGTACAAGAATTCATAAGATTCAGCCATGAGTGGTGGAATTAGGGTTTTGACTGGGTCAACCCTAGGTCAACTGATGATTTGGAGAGGGTTGAGACCTAATCCAAGGGCCATGTGATCATGGAATGATGTATTGAGATGCTATAAGGATGATTCCTAGACCAACTCATCATGATTGAGGAGTTTGATAAGTTTAAGCAAGGGTTTCTAAGGATTGACAGAGTAAAATCCCCTAGTTTGATCCCTATCTGCAAGGCAGTTTAGCTCAAGATGTGATTGTCATCTCATCTTCCCCACAACATGAATGTTGTAGAGCTTGTTATTAGCTTTAATTTGAGTAGTATAAGTCCTTGATAGGATTTGTAGAACTCAACTTATGGCTTTGACAAGTCAAGGGCATTTTGGTCATTTGGACATTATAGGTCATTTCAAGCATAAGGCCATATCTCCTATTTCCAAGCTTCAAATGGAAAAATCTTCAACATAAAACTTGCTTAGAATGATGTTTTAAGGCTAGTAGGAATGTCATGAGATGTTGAAAAGGCTCATATCAAAAAGTGATAAAAATGGCCTAAAAATGAGGCATAAGTTAAATAAAGTGAATTTGAAAAATGGAAATCCCAAGTTATAAGTCCAAACCATGTCATGTAATAGGTCATTTTGACTCCAAATGACATTCTAAGAACAATGGTTCAGCCACAATTTTGATTTGAGGCTTGGATCATAGGGTTGCTTTGTAATGGGCTTACTTGCATCTTAAGGTACCAAACCAAAACAAGGCAAAACTCAATAAACAAGGAAGATATGCATTGTAACTTGCCCTAAATCTCATGTGGGGATAAATTCAAGTCAGTATTGAAGTGTACAAGGGCTATGGCATGAGATACCATGTGGAGAGAATTGAAATCAAAATACCATGACATGAAAACTTCAATTTCTCATTGGATGATCCTAGAGGGTTCTAGATGATTCTAAACCTCTCTATATAACAAGTGCAACTTGCTCAGATGCAGGGTTGGTGTTAATTGGTGTAGAGAAGAGAGAGTGAGATCCAAATTCCTCCATTGCAAGTCACATTCAATCTCTTCATTCTTCCTCATTTCCCTCCATTTTTTCTTCACAAACCTTCTCCATAGATCTTTCTGAGTATGTGCATGCTGAATTGAAGCTCCATTAATGGAAGATTGAAGGTGTTCCAATTGAATTTTCAAGAAGGAAATTGCCATCGAATCTTGAAGTACAAGCTCTCTCCCTCCAATCTTTTGCAAACAGTAGAGTTTTCATCATCCAAGGATCATTCTTGAAGAGTTTCAAGCCTTGAAAGCAAGGATTTCATCATCTACCATATCAAGAAGCCAGGTTTGCAAAATCCCTTTCACCTCATAATCTAGGCATGGTTAGGTTAAGTTATTAGTGTAGAATTGTTAGAGACAACTAGGTGATCAATTCTGATGAGTTTAGGAGTGATTGGTGAAGTTTCAACTATGGATGTCATTTCTTGATGGAGCAAGAACGTGTGATTCAATGAGTGATAATGCAAGATTAATAGCTAGTTTTGACTAGGGCAATGTGATAAGCATTTTGATGTAAAGAAATATGAGTTTGGTTGAAGTTGAGGATTGGTCATATTTTGAGGTTAACTTGGATCCACCTTCGGGTTTGAGTATAGAGGCCGTTTCAATGCATTCCAAGATTAGGATCATGTTCAGCATGGAAAATGGATCAACTTAGGGTTTTGAACGGTTGAATTTGATGATGATTCGATGGAACACGAGCTGGTGGAAGATGGTGGTTTAAACTCTGGTTTTCATGGAATTTTCAGCAAAACCCTAGCTCTAGGAAGAAGACGATCTCCAAGCCGTTGGATGCGCGCTGACCAATTGACCCAAGACCTAATCCTATGGCCCACGTTTAATTTGAATTTTGGAGGGATTTCAGAAGCAGCGCAACGTTGCGTTTCATTAAAGCAAGGTTTCTGGGCTTAGTGGATCTAATGCTATCCCCACCCCCCATACGAGGCCCATTATGATTTGAACTAAAATGAGTTACTCTTTGCACCGCTTCCCTTTTTATTTTCTTGCATTTTTTAATTGTTTTCTGATTTAAACTTTGGGCCCAGACGCCTTACTTTCTGCACCCCCCATGTTGAGCCCATCAATAATATGAACTGTGTATTGTTGCTGATTGCACCCCATCTCATCTTTATCATTTTATTTTTCTCCATTTTTTCTCATACTTAGAAAAATCATAATAAATGGAAAAATAATGTTTTTTTCATGGGATTTTTTTCTCCCTTTTCATATTTTTGTCTAGAAAAATATAAAATAAAAACATTTTTCATATCATGCATTTTAGTATTTTTTGCATATTTTCTTCTTTAATTGCATTTTATTTCTTTTGTATTGATATATGATTTTGTAGAATTTAGTTTAGGTAGATCCCTTAGTATTTTTAGGTTAATAATTTTAGGATAATTAGATATATGTTTTAGCCTCCCCCTGGATTTATTCCATATTTTTGTGATGATTTTTAGGATAGTTTTGATTAGATGCTATTAGGTTGTTTAGAATTAGGTTAAACTTCAACATAGGTCCATAATAACTTTAGATTTTGGGTTTTTAGGACAAGTTAGACTATGGGGAATATATGGGTATTAAGGGTAGGTATATAGAATCCCTTAGAAATTATATTAGGATTTAATATAGTAGTATACTATTTTTGATTGATTTTTGTATTGGTTGATTGTTTGTGTTGCCTTTAGGGCATGTATTGTTTGTTTGCTTTGCTTTGTGAGCTTGGGAAGCTTGGCCTTGTTCTAAGGAGAATTGAGGAGCATAGTAGAAGACTTGAAGATGCATTGAGGATCTTGAGAGCTTGGTCTTATTTCTTTTTGTTATTGTTTTAGGGTTAGGGATTAGGAAGAGTTTAGACTTAGACAACTTCTTTCTTAAACATGGATGGTATCTGTCACCTCCATTCCTCCCTATGATTCAAAGTCCATCCATGGTACACACCTCTCTCCTTTGGAGGGATTAGTGATGTACCTAGGAAGTAGAACTTTTGAGGGAACCAGTCCTTTGATGTTGAACCCTTATAGGTCACCTTTGGTGGGCAGTAAGCAGTTCAATATCCCCCAGCTTATCCAGTAAGTGATTTTCTCTGGTTTGATTATCTTGAGAGATGTTGAGCTTGAATTTGAAGATGAAGACTTCATTGAAGAGCTTTGAAGAGGATGAATCCTTGATTATTGCCTTTCCAGCTGAAGCTTGAAGAGCAACAAGAGCAAGTTGATACTTGAAGATCCCTGAAGATGAAGGTGAAGCCTGAAGGTGGAACTTATCAAGAAGCTGAAGCTTAAAGGGAGAAGATAAGTTGAAACTTATGTTGAAGGGTTGAAACCTGGAAAAGCAAATTGATATTTGTCAAGAGTAATGGAAGTCTGAAGACTGAGTTGCTGTTGGAAAAGCTGAAGCTTGAGGCTGAGAGAGGAGTTGATCTGCTTTCTTTCTTTTTCTTTTCTGTATTGCTGTGTTTTGTTTGACTTGCTTGTTGCATTAGAATAAGTTCATATCTAGAATAAGTAGAATCTAGGAGCATGATTGCACTAGAGGTTGAGTTGCTCCCTCTGCTTGTATTGTTACTGTGTGGCTTTGCTTGCGGGTATTCGGTAGAGCCCAACTCCCTTGCCCATGTGGTTTGTTTGCCTGATGGCATTTTATTCATTTTATCTGTATGATTGCAGTTTACTGTTATTGCTTGATAGCATGTTGTTTATATTTCAGTATGATTACTGTTATCCATTCTGGCTTGAGGTTGAGATGAGCTTGTGGAGGCTGAAGCCCCACACACATTTCCTCCCTCACTTGCATTGCATGCATTTTACTGTTAAGCTGATGCTTTGTCTGTTTTGGTGTATCATTGACATGATCCCTTAGGACTCTCATTTCCTTTGATAAGGATTTGATGATAGACTTTTAGGTTGAAACCTATGCATGACAACTTCTAGGAGTTCCCTGTTCAAACCTTGACCATAGGATGAATCCATGGCATGACAACAGTAGGACTTGATAGTCTCCCTCCTGTTGCACCCCAAAATTTGCCCTCACAATACAAGACGTTGTGTTCCAAGAAGGTTCACAAGGTTCACAAAATTCACAATTGGTCAGAAGAGTTGACAATTCCCTCAGACAATGCACCTCCTAAGCAGTGCATCCAAAACTAGGGTTTTGACTTTAATCAGGCTAAATGGACTTCCAAGACTTCAAGTGAGCTTCATAACATCTTATATGTGTATAAGAACCCCCATGTCAAGTTTCAAGACTTTTCTCAAAAGTTTGCTCAGTCAGATGATCAGATAAGTCAAAAGCAGTCAATGCAGTTAAAAGGTCAAACTGAGGTCAACTGTGGTCAAACCAAAGTCAAACTTCATGATTTTTTTTTTGCCAACATCAAAGAGAGGTTGGGTGAGAAATATTATCATAATAACTGTAATACCCCAAATTTTGCCCTAAGATTTGTCGTCGCATTTCATTGCATTTAATCAATTACTAACAAATTTGTGTAGTCGTTTGACTTTTTGCAGGTAAATATCATATGGCATGCATTTTTTTTCTAAAAAATAAAAATGGCACAATTGGCAGGAGGACATGTGTAAGGAGTTATGAGTGTGAGAGGTTGAGAGTTCGAATCTCACCTTTGTCATTTTTTTTGTTTTTTATTATTTTTACTCTAAATTTTTCTATCTTTCATTAAAAAAATAACAAAAATAGTTTTTTATTATTATTTAATTATTATTTTCGTATTTTAATTAAATCATTTTTTAAAATATTATTTTTTTCACTTTTTTCTAAATTATTCATAAAAATATCCAAAAAATCATAAAATAAAAAATATTGAAAAAATTTTTGTTCTTTTTATAATATTTTTTATTTTAGGAATCAATAGGATTATTAGTTTTTATTTTAAGTTTATTTTAATTATTTTAAATTATTTAAATTTTATTTTTTCTTAACTAATTATTTAGTTTGGGCTTTAAAATGGGCTTTAGGGACATTATTGACAATTTGGTGTTAACCCTAATTTGTTCCCTATATATACATGTGTTGCCTTGTTGGAAAAGGGGGAGAAGAAAAAAAACCTAAGAGGAGTGAGTGCCGTTTGCCGTTATTTAGTTTTCTTCTTCATCCATTACTATTGTTTCTTTTTCTTCATCGTTTACCGTTATTTCTTTTCCTTCATCTATTACTGTTGTTTCTTTTTCTTCATCTTTTACCGTTATTTCTTTTTCTTCATCTATTACCGTTATTTCTTTTTCTTTATCTATTACTGTTACGTTTATATATATATAATTTTTAAATTGTTAGAGTTTATATATATAAGATTTTTGATCGAATTATGTCGATACGATGTTTGCACATTTGTGTGCATGACGCGTGACATTTGTGTTAGTTCGATCTGGTTGCGATGATCGCATTTTTGTGTGAGCAATAATACTATTTTTTGCTTAATTTCTTTTTCTTTGCGATAAATTTTGTTTCGTCCGATTTAGATCTGGTTGCGATGAGCGCATTTCTGCGTTAGCAACATTGTTGGGTTATTTGGCACATTTAAAATTCATTATTGCTTTATTATTATTATTATTATTATTATTATTATTATTATTATTATTATTATTATTATTATCATTATTTATTATTATTATCATTATTATCATTATTATTACCATTATTATTATTATTGTTATCATTAATTTATTAAAATTTGTTATAATATAAAAATCTGTTTTTTAAAATAAATAACATTAACATCTTTTCCAAATTAATATGAAAACCTATTATTTTTAAGAAAAAACTTGTTTTTAGATAAATTTAAAATAATAACTAAAATCTTTTTTTAAAAATAATAACTAGAACCGTTATTTATTTTATTTTATTATTGTTCAATTCAAATTTCATTATCATATTGTATCTGCTCCTCTCATGTAACCTCGCGAACTTAACAATCGCTCTTTAAATTCTGCCTTTAAATTTCTGCTTGCATGGTTTAAATTATGACATTATCTCTCTGTTTGCATGATTCAATTATCTCACGCGTTTACTATTATTTCTGTCACATTGCACACATCCGAAGGTTAGGTCTAACTGTTTGGCCGCCGCGCCAATAGTCCGTAAAACTTCACACATTCAATTTCAAATCCTCAAAACTACAAACTACAAACCCTAATTTTCACAAATGCCTCGCCGCATGCAAAATTACAATTTTACCCTTAGCATTAGGTCAAAGAGCCGCCGCGCTCATTTTAGGGTTTCCCGCCATGGAATCCCTAATTTAACCCTAATTACAACTTAACATTTCAACGTAGAGATTTGGAGTTTCTACACTCCACGTAAGCGTGTCCTTAAGATGCGTTTATTCCCCTTGAGACCTTGACCACAGTCAAGAAGTTTCTAACCTCCCTATTGAGGGGAACTACGATTACTCTGATTCCACTCCCGTAAGGATACGTAGGCACAAGATGCGATGTCTTGCCGAGTAAACTTAGAATTAACCCCCTTTATTATTTATTATTGCTTATTTATATTTTATTTATCTTTGCTATTTAATTATTTTGCTTATTATTTTGTAATTGTTTCTTGGATGTAAAGTTGTTTAATTATTTAATTATTATTATGGTTAGTAATTAGGGAGTGTAACAACATGTATGTAATATTAAAATAAATTTAGATCACTTTTAAATAAAGATAATTAAAATAAACGCGTCACACACGTAAGTCGATTTTAATCGCCGTCTCACTTCCTAAGGATATCCCTCAAGTTGCCTACGAATAATGGTTAAGTGGGGTGTATAAAGCAAGTCCCTCAAATAAAAAAAATCATCAAAGTCCCTTATGGTTGCCTTTACGAATCAAGTCCCTTTCGAAAAATGATGATGGTCCCTTATATGTGCTTATTACATCCCACAATGGCCTTCAAAGTCAAATTGTCCCTCACATACCCCTTAACATCCAAAGTAAGGACTACCTACTCCATTTTAGTAGGGATAGTCTTACTAAGGAAAGAATGAAGAATAAGAAAGACCTTTAAACATTAGGGTAGGTTACTCCTAGGTGCTTGCTCACTTCAAAACCGTTTCACACTTAAACAAATTTTCAACAAGTTTTCAAACAAGTTCTTAACACATCCTTACATGGATTATTTATTAACTATTCTGAAAATTTTCTATTCACACACTACACTTTCAAAACAATTCAAAAGTGAGCTTAAGTACCTAAGAGCCCATGGATAACCATGGATGAAAAGGGTGCTAATACCTTCCCTTTTCATAACCTACCCCCCGGACCCAAAATATTCTCTAAGGTCTTTCCTGTTCTTTTATAACCTTTCCTTATGGATAAAATAAAAGTCGGTGGCGACTCTTGCTATCCGCAACATTGTTTAAAGTCAGTTCTCCCACCGTGTTACAGAACTGGCGACTCTGCTGGGGACTTATTTAAGAGGGGTACCCTTAGGAATTAAGATCACTTTAAATTGTTTGCCTTGTTTGCTTTATTATTATATTGTTGGGGTGCTCTTATGTGTGAAAGGTCCTAACCCGGATCTAGTGTACCTTAGGTAAATGGCAATAGACCAAGGAAACTGTACGACGTATATCGATACGGTTGATCTGGTGGCCATAGTTAGTGCGACTTCTTGGTTGGTGCTTATATTCCTTAAGTCAAGTTGAGGATAATATTGAGGCTGCCATATGTTGTCAATGCACTAACTGACTTTTAGAACCCTAGTTAACTCATCTTGGCCTTTAGAAAGTAGTGAGGTAACCGGCTTTGGTGCAGACTGAAGTTGGTTGACACTCGATACTACGCTCATTGAGATCTTAAACTTGGAGGGTTTTGGTTGGCAAGTAAGTTGCCCTCTGAACAACCACCCTTGTGAAGGATCAATGATATTGAGATCCCTTAGAACCTGGTTACTTTTGTAGGACAGGATGAACCATCTAACTTCAGGGGAGGGTACTTGCCTTTGAACCTCATGCAAGCCTTTAAACCTAGGGCTATGGTGTGACTTGTTTGTGTGTGCCACATGTTTGTGATTGAGCATGACATCATGACATCATCATGCATCATAAGCATATCATTTTCCCTAACCATTTCAAGGACCAAAGGATTTACCTTTGTTCTTTGTTGCAGGTCATGGCTTCTGCTCGTAGAAACACCATCAGGATCAACTTTGTAGGGATACCTGCTAAGCTCAAGGAGTTGGTTTCCCTAGTGCCTGATCATTCCCAGTTCAACAAGAGACATGGTCACTTATTGGATCTAGTTACTTCAGGGTTCAGTGAAGACATGATGAGTGTGCTGTTTCAGTTCTTTGACCCTAAGCACCATTGCTTTACATTTCCTGATTATCAGTTAGTTCCAACCATGGAGGAGTTCTCTAAACTTCTGGGTATACCTGTTCTTGATCAGAAGCCATTCACAGGCTTAGAGAAGGAGCTTAAACCAGAAGTTATTGCTGCAGCTCTACATCTGAAGAAGTCTGACATTGTTCTAGAGACGAGAAGTGGAGTTAAAGGTATTCTTGCCAAGGTATTAGTGGATAAAGCTCAAATGTTCTTGAAGGCTATGAGCTACGATGCTGTTGAGGAGATCTTAGCCTTATTGATTTATGGCTTAGTGTTGTTCCCCAATCCTGATCAGTTCATAGACGTTCATGCCATCAACATATTCCTGAGTCACAATCCAGTGCCTACCTTACTTGGAGACATCCTACATTCTCTTCACACCCGTACTACAAGGGCAAGAGGAACTTTGATGTGCTGCATACCTTTACTTTCTAGGTGGTTTATTTCTCACCTTCCTCGCTCAGTAATGAAGAATGAGCAAGGGTTCAGATGGTCCAAGAGGATCATGTCACTTTCTCACTCAGACATCCATTGGTGCTCCAGATCTATGGAGAATGTCACCATCATTGACCGTTGTGGGGAGTTTCCTAATGTGCCACTTCTAGGCATAAGAGGAGGCATCACCTACAACCCATCTCTAGCTTTACGACAGTTTGGTTACGCCCGGAGCGATGGTCCACATGACATGTTGATTCAGGGCATTGTGTTTGATTACGACAACGATCTTCAGGGTTACCGTCAGAGATTCATCCGAGCTTGGGGAAAGGTAAACAGGATTGACAGCAAGACACTGGAGCCTAAGTACACTATTCTTATGGAGGCTTATCTCAGATGGGTACGATCTCGTGCTCAGACACTCATGATGCCATATCCTGCCGTCCTACCAGTTACCATGGAACCTGTTGCTGAAGGAGACACAGCTTATACCATCCTTCACCCAGACATGCCTACTGATATGGAAGACTTGCAGAGATCATGGATCCAACTGAAAGAGCAAAGGGATACTTTCGAGGCTCATTACAAAGCAAGCCAAGCAAGGATCCTAGAGCTAACAAAGCTACTTCATGAGGAACGAAACCTCAACTCATACCTCAACACAAAGAGGAAACGTCCATGGGAGACTTAAAACCCCATCTTTTGTACTTATTTCGTTTTCATTTTTTGTAAGCCTAAAAGGCAAAACAAGTTATTACTAATAAAAAGTTACTTTCTTGTTTGTTTAAGCAAATTTAAATCCTGTGGTCCTTGAAAACATTGCATATGCATTCCCATATCATTGCATCACAGGTTTATAATTGTGCACAGGTTTCTCATCTTCTCGCTGTTTATTTCAGCAATGGCTCTTGAACAATCAGTTAAGGATCTCCAGGCACAGAATGCACAGTTCCAAGAGCTGATCCTGAACCTATCCAAGGGGCAGGATGAATTGAAGGCACTGCTGGCCAAGAAGACTAAGAAGGCTAGAAGGTCTGCTGGGTTGCTCAACATGGGAAGAAGGTTCAAAGGTCCTGTCAAGACCAAGGAACATGTTGAAGACTATGAATCTGAAGAATCTGAGCAGGAGAGAGGCAGTCTCCACAACACTATGGGGGACTCTGATTCTGAGGCTAACTACTACCATGAGCCTAACGAAGACAAATTCAAGATGCTGGTGGATAGAATGGATGCTATGGAATTACAGAAATCATCTGGGCTGGATTTTGAGGATTTGAGCTTGATATCTGGGGTGGTCATACCCATTGGGTTCAAAGTTCCTACATTTGTTGTCTATGATGGGGTCTCTTGCCCCAAATTGCATCTGAGGTCTTATGTCAGAAGAATGCAACCCCACACTGCTGATAAAAAGTTGTGGATCCATTTCTTTCAAGAGAGTTTATCTGGAGCTCAGCTAGAGTGGTATTATCAGTTGGAGAGTGTCAACATCAGAGATTGGAATGACCTTGCTGAAGCCTTCTACAAGCAGTATCAATACAATGCTGACTTAGCCCCCACTCGCATGCAGCTTCAAAGCATGTCTATGGGTGCCAAAGAAAGCTTTAAGGAGTATGCTCAGAAGTGGAGAGACTTAGCTGGAAGAGTTCAACCCCCTTTGACTGATAGGGAGTTGGTTGATATGTTCATGTGTACGCTGAATGGTCCGTTTTACAGTCATCTCATTGGAAGCTCATCATCTGGCTTCACTGAGTTGATCATGACAGGAGAGCGAGTAGAGAATGGTATCAAGAGTGGTAAGATCCAAGTGGGCACTTCTTCGTCAGGTGCTGCAAAGAAGCCTCCCACTGGGAAGAAAGAATCTAATGCTGTGTATGGTCAGCCTGATCGTAACAGAAGGCATCAGTCTGTTAGTGCAGTTCATATTTCAAATCCAACTCCTGCAACAACAGAGCAGCCTCAAGGCAACCAACAGAGGGCTAGAAGACAGTTCACGAAGATCAACATGTCAATGGCTCAGGCATTGCAACACTTGTTGAAGGCTGAACTTATTACCCTGAGGGAGGCTCCTCAGAATCCCAATGTTACCTCTCCCAAGTACAATCCCAATGCACGATGTGCATATCATTCAAACTGTCCAGGACATGATACTAATAACTGCTGGGTCTTGAAGAACAAAATTCAGGATATGATTGATGCTGGAGAAATTGAGTTTGATCCACCAGGTACTCCAAATGTGATTACAGCTCCAATGCCAAATCACGAGAAGACTGTCAACGCCATTGATGAAGATATTGATGAAGATCTGCATGTCTATTCAGTTATGGAGTTGAGCACACCATTGTCTGTTATCAAAAAGAGGTTAGTACAAGCTGGGATCTTTCCAAGTTGTCATGAAGATTGTCTATATTGTACCTATAAGCCGGATAGTTGCTTCATTTTGAGAGATGGGATTCAACGTCTCATGGATAAATATACTATAGTGTTTGAAAGAAGACCAGCATCTGTAGAAAGTATGGTGGATCATCTGACTCAGGGTAAGAAGATTGAAGAGGTTGACATGGTTGACAAAGTACCACTAAGAATCACTTCAAAGGGTCCCATTAAAATCACTCATCAGGGCCCAATCAAGATTACTGCTGAAGGTCCTGTGAAAGTTGTTGCTGAAGCCAGAGTAGCTCCTCTGATCATTACCACTCCTGGTCCTATTCCTTATACATCTGACAAAGCTGTGCCTTGGCACTATGGGTCTGATGTTTACATCCATGGTGTCAAGCAGGAGCCTTTACCTGATATGCCTGTTGACATTGATAATATTGCTGGATCTAGCAAGATCACTCGTAGTGGAAGAGTCTTCTCTCCTCCAGTTGCTTCTAAGAGTGCAGTTACTCCTGCTGTTACTTCCACCACTGATGCTCGGGGCAAGGGTCCTGTTATTGAGCCTGTATCTACTGATGTGCCAGCTGCTGATGACCTCTCTAAGCAGATGGAAGAAGTATTGAAAATCATTCGCAAGAGTGATTATGATATTGTTGATCAGCTGGGGCATACTCCCTCAAAGATTTCTATGCTCTCCCTGTTATTATGTTCTGAGGCTCATGCCAAGTCATTGATCAAGTTTCTAAAGATGGCTCATGTACCCAGTGCAATTTCTGTGGACCAGTTTGAGAATTGTGTTGCTCACCTGACCTATGACAACGGGTTAGGATTTTCTGATGCTGACTTGACCCCTGCCAAGAGGGATCATAACAGGGCCTTGCATATTTCAATTGAATGCAGGGGCACTACCCTGTCTCATGTGCTGATAGACAATGGTTCCTCTCTGAATGTGTTGCCTAAGGAAGTCCTGAACAAGCTGAGTCCTAAAGATACGGTATTGAAGCCCAGTAATATTGTGGTAAAGGCTTTTGATGGTTCTAGAAGAGTAGTGCATGGGGAAATTGATCTTCCAATCAAGGTTGGCTCTCAGGTGTTTACCGCTACATTCTATGTGATGGATATTCGTCCTTCGTACTCATGTCTGCTTGGTCGTCCCTGGATCCATGGGGCAGGTGCTGTGACCTCCACATTACATCAAAAGTTGAGATATCCGGTGAATGGAAAAGTTGTTACTGTCTTTGGAGAGGAAGAATACTTTGTCAGCCATGTAAACACTTTCAAGTATCTGGAAGTAGAAGGTGAATACATTGAAATTCCATGTCAGTCATTTGAAGTGGTTCCCTGGGCTGTTAAGGATTGTGTGACTCCTCCTGCTGTGAAGAAGGTTCCTGTGGTCATCAGAAACCCTCCAACAATGGCAATGGCCTCCCTCAATGATGCAAAAGCTGTGGTGGAAGAAGGTGGTTGTACTATTTGGGGTCAGCTTCCTGATATGCCATACAAGTCTGACAAGTTTGGTTTGGGTTTCACTGCAGAGTCCCAGAAGGCTGTTCGTCGTGCTCGTGCTGTTCGTATCACCAATCAAGGGGTTATCAATGCTGTGGGAGATCAAGATGAAGACTACAACTTGGAGGCATGGATTTTTCCTACTGTGGGTGCTGGACTCAATAATTGGACAGCTGAAGATGTTATCCCTATCTCCTTTAGTCAGGAGTAAATACTATTACTGTGTTATGTTTTTAAATTTATAAAACAATTAAAACTTTCAAGCCATGTGCCTTACCCGGGGCACAATGGTGTGCTTGTTACGGGTTGTCATTTCATTTGCATACTTCATTCAATAAAATCAGTGGACGTTTCGTTTTCGTAAATATTGTGTTCCTTGTCTTTCTTTTTCTTTTATTTTTGCTTTATCAGCTATGTATTCTTACACACACCCACGTCACTAAAATGCAGATCCTCATCCACTCTAGATCCAGTTGATAACAGTTCTACTATTGCCAATTACAATTTCGAGAATCCGATCTATCAAACTGAAGACGGAAACGAGGACGATTGTGAAATACCTGTAGAGCTTGCTAGGTTGTTACAACAAAAAGAGAAAGCTATACAGCCACATGAAGAGCCAGTCGAAGTTGTGAATCTGGGAACTGAAGAAAACAGAAAAGAGGTCAAGATAGGGGCTGATTCAGAGGACAGTGTCAAGAGCAGGTTGATTCAGATGCTACGTGACTATGTGGAGATCTTTGCTTGGTCTTATGAAGATATGCCAGGGTTGGATACAGACATTGTGGTTCACCGTTTGCCAGTGAAAGAAGATTGTCGTCCAAAGAAGCAGAAGGTTCGTCGTATGCGTCCTGAAATGTCAGAAAAGATCAAAGCAGAGGTAATGAAACAGTTCAATGCAGGGTTCTTGGCCGTAACTTCTTATCCTCAGTGGGTTGTGAATGTGGTACCAGTTCCTAAGAAAGACGGTAAGGTACGTATGTGTGTAGACTACAGAGATCTGAACAAGGCTAGCCCTAAAGATGACTTTCCACTTCCTCATATTGATATCCTGGTAGACAACACTGCTCAGCATAAGGTATTCTCTTTTATGGATGGTTTCTCTGGTTACAATCAAATCAAGATGGCACCTAAAGATATGGAGAAGACTACATTTGTGACACAGTGGGGCACCTTTTGCTATAAGGTAATGCCATTTGGTTTGAAGAATGCAGGGGCAACATATCAGCGTGCTATGGTGGCTTTGTTTCATGATATGATTCATCATGAGATAGAGGTATATGTGGATGATATGATAGCCAGGTCTCAGAATGAAGAACAACATCTTGATCATCTGCACAAGTTGTTTGAGAGGTTGAAGAAATACAGGTTGAGATTAAATCCAAACAAGTGTACTTTTGGAGTTAGATCTGGAAAGCTCCTGGGTTTCATTGTCAGTGGAAAAGGTATTGAAGTGGATCCTGCAAAAGTGAAAGCTATACGAGAGATGCCAGCTCCCCGTACTGAGAAGGAGGTTAGAGGTTTCTTGGGACGATTGAACTACATTGCAAGATTTATTTCCCAATTAACTACCATCTGTGAGCCAATCTTCAAGTTGTTGAGGAAAGATCAGGTGATGGAATGGAATGATGAGTGCCAGACTGCCTTTGATGAAATCAAGAGATATTTGCTAGAACCTCCAATTTTAATGCCACCAGTTGATGGAAGACCCTTGATTATGTATTTAACAGTATTAGACAACTCAATGGGGTGTGTACTGGGGCAACATGACGAGTCTGGTCGAAAAGAGCAGGCAATATACTACCTTAGCAAAAAGTTTACCGACTGTGAAACAAGATACTCACTGCTCGAGAAAACTTGCTGCGCTTTGGTATGGGCTGCTCGCCGACTAAGACAGTATATGTTGACCCATACTACCTTGTTGATTTCGAAGATGGATCCAATCAAGTACATATTTGAGAAACCTGCTCTCTCCGGAAGAATTGCAAGATGGCAAATGATCTTGACGGAATATGATATACAGTATACCACTCAGAAGGCCATTAAGGGGAGTGTTGTTGCTGATCATTTGGCTCATCAAGCAGTAGGTGATTACCAGTCAATGAATTTTGAGTTCCCTGATGAAGACATTATGTCTGTTACCAAAGAACCTGGACAATATGACGGACCTGAACAAGGATCCCGATGGACTATGGTTTTTGATGGTGCCTCCAATGCACATGGTAATGGTGTTGGTGTTGTGATTAGCTCCCCTGAAGGTTGTCATACCCCGATTACTGCCAAACTTTGTTTCTATTGTACCAATAACATGGCTGAGTATGAGGCATGTATCATGGGTATGCAAGTTTCTATTGATATGAAGATTCAGTTCCTCGAGGTGTATGGAGATTCAGCTCTGGTAGTAAGTCAGATTAAAGGAGATTGGGATACAAAGCATGATAATCTCATTCCTTACAGAGAACATGTGTTGTCTTTGATCCCACATTTCAAAGTGATTACTTTTGGACATATTCCACGAAGAGAGAATCAGTTGGCAGACGCATTGGCCACCATGGCATCTATGTTTGAGATCAGCTGGGATGATGAAGCTCCCAAGATTACCATTGATAGATTTGAGAAGCCTGCATACTGCAATGAGATTGACACTGAAGGGGCAGAGGAGAAGCCTTGGTTCTATGAAGTGAAAAACTATCTTGAAGCTCAGGAGTTCCCTGAAGGGGCATCTGTCAAAGATAGGAAGTTCCTGAGAAGGTTTTCTGCTAAGTTCTTTCTGAGTAATGGCATTCTGTATAAGCGTAATCATGATTCAACTATGCTTCGTTGTGTGGATAAGAAGGAAGCTACAGAAATTATGGAAGAGATGCATGATGGGACCTTTGGCACTCATTCTAGTGGTCATACCATGGCAAAGAAGATTTTGAGAGCAGGTTACTATTGGTCTACCATGGAAGCTGATTGCTATCAACACTCCAGAACATGTCACAAATGTCAAATCTATGCTGATAAAGTACATGTACCTCCATCTCCATTGAATGTGTTGACTGCTCCTTGGCCCTTTGCCATGTGGGGCATAGATATGATTGGTGAGATCAAGCCTACTGCTTCTAATGGGCATCGTTTCATCCTGGTTGCTATTGATTACTTCACGAAGTGGGTAGAGGCAGCTTCATTTGCATCTGTGACTAAGAATGTGGTGGCTCGGTTCATTAAGAATAATCTCATATGTAGGTATGGTATCCCTGAAAGGATTATCACTGACAATGGCTCTAATCTGAACAACACTATGATTACTGATCTCTGTACGCAGTTCAAGATTAAGCATCACAACTCTTCTCCGTATCGTCCAAAGATGAATGGGGCAGTTGAAGCTGCTAATAAGAACATTAAGAAGATTGTACAGAAGATGACTGTTACTTACAAGGATTGGCACGAGATGTTACCATTTGCTCTGCATGGTTATCGTACTACAATACGTACTTCAACAGGGGCAACCCCATTCTCCTTAGTCTATGGTATGGAAGCAGTTCTGCCTATTGAAGTTCAGATCCCCTCCTTGAGAATTATGAAGGATGCAGGCTTGGATGAAGATGAGTGGATTCAGACTCGACTTGACCAGATAAATTTGATTGATGAGAAAAGGTTAGCAGCAGTTTGTCATGGCCAGATGTACCAGAAACGGATGATCAAAGCTTTTAACAAGAAGGTTAAGCCAAAGGTATATCGAGCTGGTGACTTGGTAATCAAGCGTATCATATTACCACAGGGTGATCCTAGGGGCAAGTGGACTCCAACATATGAGGGACCATTTGTAGTCAAGACAGTGTTCTCAGGAGGTGCCATGATACTGACTACAATGGATGGTGAAGACTTCCCACAACCTGTAAACGCAGACATAGTTAAAAAATACTACGCATAAAAAGAGACCCGCTAGGTTGACAGGCCTAGGCTAAAATAAGGGCATCCCGGCAAACCAAAAGGGTTTGGGCAAAAATTAGGGATATATATATAAAAAGATGTACACCCGGCAAGTCGAAAACCTGAAAAGGCGGCTTGGACAAAAAAGGGTATCCCGGTGGATTGAAAACCTGAAAGGGCAATCCAGGCAAAAGTTAGGGATTAAAGCGTATGACTATGTCTCGTTTGGATCACTCATGAAACTGCAACCAGTTGTACTACTTACTCAAGCTCAAACAGATAAAGCTCAATCCAATCGTTTCCGTCTCAACAGCAAGAAGATGAGATACTTGAGTGGCAATAGTAGAATTGAAACTCAATAGGATTATTTCCCACATAGCTGATTCTTTTTGTAAAACTTCATGACAAAATTCTCTTACTAGGGTTTATGTCTCCTTGTACAAACTTACCCGTGTATGGGTCACTTTTGATATAAATAAATTCCATCTTTTGAATCCAGATTTACTTTTACCCTATTTACATAAGCGAAACGTCCATTGGTTGTGTTTGAATGTATGTATGCCTTTGAATATGATTGATGTTTACCAGAAATGCATGTATGCTTTTAATATGATTGATGTTTACCAGAAATGCAGTAATAGTATTTACTAAGGACGAACGAGGGAAGGATTTCAACGAAGCTTCGTCGGTTCATCTTTACAAGACAGTTACAAACCATCAGTAGGACTAATCCATTTTCACAAAGTCTAATCTCCCCTGGAATTTATATCCATCTCTTTTATCCTCATACGGATATACGGGAAATTACTTTCCAATAAGGGCACGATGAACGAAGACGGGATGTTATACTTATCCTACTATCAAACGAAAACGAAGGTTATCTATACCCTACTATCCCCAACAACGGGAGGTTATCTATACCTTGTTATCCCCAACAACGGGAGGTTATCTATACCTTGTTATCCCCAGCAGACGGAGGGTTATATATTCTTCAACAACGAATCGGGATTTATTTTCCTTGGCCAGCAGTTGTTATACAAGGATATCCAGACACTTCCAGCAGTGTCATAGCATACATACATCATTTACATCATACCATAACATATATGTCTATAGTACATTACCTAAGTGCATCATGTCATACATACATAAAGCATAAACTAATGTTGTTATACAGAATGCTACCTTGTTTTCAGGTTAATTATCCAACAAACAAGCTTATGATCTTTGGGACTGCTTTATTGTAACCTCAGGGTTACTTTATCCTCCTGATGAGCTTCTTATTACTTTGGGACTGCTTTATTGTAACCTCAGGGTTACTTTATCCTCCTGATGAGCTTCTTATTACTTTGGGACTGCTTTATTGTAACCTCAGGGTTATTTTATCCTCCTGATAGCCTCTCATGACTTCAAGACTGCTTTAGAGCTACTGATTGCTCTATCCTCCTGAAATCATCCTATTACTTCAAGACTGCTTTAGAGCTATTCATTGCTCTATCCTCGTGAGGTCATATTACTACTTCAAGACTGCTTTAGAGCTATTCATTGCTCTATCCTCCTGAAGCCATCTAATTATTTCAAGACTGCTTTAGAGTTATCCATTGCTCTATCCTCCTGAAATTACATTATTATTTCAAGACTGCTTTAGAGCTATCCATTGCTCTATCCTCCTGAAATCATTACTTCAAGACTGCTTTAGAGCTATTGATTGCTCTATCCTCCTGAAGACATATCACATTATTACTTCAAGACTGCTTTAGAGCTATTGATTGCTCTATCCTCCTGAAGACATATCACATTATTATTTCAAGACTGCTTTAGAGCTATTGATTGCTCTATCCTCCTGAAGCCATTATTACTTCAAGACTGCTTTAGAGCTATTGATTTCTCTATCCTCCTGAGGTCAGATTTATCACTTCAAGACTGCTTTAGGGTTATCATTATTGATTGCTCTATCCTCATGAAGACATGCTGTTACATCAGTATTACTCCAGACTCCTGACAGTTCTCATTATACTACTGAAGAACTTTCCCCTAGTGGCATCTTTAAGCCCACTCAATCATGTTCAACCAACCATCAATATCACTCCATGCACTGGTGAGTGCAAATTTTTGGGCTTTTGTGTTCAATCCCCTTCAACCTTCCAGGTTACGACTGGCAAATATACCAATCTAACCCCTCAGGTTTCAGAAAATTGAACAGGGGCAGCTGTTGCACCCCAAAATTTGCCCTCACAATACAAGACGTTGTGTTCCAAGAAGGTTCACAAGGTTCACAAAATTCACAATTGGTCAGAAGAGTTGACAATTCCCTCAGACAATGCACCTCCTAAGCAGTGCATCCAAAACTAGGGTTTTGACTTTAATCAGGCTAAATGGACTTCCAAGACTTCAAGTGAGCTTCATAACATCTTATATGTGTATAAGAACCCCCATGTCAAGTTTCAAGACTTTTCTCAAAAGTTTGCTCAGTCAGATGATCAGATAAGTCAAAAGCAGTCAATGCAGTTAAAAGGTCAAACTGAGGTCAACTGTGGTCAAACCAAAGTCAAACTTCATGATTTTTTTTTGCCAACATCAAAGAGAGGTTGGGTGAGAAATATTATCATAATAACTGTAATACCCCAAATTTTGCCCTAAGATTTGTCGTCGCAATTCATTGCATTTAATCAATTACTAACAAATTTGTGTAGTCGTTTGACTTTTTGCAGGTAAATATCATATGGCATGCATTTTTTTTCTAAAAAATAAAAATGGTACAATTGGCAGGAGGACATGTGTAAGGAGTTATGAGTGTGAAAGGTTGAGAGTTCGAATCTCACCTTTGTCATTTTTTTTGTTTTTTATTATTTTTACTCTAAATTTTTCTATCTTTCATTAAAAAAATAACAAAAATAGTTTTTTATTATTATTTAATTATTATTTTTGTATTTTAATTAAATCATTTTTTAAAATATTATTTTTTTCACTTTTTTCTAAATTATTCATAAAAATATCCAAAAAATCATAAAATAAAAAATATTGAAAAAAATTTTGTTCTTTTTATAATATTTTTTATTTTAGGAATCAATAGGATTATTAGTTTTTATTTTAAGTTTATTTTAATTATTTTAAATTATTTAAATTTTATTTTTTCTTAACTAATTATTTAGTTTGGGCTTTAAAATGGGCTTTAGGGACATTATTGACAATTTGGTGTTAACCCTAATTTGTTCCCTATATATACATGTGTTGCCTTGTTGGAAAAGGGGGGAGAAGAAAAAAAACCTAAGAGGAGTGAGTGCCGTTTGCCGTTATTTAGTTTTCTTCTTCATCCATTACTATTGTTTCTTTTTCTTCATCGTTTACCGTTATTTCTTTTCCTTCATCTATTACTGTTGTTTCTTTTTCTTCATCTTTTACCGTTATTTCTTTTTCTTCATCTATTACCGTTATTTCTTTTTCTTTATCTATTACTGTTACGTTTATATATATATAATTTTTAAATTGTTAGAGTTTATATATATAAGATTTTTGATCGAATTATGTCAATACGATGTTTGCACATTTGTGTGCATGACGCGTGACATTTGTGTTAGTTCGATCTGGTTGCGATGATCGCATTTTTGTGTGAGCAATAATACTATTTTTTGCTTAATTTCTTTTTCTTTGCGATAAATTTTGTTTCGTCCGATTTAGATCTGGTTGCGATGAGCGCATTTCTGCGTTAGCAACATTGTTGGGTTATTTGGCACATTTAAAATTCATTATTGCTTTATTATTATTATTATTATTATTATTATTATTATTATTATTATTATTATTATTATTATTATTATTATTATTATTATCATTATTTATTATTATTATCATTATTATCATTATTATTACCATTATTATTATTATTGTTATCATTAATTTATTAAAATTTGTTATAATATAAAAATCTGTTTTTTAAAATAAATAACATTAACATCTTTTCCAAATTAATATGAAAACCTATTATTTTTAAGAAAAAACTTTTTTTTAGATAAATTTAAAATAATAACTAAAATCTTTTTTTAAAAATAATAACTAGAACCGTTATTTATTTTATTTTATTATTGTTCAATTCAAATTTCATTATCATATTGTATCTGCTCCTCTCATGTAACCTCGCGAACTTAACAATCGCTCTTTAAATTCTGCCTTTAAATTTCTGCTTGCATGGTTTAAATTATGACATTATCTCTCTGTTTGCATGATTCAATTATCTCACGCGTTTACTATTATTTCTGTCACATTGCACACATCCGAAGGTTAGGTCTAACTGTTTGGCCGCCGCGCCAATAGTCCGTAAAACTTCACACATTCAATTTCAAATCCTCAAAACTACAAACTACAAACCCTAATTTTCACAAATGCCTCGCCGCATGCAAAATTACAATTTTACCCTTAGCATTAGGTCAAAGAGCCGCCGCGCTCATTTTAGGGTTTCCCGCCATGGAATCCCTAATTTAACCCTAATTACAACTTAACATTTCAACGTAGAGATTTGGAGTTTCTACACTCCACGTAAGCGTGTCCTTAAGATGCGTTTATTCCCCTTGAGACCTTGACCACAGTCAAGAAGTTTCTAACCTCCCTATTGAGGGGAACTACGATTACTCTGATTCCACTCCCGTAAGGATACGTAGGCACAAGATGCGATGTCTTGCCGAGTAAACTTAGAATTAACCCCCTTTATTATTTATTATTGCTTATTTATATTTTATTTATCTTTGCTATTTAATTATTTTGCTTATTATTTTGTAATTGTTTCTTGGATGTAAAGTTGTTTAATTATTTAATTATTATTATGGTTAGTAATTAGGGAGTGTAACAACATGTATGTAATATTAAAATAAATTTAGATCACTTTTAAATAAAGATAATTAAAATAAACGCGTCACACACGTAAGTCGATTTTAATCGCCGTCTCACTTCCTAAGGATATCCCTCAAGTTGCCTACGAATAATGGTTAAGTGGGGTGTATAAAGCAAGTCCCTCAAATAAAAAAAATCATCAAAGTCCCTTATGGTTGCCTTTACGAATCAAGTCCCTTTCGAAAAATGATGATGGTCCCTTATATGTGCTTATTACATCCCACAATGGCCTTCAAAGTCAAATTGTCCCTCACATACCCCTTAACATCCAAAGTAAGGACTACCTACTCCATTTTAGTAGGGATAGTCTTACTAAGGAAAGAATGAAGAATAAGAAAGACCTTTAAACATTAGGGTAGGTTACTCCTAGGTGCTTGCTCACTTCAAAACCGTTTCACACTTAAACAAATTTTCAACAAGTTTTCAAACAAGTTCTTAACACATCCTTACATGGATTATTTATTAACTATTCTGAAAATTTTCTATTCACACACTACACTTTCAAAACAATTCAAAAGTGAGCTTAAGTACCTAAGAGCCCATGGATAACCATGGATGAAAAGGGTGCTAATACCTTCCCTTTTCATAACCTACCCCCCGGACCCAAAATATTCTCTAAGGTCTTTCCTGTTCTTTTATAACCTTTCCTTATGGATAAAATAAAAGTCGGTGGCGACTCTTGCTATCCGCAACATTGTTTAAAGTCAGTTCTCCCACCGTGTTACAGAACTGGCGACTCTGCTGGGGACTTATTTAAGAGGGGTACCCTTAGGAATTAAGATCACTTTAAATTGTTTGCCTTGTTTGCTTTATTATTATATTGTTGGGGTGCTCTTATGTGTGAAAGGTCCTAACCCGGATCTAGTGTACCTTAGGTAAATGGCAATAGACCAAGGAAACTGTACGACGTATATCGATACGGTTGATCTGGTGGCCATAGTTAGTGTGACTTCTTGGTTGGTGCTTATATTCCTTAAGTCAAGTTGAGGATAATATTGAGGCTGCCATATGTTGTCAATGCACTAACTGACTTTTAGAACCCTAGTTAACTCATCTTGGCCTTTAGAAAGTAGTGAGGTAACCGGCTTTGGTGCAGACTGAAGTTGGTTGACACTCGATACTACGCTCATTGAGATCTTAAACTTGGAGGGTTTTGGTTGGCAAGTAAGTTGCCCTCTGAACAACCACCCTTGTGAAGGATCAATGATATTGAGATCCCTTAGAACCTGGTTACTTTTGTAGGACAGGATGAACCATCTAACTTCAGGGGAGGGTACTTGCCTTTGAACCTCATGCAAGCCTTTAAACCTAGGGCTATGGTGTGACTTGTTTGTGTGTGCCACATGTTTGTGATTGAGCATGACATCATGACATCATCATGCATCATAAGCATATCATTTTCCCTAACCATTTCAAGGACCAAAGGATTTACCTTTGTTCTTTGTTGCAGGTCATGGCTTCTGCTCGTAGAAACACCATCAGGATCAACTTTGTAGGGATACCTGCTAAGCTCAAGGAGTTGGTTTCCCTAGTGCCTGATCATTCCCAGTTCAACAAGAGACATGGTCACTTATTGGATCTAGTTACTTCAGGGTTCAGTGAAGACATGATGAGTGTGCTGTTTCAGTTCTTTGACCCTAAGCACCATTGCTTTACATTTCCTGATTATCAGTTAGTTCTAACCATGGAGGAGTTCTCTAAACTTCTGGGTATACCTGTTCTTGATCAGAAGCCATTCACAGGCTTAGAGAAGGAGCTTAAACCAGAAGTTATTGCTGCAGCTCTACATCTGAAGAAGTCTGACATTGTTCTAGAGACGAGAAGTGGAGTTAAAGGTATTCTTGCCAAGGTATTAGTGGATAAAGCTCAAATGTTCTTGAAGGCTATGAGCTACGATGTTGTTGAGGAGATCTTAGCCTTATTGATTTATGGCTTAGTGTTGTTCCCCAATCCTGATCAGTTCATAGACGTTCATGCCATCAACATATTCCTGAGTCACAATCCAGTGCCTACCTTACTTGGAGACATCCTACATTCTCTTCACACCCGTACTACAAGGGCAAGAGGAACTTTGATGTGCTGCATACCTTTACTTTCTAGGTGGTTTATTTCTCACCTTCCTCGCTCAGTAATGAAGAATGAGCAAGGGTTCAGATGGTCCAAGAGGATCATGTCACTTTCTCACTCAGACATCCATTGGTGCTCCAGATCTATGGAGAATGTCACCATCATTGACCGTTGTGGGGAGTTTCCTAATGTGCCACTTCTAGGCATAAGAGGAGGCATCACCTACAACCCATCTCTAGCTTTACGACAGTTTGGTTACGCCCGGAGCGATGGTCCACATGACATGTTGATTCAGGGCATTGTGTTTGATTACGACAACGATCTTCAGGGTTACCGTCAGAGATTCATCCGAGCTTGGGGAAAGGTAAACAGGATTGACAGCAAGACACTGGAGCCTAAGTACACTATTCTTATGGAGGCTTATCTCAGATGGGTACGATCTCGTGCTCAGACACTCATGATGCCATATCCTGCCGTCCTACCAGTTACCATGGAACCTGTTGCTGAAGGAGACACAGCTTATACCATCCTTCACCCAGACATGCCTACTGATATGGAAGACTTGCAGAGATCATGGATCCAACTGAAAGAGCAAAGGGATACTTTCGAGGCTCATTACAAAGCAAGCCAAGCAAGGATCCTAGAGCTAACAAAGCTACTTCATGAGGAACGAAACCTCAACTCATACCTCAACACAAAGAGGAAACGTCCATGGGAGACTTAAAACCCCATCTTTTGTACTTATTTCGTTTTCATTTTTTGTAAGCCTAAAAGGCAAAACAAGTTATTACTAATAAAAAGTTACTTTCTTGTTTGTTTAAGCAAATTTAAATCCTGCGGTCCTTGAAAACATTGCATATGCATTCCCATATCATTGCATCACAGGTTTATAATTGTGCACAGGTTTCTCATCTTCTCGCTGTTTATTTCAGCAATGGCTCTTGAACAATCAGTTAAGGATCTCCAGGCACAGAATGCACAGTTCCAAGAGCTGATCCTGAACCTATCCAAGGGGCAGGATGAATTGAAGGCACTGCTGGCCAAGAAGACTAAGAAGGCTAGAAGGTCTGCTGGGTTGCTCAACATGGGAAGAAGGTTCAAAGGTCCTGTCAAGACCAAGGAACATGTTGAAGACTATGAATCTGAAGAATCTGAGCAGGAGAGAGGCAGTCTCCACAACACTATGGGGGACTCTGATTCTGAGGCTAACTACTACCATGAGCCTAACGAAGACAAATTCAAGATGCTGGTGGATAGAATGGATGCTATGGAATTACAGAAATCATCTGGGCTGGATTTTGAGGATTTGAGCTTGATATCTGGGGTGGTCATACCCATTGGGTTCAAAGTTCCTACATTTGTTGTCTATGATGGGGTCTCTTGCCCCAAATTGCATCTGAGGTCTTATGTCAGAAGAATGCAACCCCACACTGCTGATAAAAAGTTGTGGATCCATTTCTTTCAAGAGAGTTTATCTGGAGCTCAGCTAGAGTGGTATTATCAGTTGGAGAGTGTCAACATCAGAGATTGGAATGACCTTGCTGAAGCCTTCTACAAGCAGTATCAATACAATGCTGACTTAGCCCCCACTCGCATGCAGCTTCAAAGCATGTCTATGGGTGCCAAAGAAAGCTTTAAGGAGTATGCTCAGAAGTGGAGAGACTTAGCTGGAAGAGTTCAACCCCCTTTGACTGATAGGGAGTTGGTTGATATGTTCATGTGTACGCTGAATGGTCCGTTTTACAGTCATCTCATTGGAAGCTCATCATCTGGCTTCACTGAGTTGATCATGACAGGAGAGCGAGTAGAGAATGGTATCAAGAGTGGTAAGATCCAAGTGGGCACTTCTTCGTCAGGTGCTGCAAAGAAGCCTCCCACTGGGAAGAAAGAATCTAATGCTGTGTATGGTCAGCCTGATCGTAACAGAAGGCATCAGTCTGTTAGTGCAGTTCATATTTCAAATCCAACTCCTGCAACAACAGAGCAGCCTCAAGGCAACCAACAGAGGGCTAGAAGACAGTTCACGAAGATCAACATGTCAATGGCTCAGGCATTGCAACACTTGTTGAAGGCTGAACTTATTACCCTGAGGGAGGCTCCTCAGAATCCCAATGTTACCTCTCCCAAGTACAATCCCAATGCACGATGTGCATATCATTCAAACTGTCCAGGACATGATACTAATAACTGCTGGGTCTTGAAGAACAAAATTCAGGATATGATTGATGCTGGAGAAATTGAGTTTGATCCACCAGGTACTCCAAATGTGATTACAGCTCCAATGCCAAATCACGAGAAGACTGTCAACGCCATTGATGAAGATATTGATGAAGATCTGCATGTCTATTCAGTTATGGAGTTGAGCACACCATTGTCTGTTATCAAAAAGAGGTTAGTACAAGCTGGGATCTTTCCAGGTTGTCATGAAGATTGTCTATATTGTACCTATAAGCCGGATAGTTGCTTCATTTTGAGAGATGGGATTCAACGTCTCATGGATAAATATACTATAGTGTTTGAAAGAAGACCAGCATCTGTAGAAAGTATGGTGGATCATCTGACTCAGGGTAAGAAGATTGAAGAGGTTGACATGGTTGACAAAGTACCACTAAGAATCACTTCAAAGGGTCCCATTAAAATCACTCATCAGGGCCCAATCAAGATTACTGCTGAAGGTCCTGTGAAAGTTGTTGCTGAAGCCAGAGTAGCTCCTCTGATCATTACCACTCCTGGTCCTATTCCTTATACATCTGACAAAGCTGTGCCTTGGCACTATGGGTCTGATGTTTACATCCATGGTGTCAAGCAGGAGCCTTTACCTGATATGCCTGTTGACATTGATAATATTGCTGGATCTAGCAAGATCACTCGTAGTGGAAGAGTCTTCTCTCCTCCAGTTGCTTCTAAGAGTGCAGTTACTCCTGCTGTTACTTCCACCACTGATGCTCGGGGCAAGGGTCCTGTTATTGAGCCTGTATCTACTGATGTGCCAGCTGCTGATGACCTCTCTAAGCAGATGGAAGAAGTATTGAAAATCATTCGCAAGAGTGATTATGATATTGTTGATCAGCTGGGGCATACTCCCTCAAAGATTTCTATGCTCTCCCTGTTATTATGTTCTGAGGCTCATGCCAAGTCATTGATCAAGTTTCTAAAGATGGCTCATGTACCCAGTGCAATTTCTGTGGACCAGTTTGAGAATTGTGTTGCTCACCTGACCTATGACAACGGGTTAGGATTTTCTGATGCTGACTTGACCCCTGCCAAGAGGGATCATAACAGGGCCTTGCATATTTCAATTGAATGCAGGGGCACTACCCTGTCTCATGTGCTGATAGACAATGGTTCCTCTCTGAATGTGTTGCCTAAGGAAGTCCTGAACAAGCTGAGTCCTAAAGATACGGTATTGAAGCCCAGTAATATTGTGGTAAAGGCTTTTGATGGTTCTAGAAGAGTAGTGCATGGGGAAATTGATCTTCCAATCAAGGTTGGCTCTCAGGTGTTTACCGCTACATTCTATGTGATGGATATTCGTCCTTCGTACTCATGTCTGCTTGGTCGTCCCTGGATCCATGGGGCAGGTGCTGTGACCTCCACATTACATCAAAAGTTGAGATATCCGGTGAATGGAAAAGTTGTTACTGTCTTTGGAGAGGAAGAATACTTTGTCAGCCATGTAAACACTTTCAAGTATCTGGAAGTAGAAGGTGAATACATTGAAATTCCATGTCAGTCATTTGAAGTGGTTCCCTGGGCTGTTAAGGATTGTGTGACTCCTCCTGCTGTGAAGAAGGTTCCTGTGGTCATCAGAAACCCTCCAACAATGGCAATGGCCTCCCTCAATGATGCAAAAGTTGTGGTGGAAGAAGGTGGTTGTACTATTTGGGGTCAGCTTCCTGATATGCCATACAAGTCTGACAAGTTTGGTTTGGGTTTCACTGCAGAGTCCCAGAAGGCTGTTCGTCGTGCTCGTGCTGTTCGTATCACCAATCAAGGGGTTATCAATGCTGTGGGAGATCAAGATGAAGACTACAACTTGGAGGCATGGATTTTTCCTACTGTGGGTGCTGGACTCAATAATTGGACAGCTGAAGATGTTATCCCTATCTCCTTTAGTCAGGAGTAAATACTATTACTGTGTTATGTTTTTAAATTTATAAAACAATTAAAACTTTCAAGCCATGTGCCTTACCCGGGGCACAATGGTGTGCTTGTTACGGGTTGTCATTTCATTTGCATACTTCATTCAATAAAATCAGTGGACGTTTCGTTTTCGTAAATATTGTGTTCCTTGTCTTTCTTTTTCTTTTATTTTTGCTTTATCAGCTATGTGTTCTTACACACACCCACGTCACTAAAATGCAGATCCTCATCCACTCTGGATCCAGTTGATAACAGTTCTACTATTGCCAATTACAATTTCGAGAATCCGATCTATCAAACTGAAGACGGAAACGAGGACGATTGTGAAATACCTGTAGAGCTTGCTAGGTTGTTACAACAAGAAGAGAAAGCTATACAGCCACATGAAGAGCCAGTCGAAGTTGTGAATCTGGGAACTGAAGAAAACAGAAAAGAGGTCAAGATAGGGGCTGATTCAGAGGACAGTGTCAAGAGCAGGTTGATTCAGATGCTACGTGACTATGTGGAGATCTTTGCTTGGTCTTATGAAGATATGCCAGGGTTGGATACAGACATTATGGTTCACCGTTTGCCAGTGAAAGAAGATTGTCGTCCAAAGAAGCAGAAGGTTCGTCGTATGCGTCCTGAAATGTCAGAAAAGATCAAAGCAGAGGTAATGAAACAGTTCAATGCAGGGTTCTTGGCCGTAACTTCTTATCCTCAGTGGGTTGCGAATGTGGTACCAGTTCCTAAGAAAGACGGTAAGGTACGTATGTGTGTAGACTACAGAGATCTGAACAAGGCTAGCCCTAAAGATGACTTTCCACTTCCTCATATTGATATCCTGGTAGACAACACTGCTCAGCATAAGGTATTCTCTTTTATGGATGGTTTCTCTGGTTACAATCAAATCAAGATGGCACCTGAAGATATGGAGAAGACTAAATTTGTGACACAGTGGGGCACCTTTTGCTATAAGGTAATGCCATTTGGTTTGAAGAATGCAGGGGCAACATATCAGCGTGCTATGGTGGCTTTGTTTCATGATATGATTCATCATGAGATAGAGGTATATGTGGATGATATGATAGCCAGGTCTCAGAATGAAGAACAACATCTTGATCATCTGCACAAGTTGTTTGAGAGGTTGAAGAAATACAGGTTGAGATTAAATCCAAACAAGTGTACTTTTGGAGTTAGATCTGGAAAGCTCCTGGGTTTCATTGTCAGTGGAAAAGGTATTGAAGTGGATCCTGCAAAAGTGAAAGCTATACGAGAGATGCCAGCTCCCCGTACTGAGAAGGAGGTTAGAGGTTTCTTGGGACGATTGAACTACATTGCAAGATTTATTTCCCAATTAACTACCATCTGTGAGCCAATCTTCAAGTTGTTGAGGAAAGATCAGGTGATGGAATGGAATGATGAGTGCCAGACTGCCTTTGATGAAATCAAGAGATATTTGCTAGAACCTCCAATTTTAATGCCACCAGTTGATGGAAGACCCTTGATTATGTATTTAACAGTATTAGACAACTCAATGGGGTGTGTACTGGGGCAACATGACGAGTCTGGTCGAAAAGAGCAGGCAATATACTACCTTAGCAAAAAGTTTACCGACTGTGAAACAAGATACTCACTGCTCGAGAAAACTTGCTGCGCTTTGGTATGGGCTGCTCGCCGACTAAGACAGTATATGTTGACCCATACTACCTTGTTGATTTCGAAGATGGATCCAATCAAGTACATATTTGAGAAACCTGCTCTCTCCGGAAGAATTGCAAGATGGCAAATGATCTTGACGGAATATGATATACAGTATACCACTCAGAAGGCCATTAAGGGGAGTGTTGTTGCTGATCATTTGGCTCATCAAGCAGTAGGTGATTACCAGTCAATGAATTTTGAGTTCCCTGATGAAGACATTATGTCTGTTACCAAAGAACCTGGACAATATGACGGACCTGAACAAGGATCCCGATGGACTATGGTTTTTGATGGTGCCTCCAATGCACATGGTAATGGTGTTGGTGTTGTGATTAGCTCCCCTGAAGGTTGTCATACCCCGATTACTGCCAAACTTTGTTTCTATTTTACCAATAACATGGCTGAGTATGAGGCATGTATCATGGGTATGCAAGTTGCTATTGATATGAAGATTCAGTTCCTCGAGGTGTATGGAGATTCAGCTCTGGTAGTAAGTCAGATTAAAGGAGATTGGGATACAAAGCATGATAATCTCATTCCTTATAGAGAACATGTGTTGTCTTTGATCCCACATTTCAAAGTGATTACTTTTGGACATATTCCACGAAGAGAGAATCAGTTGGCAGACGCATTGGCCACCATGGCATCTATGTTTGAGATCAGCTGGGATGATGAAGCTCCCAAGATTACCATTGATAGATTTGAGAAGCCTGCATACTGCAATGAGATTGACACTGAAGGGGCAGAGGAGAAGCCTTGGTTCTATGAAGTGAAAAACTATCTTGAAGCTCAGGAGTTCCCTGAAGGGGCATCTGTCAAAGATAGGAAGTTCCTGAGAAGGTTTTCTGCTAAGTTCTTTCTGAGTAATGGCATTCTGTATAAGCGTAATCATGATTCAACTATGCTTCGTTGTGTGGATAAGAAGGAAGCTACAGAAATTATGGAAGAGATGCATGATGGGACCTTTGGCACTCATTCTAGTGGTCATACCATGGCAAAGAAGATTTTGAGAGCAGGTTACTATTGGTCTACCATGGAAGCTGATTGCTATCAACACTCCAGAACATGTCACAAATGTCAAATCTATGCTGATAAAGTACATGTACCTCCATCTCCATTGAATGTGTTGACTGCTCCTTGGCCCTTTGCCATGTGGGGCATAGATATGATTGGTGAGATCAAGCCTACTGCTTCTAATGGGCATCGTTTCATCCTGGTTGCTATTGATTACTTCACGAAGTGGGTAGAGGCAGCTTCATTTGCATCTGTGACTAAGAATGTGGTGGCTCGGTTCATTAAGAATAATCTCATATGTAGGTATGGTATCCCTGAAAGGATTATCACTGACAATGGCTCTAATCTGAACAACACTATGATTACTGATCTCTGTACGCAGTTCAAGATTAAGCATCACAACTCTTCTCCGTATCGTCCAAAGATGAATGGGGCAGTTGAAGCTGCTAATAAGAACATTAAGAAGATTGTACAGAAGATGACTGTTACTTACAAGGATTGGCACGAGATGTTACCATTTGCTCTGCATGGTTATCGTACTACAATACGTACTTCAACAGGGGCAACCCCATTCTCCTTAGTCTATGGTATGGAAGCAGTTCTGCCTATTGTAGTTCAGATCCCCTCCTTGAGAATTATGAAGGATGCAGGCTTGGATGAAGATGAGTGGATTCAGACTCGACTTGACCAGATAAATTTGATTGATGAGAAAAGGTTAGCAGCAGTTTGTCATGGCCAGATGTACCAGAAACGGATGATCAAAGCTTTTAACAAGAAGGTTAAGCCAAAGGTATATCGGGCTGGTGACTTGGTAATCAAGCGTATCATATTACCACAGGGTGATCCTAGGGGCAAGTGGACTCCAACATATGAGGGACCATTTGTAGTCAAGACAGTGTTCTCAGGAGGTGCCATGATACTGACTACAATGGATGGTGAAGACTTCCCACAACCTGTAAACGCAGACATAGTTAAAAAATACTACGCATAAAAAGAGACCCGCTAGGTTGACAGGCCTAGGCAAAAATAATCCCGGCAAACCAAAAGGGTTTGGGCAAAAATTAGGGATATATATATAAAAAGATGTACACCCGGCAAGTCGAAAACCTGAAAAGGCGGCTTGGGCAAAAAAGGGTATCCCGGTGGATTGAAAACCTGAAAGGGCAATCCAGGCAAAAGTTAGGGATTAAAGCGTATGACTATGTCTCGTTTGGATCACTCATGAAACTGCAACCAGTTGTACTACTTACTCAAGCTCAAACAGATAAAGCTCAATCCAATCGTTTCCGTCTCAACAGCAAGAAGATGAGATACTTGAGTGGCAATAGTAGAATTGAAACTCAATAGGATTATTTCCCACATAGCTGATTCTTTTTGTAAAACTTCATGACAAAATTCTCTTACTAGGGTTTATGTCTCCTTGTACAAACTTACCCGTGTATGGGTCACTTTTGATATAAATAAATTCCATCTTTTGAATCCAGATTTACTTTTACCCTATTTACATAAGCGAAACGTCCATTGGTTGTGTTTGAATGTATGTATGCCTTTGAATATGATTGATGTTTACCAGAAATGCATGTATGCTTTTAATATGATTGATGTTTACCAGAAATGCAGTAATAGTATTTACTAAGGACGAACGAGGGAAGGATTTCAACGAAGCTTCGTCGGTTCATCTTTACAAGACAGTTACAAACCATCAGTAGGACTAATCCATTTTCACAAAGTCTAATCTCCCCTGGAATTTATATCCATCTCTTTTATCCTCATACGGATATACGGGAAATTACTTTCCAATAAGGGCACGATGAACGAAGACGGGATGTTATACTTATCCTACTATCAAACGAAAACGAAGGTTATCTATACCCTACTATCCCCAACAACGGGAGGTTATCTATACCTTGTTATCCCCAACAACGGGAGGTTATCTATACCTTGTTATCCCCAGCAGACGGAGGGTTATATATTCTTCAACAACGAATCGGGATTTATTTTCCTTGGCCAGCAGTTGTTATACAAGGATATCCAGACACTTCCAGCAGTGTCATAGCATACATACATCATTTACATCATACCATAACATATATGTCTATAGTACATTACCTAAGTGCATCATGTCATACATACATAAAGCATAAACTAATGTTGTTATACAGAATGCTACCTTGTTTTCAGGTTAATTATCCAACAAACAAGCTTATGATCTTTGGGACTGCTTTATTGTAACCTCAGGGTTACTTTATCCTCCTGATGAGCTTCTTATTACTTTGGGACTGCTTTATTGTAACCTCAGGGTTACTTTATCCTCCTGATGAGCTTCTTATTACTTTGGGACTGCTTTATTGTAACCTCAGGGTTATTTTATCCTCCTGATAGCCTCTCATGACTTCAAGACTGCTTTAGAGCTACTGATTGCTCTATCCTCCTGAAATCATCCTATTACTTCAAGACTGCTTTAGAGCTATTCATTGCTCTATCCTCGTGAGGTCATATTACTACTTCAAGACTGCTTTAGAGCTATTCATTGCTCTATCCTCCTGAAGCCATCTAATTATTTCAAGACTGCTTTAGAGTTATCCATTGCTCTATCCTCCTGAAATTACATTATTATTTCAAGACTGCTTTAGAGCTATCCATTGCTCTATCCTCCTGAAATCATTACTTCAAGACTGCTTTAGAGCTATTGATTGCTCTATCCTCCTGAAGACATATCACATTATTACTTCAAGACTGCTTTAGAGCTATTGATTGCTCTATCCTCCTGAAGACATATCACATTATTATTTCAAGACTGCTTTAGAGCTATTGATTGCTCTATCCTCCTGAAGCCATTATTACTTCAAGACTGCTTTAGAGCTATTGATTGCTCTATCCTCCTGAGGTCAGATTTATCACTTCAAGACTGCTTTAGGGTTATCATTATTGATTGCTCTATCCTCATGAAGACATGTTGTTACATCAGTATTACTCCAGACTCCTGACAGTTCTCATTATACTACTGAAGAACTTTCCCCTAGTGGCATCTTTAAGCCCACTCAATCATGTTCAACCAACCATCAATATCACTCCATGCACTGGTGAGTGCAAATTTTTGGGCTTTTGTGTTCAATCCCCTTCAACCTTCCAGGTTACGACTGGCAAATATACCAATCTAACCCCTCAGGTTTCAGAAAATTGAACAGGGGCAGCTGTTGCACCCCAAAATTTGCCCTCACAATACAAGACGTTGTGTTCCAAGAAGGTTCACAAGGTTCACAAAATTCACAATTGGTCAGAAGAGTTGACAATTCCCTCAGACAATGCACCTCCTAAGCAGTGCATCCAAAACTAGGGTTTTGACTTTAATCAGGCTAAATGGACTTCCAAGACTTCAAGTGAGCTTCATAACATCTTATATGTGTATAAGAACCCCCATGTCAAGTTTCAAGACTTTTCTCAAAAGTTTGCTCAGTCAGATGATCAGATAAGTCAAAAGCAGTCAATGCAGTTAAAAGGTCAAACTGAGGTCAACTGTGGTCAAACCAAAGTCAAACTTCATGATTTTTTTTTGCCAACATCAAAGAGAGGTTGGGTGAGAAATATTATCATAATAACTGTAATACCCCAAATTTTGCCCTAAGATTTGTCGTCGCATTTCATTGCATTTAATCAATTACTAACAAATTTGTGTAGTCGTTTGACTTTTTGCAGGTAAATATCATATGGCATGCATTTTTTTTCTAAAAAATAAAAATGGCACAATTGGCAGGAGGACATGTGTAAGGAGTTATGAGTGTGAGAGGTTGAGAGTTCGAATCTCACCTTTGTCATTTTTTTTGTTTTTTATTATTTTTACTCTAAATTTTTCTATCTTTCATTAAAAAAATAACAAAAATAGTTTTTTATTATTATTTAATTATTATTTTCGTATTTTAATTAAATCATTTTTTAAAATATTATTTTTTTCACTTTTTTCTAAATTATTCATAAAAATATCCAAAAAATCATAAAATAAAAAATATTGAAAAAAATTTTGTTCTTTTTATAATATTTTTTATTTTAGGAATCAATAGGATTATTAGTTTTTATTTTAAGTTTATTTTAATTATTTTAAATTATTTAAATTTTATTTTTTCTTAACTAATTATTTAGTTTGGGCTTTAAAATGGGCTTTAGGGACATTATTGACAATTTGGTGTTAACCCTAATTTGTTCCCTATATATACATGTGTTGCCTTGTTGGAAAAGGGGGGAGAAGAAAAAAAACCTAAGAGGAGTGAGTGCCGTTTGCCGTTATTTAGTTTTCTTCTTCATCCATTACTATTGTTTCTTTTTCTTCATCGTTTACCGTTATTTCTTTTCCTTCATCTATTACTGTTGTTTCTTTTTCTTCATCTTTTACCGTTATTTCTTTTTCTTCATCTATTACCGTTATTTCTTTTTCTTTATCTATTACTGTTACGTTTATATATATATATAATTTTTAAATTGTTAGAGTTTATATATATAAGATTTTTGATCGAATTATGTCAATACGATGTTTGCACATTTGTGTGCATGACGCGTGACATTTGTGTTAGTTCGATCTGGTTGCGATGATCGCATTTTTGTGTGAGCAATAATACTATTTTTTGCTTAATTTCTTTTTCTTTGCGATAAATTTTGTTTCGTCCGATTTAGATCTGGTTGCGATGAGCGCATTTCTGCGTTAGCAACATTGTTGGGTTATTTGGCACATTTAAAATTCATTATTGCTTTATTATTATTATTATTATTATTATTATTATTATTATTATTATTATTATTATTATTATTATTATTATTATTATTATTATTATTATTATTATCATTATTTATTATTATTATCATTATTATCATTATTATTACCATTATTATTATTATTGTTATCATTAATTTATTAAAATTTGTTATAATATAAAAATCTGTTTTTTAAAATAAATAACATTAACATCTTTTCCAAATTAATATGAAAACCTATTATTTTTAAGAAAAAACTTTTTTTTAGATAAATTTAAAATAATAACTAAAATCTTTTTTTAAAAATAATAACTAGAACCGTTATTTATTTTATTTTATTATTGTTCAATTCAAATTTCATTATCATATTGTATCTGCTCCTCTCATGTAACCTCGCGAACTTAACAATCGCTCTTTAAATTCTGCCTTTAAATTTCTGCTTGCATGGTTTAAATTATGACATTATCTCTCTGTTTGCATGATTCAATTATCTCACGCGTTTACTATTATTTCTGTCACATTGCACACATCCGAAGGTTAGGTCTAACTGTTTGGCCGCCGCGCCAATAGTCCGTAAAACTTCACACATTCAATTTCAAATCCTCAAAACTACAAACTACAAACCCTAATTTTCACAAATGCCTCGCCGCATGCAAAATTACAATTTTACCCTTAGCATTAGGTCAAAGAGCCGCCGCGCTCATTTTAGGGTTTCCCGCCATGGAATCCCTAATTTAACCCTAATTACAACTTAACATTTCAACGTAGAGATTTGGAGTTTCTACACTCCACGTAAGCGTGTCCTTAAGATGCGTTTATTCCCCTTGAGACCTTGACCACAGTCAAGAAGTTTCTAACCTCCCTATTGAGGGGAACTACGATTACTCTGATTCCACTCCCGTAAGGATACGTAGGCACAAGATGCGATGTCTTGCCGAGTAAACTTAGAATTAACCCCCTTTATTATTTATTATTGCTTATTTATATTTTATTTATCTTTGCTATTTAATTATTTTGCTTATTATTTTGTAATTGTTTCTTGGATGTAAAGTTGTTTAATTATTTAATTATTATTATGGTTAGTAATTAGGGAGTGTAACAACATGTATGTAATATTAAAATAAATTTAGATCACTTTTAAATAAAGATAATTAAAATAAACGCGTCACACACGTAAGTCGATTTTAATCGCCGTCTCACTTCCTAAGGATATCCCTCAAGTTGCCTACGAATAATGGTTAAGTGGGGTGTATAAAGCAAGTCCCTCAAATAAAAAAAATCATCAAAGTCCCTTATGGTTGCCTTTACGAATCAAGTCCCTTTCGAAAAATGATGATGGTCCCTTATATGTGCTTATTACATCCCACAATGGCCTTCAAAGTCAAATTGTCCCTCACATACCCCTTAACATCCAAAGTAAGGACTACCTACTCCATTTTAGTAGGGATAGTCTTACTAAGGAAAGAATGAAGAATAAGAAAGACCTTTAAACATTAGGGTAGGTTACTCCTAGGTGCTTGCTCACTTCAAAACCGTTTCACAATTAAACAAATTTTCAACAAGTTTTCAAACAAGTTCTTAACACATCCTTACATGGATTATTTATTAACTATTCTGAAAATTTTCTATTCACACACTACACTTTCAAAACAATTCAAAAGTGAGCTTAAGTACCTAAGAGCCCATGGATAACCATGGATGAAAAGGGTGCTAATACCTTCCCTTTTCATAACCTACCCCCCGGACCCAAAATATTCTCTAAGGTCTTTCCTGTTCTTTTATAACCTTTCCTTATGGATAAAATAAAAGTCGGTGGCGACTCTTGCTATCCGCAACATTGTTTAAAGTCAGTTCTCCCACCGTGTTACACCTCCTAGTTGGGCCTGTTCTCTTCTCATCTCAAAACAGTTTAAGATACAGTAATCATGAATGATTTCTTTCGTATGTTACGAGCCTTAAGCTATCTGAGAAAGGATTGTGGGAGAGTTTCTTTTCCACAGTCTAGATGTTTAGTATGGTACCCTTTGGGTGACATGCGACGCATTCACTCTCAGGTCATAGTCTCTAGTGCGATTGAAATCGCAAACACAATAAAAAACACTTCTTTCGTAAAAGACAGGAAATAAACCGTAGTTTCCCGAACTACGTATGCTCTGATCTCTCATGCTTGTTGAGAGTACGTAGGCACAAGATGGCGATGTCTTGGCGAGCTACCTTTCCCCATAGTCCTTCGTAGGCCGAACTACGTTGACTCTGATTTCTCGTTCTCTGATGAGAATACGTAGGCATAAAGCGCGACGCTTTGCCGAGTCATTTTTTCTTTTCTGTTTCAGCCAGCCTTGATAGGTAGATAGAATAAAACCAACCAGTCCAAGTAAACACAACAAGCATGGATCCTGTCGAGTACGACGGACGCGAGGGGTGCTAATACCTTCCCCTTGCGTAACCGACTCCCGAACCCAGACAATGGTTGCGACGACCTTGTCTTACCCTTTTTCGTCAGGTTTTTCCGATTGTTTCCTTTCCCGCTCTGAGGGATAAATAACGAAAGGTGGCGACTCTTCTGTCATGCCGGCACCTTATTTTCGCGCAAGCGACAGTCTTCTGCAGCAGGTGTGCTTTCAGCGTGTTTAAGATCAAAGCATATTTGAGACAGAACTTCAGTACTGGCAGCTTTAGTACTTTCAGAATCTTCTGCAGATACTATGCTTTGAAAAACTCTTCATACAAAATTCTTCTTTGCTTCAGATGCTTCTGACTTGCTTCAGATTCTTCTGGAGCTTCTGCTTCAGATTCTTCTGGAGGCTACGCTCAGAATCTTCTGTTGGCAGCAATCAGAATCTTCTAATGAATGCATCTGGCGCTTCAGAGTCTAGCTAATTTCTTGTGTTCAATTCTAATTTGCTTCTGGAGTGTTAATTCCTTTACTATCTGCAGTAAAAATTCTCAAGCAAATTTTAGAGTATATAATTCTTAAATACAAAATTTCATAATAGTTATCATCAAAACATAGAGATATTATTAAGAACCAATCTGTGTTCTAACACTACATACTATCAAACATATGATAGCCTAAGCAAAAACAACATGAAGAGGAAAGATGACCTACTACCAATCTCGGCAGCCTAAGCAAAGGTATCTGACCATAAGAAGATGTATTACCTACTATCAAACATATGATAGCCTAAGAGAAGGTGATAAACAAAAGGAAATATCACCTACTACCAAACATATGGCAGCCTAAGCAAAGGTGTCTGACCATAATAAGATGTGTTACCTATTATCAAACATATGATAGCCTAAGAGAAGGTGATAAACAAAAGGAAAGATCACCTACTACCAAACATATGGTAGCCTAAGCAAAGGTTTCTGACCACAATAAGATGTGTTACCTACTATCAAACATATGATAGCCTAAGAGAAGGTGATAAACAAAAGGAAAGATCACCTACTACTAAACATATGGTAGCCTAAGCAAAGGTGTCTGACCATAATAAGATGTGTTACCTACTATCAAACATATGATAGCCTAAGAGAAGGTGATAAACAAAAGGAAAGATCACCTACTACCAAACATATGGTAGCCTAAGCAAAGGTGTCTGACCACAATAAGATGTGTTACCTACTATCAAATATATGATAGCCTAAGAGAAGGTGATAAACAAAAGGAAAGATCACCTACTACCAAACATATCGTAGCCTAAGCAAAGGTGTCTGACCAAATTAAGATGTGTTACCTACTATCAAACATATGATAGCCTAAGAGAAGGTGATAAACAAAAGGAAAGATCACCTACTACCAAACATATGGTAGCCTAAGCAAAGGTGTCTGACCACAATAAGATGTGTTACCTACTATCAAACATATGATAGCCTAAGAGAAGGTAATAACCCAAAAGATGTCGAGATCACCTACTACCATACATATGGTAGCCTAAGCCAAGGCGTCTGACCAAAAATCAAAATGTACTAGAGATTGTAAAGCTTCAACGGGGATCTTCAAAAGAAATGTAGGCCGGTTGATTAGCAAAATATGTATTCTTAAATAAAGGGGGACTAATTGTAAAAAACTTCATCGAACTTCTCGGAAGAGATGCCCTTTGATGGAGTTAAAGCTTGTGTGATAGACTCACTGGGGAATGCATTCCTGAGGAGTATCTTTGTTGTAGCTGTAAAAGTATGTAATATTTGTAAAGTCTTCGACAAACTTCCTTGACGGATTCCCGAAAAGATGTCATTTGACGAGTTGATAATCTTGATAAATCCACTGGGGTGGACAAACTATCTTGAAGAGACTACCATTTGTTGTTTTGAATACGATTCCTGATCAAAACGAGTTGCTCAAATAAAGAGGTTGCTTGCAATTCCGATATAAATTGTCGAGGAAATCTGATAATATTATTGGAGAAATATCCATCTTCAATAGTTATCTTCATAAAACTCTTCCTGGGGAGAAAAGTGCAAAATAAATGCACACTTAATCCATATTCGAAAGTTGGAGGTATCCGACACTGTGATTGCCAAGGGCCGAAGTTCACATCGGGGAATAACCGAAGTGAAACTGTCAAGCAAGACTCGACCATTGAGGTATGAACTCATATGGGGATGTACTAAAACAACCGTCTTCCACGAGGATCAAACTCAGTGGGGAATTAGAAGCGTTGAGCTCTTTTTTGGCTAGGGCTGACAATTCTACTTGGAACGAGAGAACACACCCAGTCACTTGGGGATAAACACGGCCAAGGTGACAGAACAAACAAACACAAAGATGTAGAAATGCAAATGCTATGCTATCTATCTATATGATGTGTGTATGTTTATGCTGACAAAACAAACGAAAAGAAGCAACCGGAGATGAAATAAACATCTCGGAACGAGCATCCGACTAATCTTCAAAGATAGAAATACCACTAAGGATAGGTGGAGGACTAGATACGGGATGACACTCCTGCTTCAGGGCTTCAAAAATTTCTTCTAGGGAGTAGAAAATATTTCCCTTGGGGATAGAACACCTTGATCTTTAAGGGTGGTCAAGATGGAAATCAGTTATCCTGTTGAAGATGAGAATAAAGATCTGCTAGAAATGCATCCACCTCATAATTTTAGAAGCTTCATGGATAAAATAAACATCCCTTCAATGGGGAAACCAGAGTTAACAAAGTTGTTGAATATATTGGAGTCGAAACTTCGGTGGGGATGAAATAAACATTCGCACAGCTGGAGAAGTGAAGCTAATCAGTTCACTAGGAATTCTCAGATCACAAACTGGAGATTCCTTGCATGGAAAATATTCGTTATAGAATTTTCACAACTCTCTTCAGCTCTCAAGTGCCCCAAGCTACACGGTTCATGAGGAAAAGTCATCTCGAGAGGATTTTACAGAAAACATGGCGTCCAAATGCCCCTATGTTTTCAAACTCTTGGAGAGATTCGCCGAATATCGACGTAACTGCCCCTGATTGACGGCATAACTGAGTTTTCAAACCTGCATTATCCAAACTTGTATGGATCACGTCTTGAAAATAATTTGCCCCAGGTCAGCAAAGTCTTCGAATTTTAATCGGTGATGTCTTCATGTAACCTTTCTAAGATGTCAAACACAGTTAGCAAGTCGGACATGTCAATTTTGAAACTGTTAATGCAAAATGCATGTTTGTCTTGAAGTTTTGAAAAAAGATATCACAATAACCTGTGACCGAAATCACTAGTTAGGATATACATTAATTTTTTTATAAAGCCAACAAAATTTGAGCATAGCTCATAGGAGTCGGGAAACGTTATCTCACTGAGTATGCTTTCGAAGTAAACCTTACTTCAATAAGGACTTTTGAAGGTTGTATCTGAGCTTAGTTTATGATTTGTAAAACAAGGGAATAAGGTCAAGGTATTTTTGTGCCCACCCAATTTTTGAAAGTTCACTATTTTTTGAAAGTTGAGTGTTCAATCAAACTGAGTGAAAATTGTCTGCCCCAGGTTTAAAATGAGGTTGAAAAGGGTTAAAAAGGATTTAACTTCCTTATATTTCTGGTGTTTGAGAGGTTTGAAATAATGCCTTACATCATCAACAGGGTTTTACTCAAAAGCTTACTACAGGAGACCTTGCGTTTTACTTCGTCATCCTCCTTCCAATTCTTCACCAAAGTGAGGAAAGATTGGGTAAAAGTTGGCATTATAAAATTATGAAGAAAATTTTACGAGTGAAACGAATGGATTTCTTCAAGACTAACACTTATTGCACTACTTTATTCAAAATAACATGTTCTTACATGCCAATTATGCTTTCAATCAGAGAAATAAAAGTAAATATGAGCGGACAAAATAAACAATATGATGAGCCCTTCTCAGGATTCCTGGAGTGTACATCAGCATAATGGTGTTCCATTCACGACCGGGCTTCCTTCTTTGAAAGTAAGCACTTCACCATTTATCATTTCTTGAACTTTTCTTGGAAGGCTTTGCATTCTTCAATCGAATGCCCCAATGCTCCATCATGAAATTCACAACTGACGTTCGAGTTGAACCACGGTGGATGAGATTTCATAATTCAAGTCTTCCTTGGCACCATTACCATAGCTGACTCTAAATTAACAGGATATCTTGCACAGGCTGAGGCGATGTAAGAACATCCACTTGTTGAATATTGTAATTAGAGGGAAGATCAAATAACGGATTGGTCACAATTCTGAAACCAGTTATAGAATCCATATCTTTTGCTCTCTTTGCTATCCTTCGTTAATACTTCGAGCTTGGTCAGATGGTCGAAATGTCAGGTGACAAGACAAAGACGGAAAGACATATGAGGACGCAGCGGAAAAGAGACACATGCATATGCAAATGCTAAATGCAGGATGCTATGCAAAGAATGCAGATGGACAGTTTCATGGAACTCAAGTATTTGTAAACGTTACAGAATACCAAATAAAACTATTTACTATTTTTTGATAAATAATATCCTTATAAGAGTCCTAACGTAATAGCCAAATAAAAGCTAGTAAAAGCCCTAAGGAAGTCCTTCATCATGCTTGTTGATTTGTTCTTCTATCTGGACCTCTTTGAATCCTTTATCTTTCTTCTTATTGGAGAATAAGAGAGGAATCCCTTGTTTTCTTGGATATTCAATATGGATGAAAGTCTTTTGAACTTCTATTGATCTGCAATGATAATGGAAGCCTCTTGCATTTGTCTTTTGAGTTTTCCTGATTCTTCAATCAATGCCCTTAACTTCCTTAGGTCATCCAAGTTAGGACTCTTAGAAGAATATTTCAAAATATATTTTTTTTGTAATCCATATTGGTTCCATAATGTTTACAAATAAACTCGGGATTCCATGAAACCAATGCAATATGATGTTATATGGATGCAACAAACACAAGTAAGCACATAAGGACACAAAGGTAAACAACCAAGAGAGACCCTAGGTTTTCAACGAGCATGGGGCCAAAGGGTATACCCATTCCCAAAGGATGTGGACTAAAGGTGGATTGTACCTGCAAAACAAGGTTCTAAAGAGGTACCCAAAGTCATTAGTCCATCTTTCGGCTATTATCAACTTCCCAATTACTCGGTGATTAATAATATTCTCAAGAGAACTTCTTTTGAGTGTAGCATCGCGTAGCACTACTTCGAGAGTACTCCCTCATAGTCCCGCGCTACATCCTAATAAAGGCCAAAGTGGGGTTAAGGTAACTACGGTCCTCAGTATCATGGACTCCAATCGAAAATAGTAAAAGTTTTCGCGATTACTCGTTCGACCGAACCGTTTTCGAAAGGGTCTCAACTGAGCGTGATTTTCAAGTTAACTTGGTCGGGATTCAACTCCCTATAAGTCTCGTCGAATATATCACTATCTTATCTTAAGTTCACTCAAGTCCGGGTGTAGGACTTTGTCTCACCACTCAAAGGTATCAACCCAAAAACAATTATACAAATAACAGATATAAAGCAATAAACAAGTAAAAAACAAGTTAGGGAAACCCACTGAGTGTTCCCCAGTGAAGTCGCCATTTCTGTCGCGGTGAAATTTGGATACCAAGTTATTGATTAGTTTGAATCTTAATTCATTTACAACCGAACTTTGATTTGTCCAAAGGAAGGGATAAAGATCGAAATTCCCACAATGCAATGCAAATGCAAGCTAGAGAGTTATAGGTTCTGGGGTTGCTTAAACTTAGGGAAGGTGCTAGCATCCTAAGTTTCTGTAGTACTCTACAGGAACCTCTTGTTTTATGTTTGTTTATTGCTATGGATTATTTTCTTAAGGGATAAAAGACCTATGGGTTTATTTCTAAGTATACTCGATAGGATGTCGCATCTTATGCCTACATATCCTTACGGAAGTGGAATCAGAGTATCCGTAGTTCCCCTAAAGGGTTTGAGGAGTTCTTTGACTGTGGTCAAAGTTCCTACGGGTTTAGGGTAGTTGCTTGATTGAGTTTAGCAGAAAAGATGAGTTGTCATTTTAAGGGAGATTACTTTGATTTAACCACCACAACTTTGTAGGAAAATAGTCTTTGCATCGTCTTAAGAGAAGGGCTCAAGCACTCGGAATTTAATCGACAAGTACGCCTCTATCTCTCTAAAGGCAACGTCCCTACGATTTGATTGAATTGTTATGGGTAGGAGTTTTATCTCGCTTAAGATGATTAACATCTTATTCTCTAATGTGTTTGAATAATTTTGAATTGAGTTGTTTGAATTTGTTTGTCTAAGTTGTAAAGGTAAAAGAAAAGGTCCTTTCTATGGGGTAGGATCTATCTTGAAAGATCGACTTGAATGGGATCAAGGATCATGGGGGAAATGATGCAAATGAGATGCAATACACACAAGTGTTAAATCATGTGTAGGTTCTTCCTTTGGACGGAATGCAATGCAATAATATAAATGCGATAAATGTAAATTGCGGGTAAAATAGAGGCAGATAAAGTAAAACATACACAAACGCATGAAAGCTCTAAGTGAGTGTGTGAATTATGCATAATGTGAATGTGCGGATGCGGAAGTGTGCACGATTGATTTGATTACGATGTAAGATTGATTTTAAGGGAGGGTTGAATTTGATTTTTTAAAAGTTATAGATAATGAATTAATTTGAGAAAAATTATTCGATTTATCCTTTTGTGAGATTGTTTATTATTATTTGTTTTAAAATTTAATTTTGAAATATGAAATGGATTTTAAGAGAATGAACAAATAGATAAATTATCATTTATTTAAAAGGGTTATTAAGTTTATTTTAAATAAAAGGATGATAAAGATCTAATTAAAAGTTCAATTGAAAAAAGAGGTTATTATTTTAATTTGAAAAAAAAGATGATTTAAGGTTAATTAACTAAAAGAAGACTAGTTAGAAAAAAGGTTATAAACATAAATTGGTAAAAGATCTAATTCATTTTAATTAGATAAAAAAAGAGATGGATTAATTAAATAATTATTATAATGGTTAATTTGATTGACTAAATTATATTAAGTGAAAGATTATTTTTAAAATAGATTAATAGCTTTTAGGGTGGTTAGTTAAAGGGTTAATTAGGATTAATGATTAATAAAAACTGATTTGGAGTTAATTAAGGGATTAACGGGATGGATTAAGGGGTGATGGATCGGACGTGGCGCAGGTGCATAGGACATATCGTGGGTGTGCAACGAGGATCGTGTGATCTGATCTAAAGGGGAACGTGTGTCTGTGAGTGCGGGTACATGGTACTACCATGTATGTGCGTGCGTATGATTACATGGTAAAAGAAATTGCAGAAAAACAAGATAAACAAAACCTGAAATCCCTAATTTTCCTCTTCCAAACGCCGAATCCCCTCTTTCTCCATCTTTGCTTCAATCTTTTTCTCTCAAATCTCGTCTACCGTTTCTACCCGCGTTCTTCTCCTTCTCCATTGTGGTTCCCTTAGCTGTAATGTTTACTTCATCTTCTCGATTCAATTTTGTTCTCTTCTCAAATCAACTTCTATTTTAAAAACTTTGCAGTCAGCTGAGCTGTGTTTCAGCAAGAGCTTCATGGTTTTGAGGATAGCATCTTTGTTTGGTTGTATTAACATGAACTAATTTATGGTCGGTAACCTTGCAGGATGAAATTGCATTGCCGCGAAAGTAACTTGGTTGAAAGTTCTGCAGGCTCTCATTTTTAAACGCAAGCTGATGACTTCAGTTGTTTTTGTAGGAATTTGAAGGCGTTGCGAACCAAGGCGACATCCAGATCAAAGCATTGTCTGATGGAAGAAATATCTTCAACTGAGATGGGCGCAAAATGCTTGCAGCAGCTAGTGCTTTCCTATGCGCCAAACTGCCTATTTTTAAATGTAAGTGCTAATTGCTGAGAGAAAAACATGGTTGTTATGATTATGTTGAAAAGCTCCTTCGGAATGAACCTATACCGCTGTTGAACACATTCTTATGATAATATTGCATCTGCTTTGGCTTTGACATTGGCTTGAGAACTGTTTGGGAATGATGGTGTTTATTTGCAGCAGGTTGGATTGATGAATCCGAGAAGACGACATTGGGCAATGCTCCCTCAAAGGTTTTGATATGCCGACACCACATCTTCTAGCAGCCTGACGAGGCCACCGTCAGAAGAATAAACTTGCTGCCATGATGCTTCGAAGCGATGCTAGCGTGCTATAGTTGTGGCTTAAAACAAACATTTCGGGAGGAACAGGGGACGTCATACTCTTGCTGTTTTCACTATCTCTTTTTCATGATGGGAATTCTGCGCCGGTTTCTTGTTTCGGTAATGCTGGCGGAGATACCAAATATCCCGACTAATTTCTTCTTCATGTTTTGCAGCATACATGGGTAGGTGGACATTTGAACTCTGGAGGCATGAAATTGATTACTGTTTCAAATTTAACAAACATCCATTCACCGTTCGTTTTGTTTTGACTCGCAGGTGACGAAATGCAGTCGTGACAGGAAAGAGATTTTGCTTTGGTGATCACGGACTCTCGCTTTGCCATTGGTTTTCAAGATATATCAGTTAAGCCTTGGTGGCCTCGCTCATCAACAACAACAAATCATCAAGCTTCCGTGTAAGTCGATTTTGAGTTGTCCGTTATGTGAGGCAGTTGTGGACTGCTAGTAAAAGTATCATCCTTATGCGAGAAACTCACATCCGCCATCTTCAATTGTTTTGTAGCAATGAAACTTAGACATTTGGGTGCTACCATTTGTGGGTTGCTTGAAGGAATTATGGTACGGCGAAGATTCGACAGTGGTTTGTCAAGTCTTTCCCAATGGTGGGAACCCTTTACATGACGGTAGCTGATGGAGGATTGATCTGGTTATGCTAGTAGTGGTACAGCTTGTTGCCACAGGCTATGGTTTGGAAAGCATCAGTTCAGTAGCACAAACTTGTATTACTTAGGACAAGGTGTGGGTTTGCAATGAAGCAAAAGGCTTGCGCACGAGCTTCATGAAGCTAGTGTTGGCTACATCATTCATGTTGTCAAGGAGAGTTCTCAGGAAGCATTCCTTCTATTGTAATACTTTGATCAATTCTTGTAATGATTTCCTATTTTTTAGAAACTTGGAGTAGCTTTTGTCTTGTATCTTCTCAACTTGTAATGAGTTATATTATAGACTTAAGAATAGGTTGAACCCCTCCCCCCCCCCCCCCCCCCGATATTTGGAAATTAACCTCTTAAACTTTGGAGGAAAAAAACTTGTAATTCCTTTGAAGTGAGCTTTGGAAATTTACAAATCTTCATCATCTTGTTATAACATCTTCAGTCGACAGTTGGTTAGGAGAAAAACCTTCTTGACGGTGCCTCGAAGATGAGTTGAATTATACTCTTAAACATTTGGGAATCTTGTGAATATCCATTAATTATTCTTGAATTTATTGTTAGCTTCAATCTTCCACTTTGTTGTTTGGATGAAACTCAAATTGGAATTAAATGATTAATGGTGGTATTGAAATGTATTCCTTTGAAACTCGATTTGCAAACTCGTAACTTCAGATTCAATCCTTAAATTATAAATTCTTAAAATCGAGCATTTGGACCAAAATAGAGGTTTGGATTTGAGTTCTAGTCTGAGCTTGTTGAAGAACGAAAGTCTTGAAATTAAAACAATCAACACAAGCCAGGTAATGGGATGTTCACACATATGTCGATAATAACTGTAATCCACATGAACATGACTTTAAGGATTTCTCGCATCCGGATGTTACAACCTTATTATATTCACCCAGTAAATCCATATACAGTGCACTGAATCAAATCCAATGTGATACGAGTTAGATTCCTCCACCGTGAACCAGATAACACCACTTGATTAAATTGCAACCACTGAACTTAAAACTCGAATGAACGATCCTCAAATATTGAAACCCAGAATTAACTTGCACTACAAATGCCTCTGTCACCGTGAGCCCGTGATCTCAATTCCTGTACGAATCTTGTCTTGACAAATCTTCCTTGATAAAAAGAGAAAAAAACTTGAAAGGGGCCAAAATCCTGATTTAAAGGGATCTAATCATAAAAAAGGAGCTCCTAGAGACGTCCTTAAAGCAAAATAAACCTGCACACACTCGTTAGTGATAATAAATATGCACCCAAAGATATAAAAAAAAAATCAAGAAAACACGCAAGGAGGTGGAATCTTAAGGTCAAAAATTAGGGTGTGACAGTCAGCATTTGAAGTCTTAACATTTTGACCTTAAAATTTCCCTCATGAGTAGTTTTGAGAGTGTCCCAAACATACTTTGCTAGTTCACAATGGTGTACCAGCCTGAAGATGTTTTTGTTTATACCATTGAAGAGTGCATTCAATACTTTAGAGTTCCCAAGAACTAAGACCTCTTGCTCTTTGTTCCATTCCTCTTCAGGAATTAACACATCTACTCCATCCTTGTCAGTCTTCACAGGATGTTCCCAGCCAGAGTTTGCAGCCCTCCAAGCCTTGTTGTCTAAGGATTTTAGGAATGCAATCATCCTAGGTTTCCAATAATCATAATTAGAACCATCCAGAATTGGAGGTCTATTAGTGAACCCAATATCTTTATCCATAGTACCAGAATTTATTTCCCTAGATCTCACCCAGAATAAATAGGCAAGGTGTCTGCTCTGATGCCAATTGAAATTCTGGCAAGCACACGATGGATGTTATTACCAAAGTTATAACATCCATTGTGACATTGACTACTGTACTAATTAATTAAATTGTAAGTAAAAGCAGTAAATAACACAGCAATTGTTCACCCAGTTCAGTGTCAACAACACCTACATCTGGGGTCTACCAAGCCAGGGAGGAAATTCACTATCAGTAGAATTAATTCAAAGTCAAACAACTCAGTTTGCACTTATCACTAAAAACCTACCCAATGACACTTCAACCTAGAGACACTCTAGACCTAAGTATTCCCATTCACTCCCCCTCAATTATACCACAGTGATATCCAATTACAGTTACAGAGTAAAGATGAAGAAACACTTCATACACACCTTGATCTTGCTTCAAAGATTTGATCAAGGGACACACACACTCTTGCTTAAAAGCTTTGAGTGAGACACAACTTAGAATCTACCTAACTAATGCAGCAGACAGTTGCTTGGTAAACAAGTATTCCTAAGACTCAATTCACACGTGAAGAACACACTTTCTTCACTCACAATACTCACGTGAAGAACAACCTTCTTCACTCACAAGGACTCTGTAATATGCACTCTCTATGCTTCTGTCAAAAGCTTGATTTCTAGGATTGCTCCTTCTGATATTTATAGAGCAGTCTGTCCTTTGTACCTTGGTGCACACAGTTAGGTTTAATCATAATAAACCCTACTCTTCAATTCTCTGCATGCTTGCCATTTAATTCAGGAGCATTTGTTTTTCTTTAGGGCTTCTCAAATGTCTCCTGTCTTTCAGCTTGAGCTCCTGATTTGTTTCCTGATTTCTAGATACCATAAAAACTAACCGGCCTACTGGATGTCATACGGTCAGTGTCATGACATTCTGTATGACATTCAACTTAACTTATAGTTAACTTACCCTGCACACACATCATTATGTATGTCTTAACATTCAGTATGACATACATGCAAACTCTAATGTTTTGCCACAAAATGCAGCCAATCAAGAGCACTTACACTATTAATTAATTTGAATCTTAATTCATTGGTTCACCAACGGTCTTTTATTTTTCCAAAGGAAGGGAAAAAGATCAAATTACCCACAATGCGATGCAAATGCAAAAGCTAGAGAGTTTATAGGTTCGGGGGTTGGTTAAACTTAGGGAAGGTGCTAGCATCCTAAGTTTCTGTAGTACTCTACATGAACCTCTTGTTTTAATGTTGTTTATTGCTAAGGGTTATCTGCTTAAGGATGAAAGACCTAGTGGTTTATTTCTAAGTATACTCGCCAAGACGTTGCATCTTGTGCCTACATATCCTGACGGGAATGGAATCAGAGTATTTGTAGTTCCCCTAAAGGGTTTGAGGAAGTTCTTGACTATTGGTCAAAGTTCCAAAGGGAATAGGTTTGTTGGTTGATTGATTCTAGGAGAAAAGTTTGATTGTTCATCTATGTTGTAAAAGATAAAAGACAAAGGTCCTCCTTATGGGGCAGGATCTAACCTTAGGTTGATCAACTTGAAAAGGATCAAGGATCAAGCGGGTAATAATGATGCAAGATGAGATGCAATACGCACAAGTGTTAAGTTATGCATAGGTTCTTCCTTTGGACGTCATGCAATGCGATGAAAATAAATAAAGAGACAATAATTAGATCCATACAAACAGATAAAAGCGCTAAAATCAGACAAGCGGATGGAGCAGGTTTGCAAATGTTAAAAATAGAAATTAGTGTTTAGGCGGATGGAAACATGCACGTACTAATTAATTTTAGGCGAATTGATTTTAATGAGAAGTTATATTAGTTGAATTAGCCTAAATTAGATTATAAATGAATTGGTTTTTTTGAAAGAAACAATAATTTAAAAATAATGATTATTAAACAAATGTTGGTTATTACTTATTAAAAAAAAGTTTTTTTTATTATTTGTTTTATTAAATAAAACTGATAGGAAAAAAGGATAAGTAAAAAAAGGTTTAATTTGAATAAAAAAGTTTTTTTAGTTGATTTAATAAAAAAAGCTGATTAAAATATAATTAAAACTATCAGCCTAATTGATGATTAATGTTAATGATTAAGTGGGTTAATGGGTTAGTTAAATGTTGATTAATGGATAATAAAGAGATTAGTGGGGGGCGCAGGATCTTGTGTGTGCAGGTGCGCGGCCTTATGGTGGTCGTGCATGTGTGAGCCGTGTGATTAAGATCAGGGAGAGATTGGACGGTGATGATGTGAGGTACACGGAAGTTATGGTGGGTGTGTGCACATTATATTACAATATATATATATATATAAAGAAAACCGAAAAACCCTAAGTCTAACTCTCTCCTCTTCCTCCACCATTGCCCATTCTTTCTCTCTTTCTTTCCCTTCACCCTCCGTCTCGCGACTCCGTCTTCCTCATCTCTCTTCTTTTTTTTCCGTTGCGATTTCTCCTTCCACCCATCGTCTGCATCATCTTCTCCTACTTCTCCATTTTTCTGCAAAACAAAAACATTCAAACAAGCGTCATCGACATCAATGAAATCTTATGGCGTAATGTTTCTTTTCACAAGTTTCAAACGGAGTCTCCCGGCGGAGGGGAAAGGTAATATGTTGGGAGCGTTTTCGTGGCGGATCATAGCAAGGTGGTGACGATGGAGTTTGTTGAAGGGATTCGCAGTGGAGCTTTGAAGGCGGCTTTGACTCGGTCTCGTGGCGATGAACTTCGAGAAGAAGGAATCGCAAAAAGATAAGTGTTTCTTCACGATTTTTTCTAGGGTTTTGAATTGGGGATTTCTGGGTTTGTGTGTTAGGGCTTATGTTTGTGGCTGTTGAATGTTGTGTATTTCTGTGATTGCGGTTTTTAGAATGGATCCCTCTCTTCATCTCAATTTTGAGTCCTTTTATAGACTATTTTCTCTTTTTCTAATTAATCCATATTAAAAATAATACCAATTCCATATGAACATGTTCGTTCGATTTTGGAAACCAAATTAAGACCCTGTCAACTTTAATTTGGAAAGTTTTTAATCTGTCATGAATCTGTATAAAATGCTGATTGTTCTTCTATTATGGAATTAATCGTAACAAAAATTTATTGCAGGTTTTCCTTCAAGACACGGGTCCTTCAAATTCCTTAAAAAAAACGGCGCTCAAACTGTTGGTATAGAGATGAGGTTGCCATCCTTTCTTCGTATGTCTCTTTCCTCTTTCACCTTCTATCTGAATGATGGTAAACGTTGCAGGAAGCTGAATAGCTCACGATTTCAAATAGTGATTTGTATTGAAGCTCACGTGTTTGTATTTTTTGATCTTGCAGGTAATTATGCAAACTGCAGATATGGTTCTTCACGTCCAGATGCCAAAACATCTATGTGACCCAAAGAGGTGCTGGGAAATTGGATTCAGAAGCTAAACCGTGGCGTCGGGAGCCGGTGAACCGAACTACCGGGGCTTCGAAGTATCTCACAAGTTATTCCAAAGGCCTGAAGACGCTTGAACCTTAATGCCCCCATGAGATACATAACTCTTTCTACGGTGAAACCGACGAAACTGAGAAGGTATAGAGACCTTCTTCTTCATAGATAAACCCATAATTCTTTTGAAGCTCTGTTGACTTCTCTAAGCTTCTGTTGTGTTTGCTTTGACAGGTTAATTATGCTTAAATGCAACGGGTCTTCTTGCGGCATTTGAATGCCTCCCAGTTCTTAAGATGGTAACGACTTGGACCCCTTACAGTGTTTAACAAGTTTGCATTTTAGCTTATCAATTCACCCTGATACCTGCGAGGGATGACATGAACTGATTTGTGAATTCTAGAAACTGTTCGCATGTCCGGTTGGAGCGGCTGATGGATTTCTTGAATTGGTAGCCATTGAGGAACCAATAGCAAAGGTCTGAACCACAGGTCCAGCTGTCGGTGCCATAACTTTGCGAGTTGCCGTTACACAAAAATGCGAGAGAGAAAAAAAAACCCTGCTACAACGGTTGTTCGGCTATTATAATATCTGGAGTGAAACCAATTATATGGCATTCTTGTAAACTTTCATGAATAAAGTGTTATATTACATGTGATGTATATTAGATTCAGTATAATGCTTTCACACAGTGGAAGAAGACTTCCAATATTATTACCCAGTCAAATAACTTCTGTTTATTGTTTGTGTTTGTAGCTCAGTAAGGTTAAAACCGTGAGTTTTAAGAATGGCTACCCGGTGAAAACTGTTATACATTGGGATCCTGATTATAACGTCTGCACATCAACCATGTATCTTGAATACCTTGATATAAGTCATCTAGGTTCTCTAAACTTCATAATTTTGTCACAAATGAAAAAGAACTTTAAATTTTTTAAAACATGTGGACCTTCAATTATGAGACTTGGAAAGATGACCTCTGGATTTTGTATCCATCCTTATAAATCTTGACTGAACAACCCATTTGTGAAAGAAAATGGAATTTAAAATACGAGGCACAAACTAAATGCTTTCTTGTAAAATATTTTGAGCTCGTACTTAGAGTTGTATGAACCAAAACTTGTACTCTACTTGGTATGGTCCTGGAGTTTGGATATGGATATGGTAATGGCAACAAAAATAGAAATGGTTAACTGATAAACTTGCATAATCCATTTGTCACTTGAATCCACAGAAATTCCGTAAAACTTTTAATTCTCGGCCCAAACTAAATGTTTCAGATACTTGATGTCGTTAAACAAATCAGGATTGATGAACCATTAGTGAAACTCCAAACAAGCCTTTAAACTATGATGATATCTTTGCATGAACCGAGCCTTGTGGAATTCTTAAAACACAACCTTTCCATATGAAATGAACCAATTAAATTCAAGAAGCCGCGAACTAAGCTTGAATACCATGAAGGGACACCACAAACCAAATGACACCAACTTGGTCGACTTGATCTCAGTAATAACCCAAATTCAACCTTTCTATCTGAGTAAAACCTTGTCTTCGGCATCCTAACTTCGAAGTATCTTCGAATGGGAGAATGAGAGACCTGTGCTCGAAACTGTTGCACCTGCACAACCTGGTTAGTCGTAATAAACCTACACATAAAAAGTAAAATAAAGCAAGCAAGAAAAAAACAAGGAGACGGGATCTTATGGTCAAAATTTTGAGTGTGACACGTACTAATGAATGTCAGCTCGCATCAGAGACATTATCCTTTGGGACCATCTCCATCCATTGGGATTTTCTTTGAAAGAGTCAGTTCTTGACAAATGGTTGACGAACCACTTGTACAATATGGGTGCACAACAAAGGATGGTTCCTTTTCTTTGAAGTGTTCGATGATGAATTGAATGGTAAGTGTCTCCTAACAAGGTAGGCACTGGGTTGCCACTTAGGAATATGGCGATAGCGGATGAATTGACAAATTCTTCGACTTCTGGAAACAGCACCAATCCATAGATTAATAGAGCAAGAACTGATTCAAATGCATCCATACTACCCTCTTTGGCAAGATAAGCAGCTTTCTTAACTAAGAAATCAGAATGGAAACCCTTGACTCCGCTTTTGGTGGCACAGTTATCCTTAATCTCCGATACTTCGAGATGAGGAGCATCTGCTATTTCCTTCGGCGAAGGTAAGCTTTCTAAACCACTGTAAGGTTTCTGGTCCTTTATAGGAACTCCCACATGTTAAGTATATTCCTCCAAGGTTGGCATCAACTGATAGTTGGGGAAGGTAAAGCAGTGATACAGTGGGTCATAAAATTGAACCAAAGTGTTGAGAACTACTTCTTCCATCCCAGTCTTGACTATACTCATTATCTTCCCATATCTTTTCCCAAAGTATTCTGATATCATAGTCCCTATTTTTCTTAACTTGGATGTATCAGGCTTCTTGAAACTGTATTTCTTGGTGTCTCTTGTCCCAATATCCATGATATCTAGGGTTTCGCACAAAGAAATTGACTAAGATTTACAAAACCAATTGCAACATGATATGCTATGATGAGATGATGAGATGATGCATACATAACACATAGACAAGCATTCACAAACACAATGCACATGTACACATAGGGTTTCCCTAAGTTCAAGGTCAAAACATGGGGTCACAAGGTCTACCCATCCCCAAGGACTTGTACTATAGGTTAATTGTACCTGCCGAGCGGGTTCTATCAAAGTTCCCAGAGTCATAGTAAATCCTTCGGATATTATCGACCACCATGACTACTCATGTGGGTCAAAAATATTCTTGGGATAAACTTGTCTGAGTGTAGCATCGCGTGACAACTATTTCAGGACTACTCCCTCATAGTTTCCGCACTACGTCCTAAAAAGGCTTAGTGGGGTAAGTGGGTAGCTAAAGGTCTCATACATCATCAATCATCTCAAAGAGGTCTCAACTAAGCGTGATTACATCATATGTCAAACTTGTTAGGACTACTCCCAACAGTCAACTATTGATCATATCACATCCTATCATATGTGTCACTCAAGTCAGGGTTAGGACTTATCTCACCACTCATGATACCCAATGTTCACAGCAATACAATACAAATATATTCACAAATATACATGTAAGCAAGTATACATACAATCGCACAAAATAGGCTAAACCCTCAAGTTTTAAGATTTGGACTTCCCCAGTGAAGTCGCCATTTCTGTTGCGGTGAGAATCGAATGTCAAGCTATTGGTTAACTTGAATCTTAATTCATTAAATTCACAACTGGACTTTAATTTATCCAAAGGAAAGGTTAAATGAATAAAGACCTTTTATGTAACAATAACGCTACGAGATTCGGGGATCGGGGGTTGGTTATGCTTATGGTAGGTATTTCACATCCTAAACATTTGTAGTACTCTACAGGAACCTTTTATGTGTGTGTATGATAAACTTGTTATGGTTATGCTATGGTTTGATATTATGGTTAGGGTAAAGACTTAAGGATACCTTCTAAGTTTTCTCATAAAGATATTGCATCTTCTGCCTACGTATCCTAACTAGGATAGAATCAGAGCAATCATAGTTCAACTCACTAGGGATAGATGAACACTTGATTATGATCAAGGTTCAAAAAGGGGGAACAAACATAACAATGTTTGTATAGAGTTTAACAAAACTCTCTATTCTAAGTTGTACACTCAAGGGGATTAACTTTGACAAAAGCCAAGAGGGAAGTAAGTAATCATAACAATGATCTTTACATAGGGTTGACAAACTCTAACCTAGGGTTCTAGTTGAAGAACATTCCTAGCAAAAGGTGGGTCTTTTAGACTTAAGCAAAGTATAATGGCTAGTAGGTTCTAACTTAGCTAATTTAGGGTTCAAAATGACTTAAGAAAGTCAGAGGGAGGGTAATGAGCTATCTATTACCCAAGGGTCAAAAGAGAGACCTTCCTTTGGACACAAGGACACAAACAACTTGATGTGAACTAGAAAGTTCCATCACTGGGTAATAACTTAACAAAGTTGAAGAAATAAAGCAAGAACATGTAACAATAATCAAGATTAACATTTAACATCTTAACAAGGATCAAAATGCAAAGAGGTAGCAACCATCAATGCAAGTAAATCACATGTGTAACAACAACAAGTTCATCTATAACATTCAAATAAGATTAATGCAAACAAGTGAAAACTTGAAATAAGCATGTTATAAGGATCAAATGAGATCAAGTGTAACAACATAAGACCAACTAAACATGTATTGATGACAATCAAACAAGCAAGAATACAAGAAATGTTACAATAGTTCAAGCATGAATTCATGATTTCATGGGAAGAAGTAAACAAGTTTCATGGTAACAACCAAGTCAACAATCAAACCCCAGCATGCTCTGGTTCTAAAAAGACATTGTTGTACCCCAAATTTTGACCCCTTAGATCCTCATTATCATTTTTAGAAGCATGATCATGAATTATCTAACCCTAAATCAGTGCAAGTTCATTATTGTCAAGTTATAGACGAACCAGGGTTTTCGCACCGCAAATTCAAAACAACCAAGGAATGATTAACCAATGATTTGGGCCAATTCAATCATTGCATGAAATCAAAGATAATATCAAAGTCAAAAGAGAAGTCAATTTGAAGAAATCATTTCAGAATCAAGAACAGTGCAGTCAGGAGGCCCCGATTAGGGTTTTTAACTAGTGAAAAGTCAACTGTGGTTTGACTTTGATGTTGGAAGATGTTTTAATGGTGGGATTGAGGTCCATGAAGTTCATATAGACTATTAAAGACTATTTAAGAAGTGTCAAAGTCTCAGGATGTCCAGAATATCAATAGGCGGCTCAATCGGCACCGATCGATCGTACGGTTGACCGATAAGTCAACTCCTCAAATTTTGAGAATTGGAATCCAAGTTGTGAATCAAAGTTGTTCCTTATGTCATAATGGACTTGCATATCAATTTTCATGATCATTGGATCAAGGATGAGAGAGTAATCGAGAAATCGGGAAATTAGGGTTTTGAAAAGGGCTAAACCATAACTCCTTAACCACACATCCAATTGAGTTGGTTATAGTCTCATTTGAAAGCTCTTGGCAAGTCCTACAAAAGTCCCATACTAGTCCACAACCATAAAATGCATACTTTTTGAGATAGAAGCAAAAACATTCCTAGAAGGAAAAATAACTTAGAAAATTTCTAAGTTATTTTCACTTTAAAAGCTTGTGTGCAGCCAACTTTGAGGGGGTTTTTCACCTAGTTCCAATTGGAGTTTGATTTCTTGGCAAACATGAAAGTTTTAGAGCTATGTGAGGGCTTTCTAAATTGTACTAGAACATCTCAAGAGGAGTTATGAGCAGAAAGTTACATGTATTCAAAGTTGGAGGTTTCACATGTTAAGTCCCACATTGGCTGAATTTTCAAGATTGATTTCTTTCACTAAAATTGCCAATTTTTCTTGATCTAACTTATTGTATCTGATGTATAAGATGTATGTAACATGATACAAGAAAGAATTATGCAGAATATCACAAAATCAAAGCTTGAAGTTCATTGCCTTGCAAGTGGAGCAAGTTGGCAAGTTGAACTTTCCAAGCATGAGGTGGAAAGTAAAAAGTTGTACCAGCCCCTTCCCTATGATCCTAGCCTGCTACAAACATCAGAAAATCATCAAAGAACATGGACAAATTGGATTTGCATCAGAATTAGGTGGAAAACCCTCCAAGGGAGGTTTGGTTCAAAATATCCAAAAGCTTACTTCATGTTGAAGAAACCTCCCTAGCAAGCACCTCAATCACTTTCTCTATAAAAGGAAAGCCCCCTCACCTCATTTGCAACAGAATTGATCTGATAGAAACCACAAATAACCTCTGTCATCACAATTCCCTCATCTTGCTTCAATTTATCAAAAAATCACAAAGTTCACAAAAACACTCAAAATGGCCTTGAAGTGAAATCCGCCCAAATTCATTTCTATCCTTTCCAATACCCAAACCATCATCCATACACCTTCTAAATAACATATAGAAGGTGTACAATCCATCAAACCACCAAAAATCTCAAGAAATCAAAAAGTCAACATTGTACTTGGCTTACTTTGACCAAAAGCTACAAAAAACACCAAAGTGAGTTCTAAACATTTCCTTGAGGTTGTGACCACTTGGACACCTCACATACAATATATCCCAACTGTCAAGAGCCTTAGCAACCATAGGAAACTCATAATTCTCATTTTGGCATCATAAGTGGTTGTTTACTTAAGCTTGAAGCAAGGTGCAAAAGCAAAGAGTGAAGCAAAGGATCTCTGGTTTTCTCAAATTATTCTAGCATATTCAAAAGGATCATTAAGAGGTATGTAGCTGTTTCTTATTGGTTTTGGTATCATTTTTCATGAAATCACATTTTTGAGCATATTGGTAGAATTTGAACTATGAACACATGTTTGTCTTTATGATGTTTGGGTTTTGATGGATGGTATATTTGTTATGATTAGAATTGAACTTGTTCTTGCTATATTTTTCATATGAGGTTGTACTGTCATTGGAACGGTTGTGTTTCTTGACTTGGTTATGTCATTTCTTTGGGGGGGTACAAAGTGTGTACTGTCCTAAAACTTGTAAGGGCATGGTGGATTAAGTGTTGATCTAAGTATTGGGATAAGGGAATTTTTGTTCAACAGAATATTATGATGCGAATCTGCTGTAGGTCTTGTTTATGCTTGCTCTCAAATCTGAGCTATTCCATCAAATCCATAGTTTTACATTTTAAGAGCAGACCTTGCCTTTTGTCCTTAATCTATGTACATGGTTTGAGTGTATTGACTGACAAAATCTGTTGGTGCCAAGTATCCATTTATGCCAAAGCTGTCATGAGGCATTGATTTACAATTGGTGTGGTATTGCAATGTTTAGTAGTTTTAGAGTTTGTCATTTTTGACTTGATAGATGTTAGGACTAGCATCACTTTTACATGGCTGTTGTTTTCTGTTCTGAATGTTTGTGTACATTAAGGAATAACCAAGTACCAAATATCATAGATCCTGACTATTGGAGGGTTGATTAGAAAGAATTCAGGTTTAGGCTGAGGAGGATTTTGTCACCACTATATGGATCTCTTGCTAATGCTAAGTCTGGCAGGGACCTACTCTGATTAAGAGCTCTCATCCAGCAAAACTGTGGATATGAAGTATTAACAGCAGGGCTGGTAGCAGAACTTTAGGACTTTAGATTGAGGCTTATTTTGGATGGCTGCATCAGCTGTTATTGGGTTTATTTGTAAGCCATCATCGAACTTAAGTTTGAGATGTCAAAAGCAATATTTGTCTAGCCTTCCAAACTGTCTTCATTCATTATGAGCAAAAGGACTTATCTTTTTCAAAAAAGTTGTCCAATGAACATTTTGGAGGACTAGCATATTTGTTCAAATATTTTAACATCTGGCTGGCTTGTTTGAAAACTGATAATATGGTGGGAAGACATGGCTATTGAAAGTTCATGATTCTGCTTTAAATAGTTAATTCCCACCTCTTGTTGGCATGTTTGTTATGTTTTGTTTCATGAGTAGGGAATTAGAGAACTCACCAGCTCAGGACTTGGCCTCTAGTCCAATTTGGTTTGGTTGTAGGTAAGATGGTTGTACTGTCAAGCAAGCCAGTTTAAAACTGAAATGTTTAAAGCCTACAGGATTGTGTAAATCCATGCTGCTACCACTGTCTTAGCTCATGACACTCAATTGCACCTCATAGGTTTAAGTGACATCTTACATAGCCAACTGCCTTGCTCAGACTACTGTGGTACTGCTGACCAAAACTCATAACAGTAGGAAAATATCTCTGCATAAAGCCTTAAGATTCATATTTTATTAAATTGAACATCACATCTGATGAGTGCCTCCAAGTTGTTGAGATATGCTGTTAGTTTGCCATAGGGTTGGCACAATCTTACTAAGTTTTGTTTAGTGACTGTTGTGAAGGTTTGGGGGTTTTATGGCAGATGAGGGTTTGAGCTACTTGGAGGTTACCTTAGTGCTCATTTCACTGACCAAGCTTGTTAAAGGATAGAACAATTTTGATCTCCATCAGAACCATGTTCAAGTCCCTCATTTTGGCTTTTGCTTTGAGAACACTACCTAAACCTGTCCAGTTTTGTGCATCAGCTGCTATAAGGTTAAATTGTAACAGAATTTGACAAATGCTTGGAATTTAACTTTGCAACATTAATTGGAACAGCTGGCATTGTGGTGTTAGAATAAGCTAGTTTTTATTATGTTGCTTAAATTGTCAATTTGAAGTAATACATACTGACCAAGCTCATGACAGTTAAAACAATTGATAGCAATTTGTTGAAAACTGATGCATATTGTCAGTAGTGGGTGGTGTGTATTCTAGCATAACCAGTTGGCATGTTGTTGTTGGGTAAGAGAGTTGAGTTGGCTTGACAAGATGATATTGCTGTTTAATTTCAGTTTGGATGCTCATTTAGTTTTTAATTTGAGTGCTATGTGATTTGCATATGGTTTGTCACTTGTGAATGAAAACTGTTTTGGCTAGGATTTGTTGGTTTTTGTGACTGACAGTGCATTTGAGTATGGTTGCTGCTAGCTGTGGATATTGGTAAACACATTACCATGAGTTTTGTTGATTGATATATGTGGGGAGTCATAGGCTGAGTACATCAGTTGTTTTGCTGTCTTGATAAATTGTTGCATCTTGTTTACCTTCCTTGCTTAAGTCTCGGAATTAAGAATCATCAACCACATGATAGGGATAGTCTATGTATGTGCATAAAATATGACTTACCTTACAAACTGCACCTCATGGTGATATTTTGCAACTTGTGTCATTTACCTCCCTCAGAGAATTCTGTTGTAACAAAGTTGGATGTAAGTTAATTCTTGAGCATATCATTCACAGCACCTGTTGCACTTTTGGCCTAGGAAGTATCCCTAGAGGTTCATGATATTTGTCCATTTGTGTTTATTGCCTTGGATGTGTTAAATGCTGTCAAATCTGGCCATAGCAGTTAGATAGTCCTATTTTGCATAGAGCATGACAAACCTATTTTCATCATCCCAACATGTTTCTAAATGCATTTAAAATATGTTTGTATGCTTACTTGGCTGTTTCGTGCATAGTATCAAGAATTCACATGTTGACACTTTCATCCACACACAAAGTCACTCAAAATGCCATTTTCTCCATGAAATCATTTTTCACTCAAACAACACCACACACACCTCATACTAATCAATTATAACTTGTTAGCATACTCATCTTGCATCAAAACACTTTGTACCACAATGTCACTCATGAGTCGCTTCCTGCTTTCACATGCTTGCACATCTTATACCAAATTTTGAACCAATGATTATCTTTGAAATTTTTGTGTTATAGCAGTTTAATATGATCATTTTTGACATGTTTGTATGAGCCAAATCATTGGACATCCCATGAACACAAATCTACACCTCTTCATGCACATAACACTCATGAAAAGCACTTTGAGAGCCACATCACTACACAACCATTCCAGTTTTGATTTTTCCACATACACACACTTCTAATCATGTAATACATGTGCATGAAAGCTTGCTTTACCCAGTACTGCCTTGAACTTGAAAATGTCATAGCTCATGCATGTTACTTATGTGTTTCTTTGCAAATCACATGTGATTCTTTATAGCAGCTCAGTTCTGACCATGAATGTGTTTTGGATTGATTCATTATCACTTAACTATGATGTGTGTGTGTGTTTAGTTGGAGTTGAGTGTGATTGTATGAAGCTGAACCATTGAATTTGCATTTTTTGAGCATAAGCATAACCCCTATCGGGTTTTTCATTAGAGAAGTGATTTTCAAAAACCACCAATACCATCCCCTTCCTCATGAAATTCTACCCAAAATGCATATAAAATTTGTGGAAAAATACTAAGAAATGAGAAAGTTATGGATACTTTTGCAAAATGATAGGAGGCCTCACATTTGGCCCAGCAAAACAAAAGAACATACATCATATATTTATTGTTTCACTTTAATTAACGAATGTATGGCCGCCCCAGCGGTTGAAACTTGCGCGTGTATTGTACTTGGCATGGGTTCGATCCTTGGTGATAACCCTTGTTGCCACTTTTTTCATTTTTGCACATAAAACTTCAAAAAATCATAACTCTCTCATTTTTTATCCTTTTTCACCCATTATTTTTTCATTGTGTTTGTTTTAATGTATAATTTCATGTCATAATTTTATTTTCCATGTTTGATTAATTTTTCACCATGTTTGACTATGTGCAACTTGTTATTTTGACAGTACTAACCCTAGTTGTTGCAGATGAAAGTTAAAAGGGTTCCACTTGTTATTTTGACAGTACTAACCCTAGTTGTTGCAGATGAAAGTTAAAAGGGTTCCACTTGTTTTTATTTGTGAAAATTGATTATTATCACACCTATACATGTTTGTCAACATGCTAGGATTTTTACTTTGAATTATTATCATGCCTATCTCATCTGTTTGTTAATTGTACTCCAGGTGCGATCTGTCGTCACAGTTTTCGTACTAATCATCTGCTTTGATTGTCACCATTGCTTTTTTATCCTTAAATATTTTTCATTGGTTGTCACCATGAATGCTTTAGTATAATGTTTATTTTATCCCCAAGTGATGAAGCTTGTTAGCTTTCATCCAGTTGCCCATTATCTCTCCCTCCAAAGGAAGGTCTGTCCACTTGACTGTCAATGTCTTGGACCAAAATCTTAAACCCTTTTGACTTTGTTAAGTCACCTTAACCCTAGATTAGAAGCCTTTAGACTTTGCTTGAAGTCTAAGAAACACACCCATACTAGGAGTGTTCTTCAACTAGAACCCTAGGAAAGAGTTCGTCAACTCTGTGTAAGAATCATCGTCATGACTTCTTACTTCCCCTTCAACTTAGATTAGGGAGTTTTGTCAAACTCCACACAAACATTGTCATGTTTGTTCCCCTTTGAACCTTGATCATCATCAAGCGTTCTTCCCCTTTGTGAGGTGAACTACGATTGCTCTGATTCTATCCTAGTCAGGATACGTAGGCAGAAGGTGCGATGCCTTTGCGAGCAAACTTAGGAAACCACTTAGGCCTTTTTATTTGTTTTATCTCAATTCCCAATCCTTAAACCATAGTGCACAATTCACAAACTTAGCAAGTAATTAAACAAAAGGTTCCTGTAGAATACTACAGATATTTAGGGTGCTAATACCTTCCCTAGATATAACCAACCCCCGAATCCCCGAATCTCTTAAAAGCGTTGTCGTTACATCGCGAAAAAGGTTCTTTCTTTCTTTAGACCCATCCTTTGGATAAATTAAAGACCGGTTGTAAAAAGAAATAAGGTTCAAGTTAATTAATAGCTTGATATCAAATTTTCACCGCAACAGACATATAAACAAGTAGAATGAAGCATGGTAAACATATTCAAGAAGTTACAACATCAAGAATCATGGCAAAGTTCACAGATGAAATTCAAAGTATACCATGTATATTTAAGCATTCACAAAGGCAAGAAACAAACCCTAAGCATTTTATAGTTCTAACAAGACACATAAGCAAGTAAAATAAGGTGTGATGGGCATATTCAAAAGGTTACAACATCAAGAATCATGGCAAAGTTCACAAATGAAGTTCAACAAGCCATTTTCACATATATACATTCATAAAAGCAAGTATGAACATGGTAAGGAAATGAATCCAAAATATTTGAACATTTAAACATGTTAACGAACGTATATGAATCGTACAAGACAAATCTCACAAGAAAAATCAAGTTACAAGTTGAAAACGTTTAAGAACACCATGGAAAAAACTCAAAAAAGCACATGTTATTCAAGTGGATCAAAGTATTTCTAGGATAACAATACTTGAATTATTTTTTCACTTAATTAATATATACATGATATGGAGTAGTTTTCAAAAAGAATGGCATCAATAGCACAAAAAATGAGCAAGTTATGATCATGGATAGTTTGTGTACTAATGGGGGCAAAACTAAGGCAAGACAAGGTCACAACCTAAGGCCAATTTCCAAGAAGATCGGAAATCAGTCAAATCTTAACCAAATGAGGTGAAACAAAAGTAAACATTATGTATTTTTAACAAGGAATTCAACGGTACCATTTTTTTCCATACCATGCATTCACACAAAAATTCGATAGCATCAAGGTTTTGGCATCTTTGGTCACAACCAAATGCAAGAGCATATGGACAGTCATGTGTAGTGGTGTTCTTGGTGAAACAAGTGTACAAACATCACATATACATTATATATAGAGGTTAGCATAAAATAAATCAAGAAATGCACACATGGTTTGACAGATTTGATGCATCATGCAAAAAATGACTAGGTAGAACCTAGTTTGTGACCTGGTTTTTTTACAGTAAAAAAGTTACACGTTTTGCTGCAAGAAATGGTTCATACATGACACATAACATACATAAAACATGTTCAAACAATGTACAACACAAGATCATTGCTAGAAGTCATGGTAGCATGTGAAATGCAAGTGGAAAGTTCACATTTATGAGTTTTAGGCTTACCTCTTGTAGTAACCTTGAGCAATAAGAAAACCAGAGATCTTGACAGATATTCCAAGGTCTTCAAATGCTCCAAGGATGATGAATATGTGCTCCAAGTAACCCTCAATCTAGTTGGTGGGCAGAATGCCTTGTAAGTGAAGAAAAACTTCCAAAATCCAATGATTTCCAAAGCCAACTCACTCAATCCTTGTTATAGAAGTGTGGAACCATCATGCTCAGTTTACATATGTTATTTATGAAGTTTTAGAGGTCTTAGAGAGTGTGGAAGTGCAAGGGATCATTGGCTGCTATCTAAAGTGCAAAAAAGTCAACAAAAGAGGTTTCAACCATTGACTTTTTGATTGGATGAGTTTCTAGACAAGGTGAGGGTTTGGACAGATCTAGTGCATCATTTGTGATGTGTTTGAAATGTGTTTTGAGTTGGAAAGTGTTTGGAAAAGGTTTGAGAAGTGAAAATGCAAGGCAGATTTTGTGCACTTTTGGAAACTTGGCACAATTTTGCAAGAACTTAAGATTGAGTGGGAGGAAGAGTTTCAGCTAGTTCTTAGCATGTAACTGGTGTATTTTAGATGTAATAGGTGAGTTATATTTATATCCAAAGGCCTTGGATCAAGGTATGTGCAAAAGTGAAGCAAATTGCCAAGTTTAGCCTTCCATCATGAAAATCTTGGAGTTTTTCAATGCAATCTCAATCTCTGGCCTCAAGCCACTCTACCAAAAGCTTATCCATGACCTATAGGTTATTTTAATCATTCTTGAGAGGATATTAGGTGACTTGTTTCAGCCAAGTTGATGATGTGAAGAGGGGCGACCACTATTTTTCTCTTTCTACATTATTCATGCTTGCAACTTGCATTAAACAATTATTTCTTTCATTTCTTATGCCAATTTCATGGGAGTTAAATTTAAACATGTTTATTAACAATGTGAACATCATAAATGGCTTAGTATTTGATTAGAATTGATTTGGGAAGCTTTGGAATCAAAACACTCATGCTGAACTAGTTTTGCAAAAGTGAGTTTTTGCCAACTTGTGGACCTTGGTTCTCTCTAACCATGAAGAGTTATGGAACCCACTTGTATTTTTTAGAAATCTCCCATTAGGTACTACAAAATTGATGTTTGAGGTAGAAACCCATTCCACTTGAAACTGGGTCAAAAACCCTTGTGAAAATGCTGAAAACTTGACTTACAAGCCAAGAATTCTTGAAATTTCTAAGTGTATTTCCCCCCTCTTGTCTTGTTTTTGCTCATAACTCAAAACCCATGCATTTTATGCTCATGAGTTCATATATCACTTTTGAAGAACTCATTGAGACCTTTCCAACAAGCTTAGAACCACTCCATTTGGATGTATGGTTAAGGAGTTATGGCCTGACCCTTTTTAAAACCCTAATTTCCCGACTTTTTGATTACTTCTCAATTCTTGATCAATTGGTCACCAAACTTCATGACTATATATTAAATGATGTTTAGAATATATTTGGCTTCAATTTTGGGTTATAACCCTGTTGTTCAATGGATTGACTTTTCAGTCAGACGAACCGAACGATCGAAAACCTCTGAATCGACTGTTGGTGTCTTGGATTCTCTAAGGCCTTGAAACTTATTGGGTAGACTTACTTGGGTCATATTAGCCTCTTGTAATGCATTGTTCTTCTTTCTTGGGAGATAACCTCAAATTGAATTCATTCTTGATCCAATGTGATATCCTTGATGACATGAAGACTTGATATATGGAAGATCAATCCAAAACTTTGACTGATCAACCCCTTGAAACCCATATTTCTGATTGGAAGAAACCCTAGTTCATCTGCATCTTGACAAAGACCAAATTTGAAATAGGTTATGGTTAGATAATCAATGTTTATGCTCCTAGAATGATGATGTGATCTAGGGGTCAAAATTTGGAGTATAACACCTATGTTCTGAAATTAACACATACAACATTAGTTAAGGATATAACATTTGGGGTATAACACCTATGTTCCAAAATTTGGGTCTGCAATAATCCCTCTTTTGGACACATTAGAGAGAACAAAAGTCTCTATGTGCAAACATGTAACATTAAACTAAATCATAAAAATTATTCCTAACAAAATGATATTATCGTAAAAATTCTATTACTCAAGAATAATAAATTTATTCCTAACAAAATAGTATTATCATAAAAATTATTCCATCATTATTATTCCTAACAAAATGGTATTATCATAAAATTTATTCCTAACAAAATGGTATTATCATAAAAATTAACAAGAATAAATGTTTAGAAACTATCCATCACATGAATAAATGTTTAGAAATATCTAGTTCATTACTTTGAAGAGAAAAGAAGAAGTGTCATTGTACTCCTTGCTTACTTGATGCTAAGAAAGTAATTAAACATGTGAATAATGTTGGAAATTCACCTCACACCCTATGAAGAATTCCCTTCAATCTTGATCTCAAGATTGATGAACAAACCCACAATATGATAGTAATGGTAATAACAAGTAATTATCAAGAACAACAAAAGAAAAGAAGAACAAACAAGAAAGAGAAGAATCAGAGAAGAAATATTTGGAGAAAATTGTTACCCATAAACTGTGGGATTTCTGATTGCTTATAGAACTTTCACTTGCTAAAACTGCAACTATGAAATCTGTTCTATGTTGTGTTTGAATACAAAGCAAGGCACCCTATTTATAGTTTTAGGTTTACAAAAGCCCAAAATATTCAAATCTAATCATATCAAATCAAATATGTTTACACTATGAATTATATTTAACACACCACCTAATTCATTGTCTCTAAACTGTCTACATTCATCATGGCTCTTAGTCTTCTGAAGGCTTCGACCTGCACTCCCTTCATCATGATATCTGCAATCTGATTCTTAGCTCTGCACTGTTCCAACTTCATCTTCCCTTCAGCTACCTGCTCTCGAAGATAATGGAACCTCATTTCGATGTGCTTGCTTCGACCATGAGCTATTGGATTCTTCGCCAAGTTGATAACTGACATGCTATCTATCTTCATGGTAATTGCTCCATGATTCTTCCATGTGATTTCTTCGACCAAGTTCACCATCCAAGTTGCTTGACATGCACAAAGAGAAGCAGCTATATATTCTGCTTCGCATGATGACAATGCCACTATTGGTTCCTTTCTCGAATTCCAAGCAATTGGTGCACCACCTAACATAAACACATACCCAGTTGTGGATTTTCGATCCTCAGCGTCACTACACCAACTAGAGTCTGTGTATCCCACTAACTTGCATTCTTTTCCTTCATCAGTTGCTGGAAACAAAATACCATAGTCGAGAGTTCCTTTCAGATACCTCAGTATCCTCTTCGCCGCTGCTAGGTGTGATACCTTTGGCTTCTGCATGAATCTACTTACCATACCAACACTGTATGCTAAGTCAGACCTTGTGTGACAAAGGTATCTAAGTGACCCAATAAGTCTTTTGTATTGGGTTGGTTCGGCATCATCTTCATCTGAATCCTTCGACAGTTGCAATCTGGGCTCAGCTAGAGTCAAAGTTTGGTTACAATCTTGCATCTCAAATCTCTTGAGTATTTCGCCTGCATATCTTCTTTGGTGCATCATCAAACCTCTACTTGTCTTGTAGAATTCGATGCCCAGGAAATATGAGAGATTTCCCAAGCCTGACGTTTCAAACTCCTCACTCAGGTCATGTTTGAAATCTTCGATCTCCTTCTTGCAACTCCCTGTTATCAACAAATCATCAACATAGAGACATAGTATAAGCAATTCTTCATTGCTTCTTCTTACATATACTCCATGCTCAGTTGTACACTTCACAAATTCCTTCTCCTTTAAGAAGTTGTCGATTCTCTTATTCCAAGCTCTTGGAGCTTGCTTAAGTCCATACAGGGCTTTATGAAGCCTGTACACCTTTCTTTCTTCGTCTTGTTTCACAAACTCAGCTAGTTGTGCAACATAAACTTCTTCGTCTAAGGGGCCATTAAGGAATGCACACTTCACGTCCATCTGACATGTGTGCCAGTTGTTCATATTTGCTAGACTAACAACCAACCTGATTGTTTCGATTCTAGCAACAGGTCTGAATACTTCATCGAAGTCGATTCCTTCCTTCTGAAGAAATCCTTTCGCCACAAGTCTCGCCTTGTGTCGAGTTACTTCTTCTTTAGGATTTACCTTTACCTTGTAAAGCCACTTCACATCAATTGTCTTCTTTCCTGGAGGCAATTCAACAAGTGACCAGGTATCATTGACTTTGATAGACTCCAACTCTTCAATCATTGCTTTCATCCACTTCGAATCTTTCAATGCCTCAGCTGCATTGACTGGTTCGACATCTGCATAGAAGGCATAATGTACCAACTCACCCTCTTCATCGACTACATCATCTGATGTAATTACACATTCTTGCAACCTTGCAGGCATGTGTCTTGTTCGTCGAGGTCTGCTTGAACCTGCTTCATCTGTGTCGCGGTGAAAATTGGATACCAAACTATTGATTAGTTTGAATCTTTAATTCATTTTGCAACCAAACTTTGATTTGTCCAAAGGAAGGGATAAAGATCAAAATTCCCACAATGCAATGCAAATGCAAGGTTTAGAGAGTTTTAGGTTCGGGGGTTGGTTAAACTTAGGGAAGGTGCTAGCATCCTAAGTTTCTGTAGTACTCTACAGGAACCTCTTGTTTTATGTTTGTTTATTGATATGTGTTTATCTGCTTAAGGTTGAAAGACCCTAGTGGTTTATATCTAAGTATACTCGATAAGATGTCGCATCTTATGCCTACATATCCTTACGAGAGTGGAATCAAAGTACTTGTAGTTCCCCTAAAGGGTTTGAGGAGTTCTTTGACTATGGTCAAAGTTCCTACGGGTTTAGGGTAGTTGATTGATTGATTTTAGGAGAAGAGATACGTTATCATTTTAAGGGAGATTTAACCGCCACAAGTTGTAGGAATGTAGTTTTTGCATCATCTTAAGAGAAGGGCTCAAGTACTCGGATAGGGATCGACGAGGTACGCCTTTATCTCTCTTAAGGCAAAGTTCCTATGGTTTTGATTGTATTGATGTGGGGTGGAGATTCTATCTCACTTAAGATGATTAACATCTTTCTCTAATGTGTTTGAATATTTGTTGTTTTGAGTTGAATTGTTTTGTTTGTTCTAAGTTGTAAAAGGGTCCTTCCTATGGGATAGGATCTAACTTAGAGATCAACTTGAATTGGATCAAGGATCATGGGGAATATGATGCAAATGATGTACACTTCACACAATTGTTGAATTATGTGTAGGTTTTTCCTTTGGACGGATGCGATGCAGAAAAATGAGTATGATGATAATGTAAATTACTCTAAGGTAAATTGCGGAAATAAAAGAACGAATAAGTAAAACCATACACACGCATGAAAGCACTAAGGTGTTACTATTAAGGTATTAAATAGATTTAATAAAATGCAAATAAATTATATTTTTAATGGTTTATTACTAAAGAGATTAGTATGATTAAAAGTTGTTAGCTTATTTACAAAAAAAGATTAATTAATGTTATGATTAATTGAATAAATAATAAAAAAGATTGACTTTAGGGTTATTAGCTGGTGATTAAAGGTTTAAGGGTGGTTTAGTGATTAATTGTGATTGGGGTGTGGAAAATGTGTGTGTGTGTGGTAATTAATGTGACTATAATTATTACAGTAAAATACATAAAAATAAAAATAAAACAGTAAACCCTAGACCCCCCCCCCCCCCAAATTCCCCTTTTCGTCGTGAGCCTCCTCTCTCTTTCACTCGATCTCTCCTCTGTTTCTCCCATCGATTGTTTCTGTTTCGTCCATCATCTCCTTTCATTTTCAGACCTGAAATCAAATCGAAACCATCAGTAATTTCATAACAGTGATAAGAACAGGAGCTTATTGAGCATCGGCGACGACGGCGTTTGAGATGACAAAAACGGATGCTCCGCCGGTTGAGCTCGCGGTGGCTGGGAATGGCTCCTTCAACGGAAAAGATGAGTCTTCTTTCTTCTCAAATTTCTAGGTTTTCGGTGGTGATTTCGGTGTCTTCGGTCGTTTTTTTTTATCTCTTTTGAACCCTTTCTCTTTAGCCTCCTTTTATAGGTCTTGATTTGGGCCTCTCTGATTGGAATTCAATTAAGTCAGTCTTGAATGTTAATTTGGATTTCCATTCTAGGATGAATCAAGTTAGAAAACTTCCTTTTTCAAATGATTGTATTAATGATTTGTTAATTTCCTGATTTTGTAGTTCAATTGAGAATCGAATCTTCTTGGGAATATTCCTGATTGATTTTGCTAATTTGAGATTGCGTTTTGGCAGGTACAGGTAGCAATTGTTTGGGCCGAATGATGAATTAGAAGCCCAGAGGGGGGAACTTGTGTTTGATGCATTTGGTGAGGCTTTCACGAAAAACCCGGTGACGAAGAGCAGCGGTCTCAGGTGTTTGCAGGGTAAACTTTTCAATCTCTGTCTCTATTTCTCTAGTTGTCTTCTTCGAAATGATGCGTATCTAAAACTCTTATACTTCGGTGATGGTTATGGTAATGCGTCTAAAATCGCCATATAGTTGCTTGAATTTTGTGATGGAAAATACTCAAGAGTGTTTGGTTTGGTTTGGTTTGTTGATGAATTTCTCATTCTTCTTTTGCAGGGTCCTTTGTAGGCGTTTGTTTCTAGCAATGGCGTTCGAAATATCGGTTGCGGTCCTTGTTCTGCTCAGTATAGTATCTTCATGTTGTCCTAGTGGTGAAAGAAGTTTCTGAACATCTGGTTGAATGTTAGTTTTCCTAAGAGACGAACTAGTGCCTTCCCATTCAGACTTCAGATTTTGAACTCTTTGGCCAATAATTTGGTTAAAAGCTGTCAGCGCTCGTCCACAATGCAAATGATGCTCGAGCCCAAATCCATTTTCCTCAAGTAAAGGACTATGTAGTTCTTCTTTAATGTGGCGTTGGATAGTATTGGTAAGAAAAACTCTGCTCCAAAAATTAGTTCATCAAAATAGGATGGAATTTATGTGTTCTTTGTGCTCTTTCTGCTTATTCAATCAAGTTGTTCTAAGTTTCATATCCTTCACCGTGAATGCAGGTTACAGAAGTGGAAGTTGAAACCGTTGGCTAGTAACAAGGGTGCATTCTTCATGTGTGCTGCTGTTTTTTCGAAGACGGGCGACACTCTTGGGGATACGACATGATTGTGGAGGAAACAGTTTGCCAAGTCACTGAATTTGAGTTTTAGAAGATGGATGGGTTGTTATAAAGACGTCGTGCTTGATGCTCGATAACTTCATGATATTAGAATAACAGTTTTGTTTCATACTTGAATTGTTTTCACAATTAACAGGCAAACATTGGGCAATACTTTGGTGATTTAACATTCATCAAGATGTTAATTGGGAGACCTGCTATACCAGAGGCAACATCACTATTTCGTAAAGAATGAGAGTTCTGCATCCGTCATTGACTTGAGTCTTACTTCTTCTTAGATTTAGATTAAAACTTGGTATGGTTTGTGGCTGTGTTGTCGAACGCGTAGAAGTTGTCATGATTGTAACAGTTTCCGGTTTACACAGTCCAATAAATGTCAATGTAAAATAGGTGATGGTAGCCGCTGAGAGGAGCCTTTGACTGACACTAGCAGAAGAAGTAATAGGTTTAGGAAGAGTTTTGAGATCTTCTTAAATCATGTTTTGTAAGGGTCATGACATGCCAATTTGAACAGGGTGAATCTTGTAAAGGAATAATATTCACATCATGTTTTATATTTATCCCCTGTTTGTAATATGCCATGTATAGTATTATTATGATTGGATTCGGATACCAACATCGAGCACTGTTACCTTAAGCTCTTACCGTGCACCACTAAAAAGTTCAAAGATAATTCCCTTTTATGAAGTTTCAAGGTTGAGACCGAATGAACTCCTGTTTTTAATGCCAAACCAAATCCTCCTAAGATTCACAGCACTGCATGGTTGGAAATAATACTCTCTTCCCATAATTTATAGTCATGCCTCATGGAAGTTTTCTATAAATTGATTTTTGTGAATATGGTTGTAACACGATTCTGGAACCTCATAATTTTAAACGAACTTAAACTTGGTATTTTAAATCCGAACTTGTAATCATGACTTGTAGTGTAAGGAACAGTGTATCTCAAATATTCACTTTGGGAGCTTCTTGCCTAAACCTCTTCGAACTAAACTCGGCCTTTGCTACTTGCGTAATCAAATGTTGACACATGCATGATGCCCTTGAGAAATCTTTGTAGTTCTAATGGCTGTAAAATCCTAGCTTGTCTCCACATGACCGTTCCTGATTATGAGAATAAGTATCCTCTATGTTTGAAATCAATGTGCCATGTATACACCTTATTAGTAGTAATAAATAAAAAACAAAAAAAAAAATGAGAATGCAAAAAGAGGTGGGATTTTATGGTCAAAAATTAGGGTGCAACAGATGCCCCTATTTAAGTTACTCCTATTCGGAGATATGGAGATTGAAATCTCTGTCTCGACGAGATAGGAGGGACTTAAATATAAACACTGCGCAAATTTTTGGCCCTAAAAAGCCACTGAATGCGAATGATATGCAATGATATGAGAATGCAAGACAGACGGGTCTTGTGAGGAAATGATGTCACAGGGGAAAAACTAGACGCCACACATGGGAAGAACGGGCTCATCAGAGCGAGACTCCATGGGGAAAGATTGACAATCACAAAGTGTTTGTAAATATGTTGTGAAGAACTTCATGAGAAAAACCCTTTGAGGAATCTACTGTATATGTCAAATGTAATGATTTTAAGATGTCTGCTGAAGAAGTCTATTGTCGAGACTTGTAACTGTAATTGAGAATACTTTTGCCAAAATATTTTCTGTTAAAATCTGTAAGGAATCTACTGCCGAGATTCTGTGTTGAAGTCTGTTGGAGAAATACTTCTGATGAAGTCTTCTGGAAGTCTACTGCCGAGATTATCCAGGAAATGAAGTAGGACTACCTACTGCCGAGGTCTTTTGGGAATCTACTGCCGAGATTAACCAGGAAATGAAATGAAACTACCTACTGCCGAGGTCTTCTGGGAATCTACTGCCGAGATTAACCAGGAAATGAAATGAAACTACCTACTGCCGAGGTCTTCTGGGAATCTACTGCCGAGATTAACCAGGAAATAAAATGAAACTACCTATTGTCGAGGTCTTCTGGGAATCTACTGTCGAGATTAACCAGGAAATGAAATGAAACTACCTACTGCCGAGGTCTTCTGGGAATCTACTGCCGAGATTAACCAGGAAATGTAAGATGTTCAAATGATTGTCGTTGTAGACTGTAGTTATCGTTGTAGACTGTAAAGCTTCACCGAGGATCTTCAGAAAAATGTGAGCCGGTTGAATTGTAATGTATGTCTTCTCAAATAAAGAGAGACTATTGTGATAAACTTATTCGACTTCTTCGGGGAGATGTCACTTGACGGAAGTAAACTTGTGTGATGAACTCGCTGGGGAATATATTCCTGGGGAGTACCTTTGTTGTTGTAAAAATATGTGAATTCTCAAATGAAGAGAAATGTCTGTAACTGTCTTCTCTGATGAATCAATAATGTTGAGGGACCCACTGAGGGTAAATGATCTGTCTTTTGAAAACTGTCGTTTGTCGTTTTGACTAGGATCCTGATCAAAACGAGTTGCTCAAATAAAGAGATAGATGTTCGAGAAAATCCTGTGATACTATTGTTGAAGAAATAAATGCACACTTGATCCATGTTCAGAGGTTGGAGACGTCCATGATGTGATTGCCAAGAACCGTAGTTCGATTCGGGAAATAGCCGAAAAGAAACTGTCAAGCAAGACTTGTCCAATGAGGTATGAACTCAAATGGGATATGCTGAAACAACCGTCTTCCACGAGGATCAATCTTCGTGGGGAAACAGAAATATTATGCTTTTTCTACCTAGGGATGACAACTCTAATTGGAAGGATAAGACGCACCCAAACACCTAGGGATAACTATAGCCAAAGCGATAGAATAAAACAAACACAGAGAATGCAAAAATGCACATGCCATGCTGTCTACTTATGTGTTATGCGTATGCCTATGCTAACAAAAAAAAACATAAAGAGGCGACTGGAGATGAAATAAACATCTCGGGATAAACATCTCGACCAATCTTCGAAGATAGAAGTACCACTGGGGATAAACGGAAAACCAAATGTGGTATCACACTCATGCTTCAAGGCTTTAATATTCATTTTGGGGAATAGAGATAAATCCATAGGTATATAACATCTTGATAAGGTTGAAAGGTTGTACGAAGTTGTAGACGGAGGTACCCGAATTGAAATTTCATAAGGGATAAAATAAATATCCTGAGTCATCATAGTTGTTGAACATGTCGGAGTTTGAGCTTCCTGGAGATGAAATAAACATCCGCTTCGCTTCAAAGTTTCAAATTCCCCAAATCACATGGCTTAAGAGAGAAACATCTCGAGAGGATTTTATAGGAAACATGATGTCCAAATGCCCCACTGTTTTCAAACTCTCAGAGAGATTCGCCGAATCTTGACGTAACTGCCCCTGATTGGCGGTATAACTGAGTCTTCAAGAATATCTCTTTAGGAGAAATCTGCACAGAATAGCCACTTGGAAATAACTTGCTCTAGGTCAGCAGAGTCTTCAAATTCCAACAATAATGTCTGTCTGTAATCTTTCTAAGATATCAAGCAAATTTAGCAAGTCAGAAATGTTGATTCTGAAACAGTTAATGCAACCCACGTTTGTCTTGAAGTTTTGAAAAGGGATATCGTCATAACTTGTGATCGAAATCACTAGTTAGGATATAAATTGAAAATTATTTATAAAGCCGATTTAATTTGAGCATAGCTCAAGGAGTCAGGAAACAATATCTCATCGAGTATGCTTTCGAATTAGACCTTACTTCAATTAGGACTTTGAAGGTCGTATATGGGCTTAGTTTATGACTTGTAAAGTGGAGGAATAAAGGGTTAGTATATTTGTGCCCACCCAATTTTGAAAGATATTCATTATTATTTTTTTGATATTACCCTGCCCCAGGCTAAAAACGAGGTTTCGGTTTGGGAGAAAAAACAGATCTTTTCTCAAGGCTTAAAAGAGGGGTTAACTATTTTTGTGTTTAGATGGTTGGAAAAAATGCCTTACATCATCAGTAGGGTTCTTATTTGAAGCATTCAACAAGATCATGCGTTTTACTTCATCATCCTCCTCCCAATTCTCTGTCAGGCCTAGAGATCGGGTAAAGTCGGCATTATAAATTATTTTGAAAAACAATTTTGAGTGAAAACAAATGGATTTCTTCAAGACAAACACTTATTGCATTACTTATTCAAAATAACAAGTTCTTACATGCCAAAAATACTTTTAATCAAATAAACACAAACATCAAAGCAAAATAAAGTAAAAAGTCAGACAAGTCTTTTATTACGCCTTGAAATGGAAAGGCTTGCAGAATCGTCTGATGTGTAGTCTTCTGATAACCTTGGATCATGTTCTCGGAGGATGAACCATGTTGAGGTCAGGATTAGGATCTCCGAAGGATAAAATTCCGCTTTTAACCAATTCTTGAATGTCTGCCTTCAAACCATAGCAGCTCTCAATATCGTGGCCAGGAGCACCTTGATGATATGGGAAAAATTTGTCAGCTTTGTACCAGTACGGGAGTTTCTCGGGTACTTTAGGTGGAGCTTTTGTTTGGATGTGACCTTTCTGAATCAAATTTGGAAACAGATCAGCGTACTTCATAAGGATGGGATTAAACCGATGAATTCCCTCTCTTTGAGTATCCAGAGGCATCCTCTGATACCTTCTCCGAAGCCGTCGATTCTGTGGTTGATCTGGAGAGGCCAACTTCTGCTTAGGAGGTGGTTGTTGTTCGCGTTAAGCGGACATTGCATACTGATGTTGAGGATGGGGTACCGGAGCTATGAATTCTCTAGAAGGTCCACTGTCATCTTTATTCTCTGGAAGTTCTATACCCAGATTGTAATGGTATTGCTTCACAAAAGTAACAGCTAAGTCTTCCCATGACTAAATGTGGTTACTTTGCAGCTTCGTGTACCATACCAAGGATGTCCCACATAAACTTTCTTGAAAGCAGTGAATCATCAGCTTGTCGTTGTCAATATAAGCAGTCATCTTTCGACAAAACATTGTCAAGTGGTATTTTAGACAGCTGATACCCTTGTAAATTTCGAAGACAGGCATCTTGAACTTTAGAGGAATAATTACACCTGGAACTAAACATAGTTCATGAGCACCAAGACCTGATGCGGTAGCTCCTCTCATCATCTTCACTTGTTCTTGGAGACCACAAAGTTCTTTCTCCATTGCTATGAATCTAGGATCATCTACTCCTTTCTCAGTAGGAGTATCAACAAGCAGGTTGTCTTGCGAAGGTTGAAGTTGCGCAGGAACATCCACTTGTTGCACAAAGTCGTCGGAGGAATAGCCGAATGTCGAATCAGTCCTTACTTTGAAGCTAGTCATGTGATCCATATCTTCGTTCTCTTTGCTATCCTTCAATAATACTTCGAGCTTGGTTAGATGGTCGAGACGTCGGCTGACGAGACAAAGACAGAAAGACGGAATGAGGACGCAACAGAGAGACACATGCATATGCAAAAATGCTAAATGCAGGAATGCAGAATGCAGAAAAATGAAAGGTTTCATGGAACTCAAGTTCTTATAAACGTTACAGAATACCATAAAAAAATTCATTTGTTATTTTTTTTGATAATGGATTAGAGGGAAACATTCTTATAAGAGTCCTTACTTAATAGCTAAATAAAAGCTAAGAAAGTCCTAAGGAAGTCCTTCAATGCGCTTGTTGATTTGTTCCTCCACTTGGGTCTTCTTGAATATAGGTTGTTCATGATCAACATCTAAGGATTAGTTTGGATAGAGGAAAATAAATCCTCCATCTCTTCTTTTGTTCTTGTTGGAAGTAAGGGGAATCCTTTGGATCTTCAACGATAATAAGAGTCTTTTGAACTTCATTTGATCTTTAATAATAAGGGAAGTCTCTTATATTTGTCTTTCGAGTTCTCTTGATTCTTCAATCACTGCTCTTAACTTCCTTAGGTCATCCAAGTTAGGACTCTTAAAAGAATATTCCAAAATATTTTCTTTTGTAATCCTTATTGGTTTTCTGTAATGTTTATAAATAAACTCGGGATTCCATGAAACCAAATGTAGTATGATGCTCTATGGATGCAACAAACACAAGTAAGCACATAAGGACACAAAGGTAAACAAACAAAGGGAGACCCTAGGTTTGCAACGAGCATGGAGCCAAAGGTATACCCATTCCCAAAGGTTGTGGACTAAAGGTTGATTGTACCTGCAGAACAAGGTTCTAAAAAGGTTCCCAAAGTCATTAGCCCATCTTTCGGATATTATCAACTTCCCAAGTACTCGGTGGTTAATAATATTCTCAAGAGAACTTCTTTTGAGTGTAGCATCGCGTAGCACTATTTCGGGTGTACTCCCTCATAGCCTCGCACTACGTCCTAATAAAGGCCAAAGTGGGGTTAAGGTAACTACGGTCCTCAATATCATAGGCTCCAACATCGAATATAGTGCATGTTTTCACGATTAAGAACTCGTTCAACAATACAATTTTCGAGAGGGCCTCAATTGAGCGTGATTTTCAAGTCAGCTTGGTCGGGAATCCACCCCCTATAAGCCTCTTTGAACATATAACTATCCTATCTTAAGTTCACTCAAGTCCGGGTGTAGGACTTTGTCTCACCACTCAAAGGTATCAACCCAAAGGAAATAAGCAAACAAGTAAACAATTATATAAATAACAAATACAAAGCAATAAACAAGTAGAAATAAGATAGGGAAACCCCACTGAAGGGTCCCTAGTGAAGTCGCCATTTCTGTCGCGGTGAAAATCGGATACTAAACTATTGATTAGTTTGAATCTTTAATTCATTTTGCAACCGAACTTTGATTTGTCCAAAGGAAAGGATAAAGATCTAAATTCCCACAATTCAATGCAAATGCAAGGTTTAGAGAGTTTTAGGTTCGGGGGTTGGTTAAACTTAGGAAAGGTGCTAGCATCCTAAGTTTCTGTAGTACTCTACAGGAACCTCTTGTTTTATGTTTGTTTATTGCTATGTGTTTATCTGCTTAAGGTTGAAAGACCCTAGTGGTTTATATCTAAGTATACTCGATAAGATGTCGCATCTTATGCCTACATATCCTTACGGGAGTGGAATCAGAGTACTTGTAGTTCCCCTAAAGGGTTTGAGGAGTTCTTTGACTATGGTCAAAGTTCCTACGGGTTTAGGGTAGTTGATTGATTGATTTTAGGAGAAGAGATGCGTTATCATTTTAAGGGAGATTTAACCGCCACAAGTTGTAGGAATTTAGTTTTTGCATCATCTTAAGAGAAGGGCTCAAGTACTCGGATAGGGATCGACGAGGTACGCCTTTATCTCTCTTAAGGCAAAGTTCCTACGGTTTTGATTGTATTGATGTGGGGTGGAGATTTTATCTCACTTAAGATGATTAACATCTTTCTCTAATGTGTTTGAATATTTGTTGTTTTGAGTTGAATTGTTTTGTTTGTTCTAAGTTGTAAAAGGGTCCTTCCTATGGGGTAGGATCTAACTTAGAGATCAACTTGAATTGGATCAAGGATCATGGGGAATATGATGCAAATGATGTGTACTACACACAATTGTTGAATTATGTGTAGGTTTTTCCTTTGGACGGATGCGATGCAGAAAAATGAGTATGATGATAATGTAAATTACTGTAAGATAAATTGCGGAAATAAAAGAACGAATAAGTAAAACCATACACTCGCATGAAAGCACTAAGGTGTAGGTGAGTGAATGTGTCGTGGGGTGCATGATTAAGTTGTATTTTCGATGTTGGTTGATTTTGATTGGTTGATTTAAGTTGAATAAAATGTTGATTTTAGTGAGGAAAAAGATTAGTTTTAATCTTAAGGTAACATGGATTCGAGAAAGGTTGGATCGATTTTAAGTGAAATTATTATTTTAAAAGGGGTGAATTGATTTTAAGAAAAAAAAGTTGTATTATCTTGTTTTTAAGAAAAAAAGTTGAGCTAGACTATTGAGTCGATTTTCAAGAAAATGTTTTTTGGTGAGATCGTTCAACAAATGTTATTTACTTTTATGAGAAAAAAACGAAAAAAAAGGTTATATAAATTTTAAATTATCAAATAAGTTTTTTTTAAAAAATAAATTAACTAGAATTTTAATAAAAGGTGTTACTATTAAGGTATTAAATAGATTTAATAAAATGCAAATAAATTATATTTTTAATGGTTTATTACTAAAGAGATTAGTATGATTAAAAGTTGTTAGCTTATTTACAAAAAAAGATTAATTAATGTTATGATTAATTGAATAAATAATAAAAAAGATTGACTTTAAGGTTATTAGCTTGTGATTAAAGGTTTAAGGGTGGTTTAGTGATTAATTGTGATTGGGGTGTGGAAAATGTGTGTGTGTGTGGTGATTAACGTGACTATAATTATTACAGTAAAATACATAAAAATAAAAATAAAACAGTAAACCCTAGATCCCCCCCTCCAAATTCCCCTTTTCGTCGCGAGCCTCTTATCTCTTTCACTCGATCTCTCCTCTGTTTCTCCCATCGATCGTTTCCATTTCGTCCATCATCTCCTTTCATTTTCGGACCTGAAATCAAATCGAAACTGTTGCACCCCAAAATTTGCCCAACATTTCTTTACCTAGCTTATGTTTCATTTCATTCACATTAGCATTATCATTTGCATTTCATTGACATGTATGCAGGAGATCAAGAGCTATGATTACCAATCAAGGGCTATACAAGACTATGAAGCCAGCTAAGAAAGTTATTCAGATGTTCAAGGGTTGATATCCTTGTCAGAGAAGTTAAAGGATCCTCAGATAGAGTGGTTGAAGCCAAGTGTGTAGGTCTCCTAACTTGAGGGTTGTGGGAAGTCATCAGATGATTATGAAGCCATGAAGATGTACTTGAGGTCTTGAGAGAGCTCATGAGAAGTGTTTAAGATCATTTTAAGGCCTAGACAGGTCATTGTGCAAGATTAAGAAGACTCAACCATGAGTGGTGCAACTAGGGTTTGACTGGGTCAACCCTAAGTCAACTGAGGATTTGAAGGAAGTTGAGACTTAATCCAAGAACCATATGATCATGGAGGGACACATTGAGATGTTATGAGGATGATTCCAAGGTTAACTCATCATGATTGAAGAGTTTGAAAGTTTCAGGCTTGGGTTTCTAAGGCTTGACAATGTAAAATCCCCTAGTTTGACCCCTATCTTCAAGGCAATGTAGCTCAAGATGTGATTGTTATCTCATCTTGCCCCCAAAATCATTGTTGTATAGCATGACCTTAGCTTTAATTTAAGTGCTAGAAGTCCTTTATAGGATTTGTAGAACTCAAGTTATGGCTTTGACAAGTTACAAGTCATCTGAGGTATGTGAATTTGGAGCTTGAAAGTTGCCCAACTTGCATGAAACTTTTGCCCAAGAGGGATGATTCCTATGAACTTCTGGTCAACATTAATGTTGTTCCTTATTCTCTTAGATTTCTAGAGAGTACTAGAAGTCCTTTATAGGATTTGTAGAACTCAACTTATGGCTTTGACAAGTCAAGGGTATTTTGGACATTTGGTGATTATAGGTCATTTGTGATCATAGGCCATTTTCACCAACTTAGAGGTCTCAAATGAAATTTTGTTCAACTAGAAAGTTGCTCAAAATGGGATTTTAACCTTGACCATGCATCAAGGAGGCATTGAAATGGCTCAAGGAGAGACTTGGTTCAAGAAATTTTGAAAAAGGAAGAATTAAAAGGATTAAATGACCAAAAATTCAAATAATTCATTTTGTGACCAAATGAAGCAAAATAATAGGTCAAATTGATTGGAAAAATGATTTTAGAAACAATGGCAATGTTAGAATTTTGATTTTAGGTCAAATTCATACACTTCCATTTCATTTCTTCATGATGAAGCAATATAACCAACTTGGATCATTGGCTTGCAAACAAGGAAAATAACACATCAAACTCATTCAATATCTCATGAAAAGTTGATTACAAGCATAGCCATGCCCAAAGGGAGCCAGAATGGTGACTGTCATGGATGGTATTTTGGAGAGAAATTGAAAATCCAAAATCTCATTTGGATGATTCCAAAAAGTTCTAGACAGTCCCAATCACTTCTATATAAGTCATTGAGTGGATTCAGTTCATTTTTTGGAAGGAATTGAATCTGGTTGCAGAGAGGGAGATTGAAGTTTCATGAATGCAAGTTGAAATCGAATTTTGAGTTCAAGGAAGAATCAAGCTAAATCAAGGTGTGCAAAGGCTTCAGGAGTGAATTTGGAGTGTGTCTGCATTGTTTTGGAGGTTGAAGTGAACAAGAACACCTTCTGTTACAAGCTTGAACACAGGTTGGTGAATTTCTTGATTATGCATGATTTAGGCAGTGTTGGATAGAAATTCATATGCGGTTCGGATCCTGATGGTGAGTAGTTGGATTTAGGATGATTAATTGCTTGATTAGAGACGATTTAGGTTGGATACCATTTTCGGTTGAGATTGATATTTCACGATTCATGCGTTTTGAGGATGAATGATTGGTATGGTTGGATTGCTGGTGAAATTATGGTCAAGATTCATTCAGGAATCGTGGCAAATGGTTGGCTGTAGAGGAAGTTAGAGTTCTGCAGGGGTGGCCGGAAAAGCCACCGTCGACGTCTAGTTCGCGCGCGCAGGTTGGGGACTTGCAGAGTTTAAACTGGAGAAGAGATCATCTCCTCCATCCGTTTGTGTGGAAAAATTGACTTGGTCCCTTCATCCCAGCGCTCACGTTAAGCCACGTAATCCCTCTTTGCAACGGAGCGTTTCACTTATTGGATTTCAGGCTTTGTTTGCTAATCTGTGTGAACCAAGAGTGCGTTGGTTCGATACCTGGCATGCAAACTTTTTCTTTTAATTCCTTTTGAACTGATTTGAACTGAATGAATTTAGGCGCATGGGCCTAGTACTCAGACTGCTACTTGCACCCCATTTTTGGCCCAATCTTTGAATTGAACTGCAATGAGTTGCTATTTACCACGCGCTGCTTATTAATTTCTTTTATTTTCTTTTATTTTTCATCATTTCATATGACTTAGAAATTAATTCATAAAAAATAGGAAATTAACTCAATTAATTCCAAACTTTTTTCCCTTGATTCATGATTGAATCTAGAATACTATAGATTAAAAATATTAGGAATTCATGCATTTGTGATTTTATTTGCATTTTTTTAATATTAATTGATATTAAAATGGTCATGGTTGATACCTTGTTTTGTTGAATTTTGTTTGATCATTTGGTGATGATTCTTGCCTTGATTTTTTGTGTGTAGCTAGAATAAATATGCATGTTCCCCTAGCAATTTTCTCACATTTTTGTGATGAAATTAGGTGGTAGTTTTAAGTTGAAACTTTAGGTACTCTAGTTTTAGGGTTTAACCTTAGTACCTTATGATTTAGGTTTTATTTCTAGGACTTGGTGGATGATTCAACCCCTGGATTTTGTATGGTAGATTCATGATTGAATTAGGTTTCCATAGTTATTTTTGTAGGATTTTACAATTGGTTTTAGTATTTTAGTTAGGATTAACTTTAGTACTAGGTTTTAGGTGATCCTAACTTGCTAATTCAACTAGATTGACTTCTTTAGTTCCCTTAGATTAGGGTTTTGCCTCTCTTGCTCTTGGATGATGATGAAGACAAGCTTGGGCCACTATGGAATGCTTGAAGAAGCTTGGATGTGAAGATCTCCCTTCTTTTGGTGTAGATTTATTTAGGTGTTAAGATTAGGGTATATAGGTAGAGCTTCTAGATAGATTCTCTTCTTTCATAAACATGGAAGGTGTTAATCACTTCCATTCCTCCCTATGATGTAAGGTCCCCTTGTAAAGGCCTCATCCCTCCTTTGGTAGGATGTGTGGATCTTCACAAGTTGGTAGAACCTTTGAGGGTTCCTTTCTTTGATGATGGAGTGCTCAGTGGTGACCTTTGGTTTTCACTCTGTTGTCTATCATCCAAACCTTGCTCTTGTTAGATGAGTCTTTCTCCCTTTCTAGAGGATGGAGTTCCTTGTTGGAAGATTGAAGAGGCTAGAAGTTGTTACTTCCCAGTGTTTGAAGATTGCCATTGAAGCTGAAGCTTGAAGATCAGGAAGAACAAGTTGATACTTGTGAAGAGGACCAAATTGAGAATGAAGACAGAGCTGAAGCTTGAAAAAGATGAAAAACAAGTTGATACTTGTGTGTTTGATGCATTGAGAGCCTGAAGGAACAAGTTGATACTTGCTATTGGGATTGAAGCCTGAAGGTGGAGTCTACTTTGGAGCTGAAGCTTGAAGAAGAAGGATAAGTTGATACTTATGTTGGATGTATTGGAAGCTTAGAGAAGCAAGTTGATACTTGCTATTAAAGATGAAAGACTTGAAGAACAGTTGAAGACTGAAGACTGAACTGATGTCAGAGGAGCTTTGCTGTGAAGTTGTGGAAGCTGTTGATCTGTTTCCTTTCCTGTCTGTTTGCTTTCTGTGCAACTGTATTGGTGTGACTTGTTTGATTTGCTTGATGCATTAGAATAAGTCCATGATTAGACTGACTTAAGCTAGGAGCATGATTGCACTAGAGGTTGAGTTACTCCCTCTGCTTGTATTTTTACTGTATGGCTTTGCTTGCTGGTATTCGGTAGAGCTCAGCTCCCTTGCCTATGTGGTTTGTGATTTTGCTTGATGGCATTTTATCTTTATTTCAGTTCTTCTGTATGATTGCAGTTATTCATATCTGGCTTGAGGTCGAGACGAGCTTGTGGAGGCTGATGCCCCACACACATTTCCTCCCTCACTTGCATTGCATGCATTTTACAGTCGTTTACTGTTTACTGTTTAGGTTGATGCTTTATCTGTTTTTGTTTACCATTGACATGATCCCCTAGGACTCTCACTTTCTTTGATAAGGAAGTGATGATAGAACTTTAGGTTGAAACCTATGCATGATAACTTCCAGGAGTTCCCTGTTTCAAACTTCAACCATAGGATGAATCCTTGGCATGACAACATCAGGACTTGATAGTCTCCCCTTAGTTGAACCTGTTCGTTCTCTCTTCTCATCTCAAAACAAATTAAAATACAATAATAAAGGTTAATTGACATCGTACGTTACGAGCCTTAAGCTATCTGAGAAAGGATTGTTGGAGAGTTTCTTTTCGACAGCTGAGATGTTTAGTATGGTACCCTTTGGGTGACATGCGACGCATTCACTCTCAGGTCATAGTCTCTAGTGCGATATTGGTTGCAAACAACAACTAAAAAAAAGTTCTTCTGTAAAAGACAGAAAACAAACTTCAAACCTTTTTGCCCCGTGGGACCGTAATTCAAAGGAAGCTTTTCTGAAGAAAAGAGTGTCGTTAACTCCCAGTTCTACCGCAAACGGTAACGCCTAAGTCTCCATGGATCGAGCTGCGTACATCCAACTGCTGGAACTGTTTGTTAACCCTACTCGATAAAACAGATGAATATGAATCCCCGTGTTCCGTATTATCTTGAACTACGTAAGCTCTGATCTCTCATACCTGTTGAGAGTACGTAGGCACAATACTGATGTATTGGCGAGCCACCTTCCCCCATTACCCGTAGTTAGTCGAACTACGTTGACTCTGATTTCTCATTCTCTGATGAGAATACGTAGGCATAAAGCGCGATGCTTTGCTGAGTCATTTTCTTTTCTTTTTTAAGCCAGCCTTGATAGGTAGATAGATAAAACCAACCCGTCAGATAAACACAACAAGCGTGGATCCCATCGAGTACGATGGACGTGAGGGGTGCTAATACCTTCCCCTTGCGTAACCGACTCCCGAACCCAGACAACGGTTGCGATGACCTTGTCTTATACCTTTTCGTCAGGTTTTTCCGATCGTTTCCTTTCCCATTTTGAGGGATAAATAACGAAAGGTGGCGACTCTTCTGTTTTGCCGGCACCTTATTTTCGCGGTAGCGACAGCTGGCGAATCTGCTGGGGATCCAACGTCCCTTAGGCGAGTCAATCCTAGCGCTTGTATGATTACTTGTTGGGTTGTGTTTATTTATCGCATTTTATTTCCTGCACTTTATTTTTCAGTATGATATGATTATCTGTGTTGTTGTGGGAGGGGCATTCTGATGAGTGAGAAGCCAGACCCAGGCTTGAGTGTACCTAGCATTAGTTGTGGAAATTAGTGGGCGCATGCTTGCTTTGCAGGCACTAGTGTCTCATGAAATCCACGCTCAGACGAGGTTCTCCCGGTTGACTTCTTTTCCGGCCCTTTGGGCCTGAGGGGTTGTTGGTTTGGAGGATTATCGACTCTGGGGACCGATCACTTGGGATTCAGCTAAGTGAGGCCGCTTCAGGAGATGGTGATGCCACACCTTCTGGGTATCGTATCACCCCTCTTGAATGTCTGTGATGCTGATGACCGCATAGGATGCCGGATTTGTGTCAGTTTAGGTCCATACCTGTGAGCAGGGTCGGGTTTGTTGCAGGAAACCTTAACCTTCAGACTACCTGGTTTTCTTGATAGTGAATCAGTTTCGTTGGTATCAGGGTCTCTCATCAGATATGTGTTTGTTCTTAACAGAGCAGATTTATGATCCTGTATCCGGGTTTATCATCAGATATGTGGTTGTTCTTAACAGAGCAGATTTATGGTCCTGTATCGGAGGTCCTTATTATCATATATGTGTGTTCTTGACAGAGCAGATTTGTGGTCCTGTATCAGAGGTCCTTATCTTCAGCGATGTGTTTGTTCTTGACAGAGCAGAGTTATAGTCCGACCTCAGGGCTTCTCATTATCAGATGGATATTTGTTCTTGACAGAGCATATCTATGGTCCGATATCAGGGTTTTCTTCTTATCAGAGATATGGTTGTTCTTGACAGAGCAGTATTGTGGTTTTGTTGATACAGAACCTTCAGCACAGTCGTCTTGATCTCCTGCTGCGTGATTGCATGTTGTTGCACCCCAAATTTTGACCCCTTAGATCATCATCATCATTGTGGGATCATATTCATTTGATTAACTAACCTTAACCGATTTCAAGTTTATCTTTGTTAAGATGCAGATGAATCAGGGTTCCGTACCGTCAAAATCGAGGCTTCAGTGGTCTGATCAATTAATGTTTTGGATTGATTCAACTTCAAATAAGTCTCCACATCATCAAATATACTCCATTGGATCAATTATGAATCCAATTTGAGGTGGTCACCCGGGAATTGAGAACAGTGCAGTTCAAGATACCCGATTAGGGTTTTTGATTAGAAAAAGTCAATTGTAGTTTGACTTTTGATTAAAATAGTGTTCCAATGATGGAATCATGGTCCATGAAGCTCATATGGCTTAGTGAAGTTCACTCAAGAAGTTTCAAGACCTCAAAGGACCCTGAACACCAACAGTCGATTCAGAGTTCTTCAATCAATCGGTTCGTCTGACTGAAAAGTCAACTCATTGACTAACATGGTTTTGACCCAAAATTGAAGGCAATTATGTTCCTAATGGTATATCACACCTCCCCATAAAATTTCATGACTGTTGGATCAAGGGTTAGGAAGTAATTGCAAAAATCGGGAATTAGGGTTTCGAAAGGGGCAAAACCATAACTCCTCAACCACACATCCGATTGAAGTGGTTCCAAGCTTGTTTGAAAGGTCTTGACAAACCCTACAAAAGTCCCACAGTGGTCCATATTCAAAAAATGCATGGAATTGGAGTTATAGAAAAATCATTTTTCAAAAAATGCATGGAATTAGAATAATCATTTCACACACCAGGGCAGCTCTAAACACCAGAGAACACAGCTCTCTCATCTCCTTCCTCTCTTTGCTTAAAAGTGAAGAAACCCTCCAAAATCACCAAAATTGCCTTTGTGCAAATTCCATACCGGCTTAAATTGTAACCATTCAAACCTCATTAAAACCATATACACAACCTCAAAATAACTATTTAGAGTTGTTCCAATCATCAACAACATTCTAAAAACCAGAAAAAACCTCTGCCCTTGCTCTTGCACTCAAAATCTCAAAATCACCAAAACCTCCAAAATCTGTCTTGGACAGTCCAACACCCAAAACCATTTCCAACCATTCTAAACTTTCAAATGTCATCCACACAGTCCATAAACATAATATAGAAAGTGTCCAAACCATTAAACCTCTCAAAAACCGCATTTTGCAAAAAGTCAACTCCTACATCAAGATACTTTGACCAAAAGCTACAAATTCCACCAAATCTTGTTCTAAGCATTTGCTTAGTGTTTTAATCACTCAAACACCTCACAAATATCATTTCTCAACTGTCCAAATCATTGAGGACCATTGGTGGAGTTTATTTCTCCAACTGTCACAAAAATTGCATCTTGCTTCAAAAGAAAGAAAAAGTTTAGCTAGGTGGTGCTTGAAGTTTCTCTGGTTTTCTTGGCTCTTTTGCTTGTTCAAGATTGTCTACAAGAGGTATGTGATGCTTAACCTCTTCATTATTCATGCATTTCACTCATGCCATGTTGCCACCACTTTAATATCCAATCTCTGTCTTGTATGTTGATGTCATGTTTAAAAACTGTATGAAAATGATTTTTGTCACTTTTACACTAAACTTCCACCAGTGGAAGTTACTTTAAAAAACTATATGAAAATGATTTTTGTCACTTTTTACACTAAACTTCCACCAGTGGAAGTTACCTTTAAAATCTGCCTGAAAATGCTTTTTGGCAATTTTTACACTGAACTTCCACAGTGGAAGTTACCTTTAAAATCTGCCTGAAAATGCTTTTTGGCAATTTTTACACTGAACTTCCACCAGTGGAAGTTACCTTTAAAATCTGTCTGAAAATACTTTTGGCAGTTTTTTACACTGAACTTCCACCAGTGGAAGTTACCTTTAAAATCTGTCTGAAAATACTTTTGGCAGTTTTTTACACTGAACTTCCACCAGTGGAAGTTACCTTTAAAATCTGCCTGAAAATACTTTTGATCTTGAAAAAGAAAACTGTGGTGATCGTTGCATATCATAAGCCTCATTTCATTTTCATGACAATTTGGTTTAGCTTGATTTGATTTATGTTGCATTTAAAACATGTGCATACCTCCTTTTTAAACTGTCAGCATATTATCATTGAGCATCCATTTCCAAACATTGTTACTAGAACCATATCATGTGTAGTTTTGTTGCTGTTATGAGATTAAATTTGGTTTAATGCTAAAACAGATGGTATATGTGAGGTATAACTCATTCTTAGTTCATCATTACTGTCATAAAATCTTGGAGTTTATCAAATTGCAAAATCTCCCTCCAAATGCAAATTTCATCAATTTTCACTCATCATGCCAATTTCTCATTCTTTTGTGTTTCTATCAAACTTGCTGTCAAAACCTTTTCCATATCATACTTAAAACTTTTTCAAATCATTGCTTACCTTTAATTTCATCTACTTCCATTTTTTGAAAGTTTCAAAGCATCCAAAAGGCATTTGTTTTGATCATTGGATTCAAATGTGCATTTTCAAAGCATCATTTTGCAACTCACACCTCATTTCTCATTACAGACTGTTTTAAGCCAAAATAATGGACTGAACACATTCACTATCATGTTTGCATTGAGTGTACATATTCACAATGTTTGGAAACTGACTGGTGCATGATCCATACTTCAAAATGCATTTTTAAAAAAACCTCATACTTGCATGATCATACCAGTATTTTCTCTGTTGTGTTTTTATCCAAATCAACTGTTGGAATACCTCAAATACATCATTCTTAAAATGTTCAAACCCTCATTTGATTATTACAACAGTTGGTTTATGTTTTAGATTTCAAAATGCATAACAAAGTGTCAAAGAGCATGTGCATTCGAATTTTTAAATATATGAAGAATCTCAGAAAATTAACATCACCATCATGATCCTCATATTTTTCTGGTCAAGATGCATATAAAGTTCATCGCGTTTGGTTAAGAATTGGGAAAGTTACGAGTGAAAACGTAAACCATTTGAGTGTTCTTACTCTTGCCCATAATTCCAAGTAAATCACCCATATGTATTTATGGGGTGGCATATACAAACAGATGTATAGCCACCCCAGTGGTAAGACCATTATGCCAAAAACGCCTTGCACGCCTTGTACTTGAGTTCGACCCTTGAGGAGGGCAACTCTTTTTTTTATTTTTTGTCATTTTCACTCCATTTTTAAAAATTCGTATCTCTCTCAATTTTAATCGTTTTTCACCCGTTATTTTTTTCATTGTGTTCATCTTGATGTGTAATTCCATGCCATATTTTTTATTGACATGTTTGACAAATTTTTCATCTCTTTTGACTTCTTGTAAGTTAAATGCATTTTACGTTCGTTTACGCATGTGCAGATGAATTTTTCTTTGGTTATACTTGAGTTTGCTGGTGATACTTGCTGGTATTTATATCCTTGTATGTTAGTCAACATGCTAGGATTTTTATTCTTGGTTGTTGCCATGTTCCCTCTGTTGAATGTAATTGAACTCGATCTGTCGTCACAGTTCCTGATAATTCATCTGCTTTGATTGTCATCAGTGTACCTTCATCTTTGTCATTCCACATGTTTATTTAATGGTTGTCACCATGAATATACCCTTATCATGTTGTTTATTTTCTTGTTGATTTCTTTCCCCAAGTGATGAAGCTTGTTAGCTCACATCCAGTTGCCTACCCTGTCTGCTTCCAAAGGAAAAGCATGTCCATTTGACCCTCATATTATGAATAACTCATTTACCCTTTCCCTTGACTTTGTTAAGTCACTTTGAGCTTTAGTTTAAAAGCCCTATACTTTGCTTCAAGTCTAAGAAACCCACCTGTACTAGGAGTGTTCTTCAACTAGAACCCTAGGAAAGAGTTTGTCAACTTTGTGTAAGAATCATCATCATGATTTCTTACATCGCCTTTTGAATTTTACAACTTAGAATAGGGAGTTTTGTCAAACTCCACACAAGCATTGTCATGTTTGTTCCCCCTTGAACCTTGATCATAATCAAGTGTTCTTTAACCCTAGTGAGGTGAACTACGATTGCTCTGATTCTATCCTAGTAAGGATACGTAGGCAGAAGACGCGACGTCTTTGCGAGAAAACTTAGAAACAATCTTAGGTCTTCACCTATCATACCCTATCTTTTTACCCAATCCCAACCTTAGCAAATATTTACCAAACTTAGCATGCAAATAAACAAAAGGTTTCTGTAGAGTACTACAGATGTTTAGGATGTGAAATACCTACCCTATGCATAACCAACCCCCGATCCCCGAATCTCTTAGCGTTGTTGTTACATCACGAAAAGGGTTTTTCTTTCTTTAGACCTTTCCTTTGGATAAATTAAAGTCCGGTTGTGAATTTAAGAATTAAAGATTCAAGTTAATTCAATAGCTTGGTATCACGATTTTCACCGCAACAGAAATGGCGACTTCACTGGGGAAGACTTACTTAACTTGAGGGTTTAGCCTATTTTGTTAATTGCATGCTATATTTGTAAATATTTGCTTAACATGTATATTTGTCAATATATTGGTTTGATTGTTGGATGTTGGGTGACTTGAGTGGTGAGACGTTCCTATACCCGGACTTGAGTGCTATTATGATAGGATGGTGGTATATTCAAGAAGGCTTATAGGGAGTTGATTCCCGACCAAGCTAACTTGAGAAACCACCGCTCAGTATAGGCCCTCTTGAAAGTTTAGTATTGTTGATCGAGTATTCGTGAAAACAATGCTACTTTCAACGAAGGAGCCCATGACACTGTGGACTTTTAGAATACATTCTACCCCACTTTGGCCTTATTAGGACGTAGTGCAATGACTATAAGGAAGTATTTCCGAAATAGTTGATACGCGATACTACACTCAGACGAGACTTTCTTGAGAATATTATCGATTACCAAGTGATTTGGGAAGTTGATAATATCTGAAAAATGGGTTGATGACTCTGGGGACTTTGTAGAACCCGTTCGGCAGGTACAAATCAACCCACAGTACAAATCCTTGGGGATGGGTAGACCTTTGACTCCTTGCTTTGATCTTGAGCCTAGGATCTTTGTGTATGCATTGTATTTGTGAATACTTGCCATCATGTTATGTGTGCATCATCCCATCATATCACCATAAGCATATCATGTCGCAACTAGTTTTGTAAAACTCAGTCAATCTCTGGTATTTTTAAAAGTTGTAACTTTTCCAACGATTGATGAAATGAGGGTTTTGACCTAGTCAATCTTCTGAGTTTTGTAAAACCAGTTCGCTTTCGCATTGCATTTGCATTATGCATTTGCATTTCTCAGCCTTGCGTCGCTTTTGATCAGAGAGATAGAGAAGGGATACCTAGCACATATCCAGGACAAATGGCGACAATGGAGGGACTTTTGAAAGCCCAGAAAATGCTAAAAGAGGACATCACAATTCTCAAGTGTCAGATGAATTGGGTTCTAGAGACATTGCAGAACATGATGAAAAAGGAAGGTCACCTTGACCATGTGACGTCCAGAGAAACTAGGGATGCATTATCTCCGATGATTCCTCCAACTCAAGGACATTCTCGGTATGAACCACCAGATAACCGTCAATCGCGTCAGCACGCCCTACAAAAACCAAGGAAACCAGAAAGTCTGTTTCCAATGTCACACAATCGAATATTGCGGTAGACCAAATCCAGTACCGTTAAGCAAACTTTACCCGCTACTGATTCAGAACTCACTAGTGACTCCACGATTATCCAATCCTGTGCCAGGACCATGGCATAATGCGAACCTGAATTGTGAATTTCACAAAGGAGCTGAAGGACACAACTTAGATGCATGTATAGCATTAGGTTATCTTGTACAAAAGCTAATCATTGACAAACACTTGGTCCTCGAGGAAGACCACCCAGAAGTAGAATGTGGATATCATACTGGGACAACAGGGCACCTAGTTGAAGAGTGTGAATGTTTTAAATTGAGACTGCAAGAGCTGCTGAAACCTCAGGAGGATAAATCAAATGAAAGTGCTGTGATTCATAAATCCAAGGGCAAAGGACCCGTGAGACCCCTCATAATTCTATATCACAAGGAGCAAGTGGTGGTTGAAGGTGTTTCCCCACATGGGCCTAAAATTTGAAATTTGTTTTGTCAATTTTAATTCCCTAAGGCTGGCAGCTGTAGATTGTTTCAGCATTTTGTTGAGTTTCCTTGCATTTGAATTTCTTGTAAGCTGTTGTTCATTTTGAATTGGCAAGATTAATGAAATGTTTGTGCATCTTTTGATTAACTCCATTCGTTTCACTCTTTCTTTTTCCTTTCATTATTATGAGATGACGAAAAATGCAAAAATTTCTTTTCTTTACTAAACTGTTGTTTAAAGCAAAGATTGGGGAGGATGATGAAAATTATATCCATAACTGCTGTTGATATGCTTTCAATTTAACTTTTTCGATGATGTAAGGCATTGTTTTAATCCCTAAACACTGGAGAAATAAGGAAGATAATCCCTCGTTAACCCCTTCGAGCCTAGAAGTATGAGTTTTCTTTCTTTACAAAAACAAAACCTTAAATCTCAAACCTGGGGCGGGTAGTTCTCGGTTAACTTAAAGATATGTGCATATAAGACACTTTTCATATAAAGGTGGTGCACTCAGGTTTTCCTTCGTACACAACAAGAAAGTGTCGAAGATGCTTTTCAGCATACAAGACGATGATGGTTCACCGTATCCATTAAACTAGGTAGTCACCTCCTTTCTCAAAAAAAAAGAGAGAAGAAGAAAAGTGAAAAAGAAAAAAGCCCGCTAAGTCAAAACCTATGAAGGAGACTTAGGCAAAAATGGGACATCCCGTTGACTGTATATTCGAACAAAGAAGTTCAAACAAAAGTCAGGGATAACAAAAGAGAGGAATTGTGTAAGAGTTATCACTCTTAAAAATCCTCAAATAGTAAAAAGCTATCAAATACTGTAAGGGAGTAGTGACTACCTGAGGTTTGTAAACCATCACTAACTATCATCAGTTCAATTCTTAAGCCTGTAAGAACCTGAATGTATAGTCTGAGTTAATTGAGCGTAGGATTGGAGTTCATCTGGAGAGTGGGTGGGACAAATAACTTTGAGCCTGTATCCTTTATTTCATGAACCATGAACCAGGCCACGTTACAACCCTTAAAAGACCAAATTGAGGTAGGGTTGTTTTGAAAGCATACTACATCAAGGTTGGATAACCTGACTCCTAATGATCTTTGATGTTTGTGTGTGTTAATCACTGTATCTATCATTTGTAAAATGGTTGGATCACTTTCACGTTGATCACTCGATCACTCCGCCGTGTGTGTTTCATCAAAAAATGTTTTCAAAAGATTGCATGAATTTTACATTGAAAATTGCCAATTTTTAATAAAAAGCATTGCGTGCAAAACAATCCAATATCAAAGGAATCCCAACAAGCGCTGTCATCTAGGGAATTTGACTTGATAAAGGAAGCTCAGCCTGAGGCAACCAAGTTGAAGGATTTGTTAATCATCTGTCATAACGTTCAGTTAATCAGAGCCGACCAGGTCAAGATTGGTTGGATCTCTCAAAGAACAGTCTGGGGCAACTTTGTTGCAGTTACCAGTAAGCAGGGGCAAGTTTGTTTCCCAGTCGTTACTTCCACAATCTGAAGACTTTGTTGTACAAGCACCATTAAACTGGGGCAATCACGTCGAGATTTGTAAATCTCTCTCTATAAGAGTTTGAAGATAGTTGAAGCATCTTTATGCCGGTTTCTTTTGTAAAAGCATCCTTATAACTTTTTCTCACAGACCATGTAATCTGGGGCAGAAAAGGTTTGAAGACTGTTTGTCGCAAGAGCCGTTGCTCACTGAAAGAGGATTGTTATACTATCAATGGGGTAGAAAGATTTTGGTCTCATGATACCCTTTGTCAGCTCCCCGATTAAGTTGTTACTTCGGTTGATCTTGGAACTTCCCTTGGTGATTTTCCTTCAACAAAGAATTCAAGCTCACGATGGCAATCCAAGTGAATTCATGATGTTTTGGCCTAAGAAGATTACTCTCTCCCAAAGAAGGTGGTAACCTTGAAGTGGAATTGTTGTTCTTCATGATCATCCCTTTGATGTCCAATCTTGGTAAAGTTTGGTTGAGTCTCCGTGTCGAGATGTTTATTTCATCTCCTATTTTGTTTTGCCTGTTTCGTCAGCATAAACATAAGCATGGCATAAAGCATAGCATTCGTGCATCGTTGCTATCTCTAGTTGTTACCTGTTCCTGTTTCACTTTGGTTCCCTCCTCAGTGATTGGGTGTGTTGTCTCTCTCTAATAGAGTTGTCAGCCCTTAAGCATAAAATGTCCATCCTTTATCAATTCCTCACAGAGTTTAATCCTCGTGGATGATGGTTGCTTCAGTTATCTTTTTCCATGATTGGATAAGGTAAGTCACCATTCGAGTTCATTTCTCAATGGTTGGAGTCTTGTTTGACAGTTTCTTTCTGGCTACATTCTAGATTGAACTTTGGTCCCTGTCGGTCACTGAACCTACCTGGATGTGCATTTATTTTGCACTATCTATCAAGAAGGACATTTTTGTATCATCATCAGCGATAAATGGCAATCTCTTCGGAGAAGTTTAATCGTCTTCAACGATAAATGGCAGTCTCTTCGGAGAAGTTTAATCGTCTTCAATGGTGAGTGGCAATCTCTTGGGAGAAGCTTAACCTTCATCAACAATAAATGGCAGTCTCTTCGGAGAAGTTTAATCGTCTTCAACGATAAATGGAAGTATCTTCGGAGAAGTTTAATCGTCTTCAACGATAAATGGCAGTCTCTTCGGAGAAGTTTAATCGTCTTCAGCGGTGAGTGGCAATCTCTTGGGAGAAGCTTAACCATATTCAACGATAAATGGAAGTCTCTTCGGAGAAGTTTAATCGTCTTCAGCGGTGAGTGGCAATCTCTTCGGAGAAGCTTAACCTTCATCAACGATAAATCGCAGTCTCTTCGGAGAAGTTTAATCGTCTTCAGTGGTGAGTGGCAATCTCTTGGGAGAAGCTTAAGCTTCATCAACGATAAATGGCAGTCTCTTCAGAGAAGTTTAATCGTCTTCAACAAATAAGTGGCAATCTCTTTAGAGAAGCTTATCATTCTTCAACGATAAATGGCAGTCTCATTTGAGAAGTTTATCTCAAGGATGTCGACGCACGGTTGTGACCAGCATTGTTTAAAAATCTAGTGGATACTGGTTAAGTAATTTGGTGGTGACCAATCATATTTCAAGTAAGGCCCGTTGGTAACTGGCATTATGAAAATCCATGGACGACGAATACTGACAATTTGGGTTGTGTATCATTCCAAACTAAGTCACGATGGTTTCCATTCCAAGCACAGGTTTCGTACCTTTGGAGATGTATTGTTTGATTCCAAGCACAGGTTTCGTACCTTTGGAGATGTATTGTTTGATCCCAAGCTCAGGTTTCGTACCTCTGGAGATGTATTGTTTGATTCCAAGCACAGGTTTTGTACCTTTGGAGATGTATTGTTTGATTCCAAGTACAGGTTTCGTACCTTTGAAGATGTATTGTTTGATTCCAAGCACAGGTTTCGTACCTTTGGAGATGTTTGTTTCTATCCCAAGAGCAGGTTGTGTACCTTTGGAGATAGATGTTTGTTGCCATCCCAAGCTCAGGTTTCGTACCTTTGGAGATTTATTATTTGATTCCAAGCACAGGTTTTGTACCTTTGGAAGATGTTTGTTGCCATCCCGAGCACAGGTTGTGTACCTTTGGAGATGTATACCTTGAATCCCGAGTTCAGAAGTTCCCAGAGACTAAAGTGGTTGCATTTGCGTGAAGTGTCCTTTATCCTAATGTTTTGAGGATATTAGTTTTTGATCCTAAGGTTTTGAGGGTCTTTGCCCAATCCTAGTGTGTTGAGGGTTGTGTCTCTTCTATATCCTAATATTTTGAAGGTATTAGTTTTTGATCCTAAGGTTTTGAGGGTCTTCGTCCAATCCTAGTGTGTTGAGGGTTGTGTCTCTTCTATATCCTAATATTTTGAGGGTATTAGTTTTTGATCCTAAAGTTTTGAGGGTCTTCGTCCAATCCTAGTGTGTTGAGGGTTGTGTCTCTGTTATATCCTAATGTATTTAGGGTATTAGCTTTTGTTCCTAAGGTATTGAGGGATATATCTGTGCTTCCTGTTTGAAGATCTGGTCGTCACCAAACTCTTTGAAAATCTGGTAATTAATATCCAGTAGTTACTGGCATTACTTGAAAATTAATTGTTATTAGTCGGTTGTTACCAATTCCCAGTCGAAGTCCTATGTTTTATCAATATTGTTTGGATTTCCCAATTGTAATTGGAACTTTGATTTGGTTGTCACCATATCCCCAGGAAGTCTAGTGGTATTTAGCACTTTTTGGAAACTGAACTTTGGACTGGTCATCACCATCCTCCTTAGTAAGTCTAGTGGAAACTAGCACTGTTTGAAGCTATTCGTCATTCTGGTCGTCACCAGTCTCCCCAGTTGAAGCTTTTGCTTTTCCAGTCGAGTCTCAGAGAACTAGTGGATACTGGTTTCCCCGGCACGTCCGGTCTTATTTCTAACCTTTTCCTGAAGATCCCGTTTGAACTCTTCGTTATAGGAAAAAAAAAATTTCTCATCTGGTTATCCCCAGTGAGGGTCGTGTCTTCTGTTTTGTCTTTTCACCGGTGAAGCTTTGCTTCCCCAGTGGATTTGTTCCCCAACAAAGTTTTCCCCATTGGGTTTTCTTTCCCCAGTGTGGTTTGCATTTCTTTTCTTTCGTTTCCCCAGGGAAGAACTGTCATCTTCCCTGTTGAGCTTCCTCATCTGGTTATCCCCAGTGAGATTCATATCTCTTTTCCCCAATGAAGATGTGTCTTCCTTAGTGGAATTTGGGTCCCAGGCATGAAAGATTTCCTTGGATAAGTATATTTAGTCATGTTTGAACTATCTTGCTTACTTAGTCTTGAGTCATTCCCCAGTGTGTCGGGTCCTCGTGAGTGGTTACTCGTTGTATTGTCATTCTTTTATATTTGTGTATGCATTTGTCTTACATTCAAGCATCATAAAACATCACTTAGATTCATTTGCATTTCAGCATTTGTCCTTTTGCGTACCATCGGATCTAAGGGACAAAATTTCTGGTTTGCTATATTTAAATACCTTTCACTGCGATTCTATGAGGATTGTCATCTCTCATTATCATCTGGTGAAGATATTTAAATAGGGGCATCTGTTGCACCCCAAATTTTGACCCCTTAGATCCTCATCATCATTGTGGGATCATATTCATTTGATTAACTAACCTTAACCGATTTCAAGTTTATCTTTGTTAAGATGCAGATGAATCAGGGTTCCGTACCGTCAAAATCGAGGCTTCAGTGGTCTGATCAATTAATGTTTTGGATTGATTCAACTTCAAATAAGTCTCCACATCATCAAATATACTCCATTGGATCAATTATGAATCCAATTTGAGGTGGTCACCCGGGAATTGAGAACAGTGCAGTTCAAGATACCCGATTAGGGTTTTTGATTAGAAAAAGTCAATTGTAGTTTGACTTTTGATTAAAATAGTGTTCCAATGATGGAATCATGGTCCATGAAGCTCATGTGGCTTAGTGAAGTTCACTCAAGAAGTTTCAAGACCTCAAAGGACCCAGAACACCAACAGTCGATTCAGAGTTCTTCAATCAATCGGTTCGTCTGACTGAAAAGTCAACTCATTGACCAACATGGTTTTGACCCAAAATTGAAGGCAATTATGTTCCTAATGGTATATCACACCTCCCCATAAAATTTCATGACCGTTGGATCAAGGGTTAGGAAGTAATTGCAAAAATCGGGAATTAGGGTTTCGAAAGGGGCAAAACCATAAATCCTCAACCACACATCCGATTGAAGTGGTTCCAAGCTTTTTTGAAAGGTCTTGACAAACCCTACAAAAGTCCCACAGTGGTCCATATTCAAAAAATGCATGGAATTGGAGTTATAGAAAAATCATTTTTCTAGTACAAAACACTTAGAGAAATTTCATTAAATTCTGGCCATACAAACCACCTTTTTCAGAACTTTGAAAGGTTTTTCAACCTAGTTCCATCAAGGATTTGGAAATCCCCAAAATATGAAAGTTGTAGAGCTACATGAGGGCTTTCCAAAATGTACTAGAACTCTTCCACAACCCTTGTGAGCTGAGAGTTATGAATTATGCAAGTTGGGCCTGTGCACTAATTTGCTAACTTGCCAAAACCTAACATGAACTTGACTCCCAACTATAAACGTCATCTCTAACCATGGATAGACAGCTGATATGATATTTAAGAGTGCATAGTGAACTAATTCAGAAGGGAATCCAAGCCTATCCCAAGGAATCATGGAAAACTATTTGTTTAATGAAGGAAAAGTACAAAGGTACAAGAGGAGAGAGATGATTTGGGGCTGCAGCATGGCAAGTCTGTCCTTGCTACCTCTATAGTCATTTCATACAGCTCAAGAGTACCTGGTTTGAGAGGTTTAAGGCTCTTGGAAGCATGCACCACCTCAGAAAGCAATCTCACATAGATTTGTTTAGTTTTTCAACAAAACCACCATGTGAAAACCACTTGAACCAAAATTTGTCCCAAGTAATTTTTCCTATAAATAGAGGCTCCATCTATGTTACTTCACACACCAGGGCAGCTCTAAACACCGGAGAACACAGCTCTCTCATATCCTTCCTCTCTTTGCTTAAAAGTGAAGAAACCCTCCAAAATCACCAAAATTGCCTTTGTGCAAATTCCATACCGGCTTCAATTGCAACCATTCAAACCTCATTAAAACCATATACACAACCTCAAAATAACTATTTAGAGTTGTTCCAATCATCAACAACATTCTAAAAACCAGAAAAGACCTCTGCCCTTGCTCTTGCACTCAAAATCTCAAAATCACCAAAACCTCCAAAATTTTTCTTGGACAGTCCAACACCCAAAACCATTTCCAACCATTCTAAACTTTCAAATGTCATCCACACAGTCCATAAACATAATATAGAAGGTGTCCAAACTATTAAACCTCTCAAAAACTGCATTTTGCAAAAAGTCAACTCCTACATCAAGATACTTTGACCAAAAGCTACAAATTCCACCAAATCTTGTTCTAAGCATTTGCTTAGTGTTTTACTCACTCAAACACCTTACAAATATCATTTCTCAACTGTCCAAATCATTGAGGACCATTGGTGGAGTTTATTTCTCCAACTGTCACAAAAATTGCATCTTGCTTCAAAAGAAAGAAAAAGTTTAGCTAGGTGGTGCTTGAAGTTTCTCTGGTTTTCTTGGCTCTTTTGCTTGTTCAAGATTGTCTACAAGAGGTATGTGATGCTTAACCTCTTCATTATTCATGCATTTCACTCATGCCATGTTGCCACCACTTTAATATCCAATCTCTGTCTTGTATGTTGATGTCATGTTTAAAAACTATATGAAAATGATTTTTGTCACTTTTTACACTAAACTTCCACCAGTGAAAGTTACTTTAAAAAACTGTATGAAAATGATTTTTGTCACTTTTTACACTAAACTTCCACCAGTGGAAGTTACCTTTAAAATCTGCCTGAAAATGCTTTTTGGCAATTTTTACACTGAACTTCCACCAGTGGAAGTTACCTTTAAAATCTGTCTGAAAATACTTTTGGCAGTTTTTTACACTGAACTTCCACCAGTGGAAGTTACCTTTAAAATCTGTCTGAAAATACTTTTGGCAGTTTTTTACACTGAACTTCCACCAGTGGAAGTTACCTTTAAAATCTGCCTGAAAATACTTTTGATCTTGAAAAAGAAAACTGTGGTGATCGTTGCATATCATAAGCCTCATTTCATTTTCATGACAATTTGGTTTAGCTTAATTTGATTTATGTTGCATTTAAAACATGTGCATACCTCCTTTTCAAACTGTCAGCATATTATTATTGAGCATCCATTTCCAAACATTGTTACTAGAACCATATCATGTGTAGTTTTGTTGATGTTATGAGATTAAATTTGGTTTAATGCTAAAACAGTTGGTATATGTGAGGTATAACTCATTCTTAGTTCATCATTACTGTCATAAAATCTTGGAGTTTATCAAATTGCAAAATCTCCCTCCAAATGCAAATTTCATCAATTTTCACTCATCATGCCAATTTCTCATTCTTTTGTGTTTCTATCAAACTTGCTGTCAAAACCTTTTCCATATCATACTTAAAACTTTTTCAAATCATTGCTTACCTTTAATTTCATCTACTTCCATTTTTTGAAAGTTCCAAAGCATCCAAAAGGCATTTGTTTTGATCATTGGATTCAAATGTGCATTTTCAAAGCATCATTTTGCAACTCACACCTCATTTCTCATTACAGACTGTTTTAAGCCAAAATAATGGACTGAACATATTCACTATCATGTTTGCATTGAGTGTACATATTCACAATGTTTGGAAACTGACTGGTGCATGATCCATACTTCAAAATGCATTTTTAAAAAAACCTCATACTTGCATGATCATACCAGTATTTTCTCTGTTGTGTTTTAATCCAAATCAACTGTTGGAATACCTCAAATACATCATTCTTAAAATGTTCAAACCCTCATTTGATTATTACAACAGTTGGTTTATGTTTTAGATTTCAAAATGCATAACAAAGTGTCAAAGAGCATGTGCATTCGAATTTTTAAATATATGAAGAATCTTAGAAAATTAACATCACCATCATGATCCTCATATTTTTTTGGTCAAGAGCATATAAAGTTCATCGCGTTTGGTGAAGAATTGGGAAAGTTACGAGTGAAAACGTAAACCATTTGGGTGTTCTTACTCTTGCCCATAAATTCCAAGTAAATCACCCATATGTATTTATGGGGTGGCATATACAAACGGATGTATAGCCACCCCAGTGGTAAGACCATTATGCCAAAAACGCCTTGCACGCCTTGTACTTGAGTTCGACCCCTGAGGAGGGCAACTCTTTTTTTTATTTTTTGTCATTTTTCACTCCATTTTTAAAAATTCGTATCTCTCTCAATTTTAATCGTTTTTCACCCGTTATTTTTTTCATTGTGTTCATCTTGATGTGTAATTCCATGCCATATTTTTTATTTACATGTTTGACAAATTTTTCATCTCTTTTGACTTCTTGCAAGTTAAATGCATTTTACGTTCGTTTACGCATGTGCAGATGAATTTTTCTTTGGTTATACTTGAGTTTGCTGGTGATACTTGCTTGTATTTATATCCTTGTATGTTAGTCAACATGCTAGGATTTTTATTCTTGGTTGTTTCCATGTTCCCTCTGTTGAATGTAATTGAACTCGATCTGTCGTCACAGTTCCTGATAATTCATCTGCTTTGATTGTCATCAGTGTACCTTCATCTTTGTCATTCCACATGTTTATTTAATGGTTGTCACCATGAATATACCCTTATCATGTTGTTTATTTTCTTGTTGATTTCTTTCCCCAAGTGATGAAGCTTGTTAGCTCACATCCAGTTGCCTACCCTGTCTGCTTCCAAAGGAAAAGCCTGTCCATTTGACCCTCATATTATGAATAACTCATTTACCCTTTCCCTTGACTTTGTTAAGTCACTTTGAGCTTTAGTTTAAAAGCCCTAGACTTTGCTTCAAGTCTAAGAAACCCACCTGTACTAGGAGTGTTCTTCAACTAGAACCCTAGGAAAGAGTTTGTCAACTCTGTGTAAGAATCATCGTCATGATTTCTTACATCGCCTTTTGAATTTTACAACTTAGAATAGGGAGTTTTGTCAAACTCCACACAAGCATTGTCATGTTTGTTCCCCCTTGAACCTTGACCATAATCAAGTGTTCTTTAACCCTAGTGAGGTGAACTACGATTGCTCTGATTCTATCCTAGTAAGGATACGTAGGCAGAAGACGCGACGTATTTGCGAGCAAACTTAGAAACAATCTTAGGTCTTCACCTATCATACCCTATCTTTTTACCCAATCCCAACCTTAGAAAATATTTACCAAACTTAGCATGCAAATAAATAAAAGGTTCCTGTAGAGTACTACAGATGTTTAGGATGTGAAATACCTACCCTATGCATAACCAACCCCCGATCCCTGAATCTCTTAGTGTTGTTGTTACATCGCGAAAAGGGTTTTTCTTTCTTTAGACCTTTCCTTTGGATAAATTAAAGTCCAGTTGTGAATTTAAGAATTAAAGATTCAAGTTAATTCAATAGCTTGGTATCACGATTTTCACCGCAACACATGTTGCATTGTTTCGCATACTCATTTGCATTTCATTAATGTGTGTCTGTGTTGCAGGTACCGTTTCCCCCGATTCAGGTTTTCTTGCCTCCTTTTGTGCTATCATGGGTTCTCAGAGGAAGACCGTGGCCTACAAGCTCCCCACTCCGGATGTTATTCAGCTGACTGGTTTGATTTCTTTGGCAGGTGATTCTGTGAGAGGAGAATTCAGAAAGTCTTATGGGAAACTGCTCAGCTTGGTTCGTAAACCTTCTGTGTTTGAGTTGAATGGGTTGCACGCCTTGCTACAATTCTACGATCCTCCGTTGAGATGCTTTACTTTCCAGGACTTTATTCTCGCACCCACACTAGAGGAATATGCTGATTTGTTAGGTGTGCCTATCAAGAGTCAGATGCCCTTTGTTCATATGGATGATGAGCCTAATCTGGCTAGTCTAGCCCCTTCACTTCATCTGGATGCCTCCGAGTTGGTCTTGTCTAGTTGGAACAGGGTTCCCGGTTTCTCCTTGCAGTTCTTAGTGGGAAAGGCCCAGCAGTGCGCCAAAGACGGTTGTTGGATTGTGTTCAACGCCATTCTTACTCTTTGCATATACGGTATCATTTTGTTCCCTAATATGCTTGACTTTGTAGACTTGGACGCCTTTCACATCTTTGCAGCAGGGAATCTAGTCCCTACCTTGATTGGAGATGTCTACCATTCAGTCCACTACAAAAACGAGAACAAAAGGGGCAAGAATGTCTCGTGCTGTGTTCCCCTACTTCATAGATGGCTTGATAGTCACCTACCCAAGAAGGGTCCCTTTGCTTCGTCTGCAGCCACAGCCGAGTGGTCTGAGCGTTTGATGAGTCTATCAGCGAAGGATATTGTCTGGTTTGATAGAGATAGGTTGGGTACTGAGATTATCTTCAGCTGCAGCGGATTTCCGAATGTGCCTTTGATAGGCAGGAAGGGTTGTATCAACTATAATCCATCCCTGTTGGTCCGACAGTTTGCCTATGCTTTGAGAGCTCCGCCGAAGGATGAAGAGGTGCAGGAATCTCTGTACCTCACTGGTCTTCCAGAAGGGGATATGTTATCTAAGCTTCAGCGCGCTTGGAATGGTATCTGTAAGCGGGGAAAGCCGTTGCTGGGGAAAAACAATAGCCAAGCCTACGCTCCGTATGTGACCTGGATCAAAGCCAGAGCAGATATTATAGGGATGCCGTTTCCACCTGCCTAGCCAGAAAACCCTCCAGTGATTGAAGAGCCTACCACCGTGCCTATCCAGCAGCATAATCAAGTGTTAGCTGAGAGAGATGAGCTGAAGAAGGCAAATGAAGAACTGGAGAAAGAATTGGCTCAACTCAGAAGCGAGAGAAGTGAAGTCGTCCATTCCTTCAGAAGGCAAACAGAGCTGGTGAATCAGCTAGGTACGGATTTGACTAAACAGATGGCTGAGCGTGAGCGCTTGGGTCGGGACTTCAAAGCTGTCAATAACGTACTGGCCACTAAGAAGCAGCACTTGGATGAAGCGTATCGGAGGATATCTAAGTTTAACCAGCACTGGAAGGCCACCCTAGCCAATGGCAAGGGACGGGAGGATAAGCTGAAGCAGCAGATCTCCAAGCTGAAAGCCCAGGTAAAGGCTAGTGAAAAGAGGTTTGATGAAGAAACCGCTCGCAGATATGCCGCTGAAGGCCTGCTCAACAAGGCTCTTGCTAACCTGAAGGAGCGCAAACAGATGTTTAAATCCAAGAAGCGGAAGCTAGAAGATTGTTTTGGCGAAGGAGCATGGGAGGATTCAGTTGAAGGTCTTCAATACACTATTATGCAAAGGGAGTTACTCGTCGAAGGGTTGCTCATTCGGTCTGATCATCCGGGAACGAAGGATTTGTTAGAAGAGTTTTGCGCCCGTGGCCGTACTTGACTATATTTGTAACCCTCCCTTTTGTTTTGATCATTGTTGTATGCTGACCATCACCAGGCTTGTTGGTCGAGGTCATGCTACTGATTCTGCTTGTACTCAGTGATGTTGTGTACCGCCTTGATGGGCTTTCTTTATATATATGAGATGTTATTTCCATGACTGGACCTGGACTTCTTATTATCAGCACTGGCACTCAGGCACTAGGATCGGGGGAGAAATCTCTCTAACGCACAGACACACGTTTGCATTTGCATGAAGCATTTGCATAACGAGCACTTTGTCGTTTTTTCTAACCCTTTGTGTATACAGGTTGTTCCAGGATTGATCAAAGACCGATCCACCGCTATCTGACCAGAGCGAATCAAGCTAGAGCAATGGAACAAGTGCAGACTGATGTCCAGGAACTCCGAGAGAGAATGGACTGCTTCATGGAACTCATGCAAGTGGTTGCCAACGGCCAAGACCAGCTCAGAACCTTGGTCCAGCCACTGATCTCCAAGGTTGACAGCAACGGTGTACTTCATGGTGGGAGCATTCCAATCCCTCCACCTGTTGAAACTCCTCAGAACGGCATCCCCGTGACCGGGGGGAATGGAAGTGGTAACGGCAATGTGATCACTAACATCGGCCTCAACGGTAATACGACTGGCGTCGGCAATGGAAATTTTGAAGCTAATGGCAATGTTGGACTGGGCAACGGCAACAGAGGTGCTGGAAATCTGTATGGGCCTCAGCCATGGCTAGAAGATCGTCAAGAAGATTTGTTCTCACAGAGGAGTGCTGAAGGAGAACTGACTGCTGAAGCACGTCTGAGGTTTAAGGCACTCGAGGACAAAATGAGGAATTTCGAGAACTTGAACACTATGGGTGTCGACATGTCTAAACTAGGATTGATTGCTGATTTCAAGGTGCCTCCGAAGTTCAAGGTACCCGACTTTGAGAAATACAAGGGCACCACTTGCCCTCGTGTCCATTTAAGGTCATACTACAGAAAGATGTCTGCTCACTCTAAAGACGAGAAGTTGCTGATGCACTTCTTTCAGGACAGTTTGTCCGGGCCGTCCCTAGAATGGTACATGAGTTTGGAACCCACCAGTGTGCGCACGTGGAAGGAACTTGCTGAGGCCTTTGTGCACCATTATCAGTATAACAGTGACTTGGCTCCGAACCGGGTTCAACTGCAGAACTTGTCGCAGAGGAACAATGAAGGGTTCAAGGAATATGCCCAGAGGTGGCGTGAATTGGCAGCTAGAGTTTAACCGCCGATGGTTGAACGAGAGCTTGTTGAGATGTTTGTAGCCACTCTTCCGGGGGTCTATTACGAGAAATTAGTCAGTGGTATGTCTGGAAGTTTCTCAGATCTCATCATTACTGGCGAGCACATCGAGAATGGGATCAAATTGGGGAAAATTCAAGGTGTTGATCTATCCTCAGCTGGAGGAGGAAAGAAGCCCTATGGTAACAAAAGGCGTGAAGGAGAGATGAGCGTCGTGTCTAACGCTCGAAGGAAAGGCAAGGGCCAGTGCCAGCAGGTGGCTAGCACAACCATCCCTGCTGTCCAACAACCCTAGCCACAGCAACAGCAGCAGCAGCAACAGCCGAATCAGCAAGGATACAGAAAGTATCAAAGCAGGGCACCTCTATCAAGTCGTCACCTTGAGACACCACCCATGTCTTATGCACAGCTGTTACAAACTCTACTTCAGTTATAGTTAGTCCAGAAGAGAACTATGGCTCCCTTGACAGGGGCACCTCCGCCAGGTTATGACGCGAATGCCACATGTGAGTTCCACTCAGGGGCACCCGGCCACACGATAGAAAACTGCAAAGCCTTCAAGCACAAGGTGCAAGATATGATGGATGCCAAGATCATCAATTTCTCAGATAATGTACCGAATGTCACAAAGAACCCTATGCCGAATCATAGGGGAGGCGGGGTAAATGCCATTATTGAAGACGAGAACTTAGATGTGTTTACTGATGTCAAGGACCTGAGGACACCGCTTAGCTTCGTTAAGGCTAAGCTGATAAAGAAAGGCTTCTTTCCGGGCTGTGGAGAATTATGTATGGGCTGTGCGACTCGTCCTGATGGATGTGAACAGTTGATAGTGGGGATTCAGAGTCTGATGGCCGAAGGAATCTTGCAGTTTAGCCGAAGGGCTGAATGTGGATCTGGAGAGGCAATGCTGAAGCAAGATGACGAGGTTGCCACCATCACCATCCCTCGCCGGACGATCACCATTTCTGCACCCAAACCGCCCACGATTACCACCACGAAGGCTGGACCGATACCTTTTAAAAGCACTAATGTCGTTCCATGGCACTACGGGGCAGACGTCCACTGTAACGGACAGAAATTGGAACTAGAACCATCTGGGCAATCTGTGGATAACCTAGTGGGAACTGGCGGGATCACACGTAGCGGAAGAGTATTTGCTCTACCTGAGATTGTAGTGGACAAAGCTGAGAAAACCGATAAGGGAAAGAGTAAAGTCGTTGAGGAAACCCCTCGTGGGGTAGAGAAGGACCTACATGTAAAGGACGCTGAAGAGTTCATGAGGTTGATCAAGAAGAGTGACTACAAGGTCGTGGATCATCTCCATCAAACACCCTCGAAAATTTCCATCCTGAATTTGTTGCTGTGTTCGGAGTCACATCGCAACGCGCTGTTAAGGGTCTTGAATACCGCGTATGTACCGCAGGAAATATCGGTCAACCAGTTGGAAGGGGTCGTAGCCCACGTGAATGCTGGAAACGGGTTAGGATTCACTGACCTGGAGCTGACGCTGAAGGGAAGAAACCACAACAGCGCCCTGTACATCTCGATAGAGTGTAGGGGAACGATTATGTCTCATGTGTTGGTAGACATTGGGTCACCGCTCAATGTTCTTCCAAAAAAGGCATTGATGAAGTTAGATACTCGAGGATTGATTTTCACACCCAGTGATCTAGTTGTGAAGGCTTTTGATGGAACCAAGCGTCATGTCTTTGGAGAGGTGACTCTGTCAATCCAAGTTGGGCCGGAAACTTTCGACACAGTCTTCTACATCATGGACATCATGCCAGCCTACAGTTGTCTCTTAGGCCGCCCATGGATCCATTCTGCTGGCGCCGTGACCTCCACGTTGCACCAGAAGCTCAAGTATGCTGTCGGAGGCAGCATTGTAACCGTTTGTGGCGAAGAAGACATAATGGTGAGCCATTTGTCGTCCTTCAAATATGTTGAGATGGATGGAGAGATCCACGAAACCCTATGTCAGGCGTTCGAAGTTGTTAAGGTCAAGGAAGTAGCTCCAGAAATGACTGAAAAAACAGAGATGACTCTCTCTTCCTTCAAGGAGGCCCGGGCCGTTGTTCAAGTCGGATCTACCCCAGGCTGGGGCAAGTTCTAGAAATACCTAACAAGCAAGACAAGTTTGGTTTAGGATACTTTCCTACAACTAAAGCCTCATCTTCTCACAGTGCGTCGCGGGGTAAAGGGCTGATCCAGTTTACTAGTGGCGGGGTGATATTTGAAAGTGTCAACGCAGTGTCTGAAGACGGCGAAGACAGCGACTGCGACCTGGACTCTTGGATTCAGCCAAGCGAACCAGGCCAGAGCCCCAACAACTGGTCCATCAGGGATATCATCCAAGTGACAGGCAAAGAGTAATGATTTACTTTCTCCAATTATTGTACAACCCTATGTCCTACCCGGGGCATAGTGGTTTTATTGCCAGGGCCTTGTTCGGTTATGTACATGCATTTTACCAATAAATCAAAAGGCGTTTTTCTTCGCATTCAAATATTGTGATCTCTGTTATTCCTGTTTTATATTTGTTTTGAAAAACAATAAAATGGCAATGGGGTTTGTGCTAACCTGTATATCCTTGTTTTAAGCTTAACCCTTGTTATTGCAGGATCCACATAACAGATGACATCGACTCTGGACCTTCTACGACTCACTTCGACTTCGATTACCCGATCTATCAAGCCGAAGAAGAGATTGATGAAGACGAAGACCTTCCCGAAGAGTTGGCCCGCTTGTTGAAACAAGAAGAGAAAGTTATTCTGCCTCACAAGGAAGAGATTGAGATTGTGAATTTGGGTTCTGAAGAACTAATCAGGAATGTCAGGATAGGGGTTGCATTGCAGAGTGATGTCAAGCAGAGATTGGTCGAGATGCAGTGAGAGTATAGTGACATTTTTGCTTGGTCATACGAAGATATGCCCGGACTTGACACTGACATCGTGGTCCATCACTTGCCGCTGCGAGAAGATTGTCCTCCCGTTAAGCAAAAGCTTAGAAGGATACGACCAGATATGGCTGTTAAGATCAAAGAAGAAGTGCAAAAGCAGCTTGATGTTGGCTTCTTAGCGGTCACTACTTACCCTCCGTGGGTCGCCAACATAGTGCCTGTACCGAAGAAGGACGGTAAGGTACGAATGTGCGTCGATTACAGGGATTTGAATAGGGTGAGCCCTAAAGATGATTTCCCGCTCCCTCATATTGATGTGTTGGTCGACAATACAGCTCAGTTCTCCGTATTTTCGTTCATGGATGGCTTCTCCGGCTACAATCAGATCAAGATGGCGCCGGAGGACATGGAGAAAACTACGTTTATTACACCTTGGGGAACATTTTGCTACAAGGTAATGCCTTTCAGTCTGAAGAACGCAGGGGCCACTTACCAACGAGAAATGGTTACTTTGTTTCATGATATGATTCATCATGAGATTGAAGTCTATGTTGATGACATGATTGCGAAGTCCCAAACGGAGGAAGGACATCTGGTCAATTTGCTGAAGCTTTTTGAGAGGCTTAGGAAATTCAGGTTGAGGCTGAATCCTAACAAGTGTACTTTCGGAGTACGGTCTAGAAAACTACTGGGGTTTATCGTGAGTGAAAGAGGCATTGAGGTTGATCCTGCGAAGATAAAAGCAATACAGGAAATGCCAGCGCCAAAAACCGAAAAAGAAGTTTGTGGTTTCCTGGGCAGAATAAACTACATTGCAAGGTTTATTTCTCAGTTCACGGCCACGTGTGAACCGATGTTCAAACTACTGAAAAAAGATCAAGCGATTATCTGGAACGAGGATTTCCAGAAGGCATTTGATAAGATAAAATAGTATCTACAGGAACCTCCGATCTTGATACCCCCAGTGGCCGGAAGACCCTTAATCATGTACTTGACAGTTCTTGAGAATAGTATGGGGTGTGTTCTCGGTCAACACGACGAGACATGCAGAAAGGAGCATGCCATCTATTATTTGAGTAAAAATTTCACAGACTGTGAATCTCGTTACTCGATGCTGGAGAAAACATGTTGTGCACTAGCCTGGGCTGCCAAACGTTTACGACAGTACATGCTCAATCACATAACCATGCTAATTTCGAAGATGGATCCGATCGAGTACGTCTTCGAGAAGCAAGCGCTTTCGGGCAGGATTTCCATATGGCAAATGGTGTTGACGGAATATGACATTCAGTACGTTTCCCTGAAGGCCATCAAGGGAAGCGTATTGTCTAAATACCTTGCCGAACAGCCGATCGAGGATTATCAGCCGATGAAATTTGAATTCCCTGATGAGGATATCATGTTTCTCAAGGTGAAAGATTGTGATGAACCGTTGCCCGACGAGGGTCCAGACAGGAAATCCCAGTGGAAATTGATATTTGATGGGGCAGTTAATTCTTACGGAAGTGGCATCGGGGCGATCATCACGACTCCCCACGGATCCCACATCCCATTCACTGCAAGACTGACGTTTCCGGTCACCAATAACGAAGCGGAGTACGAAGCATGCATCATGGGTCTAGAAGAAGCAATTGATTTGAGAATCAAGAACCTAGATGTGTATGGTGATTCGGCACTTCTGATTAACCAGATTAAAGGGGAGTGGGAGACTCGTCAATCGAATTTGGTGCTGTACATGAATTATGCCAGGAGGTTGCTTCCGTTCTTTGATCGAGTGGAACTCTATCATGTGCCCAGAGCTTAAAATCAGATGGCTGATGCCTTAGCCACGTTGGCTTCGATGTATAAAGTCAATTTTTGGAATGAAGCTCCAAGGATTGTCCTTTCTCGTCTTGATAGACCTGCATTCGTCTTTGCGATCGAGGAAGCCTTCGACGGCAAGCCATGGTTCCATGATATCCAGACCTTCCTTATGACTAAGGAGTATCCTGCGGGAGCGTCAACCCAGGATAAGAAGACTCTGAGGAGGCTGTCTGGAAATTTCTATCTCAATCCTGATGGAGTTTTATATAAAAGAAACCATGATCTCGTGCTACTCAGATGTGTAGATGAGAAAGAGGCGAGTATGCTCATGGAAGAAGTCCATGAAGGCACATTTGGTACGCACGCCGGCGGGCATGCCATGACGAGAAAGATCCTGAGAGCATGATATTACTGGCTGACGATGGAATCGGATTGCTTTAAATTCGCGAAGAGATGTCATAAATGCCAGATTTATGCTGATAAGATTCATGTGCCGCCGTGCCCATTGAATGCCATGTCCTCCCCGTGGCCGTTCTCCATGTGGGGCATCAACATGATAGGCAAGATCGAGCCCACTGCATCTAACGGTCATCGCTTCATTCTAGTGGCTATCGACTACTTCACCAAGTGGGTGGAGGCAGCCTCATATGCTAACGTGACCAAGCAGGTGGTGGCTAGATTCATAAAGAGGGACATCATCTATCGATACGGAGTTCCCGAACGGATCATTACTGATAATGGTTCGAATCTGAATAACAAGATGATGAAGGAGCTGTGCCAGAGTTTCAAGATTGAACACCACAACTCATCTCCTTACCGGCCGAAGATGAATGGCACCGTTGAAGCGGCTAATAAAAACATTAAGAAGATTGTACAAAAGATGGTTGTGACCTATAAGGACTGGCACGAGATGCTGCCATTTTCACTGCACGGTTATCGTAAAATGATACGTACATCAACCGGGGCAACTTCATTCTCACTAGTGTACGGTATAGAAGCTTTCCTACCGCTAGAAGTTGAGATTCCTTCTTTGCGAGTTTTGGTTGATGTGAAACTCGATGAGACAGAATGGATTAAGAACCGACTGAACCAACTCAGCCTCATGGACGAGAAGAGGTTAGTATCGATTGCATATGGTCGTCTGTACCAAAGCCGAATGAAGAAAGCTTACGATAAGAAGGTGCGTCCTAGAAGCTTTCAGACGGGTGATCTCGTCCTGAAGAAGATTCTTCCTCCACACTCCGATCACCGGGGCAAATGGACTCCCAATTACGAAGGTCTGTACGTTGTCAGCAAGGTATTCTCGGGAGGAGCCTTGTTGTTATCCACGATGGATGGTGAAGATTTTACATCCCCGGTGAACGCGGACGCAGTTAAAAAATACTTTGCTTAAAAGAATGACCCGCTGGAAAGAAAAAGAATATCCAGGCAAAAATGGGGCATCCCGGTGAACCATAAAAAGGAAAAGGTTCGGGCAAAAATTAGGGATATAAAAGAAAAGAACGTACACCCGCAAAGTCGAAAACCTGGAAAGGCGACTTTGGCAAAAAAGGGTATCTCGGTGAATCGAAAACCCGGAAGGGCGATTCAGGCAAAAGTTAGGGATTTGAAAAAGCAAATGACTGTGTTCCGCGTGTGGATTGTATTTGTTTAGTGGTTTGGAAGACCTGAGGGCCGTTCATCTGAATCAATCTCTTCTGAAGCTGAAGCGTCGGAGAAGTATCGAAGTCGAGTGGGTCATAGAGGGATCAACTCATGGTGTTCGTCTAGGCCACATTGCCGACATTTGTGTATATACTGATGTATATTTATGTTATATTTGCGCAGCTTCCTCATTCCAGGAGCTTGCATCTGTTGTAAAACATTTTGGCCCATTCAGGGGTTCGTATCAATGAAATGTATACCATTCAGCAATTTTGTTTGCTCGTTTAGGATCTATCTGTTTTGTTTGCGAAAAAGAACGTCGATGTTTTTGATAAAATGCGCATACATAAACTTACTGGCCTAGGCCACTAATTGTTGAAACATTGAATTACTTGAACATTGTCACAGGAGTATAACCTTGATAGGTCCCTTTGAGAAGGGTATCTTGTCTGTTTGTTTGTGTTGTTGCAGGTATGGCAGGTGCTAGGCAGTATGCTGTATGCGTCCCCAAGCAGGATGATCCCTTCTTCTCCAGCAAGTGTAGCAGCCTCTCCCCGCAGAGTATGAATACGGGACCAGAAGCATTGATATGTATCCCCGAGAAGAGAAGATTCTCTCCCCCAACCAGATGTATCCTGAAGGATCGCCATCTCCTCAGCTGAGTCATACACTGAAGTGTGCGTTCATTCCCCATCACTAGGTCAATGTGCAGTTTTCTCGTAGAAGACTATTCGCAAGTGTTCAGCTTCCAATAGCACAGACTAAAGTCTCCGGCGGAATTGAGATTCTCCATAGAGTTGTACTCTCCCCTGCAAGCAGGATGACTCCTTCTTCCCCAGCCGAGTTTGCAGTTCCCCAAGAGAGCCGAGTTCTTGGAAAGCGTTCAGGCCATGATTGGTGCTCCCCAGTAGAGTGTTGAATAGCTGATGTTGTATTTCCCCACCGGAGTCGTTATCTCCAGGAAAGTTTTGTTGCGAAGGCTGTGCAGTTTGTTTCTGCGATTGATATCGTTTCCTCAACAGTTTGTGGTTTGAATATCTGGTTGAGCAGGTCCAAGTTCTTGTAGAACTTTGTTCCCCTGCAGCAGTCGACTGAAGTTCGTTTCCCCAGGCAGAATCCAATTGAGATTGGTGTGACTTCTTCTCCTCGGCAGGATGATTCCTTCCTCCACCAGAGTGGTTCTTTCTCCTTGACAGGAGGATTATCCCTTCAGCATTTATTTTGCTGATGGGGTCATAGCATTTTGCATGATTGCATAGCATTTACCCTAAATGCGTAGCATTTCCATCGTGTAGAGCATTACGCCATTGACGATCATATGCATATGAAACATGAGCTAGGGCGTTACCATTCTTGTTTTGCAGGTGTTCCTCCGCATAATGGTTTGCTCAAGATGATTCTTGAATTCCCCAGCGAAGTTGTTTACTTAAGATGATTCTTAAAATCCCCAGTGAAGTCGCCAAAGTTGGTTTCTCAAATTGATGCTTAGAGCCCCCGGCAGAGCATTTGCTCAGGATGATTCCTGAAATCTCCAGCAGAGTTATTGGTTCAGGATGATTCTTGAAGTCCCCACAGAGTTATTTGTCCAAGATGATTCTTGAAGTCCTCAGCAGAGTTGATTCCTCCAGAATGATTTATGGATCTCAGAAGCAGAGTTACTTGATAGTTCTCCAGAATCCTCAACGGAGATGTGTCATCCCCAGCAGGTTTGAACGGAGAAGTTGAAATTTCCTTTGAAGACTTATTGATGAAGTCCAACTGTGGTGTCGAAGCAGTTCTCTCAGCTGATGCGGAGTGCCTGATGGCAGAAGTTTGGGTACCCTTATTTGGTTCATGATTGACCGAGGATTCTATTCCTGACTTACTGATGAAGTCTGGCTGACGCTCGAAAGTTTCTTTGAATGCCCGACGACATAATTAACTTGATTGTTAAAAAGCTCCTAATGACCTGATGAGTCCCGAGGAATTCTTCTGCTATGACGCAGAATGCCTGACGGCATAATCCAGTTATCCCTCACCAGTTACTGAATGACCAGTGATCCTTTGATGACTTGAGGACGAAGATCTACAGCAAAATCAAATGATCATCCTGATGGGAATTTGAGATTAGACCCTTCACCGGTTATCGTGTGACCAATTCCCCAGTAGAGTTGTCGTGTAACTGTCATGCTCAGTTTCGAAGATGTTCCTACCAATCGGAGTACCGTTTATCCGTACGGTTGGCAAATCACCAGTTACCGTGTAATCGGTGATCCCTCGATGATTTGAGGATGCAATGATATTAGATAAATCAGAGAATCATCTTGACGGAGATTCAGATCAGTATTTCTCCAGCTAATTGTCGTGCAACTGCTATTTCAGTTTCCGGAGATTTGTCCCCATCAGAGTATCGTGTACTTGTGCAGTTGGCAAATTTCCGGGTTTATTGGTATTCAAACGTCTTTTACCTTGATTATTTGAGAGTCGTTCGCTTCTCACCCGGTCAGGTCCAAGCCGTTTGAATAGGGGCAGCTGTTGCACCCCAAAATTTGCCCAACATTTCTTTACCTAGCTTATGTTTCATTTCATCCACATTAGCATTATCATTTGCATTTCATTGACATGAATGCAGGAGATCAAGAGGTATGATTACCAATCAAGGGCTATACAAGACTATGAAGCCATCTAAGAAGGTTATTCAGATGTTCAAGGGTTGATATCCTTGTCAGAGAAGTTAAAGGATCCTCAGAGAGAGTGGTTGAAGCCAAGTGTGTAGGTCTCCTAACTTGAGGGTTGTGGGAAGTCATCAGATGATTCTGAAGCCATGAAGATGGACTTGAGGTCTTTAGAGAGCTCATGAGAAGTGTTGAAGATCATTTTAAGGCCTAGACAGGTCATTGTGCAAGATTAAGAAGACTCAGCCATGAGTGGTGCAACTAGGATTTGACTGGGTCAACCCTAAGTCAACTGAGGATTTGAAGGAAGTTGAGACTTAATCCAAGAACCATGTGATCATGGAGGGACACATTGAGATGTTATGAGGATGATTCCAAGGTTAACTCATCATGATTGAAGAGTTTGAGAAGTTTCAGGCTAGGGTTTCTAAGGCTTGACATTGTAAAATCCCCTAATTTGACCCTTATCTTCAAGGCAATATAGCTCAAGATGTGATTGTTATCTCATCTTTCCCCCAACATTATTGTTGTAGATCATGACCTTAGCTTTAATTTTAGTGCTATAAGTCCTTGATAGGATTTGTAAAACTCAAGTTATGGCTTTGACAAGTTACAAGTCATCTGAGGTATGTGAATTTGGAGCTTGAAAGTTGCCCAACTTGCATGAAACTTTTGCCCAAGAGGGATGATTCCTATGAACTTCTGGTCAACATGAATGTTGTTCCTTATTCTCTTAAATTTCTAGAGAGTACTAGAAGTCCTTGATAGGATTTGTAGAACTCATCTTATGGCTTTGACAAGTCAAGGGTATTTTGGACATTTGGTGATTATAGGTCATTTGTGATCATAGGCCATTTTCACCAACTTAGAGGTCTCAAATGAAATTTTGTTCAACTAGAAAGTTGCTCAAAATGGGATTTTAACCTTGACCATGCATCAAGGAGTCATTGAAATGGATCAAGGAGAGACTTGGTTCAAGAAATTTTGAAAAAGGAAGAATTAAAAGGATTAAATGACCAAAAATTCAAATAATTCATTTTGTGACCAAATGAAGCAAAATAATAGGCCAAATTGATTGGAAAAATGATTTTAGAAACAATGGCAATGTTAGAATTTTGATTTGAGTTCAAATTCATACACTTCCATTTCATTTCTTCATGATGAAGCAACATAACCAACTTGGATCATTGGCTTGCAAACAAGGAAAATAACACATCAAACTCATTCAATATCTCATGAGGAGTTGATTACAAGCATAGCCATGCCCAAAGGGAGCCAGAATGGTGACTGCCATGGATGGTATTTTGGAGAGAAATTGAAAATCCAAAATCTCATTTGGATGATTCCAGAAAGTTCTAGACAGTCCCAATCACTTCTATATAAGTCATTGAGTGGATTCAGTTCATTTTTTGGAAGGAATTGAAGCTGGTTGCAGAGAGGGAGATTGAAGTTTCATGAATGCAAGTTGAAATCGAATTTTGAGTTCAAGGAAGAATCAAGCTAAATCAAGGTGTGCAAAGGCTTCAGGAGTGAATTTGGAGTGTGTCTGCATTGTTTTGGAGGTTGAAGTGAACAAGAACACCTTCTGTTACAAGCTTGAACACAGGTTGGTGAATTTCTTGATTATGCATGATTTAGGCAGTGTTGGATAGAAATTCATATGCGGTTCGGATCCTGATGGTGAGTAGTTGGATTTAGGATGATTAATTGCTTGATTAGAGACGATTTAGGTTGGATACCATTTTCGGTTGAGATTGATATTTCATGATTCATGCGTTTTGAGGATGAATGATTGGTATGGTTGGATTGCTGGTGAAATTTTGGTCAAGATTCATTCAGGAATCGTGGCAAATGGTTGCCTGTAGAGGAAGTTAGGGTTCTGCAGGGGTGGCCGGAAAAGCCACCGTAGACGTCTGGTTCGCGGGCGCAGGTTGGGGACTTGCAGAGTTTAAATTGGAGAAGAGATAATCTCCTCCGTCCGTTTGTGTGGAAAAATTGACTTGGTCGCTTCATTCCAGCGCTCACGTTAAGCCACGTAATCCCTCTTTACAACGCAGCGTTTCACTTATTGGATTTCAGGCTTTGTTTGCTACGCTGTGTGAACCAAGAGCGCGTTTGTTCGATACCTGGCATGCACACTTTTTCTTTTAATTCCTTTTGAACTGATTTGAACTGAATGAATTCTGGCGCATGGGCCTAGTACTCAGACTGCTACTTGCACCCCATTTTTGGCCCAATCTTTGAATTGAACTGCAATGAGTTGCTATTTACCACGCGCTGCTTATTAATTTCTTTTATTTTCTTTTATTTTTCATCATTTCATATGACTTAGAAATTAATTCATAAAAAATAGGAAATTAACTCAATTAATTCCAAACTTTTTTCCCTTGATTCATGATTGAATCTAGAATATTATAGATTAAAAATATTAGGAATTCATGCATTTGTGATTTTATTTGCATTTTTTTAATATTAATTGATATTAAAATGGCCATGGTTGATACCTTGTTTTGTTGAATTTTGTTTGATCATTTGGTGATGATTCTTGCCTTGATTTTTTGTGTGTAGCTAGCATAAATATGCATGTTCCCCTAGCAATTTTCTCACATTTTTGTGATGAAATTAGGTGGTAGTTTTAAGTTGAAACTTTAGGTACTCTAGTTTTAGGGTTTAACCTTAGTACCTTATGATTTAGGTTTTATTTCTAGGACTTGGTGGATGATTCAACCCCTGGATTTTGTATGGTAGATTCATGATTGAATTAGGTTCCCATAGTTATTTTTGTAGGATTTTACAATTGGTTTTAGTATTTTAGTTAGGATTAACTTTAGTACTAGGTTTTAGGTGATCCTAACTTGCTAATTCAACTAGATTGACTTCTTTAGTTCCATTAGATTAGGGTTTTGCCTCTCTTGCTCTTGGATGATGATAAAGACAAGCTTGGGCCACTATGGAATGCTTTAAGAAGCTTGGATGTGAAGATCTCCCTTCTTTTGGTGTAGATTTGTTTAGGTGTTAAGATTACGGTCTATAGGTAGAGCTTCTAGATAGATTCTCTTCTTTCATAAACATGGAAGGTGTTGATCACTTCCATTCCTCCCTATGATGTAAGGTCCCCTTGTAAAGGCCTCATCCCTCCTTTGGTAGGATGTGTGGCTCTTCACAAGTTGGTAGAACCTTTGAGGGTTCCTTTCTTTGATGATGGAGTGCTCAGTGGTGACCTTTGGTTTTCACTCTGCTGTCTATCATCCAAACCTTGCTCTTGTTAGATGAATCTTTCTCCCTTGCTAGAGGATGGAGTTCCTTGTTGGAAGATTGAAGAGGCTAGAAGTTGCTACTTCCCAGTGTTTGAAGATTGCCATTGAAGCTGAAGCTTGAAGATCAAGAAGAACAAGTTGATACTTGTGAAGAGGACCGAATTGAGAATGAAGACAGAGCTGAAGCTTGAAAAAGATGAAAAACAAGTTGATACTTGTGTGTTTGATGCATTGAGAGCCTGAAGAAACAAGTTGATACTTGCTATTGGGATTGAAGCCTGAAGGTGGAGTCTACTTTGGAGCTGAAGCTTGAAGAAGAAGGGTAAGTTGATACTTATGTTGGATGTATTGGAAGCTTAGAGAAGCAAGTTGATACTTGCTATTAAAGATGAAAGACTTGAAGAACAGTTGAAGACTGAAGACTGAACTGATGTCAGAGGAGCTTTGCTGTGAAGTTGTCGAAGCTGTTGATTTGTTTCCTTTCCTGTCTGTTTGCTTTCTGTGCAACTGTATTGGTGTGACTTGTTTGATTTGCTTGATGCATTAGAATAAGTACATGATTAGACTGACTTAAGCTAGGAGCATGATTGCACTAGAGGTTGAGTTGCTCCCTCTGCTTGTATTTTTACTGTATGGCTTTGCTTGCTGGTATTCGGTAGAGCCCAGCTCCCTTGCCTATGTGGTTTGTGATTTTGCTTGATGGCATTTTATCTTTATTTCAGCTCTTCTGTATGATTGCAGTTATTCATATCTGGCTTGAGGTCGAGACGAGCTTGTGGAGGCTGATGCCCCACACACATTTCCTCCCTCACTTGCATTGCATGCATTTTATAGTCGTTTACTGTTTACTGTTTAGGCTGATGCTTTATCTGTTTTTGTTTACCATTGACATGATCCCCTAGGACTCTCACTTTCTTTGATAAGGAAGTGATGATAGAACTTTAGGTTGAAACCTATGCATGATAACTTCCAGGAGTTCCCTGTTTCAAACTTCAACCATAAGATGAATCCTTGGCATGACAACATCAGGACTTGATAGTCTCCCCCTAGTTGAACCTGTTCGTTCTCTCTTCTCATCTCAAAATAAATTAAAATACAGTAATAAAGGTTAATTGACGTCGTACGTTACGAGCCTTAATCTATCTGAGAAAGGATTGTTGGAGAGTTTCTTTTCGACAGTTGGGATGTTTAGTATGGTACCCTTTGGGTGACATGCGACGCATTCACTCTCAGGTCATAGTCTCTAGTGCGATATTGGTTACAAACAACAACTAAAAAACAGTTCTTCCGTAAAAGACAGAAAACAAACTTCAAGCCTTTTTGCCCCGTGGGCCCGTAATTCAAAGGAAGCTTTTCTGAAGAAAAGAGTGTCGTTAACTCCCAGTTCTACCGCAAACGGTAACACCTAAGTCTCCAAGGGTCGAGCTGCGTACATCCAACTGCTGGAACTGTTTGTTAACCATACTCGATAAAACAGATGAATCTGAATCCCCGTGTTCCGTATTATCCCGAACTACGTAAGCTCTGATCTCTCATACATGTTGAGAGTACGTAGGCACAATACTGATGTATTGGCGAGCCACCTTCCCCCATTACCCGTAGTTAGCCGAACTACGTTGACTCTGATTTCTCATTCTCTGATGAGAATACATAGGCATAAAGCGCGACGCTTTGCCGAGTCATTTTCTTTTCTTTTTTAAGCCAGCCTTGATAGGTAGATAGATAAAACCAACCCGTCAGATAAACACAACAAGCATGGATCCCATCGAGTACGATGGACGTGAGGGGTGCTAATACCTTCCCCTTGCGTAACCGACTCCCGAACCCAGACAACGGTTGCGATGACCTTGTCTTATACCTTTTCGTCAGGTTTTTCCGATCGTTTCCTTTCCCGTTTTGAGGGATAAATAACGAAAGGTGGCGACTCTTCTGTTTTGCCGGCACCTTATTTTCGCGGTAGCGACAGAAACCATCAGTAATTTCATAACAGTGATAAGAACAGGAGCTTACTAAGCATCGACGATGATGGCGTTTGAGATGACGAAAACGGATGCTCTGTCGGTTGAGCTCGCGGTGGCTGGGAATGGCTCCTTCAACGGAAAAGATGAGTCTTCTTTCTTCTCAAATTTCTAGGTTTTCGGTGTCTTCGATCGTTTTTTTTTTATCTCTTTTGAACCCTTTCTCTTTAGCCTCCTTTTATAGGTCTTGATTTGGGCCTCTCTGATTGGAATTCAATTAAGTCAGTCTTGAATGTTAATTTGGATTTCCATTCTAGGATGAATCAAGTTGGAAAACTTCCTTTTTCAAATGATTGTATTAATGATTTGTTAATTTCCTGATTTTGTAGTTCAATTGAGAATCGAATCTTCTTGGGAATATTCCTGATTGATTTTGCTAATTTGAGATTCCGTTTTGGCAGGTACAGGTAGCAATTGTTTGGGCCGAATGATGAATTAGAAGCCCAGAGGGGGGAACTTGTGTTTGATGCGTTTGGTGAGGCTTTCACGAAAAACCTTGTGACGAAGAGCAGCGGTCTCAGGTGTTTGCAGGGTAAACTTTTCAATCTCTGTCTCTATTTCTCTGGTTGTCTTCTTCGAAATGATGCGTATCTGAAACTCTTGTACTTCGGTGATGGTTTTGGTAATGCGTCCAAAATCGCCATATAGTTGCTTGAATTTTGTGATGGAAAATACTCAAGAGTGTTTGGTCTGGTTTGTTGATGAATTTCTCATTCTTCTTTTGCAGGGTCCTCTGTAGGCTTTTGTTTCTAGAAATGGCGTTCGAAATATCGGTTGTGGTCCTTGTTTTGCTCAGTATAGTATCTTCATGTTGTCCTAGTGGTGAAAGAATTTTCTGAACATCTGGTTGAATGTTAGTTTGCCCAAGAGACGAACTAGTGCCTTCCCATTCAGACTTCAGATTTTGAACTCTTTGGCCAATAATTTGGTTAAAAGCTGCCAGCGCTCGTCCACGATGCAAATGATGCTCGAGCCCAAATCCATTTTCCTCAAGTAAAGGACTATGTAGTTCTTCTTTAATATGGCGTTGGATAGTATTGGTAAGAAAAACTCTGCTCCAAAAATTAGTTCATCAAAATAGGATGGAATTTATGTGTTCTTTGTGCTCTTTCTGCTTATTCAATCAAGTTGTTCTAAGTTTCATATCCTTCACCGTGAATGCAGGTTACGGAAGTGGAAGCTGAAACTACTGGCTAGTAACAAGGGTGCATTCTTCATGTGTGCTGCTGTTTTTTCAAAGACGGGCGACACTCTTGGGGATGCGGCATGATTGTGGAGGAAACAGTTTTCCAAGTCACTGAATTTGAGTTTTAGAAGATGGTTGGGCTGTTATAAAGACGTCGTGCTTGATGCTCGGTAACTTCATGATATTGGAATAACAGTTTTGTTTCATACTTGAATTGTTTTCACAATTAACAGGCAAACATTAGGCAATACTTTGGTGATTTAACATTCATCAAGATGTTAATTGGGAGACCTGCTATACCAGAGGCAACATCACTATTTCGTAAAGAATGAGTGTTCCGCATCCGTCGTTGACTTGAGTCTTACTTCTTCTTAGATTTAGATTAAAACTTGGTATGGTTTGTGGCTGCGTTGTCGGACGCGTAGAAGTTGTCATGATTGTAACAGTTTTCGGTTTACACAGTCCAATAAATGTCAATGTAAAGTAGGTGATGGTAGCCGCTGAGAGGAGCCTTTGACTGACACTAGCAGAAGAAGTAATAGGTTTAGGAAGAGTTTTGAGATCTTCTTAAATCATGTTTTGTAAGGGTCATGACATGCCAATTTGAACAGGGTGAATCTTGTAAAGGAATAATATTCACATCATGTTTTATATTTATCCCCTGTTTGTAATGTGCCATGTATAGTATTATTATGATTGGATTTGGATACCAGCATCGAGCACTGTTACCTTAAGCTCTTACCGTGGACCACTAAAAAGTTCAAAGATAATTCCTTTTTATGAAGTTTCAAGACTGAGACCGAATGAACTCCTGTTTTTAATGCCAAACCAAATCCTCCTAAGATTCACATATAACACTGCATGGTTGGAAATAATACTCTCTTCCCATAATTTATAGTCATGCCTCATGGAAGTTTTCTATAAATTGATTTTTGTGAATATGGTTGTAACACGATTCTGGAACCTCATAATTTTAAACGAACTTAAACTTGGTATTTTAAATCCGAACTTGTAATCATGACTTGCAGTGTAAGGAACAGTGTATCTCAAATATTCACTTTGGGAGCTTCTTTCCTAAACCTCTTGGAACTAAACTCGACCTTTGCTACTTGCGTAATCAAATGTTGACACATGCATGATGCCCTTGAGAAATCTTTGTAGTTCTAATGGATGTAAAATCCTAGCCTGTCTCCACATGACCGTTCCTGATTATGAGAATAAGTATCCTCTATGTTTGAAATCATGTACCATGTACACACCTTATTAGTAGTAATAAATAAAAAACAAAAAACAAAATGAGAACGCAAAAAGAGGTGGGATTTCATGGTCAAAAATTAGGGTGCAACAATCTGCAACTGGTTCCTGTCGAACTTCTATTTTGACTTCAGTGGCTAGTTCTTCACAAGAGATTCTCACTGAATCCTTCTTGGCATTCTCAGTCCAATCCCATTCTTTAAGCTCATCTATGATCACGTCCCTACTGATCACTACCTGCTTATTCACTAAGTCGAACAACTTGTAACCTCCTATCGAATGATATCCTATCAAGATCATCTGATTCGACTTATCATCAAGCTTCCTTCTCAACTGATCTGGCACATGTCTATATGCTATAGATCCAAACACCTTCAAGTGACTGAGGCTAGGCTTGACACCAGACCAACATTCTTCTGGTGTGATTCCTTCAAGCTTCTTCGTCGGACATCTGTTCAATATATATGTTGCTGTCGAAACTGCTTCTCCCCATAATTCTTTAGGTAGATGCTTTCCATTCAACATACTTCTCACCATATTCATGATGGTTCTGTTCTTGCGTTCTGCAGTGCCATTTTGCTGTGGAGTGTAAGGTGGCACCACCTCATGCACAATCCCTTCTTTTACACATAGTGTATTGAACTCTTTCGACACATACTCTCCACCACCATCAGTCCTCAGAATTTTCAGCTTTCGGCCACTCTGTCTTTCGACCATAGACTTGAATCTGGAAAATACCTCAATCACATCACTTTTCTTCTTGATGAGGTAAGTCCACAGCTTTCGACTATAATCATCTATAAAAATGACAAAGTATCTATTGCCATCAATCGAATCCACCTGGATTGGACCACATACATCAGAGTATATGACTTCAAGTATTGCCTTCGACTTCCTTCCTGCATCCTTGCTGAAGCTATTCTTGTGTTGTTTCGAATGAACACACTCCTCACAGAATTCACTTGGAATGTCGATTTCTGGTAATCCTGAAACCATATTTCTTCTCTTCAGTTCTTTGATGTCATTAAAGTTGAGATGACCTAGTCAAAAATGCCATAACCACTCATCTCTGCTGGCTGCAGTTGCTAGACATCTGTGCTCCATCACATTGAGTCCAATCTTGAAGGTCCTATTCTGAGACATTGGAGCCTTCAAGATTAATGTACCACCTGCATCGAGAAATCTCATCATCTTGTCTTTGAAAACTACCTTGTAGTTCTTTTCGACAAGCTGCCCTATACTGAGAAAATTACTCTTCATGCCTGGTATGTACAACACATTGGAAATTGTTGACCTTTTGTCATCTTTCCTCATAATCAGAACATCACCAACACCTTCGGTTGCTAGAGTGTTATCATTTGCAAACTTCACTGTGTTCTTCGATGAGGGTTTCATGTTGACAAACCAATCTTTCCTTCCAGTCATGTGTGATGAGCATCCTGAGTCCAAGTACCACTGATCTTGGAATCTTTCTTCATCTTTTGTTGTGACCATTAGCAACGTTTCTTCTTCTTCATGTTTCGCCAGCTTTGCATCAGTCTCTTGATTTCTCTTCCTTTCTGGACAATCACTAGCATAATGACCATACTTCTGGCAATTGAAACACTGAATGTGGCTTTTGTCTGGCTTTCGACCACCACCTCTTCCTTTACCTGCAGCACCACCTCTTTGGTTGCCTTGGTTCCAAGGTTTCTTCTGATTCGACTGGTTTCCTCCTTTGTTGCCATTTCAACTACCTTTGCCTTTTCTTTCCTTTTCTGACTGCGCCTGCAAAGCCATATCTTTTGACTTTCCTGCAGCTCTCTCAGCCATCCTCTGTTCATGAGACTCAAGAGTCCCTTGAAGCTCTTCCTTCGTCAACACTGATATATTTTTCGACTCTTCTATGGCAACTACCACGTAGTCGAATTTTGGAGCCAACGATCTCAAAATCTTTGAGACAACTGCTTTCGTCGTCAGCGCTTCTCCACAAAATTTGATTTGATTCACCAACTTTGTAACTCTGGTGAAGAAATCTGTAATGCTTTCGTTGTCTTCCATCTAAAGCAACTCATAGGTTCTCTTGTGAGTTTGTAACCTCATCTCTTTCACCTTCTCTGCGCCTCCAAACGACTTTTCAAGAATCTCACATGCTTCTTTTGCTGAATCAACATCACTAACCTTTTCAAAGTTATCAGGATCGACACACTGATGAATTATAAAGAGTGCTTTATAATCCTTCTTCTTCAATTCTTTGTGCGCAGCCTTTTCCGCCTCCGTTGCGTTCTCCCCAAGCGGTGTTACTCCGTCCTTCACAAGATCCCAAAGATCTTGATAATAGAAAATCACCTTAATCTGCTTGCACCAATTCTCATAATTGTCTTTCTTGAGAATTGGCAGGATCGCTGGAAAGTTTCCGTTCGGATAGTTCATCGCCATCACTATCTTCCTTCCTTGAATCTCTCAACCAGGCTCTGATACCAGATGTTGGAAATTCACCTCACACCCTATGAAGAATTCCCTTCAATCTTGATCTCAAGATTGATGAACAAACCCACAATATGATAGTAATGGTAATAACAAGTAATTATCAAGAACAACAAAAGAAAAGAAGAACAAACAAGAAAGAGAAGAATGAGAGAAGAAATATTTGGAGAAAATTATTACCCACAAACTGTGGGATTTCTGATTGCTTATAGAAATTTCACTTGCTAAAACTGCAACTGTGAAATCTGTTCTATGTTGTGTTTGAATACAAAGCAAGGCACCCTATTTATAGTTTTAGGTTTACAAAAGCTCAAAACATAAAAGGCCCAAAATATTCAAATCTAATCATATCAAATCAAATATGTTTACACTATGAATTATATTTAACAAATACAATATTGCTTAAAGTTCAAACTAATGTTTTTGGGGAGCCAAATTAATCTCCATAACCAAATCAATGTTGCAATATTTATAACTAAATAGTTCAATCTTAACGACAAATTATGCTATTAGATAAGTTATTTTCATTGTTATGTATCATAATGCAAGCTAGATTTGCAATATGATGCAAGAATTTCACATTATTAGAAGCATGGAATGCTATAAAAAAATATTAATGAATAAAGTTTACATTACCGCGATATTCAAGAAAACAAAAGTGTTGGGGCGACGAAGAAGACGAAAGGGTCGCGACGGTGAGAAGACGAAAGCGTCGCGGTGGCGGTGAGAATATGATGTACAGAAAGAAGGATCAAAATCAAAATTTCTTTTTTTTCTTCAACTGAAGCATCAAAATTAAAATTCAATCAAACATTAACATCAGTAACTTTTAACCAAATACAAACACCAGTAAAACTCAAAACAAGAGATTCATAAAAACCTAATTGCTGAGGAATTTGACCGCGGCGAGACGGTGAGGAAGTTGGAAGATTTGTGCAGTTGGAGAGGAAAGGTGAAATGGTGTTGTGGAGAGAGAGGTTGTTGAGGGAGAGTTTGTAGAGCCGGTGAAATGTTGCAGATTGCGTCGTTGGAGATTCGAGATTGTGTCGTTGGAGGGAGAGGTTTGTTCGTTCCAGTTGTTGAGGGAGAGTAAGATTCGCCCGAGTAATGATATGCTTAATTCGTGTAATAGGGTTTTAAGTAGTTTTTACATCGGTTGGCATGTGGGCCGATGTAAAATCCTTTCACGGAGACCAATTTACATCAGTTGCAATTTATGGCCAGATGTGAAATGTGAAATCCATTATTAATTATTTTTTCATTGAGAATTTTTTACATCGGGCACAAATTAAGGACCGATGTGAAATCCTTTCTTATTATTTTTTCATAGAAAACTTTTCACATCGGTTGCTATTGCAGACCCGGTGTGAAATCCTTTATAACAAATCTTCACATTATTTTCAAAACTGCCACCTTTTTTTTTTCATCAGTGAACTTTTCACATCGGGTGCAAATACAGGCCCGATGTGAAATCCTGTATAACAAAATTTCTTATTATTTACAAAACTGTCACCTTGTTATTTTTCACATCAGTAGAAATATATGTCTGATGTAAAATTCTTAAATCAAATATTTTTTACTTCGTATTGTTATCAAATCTGATGTAAAATCCTTTGACAAATAGTTTTCACATCATATATCTTAAAATTTGATGTAAAATTATTTAACCAAATGTCTTATTTTTAGTAGTGATTTCTAGTGAGAACCAGTTGGAACTACTCTCCCAGCCCGTAATTGGGAAGACTCTATCTCAAGAGCCCTAACCCGTAACTAGGAAGACTCTGCCTCAACAACCCTAGTCCGGGATGATTCTCTATCAGTGGGTCTGCCGGCAATATTGTCGTCCTTTTCCTTGGTCTTCAATGCAAAATAGAAAAATACAAAAAAAAAAAAAAAATCAATGAAAACACCACCAATTTAGAAATTTCTGGAATTTTTCATATATTACCGAAAATTCAGAAATTCCAGGTACTAAATTAAAAAAAATGAACTACTGGCATTTCCATAATTTTCAATAAAATTTTTACATTTTGAATTATCGGAATTTTTAAATTCTCGATAAAAGAGTATGTGTAAATACCATAAATTACGAGATTTCGGGTATAAACTCATAAATATATAACAACATTTCTAAAATTTCAAATTTTCAGTAAAAACTCATGAACTTTAAGAAAAATCTTACTTTTTACTAAATTTTTAATACGAAACTTGCAATTTTCGATATCATTCATAAACTTTTGAAAAGTGCAAAATTTTTGAATATATTTAAAAAAATATTTTAAAATGTGTGAAGAATAATATAATCAATTCGTTCAAAGTGATAAATGTCATAGTTAATTTAAGTTAAATTCTCCCAATAACTTTGTAAAATCTACCCTTTTTTATTGCTAGGACATAACTCCAGGTTTGCGAGTGTACCTTTTTAGTTGATCACGGGTTCATGAAAATATGCCGTTAAAATGGCAATGAAAAGGGAACACATCTCCATCACAGACTCACAGTGTGAACACATACATCGAAAGAAGACGAATTAGAGCTAAATAATTATTGAGCAACTTGGATATGAATGATTATAATTTAAACCAGTAGGGTTAGAGAATAATATATGATTGTTTGATGATTTGAATGTTGATCTATAGCAAAAACACAGAAACTAGAAATGAGGGACCATGCATAAGAATGTAGCCCGTGACCGACATCTCGTGCAAATACTGCCAAAACTTTCCAGCTCTATCAATTTATATTCACCGCAAATATCTCCATACAAATCCACAATTGATCACGAGCATGCAAACTTTTTATTCCTATATCTAACTACTTCAACTAAAAGGATGTTGTTGTAATTTAACAACATTCTATCATCACTCTCGTCTCAACCATATATATAAGAGCCTCAAGCTATTTCATGCATGCAAACAAATTAGTCTAACCACCTTAAACCAACCATGGACGTTAAACTGGTTACTGTGTTAACACTTTGCTATGTAGTTTACATATGCAAGAGTAACGCTATTGATCCATGTGCATCTCAACCAGATAACTCTGACCTTAACGTGATTCCCATGTATGGAAAATGCTCGCCATTCAACCCACCCAAAGCAGATTCATGGGACAACAGAATCATAAACATGGCCTCCAAAGACCCAGCTCGAATGAGCTACTTATCCACATTAATAGCCCAAAAAACCACCTCTTCTTCTCCGATCGCTTCGGGCCAGGCATTTAACATTGGGAACTACGTTGTCCGTGTCAAAATCGGAACACCGGGTCAACTTCTCTTCATGGTCCTTGACACAAGTACCGACGAGGCTTTTGTCCCTTCCTCCGGCTGCACTGGTTGTTCCGCCACAACATTCTCCCCGAACTCCTCCACTAGTTATGTCCCATTGGATTGCTCCGTTCCACAATGCGGTCAGGTCCGTGGGCTTTCATGCCCAGCCACTAGCCCCGGCGCGTGTTTATTCAACCAATCTTACGCGGGTTCTTCTTTCTCTGCTACACTCGTTCAAGATTCTCTTAGATTAGCTAACGATGTTATCAGTAACTACTCTTTTGGAAGCATTAACGCTATCTCTGGTGCTTCGATTCCAGCTCAAGGGCTTTTGGGCTTGGGCCGTGGCCCGTTATCTTTATTATCTCAATCCGGATCAATTTACTCCGGTGTTTTCTCTTACTGTCTTCCAAGTTTTAAATCTAGCTATTTTTCGGGTTCACTTAAACTTGGACCCGTGGGCCAACCCAAAAGCATTCGAACCACACCACTTCTTCGTAATCCTCACCGTCCATCTCTCTACTATGTCAATTTTACCGGAATCAGTGTGGGTCGAGTAAATGTTCCTTTACCCAACCAACATTTATCCTTCGACCCAACCACCGGTTCCGGAACCATAATTGACTCGGGTACCGTCATAACCCGTTTTGTGGAACCTATTTACAATGCAATTAGAGATGAGTTTAGGAAACAAGTGACAGGACCATTTTCAAGCTTAGGAGCATTCGACACGTGTTTTGTGAAAACATATGAAACATTAGCACCAGCTGTTACGTTGCATTTCACAGATTTGGATCTGAAATTGCCAATGGAGAATAGTTTGATTCATAGCAGTTCAGGTTCGTTGGCTTGTCTTGCAATGGCTGCTGCACCGAGTAATGTGAACTCTGTGTTGAACGTGATTGCTAATTTTCAACAACAGAATTTGAGGGTTTTGTTTGATACAGTGAATAATAAGGTTGGTATTGCCCGTGAGGTTTGTAACTAGGTAAGCTATACCTATTTGTAATTTAGTTTTGATGTTTTTCTTGTTGTGGCTAAGATGAATAAGGTTCACATGTTGTGTGTTTATTAGTGTGAGTGTGATCGTTACTCTCAAAGGAGAATAGTCATTTTGATTACACAGTTTAGTATTTTGTATTTTAAAAAGCTTAACGCGAAATTAATTGATATATCAATTTTGTTTTTATGGAATGTATACACTACAATTAGATCTATTCAATAACAAAAAATCTAAACTAAAAGCGACTCGTGTAGTCCTTTATATTCATTTAAGAACGGAAATAAGGAACATGGAATCCAGCTTGCTATTTTTGTCTTTAAGATAAAGGGATTGCACTCGTGATGTTGATTGATTAATCAATTGTTAATTCGATTTACATGCGTCAGGTAAATAATTTTAAACGGCTGTCCAATAAAAAGCCATTAATCTACTAAATGATCTAAGAGCATCTCCAATGGTGCAATTCATTTTTAGGTTTTTTGTGGGACTCACTCTTTTAAAGCAACTCATTCAATTTTTACTCCAATGGTGCAACTTTAAAGAATCCATATTGGGTCTCACCACTTTACTTAAAAAATATTATTTATATTAAATTTATTTTATTTAAAATTATAATTTAAATATTTAAATTTTAATTAAAATGATAATTAAAATAATAAATAAAATTTTATATCAAATTATAGTTTTTATATTATAAAATTAATATTTTAATATAAGAACCATTGAAGAACCGTTGCATATTTAAGAACTTTTCCATCTTGAAAACAACAAATATGAGTGTCATGTTGGCAAACTCACTCTAAGAACTCCCATTGGAGTTGGTCTAAGTTGTTTTTAAAATGTCAGAATAATTTGGAGGAGGAATGCAAGTCTTTATTCATGGATAGTGTAAAATTATTTTACACTATTTTTTTTTATTGAAAATATTATTATATTTGTAATTGTGTCGAAGTCATAATAGTGTGTTTGCATTAGACAAGTGTTAAAAGATGTTTTAGTATGAGTTGAAATAGCATGCGTCGAACGGAGTCTGTATTTGTTATATTTGACAGAAAGTTAAATATAGCATGTCGAAGCATGCAATCGAAGTATATAATTGTCGAAGGAGTCGACAAAGTCAAAATAGTTAATTTAGCTTAGTTTTAGTTGAGTCAATTATTTTTGTGATTACTTAAAGTGCAAGTAATCTCTTTTAAATATATAGGAGCTATATTTCATTTGTAACAACTTTTGCACTGGGTAAATTTTGAAATCACAGTTGTGATTTAACACATTATAGCAACACTTTAACTGTAGTTTGTACAACAATATACATTAATTTTTTCTTCTAGAATTTCTCTTTTCTCTTACTTTCAATTGTATTGTTTTTTCTTTCAATTCTCTATATAGTGTAGAATCATCTTGCAACCATGGTGTGGTTGTTTCACTTGAGTAAAGGGTGAAGAACAAGAGGTGTGATCAATCGAAAAGATTGATTCTTTTTCATCAAGATTGATTCAATTAACTTTAAGATTGGAGTTTTCGCAACATCTAGTATATAGAGCATTGGTTGTGTGATCTTTGGGACACATTGAATCACGATGAATCATCCGAAAGAGCATTTTACGACGAATCTTCTAATCTAGAATAGTAAGAATTATGAAAATTGATGTAAGCAAATGAATGTTGTTTTCTTTTATCAAGACCTTTGGAGTCTTGTGAAGAATGTGGTAACACCAATTAGAGAGAGTGTTATGGATGAACAGAAAGTTGCACACAAAGATATGAAGAAGAAAGATTATAAGGCTCTCTTTATAATCCATCAATATGTTGATCCAGATAACTTTGTGAAAATTGGTGATGTAGATTCAGCAAAGGAAATATGGAATTGTTACCTTGGATTTTTTACTTAATTATAAGTGGTAAGTATTAATAAGACAACATTAAGTATACCACGTGGGAAGTCAAGGTAAAGTGGAGTTAAACGGAGTTTAAGCTAACTCAAGGTTAAGGATCACCCGTGATGACGCCGACCAAAGAAGCGGTAGGTCGAAGGATGTTGAAGATGTTCAAGGACCTAGTAAAATTGAGTACTATGATATGTTGGCTAAGGTTGGAGTTCATCATTACAATGGAAATAATGTCGACTTGGGTACTGCATGTGGAAAGTACTACAGAGTGTGTTGTCATAGCATGATCGACCCTAAGGACTTCGACGTAGAAAGTCATTTCCTGATGACCAGTAAAAGTAGTTAAGATATTTGAATGGTGATAAAAGAGCGGGAACTGGTTTAAAACATACAGTTACTCGAAGACACGTGGAGGCTCGTCGGAAGAAACCACTGCATGGGACTAAAACATGTCGTGATAGGGTTAGTCGACCGCTCTTAGGTAGTTATTTTAGAGCAGTATATATAGAGACTCATGTTCATTTGGCGAAGGGTCCGCAATTATACTCATATTTCTGTAAACTCAAAGTATTTGCGTATTTGAGAAACGAGTAAGGAAAATGTACGTATGTGTTCCACCATTTATCAATTTCAAGTCTTTTTACATTCAAGTATTTTTTTTGCATTGGGTTACTTTTCGATTTCACTTTACAATTCACACTTTTACTTCGTCTTGCACTTCGATTTAAGCATTTATTTTAAAAATTATATTCTCAAACCTCGTTTCAAAGTGATTAGAAACCTTCTTCAAATCATTACTCTTCAATCTCCACAATAAAAATGTTGTTCATAGTGTTGCCTCTTAATTTCGACGCCTGAATAAAGTTAAAAATAAAAGATAGAGTTTTCCGAGGAAATCTAATTACTTCGACTAAAACTATGTTTTATGGCATAAGAGTCGAAGACGGGTTTTCGCCAGGAGGTTCTATGTTGTGGACTTAGAGATATTCCTCAATAATCAAAAGACCTAATTCGACAGAAGCATTGTTCAGGGGCGTTTCGACGAGAGTTCATTTGAATTCAAATAAAATAGGGAAAGTCCGTTTTGAGAAAGACACGTGGAGCATCCCTGTGGTTCGAAGGTATGCGTAGTGACACTTGTCTTGATCTTACTTGTTAGCCGTTAATAGCAGTTATGTTTGATGGTTATAAATAACAGGTCTTAGTATTAAGATGTGTGTGTTCAATTGTGTACAAAATCTCCATTTACTCTAAGTATATGTGTGATTGAGAGAAACGAGTCGTTAGAATGTACGTTGACTAAACACCAGTTTTATTTCAATGCAATTTAACACTTCTTTTACTTAAAAGTTTGCTTTTCTTTATGCAAGTTATTATCCTTGTCATTTATCAGCATTTTACTTCTTTTTGCCATTACTTAAATTCATTCATACTTGAAATAAGTTGCCTTACCATGGAACTCGTCGAAGTGTTCATAATTTTCATTTAGTTCATTTAAAAGACCAATTAGCACATGTCTTAGGATTTGTATGGTCGATCCTGCAAGCAACACAGATCTTTTTCGATTTGTTAGACCAGCGATTGTTCACCAATTTTCATGGCGAGCAAATTGGCACCCCAGTGGGACAGTGCTAAGCGGTTACGAAAATCATTTTTAAGAAAATTCTCTTTGGAAAAGAAACTTTATTAGTTCTGTGGTAAAAAAGTTTTCTTTTGAGGGAAAAACTTCGTTGCATGTTATCGAGAAGTGGTAAGGTAGCCAATATTAACGAAGATAGACCAAAAAGGAGATATAGGAGGAAAATGGCGACGAATCTAAACCAGTCGAATAATCCTCAGGATGTCTCGAATGACAATGTAGAACAACCCATAGGAGCTTCGACAGGGGGACCAATGGTCTCAGCATCTGTTTCTGAGGCAATACCTTCTATGGGAAGTTCGATGCCCACACATTCGATTTCCCACACGCAACCTATTCTGACTTACATTGGGCTAAGGGGTCCTCCACAGACCCCACTACCATTAGGGACGTCGACATATAGAGGCATTTCTCCCCCGGGATTTTCAATGCCTTTGTCGCGAGACCCTTCCTATGGAATGCCAACTTCATTGATGGAAAATCTACAAAATGCCTCTCCGTAATACACAAAACTTTATGACTTCCCCATTATAGGGATCTGGTATAAGGGTAAATATGGGTCAAAATAGCCAGAATTTAGGTATAGGGTATTCATCCCAGATGCCAGGTTTGACGACTAATTCTGCATCTTATTTGAGACAACAAATGGATGAAAGTAACCATCAAACGGTTCAGATGATGTCTCAAACTATGGGGGAAATCTTTCAGCCCCTCATCCGGAACACTACGCAAGTTAATCAGTAATTGGCAGTGCAAATGACGCGTATGGTGGAATGTTTAGGTGTACCAAATCCCCCTCGATAACCACCGAGGGAGTATTTTATAGAAAATCAATGAGTAGTCTTCGACGAAGGCAACACCATCAATCAAATTCCACAAAACCAAGCCCAGACAAATAAAAATAACCAGGGAATGGTCGAACAAACTAGAATCGAACCTCTTAGGAATCAACCACAAGTTCCTAGAGAGGAAGAACTAAGGGTAATGTTGTTAAATAGGAACCAGGATGCTAAAAACGTCGTACAACAGGTTCGACGTAACAATCTAGCAGCAGACAATAACTTGGCTACCATGGTCGAAAGAATCATGGCATGTAACAGATTAAATATTGGCCTTCGACGGCCAAATTACACGTCACCATTGTCGGAATATATCCTCCAGGTAGACTTGCCCCCAAGAAAAAAAGTCCCCAAGTTTACTAAATTTTCTAGGGATACTACTGAGTCTACTGTCGAACACGTGGCTAGGTATCTGATAGAAGCGGGAGACATTTCGAACGATGAGAATCTTAGGGTCAAGTACTTCCCAATTTATCTTACAAAAAATGCTTTTACCTGGTTCACAACTTTACCCCCAAATTTAATTCACACTTAGGCCCAGTTACAACGTCTATTTCATGAACAATTTTATATGGGGCAGACAAAGATTAGTCTGAAGGAATTGGCTAGCATAAAATGAAAGTTTACTAAGTCAATTGATGATTATTTAAATAGATTTCGACTCCTCAAGGAAAGGTGATTCACGCAAATACCAGAGCATGAGTTAGTCAAAATAGCTGCTGGTGGCCTAGATTATTTCATCGGAAAGAAATTAGACACTCAGTACCTAAGGGATATGGCTCAGTTGGCCGATAGAGTTCGACAGTTGGAATGTTTGAGAGAAGAGAAAGTGAGGGTAAATAAGAATAAAAGGATAACCTATGTCGATTTCGATGAAGACGACGAAGAACCATGCCATGAGTCTATAAGTTTCAACGAAAGTGAAATAGATCTCGCCGAATTAAAAAAGGGTTCACCCTATTCTTGCAAGGTGTTAACACCTTCAAATGGGAAAAACCCTACTGAGTCAGATAAGAATGATAGGTTCCCTAAGAGAACTTATACATTCGATGTCACCAAGTGTGATGAAATCTTCAATTTACTAGTTAAAGATGGGCAAATGATAGTACCTCCTGGTGCTAAGATACCCCCTTTAAATCAAAGAAAGAAAAGAGGATTTTGCAAATACCATAACTTTTTGGGTCATAAAACCTCTCAATGTTTTCTTTTCAGGGATCTTGTACAAAATGCTATCCTGGAGGGGAGATTGATATTTGGAGAGAAGCTCAAAAGCCTGACAAAGATGGATGTTGAGCCTCAACAAATCGCTAACGCGCACTATACTGAGCCTAAAGAGGTTAATGTGGTCGAGGTCACTCAGGGTCTCGACAGTGCTGTCAACATGGAGGAAGTCAACTTCCTTAATAAAGTTGTTCTGGTTCGAGTCACTAAAGAACTTGAACGAAATTTTTTAACGGATTTTGTTCAGGAAGCACCTAAAATTTTCACCCAGGAGACAACTGATGGTTCCAACAACAAAGTCACTGATGATTTTGCTAAAGGGGTTGCTGAAGACTCTAACCAAATGATAGTAACAAAGGAAACTGCTGACAGTTTCATTCGAATGGATAAGGCTACTGATGGCTTTCAGATGTAGTTTTGCAAGTTAGACATCTATGATGGTGTCGATATGGACATTAACATGGTGGAGGTTTCACAGGAAACTCCAATGGAGGTCGACCGAGAGTGTCGACAAGAGGAATAAAATAAAGTGGCCTACCCGAAGAAGGAAGAAAGCCTTATCGACTTTCTTCACGGGTGCCAAAATAAAAAGTCTAAGGTAATGCTGCGCCTCAGGTGCAGTGTCGTGTTCGACAAAAAAGCGGCATGTAACATAGAGGGTGTCAGAAAAGCAAAAGAGAGGCATGAGCAAAGGGGCTCTTATGACAATTGTGGTTTCGACCCACGAAGATCCGCTTATAGGAAGGATGAAACTAGACCAAGATTGCCTGGGGTTAGGCCATCCACATTCAAATCCACACCAGAAACTTCCAAAGGAAGTTGGATAAGGCCAGCTGAGGGCAAACAGCCGGGACAAAAAAAATGGCAAAAATTCGACGTCGACAGAGGCTCATCGATAGCCTACCGTAAGGAGTTCGAAGCTTCGAAAAAGATGGCATATGTCTCAGAAAATTACAAGGGAAAGAATCCAATGTCTCGATCTCAATGGAAAAGAGAAAAATGTAGGAGAAAAGCCCAAAGAGAGGCTGAAGCTAAGCCTGAGACCAGTACTAACCTGCCTTCTATGAAATAAAAAGATGATGAACTAAAGCCTTTTGACAAATTTCCCGTAGGGAGGAAACTATTTGCTACCCAAGGGAAGGAGGCTAAGGAGAGGCACGATCGAGAAGAAGATGAAATGCTTACAGATAACTTTGACTCTGGGTCAGAGGATTCTTTAGATATCATAGTAAACGTGGTATCAGTTCTACATAGGGAATTCGACCAAATCACTGAGGTCGAAGATCTAGATATGTATACAGAAGCGGAAATGGCGGCACATAAACCAGTGTGCTACTATGTCATGAACAATGGGTGCATCGAAGAGCAGAATGAATTCTTATAACGACCAGACGAGGCAATGAAAAGTCATCTTAAGCCTTTATTCATCACAGGAAAGGTGGAAATTGTCGTTAGATTATTATTTAAATTAAATAAATTTTTAAATTAAATAAATATTTAAATTAAATATTAACTCAAATAACAATTTAATCAGGATTATATATTTTATATTATTCTATCTTATTACAAAATAATTAATATGCAAATTATCTGCAATAATTCAAATAATAATATTTTAATTACCTGCTCTCTGATCTCATAACTTCGGTAATTAGTAAATTACCAATTTACAGCTACGCTCCAAAAATAACAAAATTCAATATAATAAACAAATCACACGAATACAAAAATAAAATACTCTAATTATAAGTTAGGGTGTTACACTCAACTTAAAGGTTTTGCTTAGGAGATTCAACTTAGATTTTTGAATATGGGTTTATGACTAAATCATTTTTCTCTTTACAAAACCCCGTGCTTGAGAGACTATGTACTAGTATATTTTCAAAGAACATATATGAGACAACACAAGATGTATCAAGGGCGGGTGAATAAGATCCATCGCTTAGAGCAGGGCTATTAGTCATCTGTTTATCATAATGTGGGCCCATTTATCACATCATGCCCATTGTGTGCTACACTCACTTATGAAAATGTGGGGAATGACGTGTATTTATCACATATCGGTAATTAGGGGTGGAAATAGGCTGGGCCGAGTTAGGCTTTGCCAAGCCTAAGCCTGGCCTGACAAAAAACTGAAGCCTAAGCTTGACCTGTAGTCTGTCGTAGGCTTATTTTTAGGCCTGAGTCTGTTATTTTAAATAGACTAACAAACTAAAAAAACTAATGAGACTAAGATTTTGTTTACATTGACTTATTTTAACTTACCTATTAGCATAAGTTTTGTGAGATTATTTGTTCAAGATAACTTATGAAAATAACTTATTACATTGTTCATAAAGGGGTTTCCATCTTATTTTCATAAGTTTTTCGAGATAACCAATTTTTATTTATGTATTTTAATTCAAGGTACAAAACGTAACATAATGATAATAAAAAAATTATTCATATTTATTTAAATAGGTCGGTATGTTAGGCTTAAAAGGTTTTTTTTTTTCATGTTCTTAGGCAGCCTTTTTAACTAAATAGGCTTATAAAAGTCCAGGCCTTTTCTATTTTAAAAAATATGTTTGGTCTGGTCTGAACCTGTGTAGGATAGGTCCATAGGCTCCTATTATCGGTCTGACATATTTTCACCCCTATCGGTAATAGAGGAAGTCAAAGAAGGAAGCCAAATTCTCCAAAATCATATTGGAAATAACAGCTCCACACCCCGCGCTCCTTAAAAAGAAGAATAATCTAATTGTTTTCTTGGGTCTGAAGATTCAAGTTCAATGAAGTTAAGTTGAGAGGGACATTCAATTTACTCAACAATCATCTATATATCAAGCTTCTCAACATTTATACTTGAATTTGTTCTAACACCGCAATCACCCTAAAACTCTCTCACATCCCTTCATAATTAAGGGTTGTCAATTATTATAAGGACACTTATAAATAAACTACCTTTTTTTAAAACAAAGTCTAAATGTTAAAATATTTTATATGATATTAAATTGTTTATTAAAAAATACTTATTAAGTTGTGATATATTTCATCATTATATTTGATTATAAACAGATTTATTGATAAACTTATTTACATGTTTTACTATATCATATTTTTATATCATTTAAATTTTTTTTATAGACAGCGTTAATAGTCATTGATTCGGATTTTAAAATACTTTTCATTATTCAAAGTTCAAACAAGGGAATATGTATTTCACCTATTTTATAGGTGTTCCACGAAGAAATTTCAAATATTCTTCAATCTATTAATTATCAATCACTAAATATTCTATTTAATAATTCAATCATCCATTTAACAAAATATACCCCATTCATTCATTATTATATTTTTAATGCATTATGCATGTACCAATTTTTTTATTAATTTTGTCTGACTTATTACTTTTTAAATAATTTTTATTTCATATTTTAACACTTTTTTTCTTTCTTATGATGACTATATGGATGCATTAGGTAAATTCATATTTCTTTTAAATAATTTAAAATATATTTTTTTATTAAACGTTCAAAGTATATTTTTTATATTTTGTTATTAATAAATATCTAGCTCATCTGATATTTGCATATTTTCTTGTTAAATTAGGAATGTGAATTTGTTGATCCAAAGTCTAACACCTATCGACATTTATTTATAAGTTATTATTTTATTAGTGTAAATAATTTTTTGATAATTATAAATTAATAATTTTTTAAAACAAATCTAGATATTATTATATTTTAAATAAAATTAAATTATTTATGAAAATTATTTATAAAATCATATTTAATCGTTATATTTAATTAGAAATAATTTTTTTTTGGTACACTTATTTATGTTTTTATTATATAATTTATATGTCAAAAATTTGCATTTTAAAAAAACTTATCAATTCGGTTAAGAGTCATTCATTCGAGTTTTAAAATATTTTTTATTAGCGAACAAAAAAATACGGGTTTTCCACGCATTTTATAGCTCAGGTGCATAGAAATCTCAAATATTCATTAATTTAATAACAATTCATTAAATATTCTATTGAATAATTCAATCCATCTATTTCACATAAAATATATCCAATTTGTTCACTATCATATTTTTAATGCATACACATCAATCCAATCTTAAATTTTTGTTTTTGTTTGATCATTACTTTTCTAAATAGGTTTTATTTCACATTTAAAAACAATTTTTTTCTTTTGATGAGTATATGGATTCATTAGGTGAAATCATAATTTTTTTTAATTAAAAAATATAAATTATATTTTTTATCAAAAAATAAAACATATATTTGATTACATGCTCAAAAGCTATTTTAAATATTGTATTAGTAAATATCTAGCTCAAATATTTGTTTGTTGGATCAGATGAATGTGAGTTATTGATCCAGGTTCAATTATTAACAACAATTTTTTTGTAATTTATTGTATTGAATTAATGTAAATAAATTATTGATATTTATAAATCAATAATTTAAAAAATGTTTAAACATTAAACTATTTTGAATAATATAAAATTTATTGTAAAAAATAATTATTAAACAGTTTTGTTTGACTTATGATTTTTTAAATAGTTTTTATTTCAGTTTTTAAAATTTTATTTTTCTTTTAATGAGTAAATGGAAGCTATAGGTGAAATCATATTTTTTATATTAAATTTATAATAAAAAAAATTTTACATGATCAAAGTATATTTTAGGCAAAATAACATTTTTCGTCCCTTAACTTTATCTCGGGGTCCAGTTTTGTCCCTTATCTTTAAAAAGTGTCAAGTTGGTCATTAAACTTTTAAAATGGTGTCACGTTTATCCTTCTGTTTGTTGTCGTTAGTCAAACTTTGAAAAAAATGTCATGTTTGTCCAGGTGGAGCTGTTGACGTGGATATGAAATGTCTTAAAGGAAGATAAAACAATACAACGCTTCAAGGTTTGCAAAAAATGCCACGTTTGTTGACGTTTCCATTACCCAGAAGAAGGCATGATACAACGCTTGGAGAATTCATTGAATCATTGAAGACGATTCAAGGTTTGCAGATGCGAAGATTCAAGACGTGAAGGATTGAGGGCGGAGGATTGAAGACGATTCAAGGAGACATAATCAAAAGGTTAGTTCATTTATCTTTGTTTTAGGGTTTTCTGCTAGTGGTTCAGATTTAGGGTTTATGTAAATTTGTTAGTGTAAACTCTAATTATTTAGATGATATGATTAGGTGTCATGGATGAATACATAACTCTCAAAATTCATCATAGTGGTGAGTTCACAGATGAAGATCGTAGTGCATATGAGAATGAAGTAGTAGATGATTTGAGAGTAGATGTAGACAGATGGAGTTATTTTGAGCTAGTTGGTGTATTGAAAGACTTAGGTTATAGGGAGTTTGAAACAATATTTTACAAGGACCCTCAATTTGGGATGAATCCACTTGTTGATGACAATGGTGCTTTAGAAATTGCAGATCTGTATAGGGTGCACCAAAATATTGATATTTATATTGAACACACCTTGCCTCAACCTGACTACTGTGATGTTGTTGTTGATGAAGTTGATGAGGACCCTGCTGAAATTGTAGATGAGGTAGAGGAGTTACTTAGTCAATTGCATGATGAAGTTGAACAAACCACTGTTGGGTTGGAGGAAGGTGATATTAGAGTTGATGAAGCCACTGTTGGGTTGGAGGAAGGTGGTGTTAGAGTTGATGAAGCCACTGCTGGGTTGGAGGAAGGTAATGTTGGAGTTGATTAAGGGAATCATGCAGTGGATGAACATATTGTTGGATTTGAACAAGGGAATCCTACATGGGAAGAAGGTAATATTGGAGTTGAAAAAGGGAATCGTGCAGGGGAATAAGGTAATGTTGGAGTTGAAAAAGGGAATCCTGTAGAGGAAGAAGGCAATGTTAGAGTTGAAAAAGGTAAAGTTGCAGTGTATGATGACTTAAGTTTATCATCTGATGATAGTGAAGATGAGGACTACAATTACGATAGCGCACAAGATGTTGCTTTTGAGGATGAGTCTGATGGGTGTGATGAGATTGAGGAGGATGAACTTGATACCCTAGTTGGTCATGAAAATGATGGTAAAGGGAGTGACAATGACAGTGAGAACATGCAAAGTGGTTGTGACAGTGATGATAGCAGTGGAGTTCTAAGAAAAAAACATCCAATTTTCAGACAGCCAAAAGACATGTCAGATTACAAGTGGGATGTGGGAATGTACTTTAGTTCAAAGGGTGATTTTAGGGAAGCAATACCAACTTATGCTGTGCAAAATGGTAGAGACCTAAGGTTTGTAAAAAATGACAGAGTTAGGGTAAGGGTTAGATGTAAAGTTGGTTGTGAGTGGGAGGCTTATTGTAGCAAGTTGTCAAATGAAGACACTTGACAACTCAGGAAAGTAATTGACAAACACAGTTGTAGTAGAGAGTATAATGTGAAGCTGATTAGTACAAAGTGGTTGAGTAAAAGAATTTAGAATAGCTTGAAAAACAATACAAGGTTGAGTATAAAAGATATCAAGGAGAAGTCATAAAAAAAGTGAAATATCGGGGTCAACAAAACCAAAGCTATAAGAGCAAGATTTGCAGCTAGAGACTATGTTAATGGTTCCTTTTTGGGAGATTACACAAGGGTCTATGACTATTATCATGAACTGTTAAGAGTCAATCCAGGGTCAAAAGTTAAGCTCAATGTTGAGACTGTACAAGTAGGTGTTGAGGATGAAAGACCATATTTTAGAAGGCTTTACATATGTTATGTTGCGTGTAAGGAAAGCTTTAAGTTGTGCAAGCATGTAATAGGTCTAGATGGGTGTTTTCTTAAGGGGTTGTGTGGAGGGAAGATTCTAGCTGCCATTGGGAGGGATCCTAATGATCAGATGCTTCCCATAGCATATGAAATTATGGAGAGTGAAAACAAGGATAATTGGAGTTGATTTTTAGAGCTGTTAATTGATGACCTTGGAGGCAAAGATGAATGTCTGACTTACACCTTCATCTCAAACCAACAAAAGGCAGGTTTTTCATTTATTCTTATGGTTTTATGTGTTTATGTTATGTTATTCCTGCTATGCGATATTGTAATGCTACATTGTATGTTATTGCAGGGTCTGCTACCTACTATGGATGAAGAAACTTTAGTTGTGGAACATGTGTATTCAGTTATGTTAAAAACTCTAGTTGTGGAATGTATTACAATGTTTATATATTATGTTGTTGTTGTGGAACATGTGTGTCAGTTGTGTTAAAAGTATAACCTAACTATCATGAACAAGTTTATGTATTATGCTGTTGGTTTGGAACATGTGTATCAGTTGCGGAATAAGTCTATTTTGTGGAATGTATTACAAGTTTATATATCATGTTGTTGTTGTTGTTTATGTATCCCGCTGTCATGAACTTTATGTTAAAAGCATAACCAACTTATAGGCATTATGAAATGAACCTAAAATCAGAACATGTCATGAACTTTATGTATTATGAAATGGACCTGTCATGAACTTTATATTACTACGATCATGTCTAATGTGGTGTAAAAATGCAGACTAAATTAACAGACCAACTTTGACAGGTCTATAACAGACCAAGTAAACATAAAAACATAACATACCAAATATATCATTGACATACCAAATTAACATAATCTTTAACTGTTGGTTATGCTTTGACAGACCAAATTAAAGACACTTTGACATGATATTTATCAATGCATACCAAGTAAACATTATCTTTAACTGTTATATTCATGTGGAACTAATACAATCCAAAACTAAAACTGATACATTCATGTTGAACTGTAAAAAATGAAATTAACTAAACTGATACAGGATTAAAATCCATATATTAGAATCTAATTATTACATTCATGTTGAAGTGATACAATCTAAAATTGATACAAACTTTAACTGAACTTAAACCTAATTCTTACAACCAAAACTTAACTTAATTCTTACCAATAAACCATAACATACTACTTCCAAACAAACCTTAATACCCTAACTACTCCTAACAACTAATACAATGATAATCATCACAAACATCAAATTCAAAATCTTTTTCCACTTCATGATATTCTTCATTTCACTTTCATGTTTCATCAGCTTTTTCACCAATTCTTCATTCCCCATTGTCACTTTTTCAATGTCCTTTTTTGCCTCAGCAAGTCCCTTAGTTACCACACCCAACCTATGCATCCAAAATTGCTCCTTTTCATCACCCATCTCCTCATAAAACCGACCAAAGAAGTCACAACCAACTTGCATACCTCCCTGTAAGTTTCATTGTTTAGAGGATGATGGATAATGAATTTAAACTTAAACAGAAATATAACTTATAATTTGGACAGAAACAGAAACATAACTTAAATAAAAATAGAACTTCAACAGAGAACAAAACCAGCTTGCATACCTTATAATTTGGACAACCTCAAAAAAAATTTCTCATATTCTTAACAGTAGTTGCCCTTTGAAGAACAATCATGTCTCCACAATGGCATATGAGCTTTCATCGTGACCTACTACAAACATCCGAATCTCGACTTTTCGATTTCGAAATGGAGGAGGAACAACCGGATTTCATGCTTGCCAAATAAAAAAACCCTAGATTAATTTAAGGATTTGAGATTGGGATTGAGATTAATTTAAGGATGTGAACGGAAGGAGGAAGGAGAAGTAAGCAACATGATGAACACAATTGCCAAGTCATCTTCCAAATATACAAAATAAACGGACGTTTGAGGACAAATGACGACGATGACTAAATTGACATCATTTTAAAAGTTAAAGGACCAACTTGATACTTTTTAAAGATAAGGGACCAAATTGGACCCCGAGTTAAAGTTAAGGGACCAAAAGAGGTATTTTGCCTATATTTTAAATATTATATTAATAAAAAAAATTAAATATTTATAAATAGTGAAGTTGATCAATAGTAGTCCACGGTGAATAGAATTATTAAAATGGACTAACTCATATGAACTTATTTGTCAAACCCAAAAAATTATAGAGCTTAAACTTTAAAATTAAAATCCATATTTTTTAGAATTTTTTTATTCAGGCTCTAAAAAATATGATATCCATTAGTGTTGGCCCTAAAAAACATGCTTATAAGAGCGCGCGTAGCCCTTTAAGCATGTTTAATTAGAAAATTTTAAAGAGTTTAGGGAGCAAAGACAATTTTGACAGCTCATTTAGGACATAATCTTTTGGCTCAAACGGTGGAGAACCCACCACAACTATATGGAATTTTTAGATTACAATATGTGGTGTTAACCAACAGTTTTCTAGCGATTTTCATACAAGCAATGAGGAAGTTTGAAACCATTCCATTATCATTAAATTAATAAATTTTTATTTTATTTTTAAAGAAATTAATTATTAAAATGATTTTTTTAAATACTTTTTTGATAAAAAAATCATTTTTTTAAGAAAAGTTAATTTATGCCTTGTAATTTAAGAACCAAGCTCAATGTTATATCTAGAAATTTTGTTTTGGAAATTGCATCTTAACATTATTAAAATTTTAGAATTTTTTACAAAAAAACTTGACCAAATTTTTTTTTTAGAATTTTTATTTATTGTTTTCTAATTAAAACATTTAAAAAAAAGGAAATGATTGACTTTGTAACAATCTTTTAGTAAAATATAATTAAAAATATTATAAAAGAATAAAAAGTAATACTTTATGTAAAAAAAAAAACAGTTTCCTATTAAAATGCATCACAATTTTATTTATCATATATATATATATATGAGCCTAAGCTCTCCTCATCTATGCAAACTAGCTTAGCTACTTCCAATCCCCATTGAAACTAAATCAGCCATGAACACTAAATTGGCTACGGCTTTAATATTTTGCTATGTATTTTACATATGCAAGAGCCACTCCATTGATCCTTGTGCATCTCAACAAGATGACTCTGATCTTAAGGTATTTCCCATGTATGGGAAATGCTCACCAAAAACAAACTCGTGGGATGATAGAGTCACAAACATGGCCTCAAAAGATTTAGACCGAATTAACTACCTATCCACATTAGCACCAAAAAAACCCGCCTCTTCAGCTTCAGCACCAATCGCTCCTGGCCAAACTTTCAACATCAATAACTATGTTGTCCGTGTCAAAATCGGAACACCGGGTCAACTCCTCTTCATGGTTCTTGACACAAGTACCGACGAGGCTTTTGTCCCTTCTTCCGGCTGCACTGGTTGCTCCGCAACAAAATTCTCCCCAAAATCTTCCACCACTTACGTCCCATTGAAGTGTTCCGCTCCACAATGTGGACAAGCCCGTGGGCGTTCATGCTCACCCACAGGCTCTAACGTTTGTTCCTTCAACCAATCTTACGCAGATTCTTCTTTCTCTGCTACACTCGCTCAAGATTCACTTACATTAGATGGAGCTGCAAATGCTATTTTTCCTAAATTCTCTTTTGGAAGCATCAATGCTATCTCTGGTGCTTCGATTCCAGCCCAAGGACTTTTGGGCTTGGGTCGTGGCCCATTGTCTTTATTATCTCAGTCCGTGTCAACTTACTCGGGTGTGTTTTCTTATTGTCTACCCAGTTTTAAATCTCACTATTTTTCCGGTTCACTTAAACTCGGACCAGTGGATCAACCCAAAACCATTAGGACAACACCTCTTCTTCGCAACCCAATTCGTCCATCTCTTTACTATGTCAATTTAACTGGAATTAGTGTGGGTAGCGTGAATGTCCCTATACCCAACAATCTTCTAGCATTTGACCCGAAAACTGGAGCTGGATCGATAATCGATTCGGGTACGGTTATAACCCGCTTTGTGGAGCCTGTTTACAATGCGACAAGGGATGAGTTTAGAAAACAAGTGAAAGGACCGTTTTCGAGCTTAGGAGCCTACGACACATGTTTTAAGGATACAAATGAAACGACAGCACCTGCTATTACGTTGCATTTCAAGGATTTGGATCTGAAGCTGCCATTGGAGAATGGTTTAATTCATAGTACTTCAGAGCCTTTGGTATGTCTTGCAATGGCAGCTGCACCGAGGAATGTGAACTCTGTGTTGAATGTGATTGCTAATTATCAGCAACAGAATTTGAGGATTTTGTTTGATACAGTGAATAATAAGGTTGGCATTGCACGCGAGCTTTGTAACTAGCTAGCTAGGTAGAGATCATTTTTTTCCTTTATGAAATAAGTGTAATTTGTTTCACATATATTGGAAAATAAATGAATAAATATAAACAATTTACAGTTCCTTTTTTGTGTGGATTTAATAAACCAATAGCCGAAAGTAGGAGGATGCAAAACCGAACCCACCTAATAAAACATTAATTAAAAATTGTAAAAAAAAGAAAAAAAAGTATTTGATTCGGAGTTTTTGGCCAAATATAAACTTATTTAAATAATTATAAACTTATTTTATTATAAGCATAAATGATTACCCACGTGTATATATATATGGCTTAATAAAAATATTATAAAATCGAATCAAACAAATAATTTAAACCGCATTAATTTAATTTTATTTGATTCAGTATTATTTTTAAAAGTCAATCAAACTAAATCAAAATTTTTTTCTTTTTCTCTTACAATTCTAATAATTTTTAACTTTAAAATCGTCCAAATTATACCATAAACACCCTAACTGAAAGCAATTCTGACTCAATTGGTCGAGTGGGACTTTACAAAATTACTTTTATTAATAATATCAATGATCATAAAATATATACTTTTATATAAATTTTACTTTTTAGATTTATTAAATAATTAATACTTCTAATTTATTATTAAATTAAATATACTAATTATTCAATTAATCTAAAAAAATATTTTTTTCTTAAAAATATGAGTAAAAATAATGATATCATATAATCTTAAAAAGTACTATGTATACTTTTAATTTAAAATAAAATAAGAATAATTAACTAATATTGCATTATAGTAAAATGACATTTATTGTTTTTAACATGTAAATGTTCCATTTTTCTTAGTTATTTTTAGGTTAAATTATAATTTTAGTCCCCCTATGTCCTTTTTAAAAAATGTCAATAACTTGATAATTAATAATTTTAATGTTTTAATTTTTAATTATGTTTTTTTTTAGACTTAGAAGTTTATATGAAAAGTAGTTGATATAAATTTTAAGATAAATTAAATTAATTGGACTTCAGGCCCATCTGTCATCCATCGACTTTTAATAGAGTTTATGTTTGATATATACGCACTCAAAATGAATATAGTCCAAACAATCTATCTGTTTAATAACAATAGAGTTTTCTCTTTATTTTTTGAATTTTAAATTTCTAATCGTGTCTCATCTTGGTTCCTATCAGTGTGAGGTTCCATATCATGCGACTTGGAGATTGATCCATTTCCTGATATTGTTAATTTGTTCAATGTTAATTGGTTCTCAAGGAAACTAAATTCAAAAGTTAGAAACGGAGAAGTCGTTTGATCTTGGGGTATAAATAAATATTCGGTTAAAGAAGCTTATGATTCCATTTTGGAAGGAGTAACTTTTGAAAACCATAGGTCTATTGTTGTTGCTTGGAATAATATGGTTTTGTCTAAGATAGTGGTAATGGTCTGAAGGCTCTTTCAAAATATGATCCCTACGAAGATTAATATCTTTAAAAGAGACATTTTGGCCGAGTTTCATTCGGGATGTTCCGCAAAATATGGTGTGGCTGAAACCACATCTCTTCTTTTTTTGTCAAATATACTCTCTCGTGTGGAAAAATTCTTTCTTGGTTGAATATCTCATCTGTTTTGCATAACTCTTCCCTAGTCAATTTAGACTAATTCTCCGGCCTGTTAAGTAGGGGCAAAGTGAAGGATAATAGATTCTCAGTTATTTGGTTTGCATGCATTTAGGTTATGTGGATGAGGCATAGCGAAAAGATTTTTAGAAATTCTAGTGTGTCGATGGACACTGGGATCAACGAAATTCAAGTGTTTTGTTAGATATGTATAAAGAATAAGTTTAAAGGCTTCAACTACTCCCTAAGCAAATGAATTTTGTATCCTTTGGAATGGCTTTGACTTGTTAGTCTTGGTGATATAATCTAGCTCATATTCATGGTTTTATTTGGTGCGCTTGGATTATTGGCCATATTATCTGTTTATATTTCTTTTTTATTTTCTTTGCAAATGATATTATTCTACATATCCATTTCTATTGATGTCAGTAGGGTTTGGTTGGCTTTAGATTATGATACGTAGTTTTACTATAGTGTGGTTGCCTCGTCTTTCTAGTTAGGATAATCGGTGAGGTGACCAAATCATCAAGTGATTTATAAGTTATTGGCGTTGGTTTTGCATATAGTTGTTCTAGAGTACATCCTTGTTTCGAAGCTCCAGTTATGATTTTATAGCAAATTGCATATTCTGCTCTCTCATCTATTGGTATTTCTTCTAGTGTAAATTAGAGATTTTTAAAGTTTTATATTGACTCACATATATTTTGGTATAGTTTTTGTGGTTTTAGGGTTGCCTAGTATTTGAATATGGTGTTGTTGGTTGTTGGCGGTTATTTGTTCAGAAAATGAACGGTCTTTTTTTATTTGAATTAAATACACTTTTGATCCCTTTATTTAGGTGATTTTAAACTTTTAGTCCCCCTATTTCAAAATCCAATTTTTAGTCCTTGAACTTTACTTCATTTGCGATTTTGTGAGTCCCCTCCAGTTTTGCACATGTGGCAATGGTGACTAGGATATAAAATTTATTTTTAATAACATGGGAATCATGACTTGAATAATTTATTATTAATATTTTTAATTAATAAATTAATAATTTTTTTAGAAATGTATTTGTAAATTATTTAATACAAATTTTTTTAAGCTATGTTTTAGAAATAGTTTAATACATTTTAAAACAAATTATATATATATATATATATATATATATATATATATATATATATATATATATATATATATATATATATATATATATATATATATATATATATATATATATATTAAATTTGTTTGCAATGAAAATAATGTGGGACTTCAACTCAGAAGACACATGCAATACCATCAATCTTCGTGTTACTTCCAACATTTCCTTCTTCCATCATTCTCACCATAATAAAAAATATCATCATCATTATCATTATTATTCCCAAATTAACATGGAGATAGTAGATAAAGGAGACGTTTGTTTGAAAAGATATGAACTCAGGAACATGAACCAAATCATGCAACAACCGAATTAAATCTGAAATGCACTATATTATAATGACTTACTATTTCTATGTCTTAGAATTGAAAGGTTAAATTCACATTGCACCATAATATATGCAGGCATAACTCTTCAAGCATTGTGTAAATGTAGCTCCTTTGTGGATGTGAGTTATCTTCAGAGAAGAATATATGCATCTTATACTTAACTTCTATCCAGCTTTTATTAGGTACCTTTTGTACACACTTTTGTTTCATTAAGTTCTTTAGTTTAGCAACATCTTCCCAATTACCAGGAGAAGCATGTATGTTAGAAAGCATCACCATTGTAGCAGAATTGAAAGAATCAAGTTTTAGTATATTTTATGCAACTCTCTCTATAATTAATGTCAACATTATTATTATGAGTTTTACAAGCAGTAAATAGAGTTTTTCTTAGTAGTAATGTCAGATTCAAATTCTGATTTATGAATAAAAGTATCTGTTTCATGCAAAGTATTCGCCGCAAGCAAGAAAATCAGCCTGCAAGAGAAATGCTTTTTTTTGGGGGAATTATGTGTTTTGTTTCCATGGATTTATATAACCTTCATCCTTCCTCCACCAATCTAATGTGACTGCATGCGCTGAGATCCCCGAGATATGTGACCTCGTTAGGCCGAATGCCAAAATTTGTCATAACTTTAAAGAGATTAAGATCTTTATATCCAATTCCAAATTATGCATAATCATCAATTAAACTACTCCATAAGACAATATTTGAACTTTGCGTTGAATCAAAAATGTCGCGAGCATGTTTAAGTGATCCACATTTTGCATACATGTCAATCAATCCATTACACACACAAACATCAAGTACCAGTCCACTTTTAATCTATAGCCACTACTAAAAATAAGAAATTTGGTTAAATGATTTTACATCAGATTTTAAGGTATATGATGTGAAAAATATTTGTCAAAGGATTTTACATCAGACTTATTAACAATATGATGTGAAAAATATTTGATTTAAGAATTTTACATCAGACATATATTTCCACTGATGTGAAAAATAACGCAGCGACAGTTACGTAAATAATAAGAAATTTTGTTATAAAGGATTTCACATTGGTCCTATATTTGCAATCGATGTGAAAAGTTCACTGATGAAAAAAAAACAAGGTGGTGGTTTCGTAAATAATGTGAAGATTTGTTATAAAGGATTTTACATCAGACCATTCATCTCAGCCGATGTAAAAAATTCTCAATAAAAAATAAATAAATATGGATTAAACATTTCATATCAGTCCATTCTATACAACCGATGTAAAAGGTCTCGTGAAGGATTTTACATCGGTCCTTTAATTGCAATCGATGTAAAAAGTGTCAGGCCTTTAATGGATTTCACATCGGGCCATTAACAAGAATTGATGTAAAAAGTTTTATGTGAAAGGAATTTACATCGACCCACTTGTCAACCGATGTAAAATCTTCCTTAAAATCTCAAACCCTACCCGAAAACATAACATTTTCAAAAATCCAAAAGCCCAACATTCTTCTTCGCTTTATTCCCTCAAACACAGCATTGATAATTTTTTCTCTCAAACCCTTAAACCGTTGCCATCGTGTATCTTCTTCTTCCACCGTCGCCATAAACCGTCACCTGCGAAGCCAACTTCTTCTTCCACCGTTGCCATCAACCGGCACCGTCGGATCTCCCCCCGCCATTTGCCGTCGTCGTCGGGTCTCTCTCCGCCATTTTCCTTCGCCATCGAAACTCCCTTCGCCATTCTCCGCGAGCTCCTAAAAGGTTAGATCTTCCTTTCATAAATTCTTTGAATCCCATTATACTTCTTGAAAAGGTTAGAGTTTAAACTTTGAAAAGTAAAATGACCAACTTTGTGGAAATTTAGCTTTTCCTTCTCTCCTGAACTTTGAATCCCATTATATTTCTTGAAGGAAATTGAGTTTATAGTTACTGTAAAATTGGATTTTTGCAACATCGATAGCTTTTATCCACAAAAGTTGCAGTTGCCTTAAGGTTCGTTGGACGCCACGTTGAATGTAACGCCCCGATTCTGAATTCCCGTTATTTTGTTGAGTCTTTTAATTTATTTGGTTAATTGTTATTTTATTGTGGAATTATGTGATAATATGTTATGTGTGTATGTTGTGGTATTTTATTAATTGGAGAGTTTGGGGAATTAATTAGAGGGTGTTTTAGATAATCCTTGATTAGTAGTTATTTTGAGAGAAATAGAGTAGAAAGAGTATAAGTGGAAAAGAGAAAGAATAGAGAGAATAGAAACCAAGAGGAAAGAAAAAGAAGAGAAAGAAAGGAAGAGAAGAGAAGAGAAAAGAGGAGAAAAACCTAGAATCATCAAGAATCCACTTCTAAGCTTTCAATTGATCGGGTAAGGGTATGAAACTTTACTATTCTTGCAATGTGTATGATTATGTGTGTTCTTGTTGGTTTTTTTTGGATTGGGGGAGAGTTTTGCTCATTTTTCATTTTAGGGCATAATGAGTTTAATCGGTAGAACGGATGTTTTATCGGGTAGAATCCGATGTAAGTGATGTAGAATAGTCAGGGTGTGATAGACTAAGGCTATTGGAACTGATTTGATGAGAATCGGTCGGTTTTGGAGAGGTTGGGAAATTCTGAACAGTGAGGAATTTCTGGTTCACAGACACTCACTGGTTGTTCGCTAGGCGAGCTGGTCGCGAACGTTCGCTAAGCGAGCAGTAGCGAATAGGTAGCGAATGGTCCCAGACTTGGACATAATGCATGTTGTGGTGTTCGCTGGTAGTGAATGGGGGTAGCGAAGGTTCGCTAGAGGTTCGCTGAGCGAGCGAGGTAGCGAACGAAGTTAGAGGCTTCTGTTTGCCTCCGCGAGCTTGTTCGCTAGGCGAACAAGTAGCGAATACTCGCTAGGAGCTCGCTAAGCGAGTAGGTGGCGAGCGTGGCAGGTTGTGTTTTTTTTAATGTTTCCATCCGAGATCGGGTTTCCGACTTAACTTTGATTATTTTCTTGCTCGAGGCATCGATCATGCTGAGTTATGTTGTGCTGTGGGTAGCCGTATGGCGTGAATTCTAGATTATGAATTGTGAAATGTGTATGTGGCCGTTTGGCAATTTTATGCAATTGTTCGAATTAAATGGAATTGCATGGTGTTATTGATGTGAATGTGCATAATTGTATGTACTTGTATGAGGTGAAGAATGCTTGAATATGTTTGTAAACATGTGTGCATTTAAGAGTGTTTAGAGTCGTGTTGCATGTGTAGCATCATGATTGCATTCTTGTGTGTCTGATCCCGCGTAGGATCTGTAGAAACCTCGTGTGCCCTTGTGGGGTGTGAGCGATGGTTTAGTTACTTTGATCCCTAGGAGGATCTGCAGAAATGATCGTGTGCCCTTGTGGGGTGTGAGCGATGGTTTATTTTGATTCCGTGGAGAATCTGCAGAACAGTTGTGTGCCCTTGTGGGGTGTGAGCAACCGGATTGTGTGTCCGTGTGGGGTGTGAGCAATCCTGAAACATCGTGTGCCCATGTGGGGTGTGAGTGATGGGTGAACATCGTAGGACCGACGGGGAGTTATTTTTGTAATGAGCGATGGTTCCATTTTGGTCTTCAATTGAACCTGCTGAACGAGTCGGTACCGCATTTGCATCGGCATAGAGTCGTGAGTCGGTCTCTATGAGTTGCATTATCATCCTTATATGATGTTTTGGTGAAATGAACATAATTGTAAATGTTTAAGTGAAATGCTATGAATTATGAAGCATGAATTGGTGAATGTGATTGATTATGTACGTGTACATGGTGATGTGTTGAAACAAGTTGTGGTGAGAAATGCGAATTGCGTGTATGTTATAATTGTGTTTTATAATATATATATATATATATATATATATATATATATATATATATATATATATATATATATATATATATATATATATATATATATATATATATATATATATATATATATATATATATATATATATATATATATATATATATATATATATATATATATATATATATATATATATATATATATATATATATATATATATATATATATATATATATAATTTTATGCATTGTTTGTTATGATAATGTTTCTCACCCTTCTGCTGTTTTATAATGCTCTATGAGGCATTGCAGAGTAGGATGTTGGAGGTCTTTTGTGAAGCGATTCTTCATTTCTTTTGGTCAGATGGCTCTGATATGTAACACTGGGTAATTAGGAATTGTTTTGATTCTTTTGTGATACATCTGTGTATGTATCTGCTGCTGAATGTTTTATAAACTTAACTGATGAATTGAATTAATCTGAATGATGTATATGATGCTTATGTTAATGAAATGATTTCAATGTTTAGATGTTTCTGCTTTATTCTAAATATTGATATGTGGGTTTTAAGCGTTATGCTTTGTTTTTAGTTGAGATTTACCCCTTTTGTTACATATCTTTATGAGCAGGTATTATTTATGTTTCGTTTCGATGATAATGTGATGCGCCTCTTTTATGCCATGTTATAATTATACTCTGATGGAATTTTATTAAGTGCCTAAATGATTTAATTGTTTATTTTGGGGGTATAGAAAGGAGGTGTAGAGTTAAGTGCCTAAATGATTTAAGTGCCTAAATGATATAATATTTCTTGAAGGAAATTGGGTGTAGAGTTAGAGTTAAAATATAAACTCTAATATGGATGTAGAGTTAGAGTTAATATTTCCTTACAGAGTTTGATTCAAATTGCCTGTTCATAATATTTCTTTTGGACACATTGGAACTTGAAAAAATATTGAAGAGTTTGATTCAAATTGCTTGTTCATAATATTTCCTTACTATTAATATTTCCTTACTCCTTAGTCCTTTTGTATGATGAAATTGAATGAATTTTGGATGAGTCTTGAAGATAAAAATGTCAAATAATTTTGATGTCAATTTGGTTCTATTTGGGTTTAAATTGAGTAATAGAATTTTTATGATATACCATTTTGTTAGAAATGATTTTTATGATTTAATTTAATGTCACATGTTTGCACGTAAAGACTTTTGTTCTCTCTAATGTGTCTAAAAGAGGGAATATTGTAGGCGTCACAGTGATTTAACTCTGTATGTGTTAATTTCGAAACATAGGTATGGATCATAGTTGGATAAGAGCTAATCGATCAAGTGCTGAGTACGAACATGGAGTGATGTAGTTTCTACAGTTTGTTGAAAGTAATGCTAAAAAAAATCTTCCTTCTTCTAAAAGTAATGCTGAAAAAAGTCATCATGTGCTTTTTCTCTATCCATGTGTTCGTTGTGCAAATCAAGAACCAAAACTTAATAAAAAAGATATTATGGATCATCCAATTTGTGAAGGGATTTGTCAAAGTTATACACAATGGATATGACACGGTGAAGTAGTAGCAAAGTCAAATGTGTCCCAAAGAGATAATGTTAGTGTAGAAATGGATGATCATATGGAAGACATGATGCGTGATATTGGACAAGATTCATTTAAGAGGGCACATGCGTATGATACTTTATGCAGTGACAAGGATAAACCTTTGTACCCGAGATGCACAACCTTTACACGTTTGTCAGCCGTGTTAAAATTGTTTAATTTGAAGACAAATAATGGATGGACTGACAAAAGTTTTACCGAATTGCTTGAATTGTTGACACAAATGCTTCCAGAAGGTAACATAATGCCAAATCGTTATTACGAGACAAAGAAATTATTGTGTCCGATGGGTTTGGAGTATGAAAAGATGCATGCATGCCCTAATGATTGCATATTATACAGAAAAGAGTATGTAAACTATAATTATTGTTCGAAGTTCAAGGTGTCACACTACAAAAAGAAAGATGGTGATTCTAGTGATGATGATGAGGTCAAAAAGGGTCCTCCCGCGAAAGTAGTATGGTACCTACCAATAATTTCAAGTTTCAAGAGATTATTCGCTAATGCAAATGACACAAAGAATATTAGATGGCACGCAGAAGAAAGAAAATGTGATGGACAAATTCTCCATGTAGCTCATTCTTTGCAATGGAAGAAAATAGATTCTTTGTTTCCAAATTTTAGCAAAGAGTCGAGAAACCTTAGACTTGGACTTTCTACTGATGGAATGAATATGTTTGGCAATCTAAGTACTAACCATACTTTTTGTCCTGCTCTCCTGATAATTTATAACCTATCTCCTAAGTTGTGCATGAAGCGTAAATATATTATGTTATCGATGATGATTTCGGGCCCAAAACAACCAGGAAATGACATAGACGTTTATCTAAGTCCACTGATTGATGATTTAAAAGTGTTGTGGGAGGAAGGGGTGGATTTTTTTCTTCTGAATTAGTGCCTTTGGGGTTTATCAAATGGAAAATGACAATAGAAAAAAGGCTACAGGACTCCAACCCAAAGTAAGCGTGGTATAAATTATAATTCTATATTTAATTTCTATCATAAGTATTCACTAATTGTGTCATTCATTTGTAGACAATGCGACAACATAACTCTATTGGTTGTGGGTACTATGTCATGAAAAATATATTGGATATTGTCTCTGCCAATATAACCGAGTCTTAGTTGCAGGTAATACAAATAACTTTACTTTGTTATTTACTTTGCGTTTTGCAACTTAAGGTGAATTTTTAAAGAATAATTTTATATTGTTATTTACGTATTGTAGGTATTTGATGACCCAACAGAATTAACACAAGATGATTTGTATGATTTGCGACTTCATTGGGCAAAATGTTTCTTTGAGTTATATAAAAATTAAGCTTTATCTAGTAAGTTATATACAATTGTCTATATATATCTGATTTGAGTTTCTTGACTTTGGTATTATCTGCTGATGTTTATTGGTATTATTATTTATTGTCAGCAAATGTGATTTTGATGTTGTCTACTGAAGCTAGCTACAACTCATCTTCTTGTGGATTGCATGTTGGTAATTCAAGTGTGGGAAAGGACTTATAAATGGTTGGATATTTTTGTATGTTTTCACTGGTTTTGTTGTTGTATTAGTCCACCGTGTAAACATACATATAATTTTGTACACTTGTGTGTATACTAGATTAGTACTTTTGTAAATCAATTTGTTCATGTTGAAAAATATGTGCATCCTAGCTATTTGGGGCAATAAAATTAAAAGGTTGGTTGAAAAATATGAAAAATTACATACCAAATAGCGACTAAAATGTGACATGTGTGATGTTGGAAAAATATGAAAAATTAGGTACCAAAAAAAATTATAGGGATTCCACATCGATTCTGATAAAAAATAGTCCAATTTTTTAAGAAACACAACTTACATTTTACATCGGGTGCACCTTGCAACCGATGTAAAAACATTCATTTTGAAGAAAGATATCGCACATTTTACATCGGGCCTGAAAGGCAACCGATGTAAAAACATACATTTTAAAGAAATGAGCACACATTTTACATCAGGCCAAAAAGGCAACTGATGTAAAAACATACCTTTTACATCGGTTCTGCTGGCCAATCGATGTAAAAACATACCTTTTATATCGGTTTTGGGTGTCAACCGATATAAAAAGTGTTTTTTTAAATAAAATAATTACACTCATATTTCACATCAGACTTAACTGTCAACCGATGTACTAGATATATTTTTCACATCGGCCTACGACCCGATGTAAAATGTCTTTGATTTACTACATCACTTGACTTTACATCGAACCCAGACCCGATGTAAAAAAAAAATTTCGCACTAGTGAGCAATGCACTTGATTTTCAACTCTTAAAGATGTCAACTCGGCACAAGTTTCAACTCAATTGTTGCATGATTTGATTCATGTTTCTCTCTTTTCAAACAAACATGTATTTTCTCTACTATCTCCATTTTATTTTCAAAAAGGCTAATAATGATTATACATTTGATTATGGTGAGAATGGTGGAAGAAGGAAATGTTGGAAGTAACATGAAAATGAATAGTATTGCATGTGTCTTGAAAGTTGAAATTCCAAATTGTTTTTATCGTAAAAAAATTTGATGTTTATATATCTTACACAAACGAACACACAACTTATCAAAAGCTTATGGGTTGGAGAGAAGTACCAATTACACAGGCCTTAAGTCCAAAATAGTTCTTTTAAAGAAAATTATATTAAACGATTTTCAAATACATAGTTTAAAAAAATTTATATTAAATAGTTTATAAATACAATTCTAAATTTTTTAATTAAAATTATTAATTTATTAATTAAAAATATTAAATAATAAATTATTCAAGTCATCATTATCATGTCATTAAAAATAAATTTTATAATCTAATCATCATTAAATAAAATAAAATCCAAGAACTAAAAAATAGTTTTTAAAGGGGACTAAAAATTTAAAATAAAATCCAAGACCAAAATGCATTTAAATTTTCTGATTTTCTAGTGTTGCTAATGATATTGATAAAATTTTCTTTGCCTTTAAAAAAATATATAAAACAGTTTTGTGTAGTGTTGGCTAATTAAGTTTTATCTCTCTCATTGCCATGTCATTAAAAATTATGATATACAAATTTATTTTATCAAGATATAATGCTACCGATTCAAGAAGTCAATGTCATCTTAAATTAAATTGAATAATACACATCTTTTTTTTTATACATTTAACTCATCGGCTATTCTAAGTGAACATTTTTGTTCCAACACTGTATGCAACATTCTATATAATTAAATCAACATAATAAATATAAAAGATAAATAAAGTATAACAATATAAAAATAGAATATTGAGTTCCATAAATCATAACAACTATCCATGGTAGCATAGTAATATTCATTATACAACCCCATTCCTTTTCACACTTCCTTCACAAACAACCTCACTCTTCCCACCAACAAAGTGATATATGATAGTATAATTAAACAAATGGATAATTACAACAACGCATACAAAAATAGACACGAAATAAAAATTATAAAAAATAAATATAATTTTCTTTTTGTGAAAAGGACCAATCCCCTCTTGGCCCTCTCTGACTCTGAAATCCCAAACTCTTTTCAAAATTTCTCTTAATTAACCCTACATATAAACACACCTTCTAATTAATCTCTTTCTTTAATAAAAAATTTAGCACATAACACACCATTCATTATTCTTTAATCTTCATTAACCCCACCATTGATGCACTGCAACACCTTCATCTCTTAACTTACCATACAAAGCCAAACATTCCCAATAAGCTCTTCTATTTTTATTCTCAGTTTTAAAACCATGTTGTGGCTTGCACTCCAAGAAAAGCTCATCGACTAAACCAATAGAATTGCTTCTCATAATCTCTTCAACAACCTCAGCTTCCGCTTTCATCACAACATACTCTTCTTCTTTCACATTCTTATTCAACCAATCTGACATCGACACTACCTTCTTCTCCGATTTCTCCGACTTCTCTGGCACCACCGTTGTCTCGATTTTAATCATCTCGAATTTTCTGTTCCTTGTAGGGTAATTCTTCAAAAACCAATCGGTACCGCTTCCTCCGGATTTCTCCGGTAATCCTACGTGGATGAAGACACGGCGGGGGTAGCTTTCGAGTGAATCTCCCATTAAATCGGGTAAATACCTTGTTCGCTTCAAATACTTTCGTGATTTTCCTGATGCAGCTCTTGGTGGCTCTAAGAGAACGTCTTCCAGATTCTGTAATGCAATTTTCTTTGCTTCAGCGTAACCTAAGAGCTTTCTCGGCACGGCGAGGTTAAGTTTGTTGTGATCGGCAGTAATGACGGCTGTTTTCTTCATCGCCACCGCAACAGAATCAAATTGTCTCATATAAACAATTCTGTAATTCTTTGGCTTATAAAACGATGCTGGATTATGTTCGCTCATCAGAACAGTTACAACACCTTCCGGTTTCAGAACCCTCTCAATGAATTTAGAAGCTTCAGGAAAGTTAGTTGTGAAAATAAAATCAATAGTATTATCAACGACAGAGTTCTGTTTCTCAATGTCTTCTAATGGAACAAATTCCATTTCGTGGCTGAAATCAGTTACGCCTTTCAACGACTCGTCGTTTGCGAGGAAAACCGCTTTGTGTTGCGTTTTCTTAAGAAGGCCTTCGTTGGTTAAGTCATGAAATAAAATTGAGAGTACTTGCTCGGTGTCGATTGAATTCTTGGCGAAATCGACAATTGAACCTGAAGAAGTGATTCTCTTGGAATTGATTATGAATTGGAAAGAAGCTAAAGCGAAAATCAAAAGAAGTACGCGTTGGAATATTTTAATGAATTCTGAACTTGGAAGCCGGATGATGAGATAACGAGCTGCTAGCGGCTTATTGCTTTTTCTACAGCCTGTTGCTAAGGTAGCATCAATAAGATCTATAGACATTATTATGATGAAGTATTAATATAATGAATGGTGATATTGAAATACTATAGAGAGAATTTAGGTGAATTTTTTATGTGTAGTTTTTTATTTTGTTTTTGGAATTGTGATAGAGAAGAAAAAAAGTAGGAATTGTAGAGGCAGAGAGAGAAAAGAGAGCGAGGGTAAAAAGGGAATTTAGCGAGTGCAAAATCGAGCCGCGGTATGGTTTCCACCCACAAGAGCTACGCGGTTAATTTGCAGAGTAGACCATAGTATCATCAATTCCTTCATACGTTGAACCTCCATTTTCGAAAGTGGGACCCAGTTCGATGATGTTTTTTTTAATACATCTAGGTGTGGTGTGATGTGCTACAAGACTATATCCCCTCCGTGTTAGTGGCACGGTTGGGACATATACAAGCTCAACCTCAACCCTCTCACCTTTTCAACAATTAAAAAAATATTTTGGTTTGGAAGTTTGTGAAGGATTGGTGTGAAATTTGGTGGAATGAAATGTGGAATAGGAATGTGAAAGGTTATATTGGAGTGGATTACAATGGAGAATGGGTTTGTTTTTTTTTTGGACTACAATGGTTGGCTTCACGAAATTTGAGTTACGCCATTGATATTTTTACTATAGGCTTTATATCTCTTGTTGAGATTGTATCTTTTTTTTTTCATTGGTGCGACCAAAATACATGCTGGATATGTAAGTTTGGGTTGGCATTGTTTTGGTAATAAAAGTTGAAAATTTGAAAAAATAATAAAATTTAGTTGATAAATAATAACAAAATTTTTTTCGGAAAATTTAAAATATTAATTATAGGTAGGGTGATAAGTTAAATTCTCGTTCAATATTATTTTTTTAATGAAATATATTTTATAAATACATTTTGTTTATTAACAAAAAAAAAAGTTAATATTGATTGAATTGTTTTCCTTTGTTAACTTATGTGTTCTGTTGTTTTGGTGATAACATAAAGCTAGGTAATTAGCTTTTACTAACTCATTTGCAGTGTTGTTGTGGTGATAACATAAGATAGGCAATTAACATTTTCTAACGAATTACATTTTGAATGTAAACTTTTTTAACTTAATATTATTTATTTTGGTACTAACAAATACAATATCCATAAAGAATTCATTAGTCATGAGATATAGTAGATTTTATCACACAAAATAAGTAGTATATATATAGTTGTAGCAGACACATTCAATTTCTCTATACTGTCAGAGGTCTCACCAACAATGTAAAGAAAAAGAACAGAATGTTTCCTCACTCTTTTTTTTTTCTTCTTATTTGTCCTTGTTACTAATCTCATAGAAATCTGTTTCTTTTATTTTTTTTTATAGAAATATTAATTTTATTTTACTTTTAGTTACTGTGCAAAATATAATATATTTTTTATTTTGATATTGTTTTATAACTTTTTTTTTACCGTTTTTGCATACATTTATCATTATAACTTAATTTATTAAGATATTTTTTAAAATTTTATAAAATAAATTAACGAATATATTATATTAAATTAGTATAATTAATTAAATAAATAATATATATTTAATTTAAATTTAAATATATGATATTATATATATCTTTTACTCTAAAAATGTTTTTGTCTTTTCAAAATTTAGACACATTTTTTTTATATATATTTCTTTTATCTTTCTGTTATATTAAAAAATACCTCAAATCTTTTTATTTATTTCATATATAACTCTTCTCATATTCTAACGCATCTATTTCTCTCTTTTAATTTCTCCCACGACCAATCATGTTGGTACAAAGGTGAATAAATGATGAACAAAGGAAATATTCTATTAAGAATGACGGCTACAAAACATGATAAAAGTTACAATGATTGTCACCCTATTTATAAGCTAAAACTAGGGTTACTAGAATAAGATAAAATACTAAAATACCCTCTAACAAACTTAGGGGCTAAGAAAATAGTATAACTAAATAAATATGAATTACTATTAACATTCTAATACCATCCCTTAATTCATATTCCATCAAAACTTGTAACACCAATTCCATCCCTTAGTCTGAGAAATTGATCAGTCTTGATAGCTTTCGTCAGAACATCTGTCAACTGCTTCTGAGTGCTGCAGTGTACAACTTCTAACACTCCACTCTGAACTTGATGTCTCAGAAAATGATATTTGGTCTCAATATGCTTGCTTCTCCCATGCAACACTGGGTTTCTGGCAAGATTGATTGCAGACTTGTTGTCAATCATCAACTTCAGAGGTTTGTCTACTTTAATCTTCAGATCCTGCAACAGATTCAGAATCCACACAGCTTGGCATGCAGTAACAGCACCTGCAATGTATTCAGCTTCACAGGTTGACAACGCCACAACAGGTTGCTTCTTGGAACACCAAGAAATGGAACCTCCCAGAAATTTGAACAAGTACCCAGATGTACTTCTTCTGTCAACTCTGTCTCCACACCAATCAGAGTCTGAATAACTCAGAAGTTCTGACTCATTATTTCCTCCAGAGGGAAATAACACTCCATACTTCAGAGTTCCTTTGATATACCTCAGAATCCTGACAGCAGCTTGGTAATGGGACCACTTAGGTTTACTCATGAACCTACTAACCATCCCAACTGAGTAGCAAATATCAGGTCTGGTATTGCACAGACACCTTAGAGAACCAACCAACTGTTTGAAGGTTGTAGCGTCCACATCCTTTCCTTTAGAGTCTGAATCCAGTTTCTGATTTGTATCAGAAGGTGTGACAGCCATCTTACAATTCTTCAGATCAAATCTCTTCAGAAGTTCTAATTCATACTTGAGCTGATGCAAAATGATACCTTTCTCAGAATATCTGAACTCCATCCCTAGAAAGTATGTCATTTTGCCTAGATCAGTCATTTCAAATTCATTCATCAGAACTTTCTTGAACTTGGCTATCTCCTGTTCAGAACTTCCAGTCAGCAGTATATCATCAACATATAAACATACCAGAGTCATATTGCCTTCAGAAGTATGCTGAACATAGACACCGTACTCCATCTCACATTTCTGAAAGCCTTGCTTCTTGAAAAATGAATCAATCTTCTGATTCCAAGCTCTGGGCGCTTGTTTCAATCCATATAGAGCTTTGTATAATCTGTACACCATCCCTTCCTGATTCTTTTTCACAAATCCAGGAGGTTGTGACACGTAAACTTCTTCTTCTAATGTACCATTCAGAAATGCAGATTTTACATCTAAATGCATCAGAGGCCAATTCCTGTTAGCAGCTATTGCAATCACCATTCTGATTGTTTCATGTCTTGCTACATGTGCAAACACTTCAGAGTAATCCAGCCCAGGTTTTTGTAGAAATCCTCTGGCTACCAACCTTGCTTTATGTTTGCCTATTGAGCCACCTGGCTTTAACTTCTGCTTGAAAACCCATCTGACGCTGATGGCTTTCTTGTCTTTTGGAAGTTCTGTCAGCTTCCAAGTCTTGTTTCTCTCTATAGCATCAAGTTCTTCTTTCATGGCCTTCAGCCAGAGCTTCTGCTTAAGAGCCTCCTCTGTACTTATAGGTTCAAACTTCAAAGTCTACTAACATGGCACACTGAATAACTTCTCCTTCAGAGTCTACTTCAGTGTCTTGCAACATGTCAAACTCTGCAAATCTTCTGGGAACGCTTCTGATTCTATGTGGTCTCTGAACTTGTTCAGAATCTTGAGCTTCAGAGTTTCCAGCTTCAGATGGTTGACTTCCTCTAGAGCTTTGACCATCTTCAAGATCTGGCATATTTTCAGAGTCTTGGCCATCTTCAGAGTCTGAATTGCCACCAGAATCTGGATTACCATCAGAGTCTGGATCATCAGAGTCAACTTCATCTTCTGAGTCTTCTCCAGAGTCAGAATCACTATCAGAGTCAGAATCAACGTCAGAGTTTACTTCAACTTCAGAAATTCTTAACTCTGACCTTTCTTCAGAAGTTTTAACATCAGAATCAGATTGAGACTTATCCCAATTCCAAACTTCTGATTCCTTCACAATCACATCTCTGCTGAATTCAATTTTATTGGTTTCTGGACAATAGAGCTTGTATGCACCTGTACTGTGGTACCCTATCAGAATCATCACTTTGCTTCTATCATCCAGCTTCTGTCTTCTGGCTTCTGGAACATGTTTATAGCAAACAGAACCAAACACCTTCAGATGACTAACACTTTGCTTGTTTCCACTCCACTTCTGCATAGGAACTATTTCCTTCAACTTCTTCGTAGGACATCTGTTGAGTACATACGTTGCAGTGGCAACAGCTTCTCCCCAGATCTTCTGAGGAAGCTTCTTCTCCTTTAGCATGCTTCTCACCATATCAAGCAAAGTACGGTTTCTTCTTTCAGCAAGACCATTGTGTTGAGGGGTATAAGGAGCAGTAACCTCATGCTCAATTCCATTCTCCTCACAGAACTTCTGGAACTCTTTGGAGTTATACTCACCTCTACTGTCAGTTCTAAGAATCTTCAACTTCTGACCACTCTGATTCTCAGCCTTCATTCTGAATTTCTTGAATTCATCAAACACCTCGTGTTTGAACTTAATAAGGGATACCCATGTCATTCTTGTGAATTCATCAACAAATAGCACAAAGTATTTATTCCCTCCAATTGATGCTACTGGAAATGGACCACACACATCAGAATGTACAACTCCCAAGGCATGTTTTGCTCTTGGAGCAGCTTCTGACGCAAATGGCAATCGTGGTTGTTTTCCTTCCATGCAAACTTTGCATGATTTTTCAGGCTTCTTAATTTCAGGAATTCCATGTACCAACTTCTTTGAATTCAGATGTTTTAGGCTTCTGAAATTCAAATGACCAAATCTTCTGTGCCACAGCTCACTCTCCTTCTCAGCACATGTTGCACTAAGACATTCTGAGTCTGCAGTTCTGACATTCACCTTGAATGTTCTATTCCTTCCCTGTTCTGACTCCATAATCAACTTCTGATTGTAGTCATACAGCTTCAGAAGATTGTCCTTCATGGTAACTGAAAAACCTTTCTCAATTAATTGTCCCACACTCATCAGATTGCTTCTGATGCCAGGTACATACCACACGTTCTGAATCAATGTTGTTTTCCCATTGTTCAAAGTCACTCTAACATTTCTCATACCTTCTGCATTAAGATATTTGTCATCAGCACATCTGATCTTTGTTCTCTTTTCAGAGTCAAAGTCAACCAACCATTTCTTGTTTCCAGTAAGATGATTTGAACAGCCAGTGTCCATATACCACCAGTCTGTCAGATCATCAAATTCAGAGGCCATCAATAGCACAGATTCGTCATCAGAACTTCTGGCTATATTTGCTTCTTCTGATTTTCTCTCCTTGTTTGACCAACAATCTCTATCAAAGTGACCAAACTTCTTACAACAGTAACATTGGATCTTCTTCTTGTCATACTTCTCTTTTCCCTTCTGAGCATTCTTTTGTCTATCAGAGGTTGAGCTTTCTAACTTCTGACCACCATCATATCTTCTCTTGGCTTCTGACTGCTTATGATACCTCCTATCAGAAGTTGCTTTCAGAGCCTGCTGCTCTACTTCCCTTTCAGAAGTTCTCTCAGTCAAACGCAACTCTTGCGCTTCTAAACTGCTCTGCAGCTCTTCAATTCTCATGGTACTCAGATCTTTGGAATGTTCCATTGCTACCACAATGTAATCAAATTGAGAGGTAAGGGATCTCAATACCTTCTCCATGATTGTTTCTTCAAAAAGAGTTTCTCCACACGCCTTCATCTCATTAGTGATCAAAATCACTCTGGAGATGTATTCAGAAACTTTCTCATTATTCTTCATGTTGAGATTCTCATATTGCTTTCTCAAGGACTGAAGCTTCACCTTCTTCACTGATGCGTCACCATCATAACATCTAACCAGTGTGTCCCACGCAGCCTTTGCTGTCGTTGAATCTGCAATCTTCTCAAACACATTTACATCAACACATTGATGAATAAAGAATAATGCTTTCTAATCCTTCTTCCTTACTTCCTTCTGCGCGTTTTTCTGTTCATCCGTTGCATCTGCTGCTACCGGAACATAACCATCAGTGACAAGATCTAAAACATCTTGAGCACCAAACAGTACACGCATTTGGATCATCCAACGATTCCAGTTTTTACCGTCAAATACTAGAAGCTTGGTGTTCATGTTGCCGTTTCCGTTCATCTTCACCTTGCACAATACACTCAGATTTCTCACACAGTGTTTCCCAACCCACAGAATAAAATTCTGATCAGATTTTGTTTAAGATTCAACACGAATCTAAGAATCAAAATCAAACACACAAGACCTCACGTTCACTCGTGTTTCCCGTGTTTCCCAATGAATCTGAACCGGAGCTCTAGATACCAATTGTTGGTACAAAGGTGAATAAATGATGAACAAAGGAAATATTCTATTAAGAATGACGGCTACAAAACATGATAAAAGTTACAATGATTGTCACCCTATTTATAAGCTAAAACTAGGGTTACTAGAATAAGATAAAATACTAAAATACCCTATAACAAACTTAGGGGCTAAGAAAATAGTATAACTAAATAAATATGAATTACTATTAATATTCTAATAAATCACACCCTAAAAGTTGGAGGTAGTTATGAATTTTGTAACAAAGATTATAATATGATATTAGTATTTTGATAGCTAGTTAAATAATTGTTGCATAATAGTTTTGTTAAAAAAAATTGTTGGATTAACATTTGATTTATCCATGTCTATTTCATATATAGTAATTCAATATATATATATATATATATATATATATATATATATATATATATATATATATATATATATATATATATATATATATATATATATATATATATATATATATATATATATATATATATATATATATATATATATATATATATATATATATATATATATATATATATATATATATATATATATATATATATATATATATATATATATATATATATATATATGATCAGAAGGGGATTGCTGGCTGGCCACACTCTGTTGTACTGCTGCCTGTTCACCGATGATGATGAGGAGGAAGGGGGTGTACCTGCAAGACACTCTGATGGCAAAGTAAGGAATTGGGCAGAGTGAGAGCAAATACAGAAAAGGGGTAAGAAGTTAATTACCTGACCCTCTTGTGAAAAAGGGTATTTATAGAGAGACCCCAGCGCTGGGCCAACGGTCACTTGCGTTGGGCTGGATTGTCAGGTCTAACCCAGGTGACTGCTAGGGCTTACGTCGCATAGTGAAGACCAGGACGTGGTCTTCGCCCTAGTCCAACTATCCCTTGATCTCCGGAAAGTGGGGTTGACCTGCTCTTTCGGAGGTGGGCAGTTGGTTGGTGATGTGTCCCCGCGGAGGGGAGCACGTGGAGAATGTGTGAAGGACACGTTGTCCTGCCCGACAGGGGACGGGTTCTGCTCGCGGAGAGGGCAGTGTTTGGTCGTAAGGGGAGTCTCCTGTCCGACGTACTTGGGGCAGGTCCTGCCCGCGGGGGACATTTGCTGCTCGTCGGGGACCCTATGCCCGACGTGGTGGCCCAAGCTGGATTGGACTTGGTGGGATATTGATAACACGAAACCATATAGATATTTTCATGCATAATTCAACTAAAATCTAACCGTTTTCGATCCGATTTCGGGTTATTTCCGTGTATTTGTCTGATGTTTTGCAGGTATTCAACGATCACGTCTAAACAAGGCAACATGAAGAAAAGAAGCAATCTCAGATGAAATATAGACGAAAAAGGAGTGAAAATACAATGAAAAGCGCATCAAGCTGTTTTTGCTGATGTGACGACCGTCACACGGGTGACGACCGTCACACCTTGTGACGACCGTCATGCAGGCAAAAACGCCCCACTCAGATTACACGTCAAAAGATCAGTTCCAATTCCCACAGAGTGGACCACTACTCCCTAAATTATCTGCCTCAAGGTCCATCATCTTCAGTGATAACCGTTGGGATTCCACTTCTATAAAAAGGGAAGAAGGGGACTTCAGAAAGAGAGTTGCATTCATACCACGAAGTGCTGCCGAATTTACTTTCCAGAGCATTATTTTCCAGTTTTATTCTTATTTGTTTCTCTTTACCTTTCCTGTATTCCCATTTTCATTCTTCTATAATTTCTATTTTATTGTACGATCGAATTGGCATTAAAGACCAGAATCCTGCCAACATCTGTGGAGGATCTGCCCAAAGGCCAATTGGCATATTTACAGGTTTTCATTTTGATCGACTTCAGTTTTATTATAATGCAAATTATTATTTATTATTCTTATTTATATTTTATCTTTCCCAAATCCATGTCTAGCTAAACTTAGGTAATCGATATGTAGTAATAATTCGAATGGGATTTGATAACAACTGGTTGAAAAACTTTCTTTTCAAAAAGTAATTTATGGTCTGAGTGTTTAAAATTGATTTACTAAATAAACTTTGTCGCGAAAGCGAGAACTTATTTAAAAGTAGTTTTGCCACGAAAGTGGGAAATTAATTAAGATACGAACCAACAAGCGAAAGTTGCGGTAAGGTCAGATAGTAAACACTAGGCATTTGTTTTAATAACAGCGAAAGCACTTTAAAATGAATTAGAACTTAGAGATTTCCAAAAAGTAATTTTAACCCCGAACGGGATACGAAAGTGTACGTTTGCCCTTAGGATTATGATTAGCGTCAACAACCATCGTGAGACGAGAGTCTTCAAATCTCCATTTTCTGCTTAAATAAACTTTGAAAATTATTTCATACACCAGTAATTTATCAAATCCCTGAAGAACACAATTACTACGTATCGATTCAATCAATTATAATCTAAATAGTATTCTTAGTTCCCTTTTAGTGACAATCTTATTCCCTTAAACATATTCTACCTAGCTAAACATAGTAACTCCCGAGAACACTAGTTTGATTACGAGTCCCTGTGGGATCGATATCTTTTATTACTACGCGATAGACTGTGCACTTGCAGTTAGGTTGTATTAGACATAGAAAGTCGCGATCAAGTTTTTGGCGCCGTTGCCGGGGATCCGTTTAGTCAATAGTGTAACCTTCTGTTACGCCGTATAGACTAGGTTAACAATTTTCATTTTTCCTTTACTAGTTCTGTCGATTGTATGCCAAGTAATCGCCCGCAAGGCGATATCGTAAAACCTTCAGTCGCAGAACTAGAACGCTTCTTACATTTAAGAAGTAGAATCATTGAGTACCAACTCAAACAACTCAAACATAACACTCCCGAAACTCTCACTCCCATTCCCAAATCAGAAGAAGAAGAACCAGAGATGGATGAAGGACCTCCAAACAAACCGCTGAAGGCATACGCTACACCATCTCAGATGGAGCCTAGAAGTAGCATTGCTGCCCCAGCTATTACCCGAAATGATTTTGAGCTGAAACCATCATTGTTGTCGGCTGTACAACAAAACCAATTCTCAGGAAACGCAACTGAGGATCCGAACGAACATCTAACGAAGTTTGTACAATACGCAGACACAGTGAAAGCAAATGGAGTAACTCCAGACGCGATAAGACTTCGTCTTTTCCCATTCTCTCTTAGAGACAGAGCGTGGACATGGTTACAATCGTTACCATCCAACTCCGTTACGACGTGGGAGCAATTGAAGAACGTCTTCTTAGCGAGATATTTTCCGCCAAGAAAAACTGCTATGCTTAGAGCTCAAATCAACGGATTTCGACAGAAAGATACTGAATCTCTTTACGAAGCATGGGAACGATTCAAAGATATGATGAGAACATGTCCTCACCACGGTCTAGAAGACTGGGTGACAATCCATACTTTCTATAATGGGCTTCTATACAATACTAGATTGACAATAGACGCTGCCACGGGCGGTGCACTTATGGATAAGCCATACGATGAAGCCTATCAATTAATAGAAAACATGTCACAAAACCATTGCCAATGGGGAGGTGAATGCACTCCAACTGAGAAAACCACAGCGAAAGGTGGGATGTACGAAATCAGCAGCCTTGAAAAGTTCAATGCTAAAGTAGATGCTCTAGCACAGAAGATTGATAGTCTGACCGTTAACCCCACTGCGACTGTCGCTGCAGTAACTCCAAATTGCGAGTTATGCGGAAGCACCACTCATAATGCACCCGAATGCCCATTGCTAGCCGGAATCCCACCAGACCAGGTAAATTATGCTCAAGGAAATCCCTACGCAAATACCTACAACCCAGGTTGGCGAAATCATCCAAACTTTTCTTACAAAAGCGAAAATGCATTGCAAATGCCTACTGCTCCGCCAGGATATCAAAAACCAGCTGCTCAGAATGCACCTAGGAAATCGAACCTCGAATTGATGATGGAAAAGTTCATAGCAACTCAAGCTCAAACAAATAAAGAGTTCCTGAATCAAAACATACACACTAGCGGGCAAATTAAACAGTTGACAAGAAAAGTAGACGCTTTAGCCTCCCACAACAAAATGTTAGAAACACAGATATCACAAGTGGCTCAACAGCAAGCCTCTGCTGTCGCACCTGCTGGCACATTTCCTGGACAACCCGAACAGAATCCAAAAGGCCAAGCAAATGCTGTAATACTAAGAAGTGGAAAAGAATTGGACGAACCGATCGATCCGAGGACCGAAAACTCAGCCATGCAACAAAAACCAACTGAACAAGCAGAAAAGGAATCCGAGTTAGAGAAGAAGGAAAACAACGAGAAGGAGGATACCGCAAGTGAAAAAACTCAAGCACCTCCAGCGCCATATAAACCACCTATTCCTTATCCGCAAAGACTAATAAACTCCAAAACTTTAGGACAGTTTAGGAAATTTGTAGACCTCCTTAAACAGTTGAATATTACTATCCCTTTTACGGAAGCGATAACTCAAATGCCGTCATACGCTAAATTTCTCAAAGAAATCCTGTCGAATAAGAGAAAGATCGAGGATAACGAAACAGTTACACTTACTGCAGAGTGTAGCGCCATTATTCAAAACCGCATGCCTCCTAAATTAAAAGACCCAGGTAGTTTCTTCATACCCTGCGTCATAGGAAAGTTCGTAATAGACAAAGCTCTATGCGATTTAGGAGCCAGTATCAGTGTTATGCCCTTATCTATATGCAAAAAGATGAATATGGGAGACCTCAGACCAACCAAAATGTCCGTACAATTAGCTGACAGATCAGTAAAATACCCCGTCGGAATACTGGAAAATGTTCCAGTACGCATAGGACAATTTTACATTCCAACCGACTTCATAATCATGGACATCAAGGAAGATACTGTAACCCCAATTATCCTAGGAAGACCGTTCCTAGCCACAGCCGGATCCATTATAGACGTGAAGAAAGGAAGGCTAACATTCGAAGTAGGAGAAGAAAAGATAGAGTTCATTCTCACCAAGTTCTTACAGGCACCAACAATAGACGATACCTGCTATTTAGTAGACGAAATTGACGAATGCATAAGAGAACTTGAAAATGAAGAGACCACGTATTCATAAATAATAAAGATTCAAATACCCGACATTTCTGAAGACGATGATTGGCGTAAACCGTATAAAGACGACAGCCTAAGCGAAAGCTTAGCACTGACCCCAAACCATATGTCAGGTCCGAAGAACCCATCTTTAGAACTTAAAACACTACCCAAAAACCTTAGATATGAATTTCTAGACGATGAACTAAAAAGACCAGTGATAGTCAACGCCGACTTAGGACAACCAGAAACCGAAAAACTATTAGAAGTCCTAAAGAAGTACCCCACCGCGTTAGGCTATAACATAAGCGATCTAAAAGGTATAAGCCCTTCAATCTGTATGCATCGAATTACAATAGAGGAAGACTCTAAAACCTCTCGAGAGCATCAGAGAAGACTGAACCCCATCCTGAGCACTGTAGTCAGAGATGAAGTAAAGAAATTGCTAGATGCAGGAATCATCTATCCGATCTCCGATAGTGAATGGGTTAGCCCAGTTCACGTCGTACCGAAGAAAGGAGGAGTCACAGTAGTTAAAAACGAAAAAGGCGAATCAATAACAAAAGGAGTCGTGACTGGAAGCAGGATGTGTATTGATTATAGGAAGCTTAACAAGGCTACGCGCAAAGATCACTTCCCGTTACCCTTCATAGACCAAATGTTGGAAAGATTAGCCAAACATTCATATTTCTGCTATCTAGATGGTTACTCAGGATTCTTCCAAATTCCCATCCATCCTGATGACCAAGAAAAGACTACATTCACCTGTCCTTACGGTACTTTTGCTTACCGCCGAATGTCGTTCGGACTCTGTAACGCTCCAGCAACCTTCCAAAGATGCATGATGGCAATCTTCGCAGATTTCATAGACGACATTATGGAAGTATTTATGGACGATTTCTCGGTATGTGGACAAAGTTTCGAAGGATGCTTACAAAACCTAGAAATGGTACTAGAACGTTGCGTAAAAGTAAACCTCGTCCTAAATTGGGAGAAATGCCATTTTATGGTCCGACAAGGAATAGTTCTAGGACATGTAATATCAGATAGAGGGATTGAGGTAGACAAAGCTAAAATAGAGATTATAAAAGATCTCCAACCTCCAAAATCCGTACGAGAAATACGGAGTTTTCTAGGACATGCCGGTTTCTACAGAAGATTTATAAAAGATTTCTCGAAAATCACAAAACCCCTGACCGGCCTGTTAATGAAAGATGCTGAGTTCGTCTTCGACGACGACTGTTTAAAAGCATTCGAAACATTGAAATCAACCCTTATCACCGCACCAATCATGCAACCACACGATTGGCGACTACCGTTCGAAATCATGTGCGACGCGAGTGATTATGCTGTAGGCGCAGTTCTAGGACAAAGAAAGGACAAGAAACTCCATGTCATCTACTATGCCAGTAGAACCTTAGATCTTGCCCAAATGAACTACACTACCACAGAAAAGGAACTTCTAGCAGTTATATTTGCGCTTGACAAATTCTGTTCTTACTTAGTAGGAGCAAAAATCATCATATACACAGACCACGCTGCCATAAGGTACCTAATAAGCAAAAAGGATGCCAAACCAAGACTATTGAGATGGATCCTGTTATTACAAGAGTTTGACTTAGAAATCAAAGATAAGAAAGGAACCGAGAACGTTGTTGCAGATCACTTATCCCGAATAGAGGGCATCAGACATGAACAAGTACCGATAAATGACGATTTCTCGTACGAACGTCTGATAGCCAAATTAGAAAGTGACACACCCAATTCAATCTCGGAAGATCCAGAATTCGAAAAAGCCGTAGAAGCCGTCTATGCCCAAGTCACATTACCTTGGTATGCTGACATCGTTAATTACCTCGCTGCGGGCGTGCTTCCACCGGATCTTACTTATCAGCAAAAGAAGAAATTCTTCCACGATCTGAAACACTATTATTGGGACGAACCCCTACTCTTCAAGAGAGGGGATGACAACATATATCGTCGCTGTGTCCCAGAGGAAGAAATAGAAAATATTATTTCCCAATGCCATTCAGCACCGTATGGTGGTCATGCTAGTACATCCAAGACGTGCGCTAAGATTCTCCAAGTCGGCTTGTTCTGGCCTAATCTCTGGAAAGACGTTCACATCGCTGTGCAAAAGTGCGATAGATGCCAAAGAACTGGCAACATCTCACGACGCGATGAAATGCCTCAAAAAGGAATCTTAGAGGTAGAAATCTTCGACGTCTCGGGAATCGATTTCATGGGACCATTCCCACCTTCTTTTGGTAATAACTACATACTCGTCGCTGTCGATTATGTGTCTAAATGGATAGAAGCCACAGCTGCTCCAACAAACGACGCACGAGTAGTAATCAAACTCTTCAAAAACACAATCTTTCCTAGATTCGGTGTACCCAGACTCGTCATTAGTGACGGATGATCTCACTTCATATCGCGAATATTCGATAAACTTCTCTCTAGATATGGAGTCCGGCACCGAGTAGCTACACCCTATCATCCGCAAACTAGCGGACAAGTAGAGGTCTCGAACAGAGAAATAAAACAGATCTTGGAAAAGACTGTCGCTACCTCAAGAAAAGATTGGTCGTCGAAGCTACAAGAAGCTTTATGGGCTTATAGGACCGCATTTAAGACACCAATAGGAACCACCCCCTATAAATTGGTTTACGGTAAATCCTGCCATCTCCCTGTAGAGTTAGAGCATAAGGCCTTTTGGGCCATTAAGACACTCAACTTCAACTACACCGAGGCAGGAGAAAAGCGAATCTTGAACTTACACGAGTTAGAAGAACTTCAATTAGACGCTTACAAAAATGCCCGTATCTACAAAGAACGAACCAAAAAGTGGCATGATAAACGTTCAATCAGGAAACAATTCAGTGTGGGAGACATCGTATTGCTCTTTAATTCACGATTAAAACTCTTCCCAGGTAAACTAAAATCTAGGTGGTCTGGACCCTATGAAGTGACTAAAGTACTTCAGAGTGGAGTTGTTGAAATCACCGATAAGACAAATGCACCATTTATCGTAAACGGGCAACGTCTAAAACATTACAATAAGAACGACAACAGTCCTCAAGTCAGCAATATAACATTGCTTGAGCTTCCAGCTCAGACACCCGAATAGCTTCTCACCAAGCTATCGTCAGGCTTTAGACGTTAAAAATAACGCTTACTGGGAGGCAACCCAAATTTTCCTCGTTATTGCATTTCATTTTTCTTTAAAAGTCCACTTTGAAAATCCAACAAAAATTCTAAACTTATAATTACTACTACTTTCTACTTTCGTTTGTTTTCATATTCTATTTTATTTTTCCTCTTTTGTCTTTTGTTTCTACCGCTTTTCGTTTCTAAAAATCCTGACTTCAATTTCCTGTTTCAAACTTTTCAGGATTTTTAAAAAAGTCTTCAAAACATTCCTTCTGTTTTCTCCGAATTACCTGCGAGTATGGCCGAATACGACTTCACAAAGGTTCACTTCCGAGGACTCGCTCAAAAGGCAAGATTTGCAGCACTGACCGAAAGAGAATTCGCCTTAACGCTGTATTATGATAAGGCTACTATGGATAAACTAGGGATCACAGATAACATTCAATACCTGTTCAATCAACTAGGTTGGGAGAACTCTGCTCTGAAAACACGTTTCGCTACCTACAAGGATCTTACCTATGAATTCCTTAGTTCTTTCAGATACACACCCAACTATGGTTTTGGATCCAGCACAGAGTTGATTACCTTCCGATTGTTTGGAATGGACCAAACCCATAGCCGGATGTCACTAGCTAACCTCCTAGGATTCCCTAGCGGACCGCATGTGTTCATCAGTGCAGAAGATGACGATATTGATTTTGAACTCGATCAATTCTGGGGTAGAATCACAGGCGACTATCACCCTGAACCAGACAGAATGTACAATGATGACATACACAACCCAGCCTTCAGATACTTCCATAAGATACTAGCTCACACCTTGTTTGGAAAAGAAGAAAATATTACTGCAGTATCTAAAGAGGAGTTATTCATCATGTTCTGTGCTTCTCAGGGACGGACAGTAAATGCAGTGCCTTTCATGATGAGATCTTTCAAACGCCTAACGCTGGAACCTCAGACACCTATCCTTATAGGAGGCCTAGTAACAATGATTGCCCACGAGCTTGGCCTTAGATTCCATTTAAATGCCAGCACTCGTTTTGGTACCATCCGACCCATGAACATACAATTCTGCTTTAACAGGCGTATCTTAGGAACTATGGGACCTGGACCGTATGAGTACCTTATTAACGAAAAACCAGTACAGCTATTCACACTGCCTGATCATCTGATGACAAACATCCACAACAAGGACAACTGGCTCTATGAATTGGATGAGCCTATGGGACCTCCTTCACCACAGTCAACACCACAGAACTATATGTATGACAGTGACCACATCTCTGAGGCACACGACTATATGTACTATGAGGATGTTGTCTCTGAAACTGAAGTAGACCCTACGACTCCTCCGCACTACAACACTTATCCTGAGCCTATCCCTGAGGAAACCACCGACAAAATGGATGCCGTGTTACTCAAATTGGACGATGTCGATACAGCTCTGACTAATGTAAAAGCTGACATCGCAAGCATGCACAACAAACTGGTAGGCTTCATGGATCTAGTCTGCGACCAACTCGACTACTATTCACAGAAATTCGATGAGTTGAAGGCACGAAAAGATTAGTTATTAGCTCTTAGCAGTAGTTTCAGTTTAGTCTAGTCTAGTTAGTTTCATTTAATTTGGATTTTTCGCATTGTTAGTTTTCTTTATGTACTACATACAATTGTTTCAATTTTATGTTATTTCAATTCTAGTTTTTATTCAATTATTCTGTTTTCGCATTATTTGTTGTTTGTTGGCTGTTATATTACATCACCGTATCAATACTAAGCCTTAAAGTCACTACGAGTACACCCTCAGAGCAAAATCCTGCGTTCTGCAGATTTTGCTGCTGTGACGACCGTCACAGCCTCATGACGAGCGTCACGCGGGTGACGACCGTCACACCTACGTGACGACCGTCACGCAGTCAGAAACTGATATCTGATAAAACAGGGTTCGTGTTCTCTTCCACTTCCCCCCATTATCACTTTCAATCATCCTAACTCCTACCCCACTACGAATTTTCGTCCTCCCCACATTGAACTATAAATTTCAACTCCAAATTCAACCTCCAAACCACACTTCTGTCAGTTTTTCCCTCTCTGCAGAAAAACCCCAAACCTCAGAAACCTCTCAATCTTCCAACAATGGCAAGGAATACAGAAACCCCAGATATCAGTAACATCACCTTCAGTGAAGGAGACTTAGGCGAAAGACAGCGAGCAAACTACATTGCATTTCATCAGAGGTCGCTCCAGCCGACTCACTACCCGCACCTTCCATCGCTTACGGAGCTCGGACTCCTTGAAGGTGTAACCTGGATGCTTCAAAGAGCAGGTATCTGGAACCTCTGCACCAACCCACAGCCAACATATGAACAACTCACTCTTGAGTTCTTGAGTTCGTTCACTTATGTCACAAGCAGCGGCGAACTTAACCAGCATTCAGGTGCCGCTTGCTTCCGGATGTTTGGCGTCAACTATCAGGTGAATCAAAATCAGATTGCTAGCATCCTACAGCTACCTCGCGGCAACAACGCTCATCGCCGCATCACCGATCAGTTCCAGCACGAAGCTTTCACGCTGTGGTATCAGTTGACCGGCCTCAATGCCGAAGGTTGGGACTCCCTACACGCCACTCATATCCATAACCCAACCATTCGGTACTTTCACAGAGGGCTGAGCAACACTATTTTCGTCAGAGACAACAACCACAAAGTGAACTCGAAAGAGCTCTTCTTTCTTCATTGCGTCTTCAACAATGAACCTGTCAACGCTGCCCCGTTTCTGCTGGCTCACATTCAGGCCAACTGCAACCGTGGCTCGAAGCCATTCTACTTTGGCGGGATTGTCACTGCTATTGCACTTGGGCTGAACCTTGGCGACCGCCTCCAGCACCTCCATTCCATCCCCTCGGTGTTCCTAGACACCGACCACTGCAGAGCCTCTCATCTCATCCGCTCCCGAGCTGACGGCAAATACCATCCGGTTGTGCGTGGCAAGACCGTCTGAAGCATCATCCTTCCATCCCGCACCCGCATCCATCCAGAGGACCGTACCAACTGGTTGTTCGACCTCACTGCCCCTCCTGCTGCCACTGCTTCCACTTAGGACCACACTCACGGTTCCGACGATGAAATCCAAGCTGAGTTGGACAGGTCCGAGCAGCCAGAGGCATCGCAGCCTCCTCCTCCCGTAGGTACATCCTCCCGCCGCCGCCGTCATCATCCCGTGCCAGACTACACAGAAGAGGACCTCCGTCGCTCCCTAGACCAGCAGGCACAGATACTCACGATGCTGCAGCAGCAGAATCAGCGAGCTGACCAGTTCGAAGCTTGACATCGGACTCAAATGCAACAACTTCACACCGGCCAAGCTACGATCACTGAGAGCCTAGCGAATCTGACCTTGCAGGTCGAAGGACTCCGAGACACCGTCTACCACACCGGAGCTATGAGCTATGAGGACAGAGTAGCCCTTGCCAGAGCCAGAGGACGCCAGCGCGGACGTGACAGAGGCCGTGACTAGATTTTCATTTTTTCCTTCATTGTTTACTATATTTCAGTTATTTGTATTTTCATTTTCAGTTGTATCTCCCTCTCGCATGCTTCAAGAATCAGTGAGGACACTGATCGAGATAGTGTGGGAGCGGAGCCTTATTTCCATTCCACTGTACTCTGAATTTCCCTCATTTCCTTTATTTCCATTCCACTGCATTTTGAATTTTAGTAATTTCTATTCTAACACTTTCTATTTCTAGCAAATAAAGCTCGTCTATATATTTTTCCCGTTACGCAAACAATCCCCACATTATTCAACGTAAACAAAAATTTTAGTTCGTTCCTCAAAAGCAAAAACACCACGAGAATGCACCTGAGTTCAAACCAAGTTTTGAAACTCCGAGGAAACGACAGTTCTAACAAAACCAGTATCGTCCAGACACCTTAGATCTCTAGTTTATGCGAGTCGGTTTCACTACCTACGTGTACCAAAGTCTCAAGTGTCTACACAAACTCAACCCCAAGTAGTTTATACCAGTAGTCAGCACCATCCTAAAACTCTTCTAAGCGAGCGACCGATGCAAATAAGTGTATGATCTCCAAAAAGATGAAAAATCATGAAAAGAGAGCTAAATAGCCCAAAAACATAAGACACGTTTCCTTCTAAGTTAGGTGCTCCTCACCCGAGCATTTAGCCCAACGACACGAAAAAACTCATTGAAAATCAATGACATAAAATTATGATCAATGAAGAAGATCAAAAACAGAAATGAGATCATATTCACTAACAGGTCGACTTCCCATGAAAGTGTGCGGACAACGGGCTTAATGTGATTGCGCTAGAACAAACAGGGTGAACTTGCCGCAGAACCTTGACACCAAGATACAGTAGCATGACTGAGACCGATTTGCATAAAAAGGAGACCTCCGAAGACTTGTAGTCCAGTGTCGTCATGATACTCGTCTTGTTCCTACCAAGAATCCCGGTTTTTCCAAACTCTATGAACGAAGAAGCTGCCTCGTGCTTGCCGACTTTTCCATGTTTTACTTGAGGACAAGCAAAGATTCAAGCTTAGGGGAGTTTGATAACACGAAATCATATAGATATTTTCATGCATAATTCAACTAAAATCTAACCGTTTTCGATCCGATTTCGGGTTATTTCCGTGTATTTGTCTGATGTTTTGCAGGTATTCAACGATCACGTCTAAACAAGGCAACATGAAGAAAAGAAGCAATCTCAGATGAAATATGGACGAAAAAGGAGTGAAAATACAATGAAAAGCGCAGCAAGCTGTTTTTGCTGATGTGACGACCGTCACAGCTTCATGACGACCGTCACACGGGTGACGACCGTCACACGGGTGACGACCGTCACACCTTGTGACGACCGTCATGCAGGCAAAAACGCCTCACTCAGATTACACGTCAAAAGATCAGTTCCAATTCCCACAAAGTGGACCACTACTCCCTAAATTATCTGCCTCAAGGTCCATCATCTTCAGTGATAACCGTTGGGATTCCACTTCTATAAAAAGGGAAGCAGGGGACTTCAGAAAGATAGCTGCATTCATACCACGAAGTGCTGCCGAATTTACTTTCCAGAGCATTATTTTCCAGTTTTATTCTTATTTGTTTCTCTTTACCTTTCCTGTATTCCCATTTTCATTCTTCTATAATTTCTATTTTATTGTACGATCGAATTGGCATTAAAGACCAGAATCCTGCCAACATCTGTGGAGGATCTGCCCAAAGGCCAATTGGCATATTTACAGGTTTTCATTTTGATCGACTTCAGTTTTATTATAATGCAAATTATTATTTATATTTTATCTTTCCCAAATCCATGTCTAGCTAAACTTAGGTAATCGATATGTAGTAATAATTCGAATGAGATTTGATAACAACTGGTTGGAAAACTTTCTTTTCAAAAAGTAATTTATGGTCTGAGTGTTTAAAATTGATTTACTAAATAAACTTCGTCGCGAAAGCGAGAACTTATTTAAAAGTAGTTTTGCCACGAAAGTGGGAAATTAATTAAGATACGAACCAACAAGCGAAAGCTGCGGTAAGGTCAGATAGTAAACACTAGGCATTTATTTTAATAACAGCGAAAGCACTTTAAAATGAATTAGAACTTAGAGATTTCCAAAAAGTAGTTTTAACCCCGAACGGGATACGAAAGTGTACGTTTGGCCCTTAGGATTATGATTAGCGTCAACAACCATCGTGAGACGAGAGTCTTCAAATCTCCATTTTCTGCTTAAATAAACTTTGAAAATTATTTCATACACCAGTAATTTATCAAATCCCTGAAGAACACTATTACTACGTATCGATTCAATCAATTATAATCTAAATAGTATTCTTAGTTCCCTTTTAGTGACAATCTTATTCCCTTAAACATATTCTACCTAGCTAAACATAGTAACTCCCGAGAACACTAGTTTGATTACGAGTCCCTGTGGGATCGATATCTTTTATTACTACGCGATAGACTGTGCACTTGCAGTTAGGTTGTATTAGACATAGAAAGTCGCGATCAAGTTTTTGGCGCCGTTGCCGGGGATCCGTTTAGTCAATAGTGTAACCTTCTGTTACGCCGTATAGACTAGGTTAACAATTTTCATTTTTCCTTTACTAGTTCTGTCGATTGTATGCCAAGTAATCGCCCGCAAGGCGATATCGTAAAACCTTCAGTCGCAGAACTAGAACGCGTAACAGAAGGTTAGACTGAGTATTAGACTGAGCCCGCGTGGCCAGGCCGGGGCCCAGGCCAGAACAATATATATATATATATATATATATATATATATATATATATATATATATATATATATATATATATATATATATATATATATATATATATATATATATATTCATTCAACGACTTGACCAAATAAATAAAAATAAAAAATTATTTTTAAATATATTATGTAGAAATTCATCATGTAATGTTAATATTACTAACTGCAGACTATTGCTTTCCTATTGTGTTTGTTGTGAAATTTTGCCTTTTCTTAAATTGATTCTTATTGTTTATTTATTTTATTTATTCTTAACTATATGAAAATTCAAAGAATTTTTTATGGTGCAATGTTGAGGGAATGCATAAGACTATCACACTATTGTTGGAAATTCATCATAATTTATAGAAATTTTCTATCAATCTTGATGAATAAGATTATTATCGACATGCAATAACAATGATAAGAAGAAAAATTGTAGAAAAAAGAAAATCAGGATTTAACAAAATATAGAAGAAGATGATGATTTCTATAGAGTAACTCTCTGCCCATAAAATGTAGAAATTTTATTCACTTTGCAATTGTAACATCTGTGAATTCAAGTTATTACAAAAATAAGGGCTACTCCTTCTAATTATAGTTTTAGGTTAGCTTGCTCCCTAAGTCAAAGATCAAAACATAAAAGCTCAAAATTCTTATTTTGGTCTAAGTCGAAATCCTGTCTCAAGCAACCTGCTTTGACACTTAGACATCTAACACAACTCAACACACACTACACAAGGCTAATTTTGACACATCCTTATTTCTGTCAAGCTACATTTGATTCGACACAAGGAATTACAATTTCAACACACCACCTAATTCATTATGTCTAAGCTATCTATATTCATCATAGACCTTAGCTTCTTGAATACTTCGACTTGCATTCCTTTCGTCATGATATCTGCAATTTGATTCTCAATTCTGCAGTGTTCCAAGTTCATCTTCTCTTCTGCTACCTACTCTCGAAGATAGTGGAACCTCATTTCGATGTGCTTGCTTCGTCCATGTGCTATCATATTCTTTGTCAGGTTGATAGCTGACATGTTGTCGATCTTTATGGTAATGGCTCCATGACTCTTCCCTGTAATCTCTTCGACCAGATTCACCATCCATTTTGCTTGACATGCACAGAGAGAAGCAGTTATGTACTTTACTTCGCACGATGACAATGCCACTATTGGCTTCTTTCTCGAACTCCAAGCAATTGGTACACGACCTAGCATAAACACATAGCCAACTGTGGATTTCCTATCCTCAGCATCACTACACCAACTTGAATCGGCGTATCCCACTAACCTGCATTCCTTTCCTTCATCAACTACAAGAAACAAAATGTCGTAGTTGAGAGTTCCTTTCAGATACCATAATATCCTCTCTGTCACTGCTAGGTATGATACCTTTGGCATCTGTATGAATCTACTCACCATACCTACATTGTATGCTAAATCAGGCCTTGTGTGACAAAGGCGTCTTAATGACCTAATAAGTCTTCTGTACTGATTTGGGTCGACATCATCTTCATCTGATTCTTTCGACAATTGCAATCTAGGCTAAGCTGGAGTCAAAGTTGGGTTGCAATCTTGCATTTCAAATCTCTTGAGTATTTTGCCTGCATATCTTCTTTGATGCATCATCAAATCTCTACCACTCTTGTGGAACTTGATGCCAAGGAAATATGAGAGATTTCCCAAGTCTGACATTTCAAACTCCTCACTTAGGTCATGTTTGAAATCTTCGATCTCCTTCTTGCAACTTTATGTTATCAACAACTCATCGACATAGAGACATGGTATAAGCAATTCACTATTGATTCTCCTTACATATACTTCATGCTCAGTTATGCACTTCACAAATTCCTTTTCCCTTAGAAAGTTATCTATCTTCTTATTCCAAGCTCTTAGAGCTTGCTTAAGTCCATACAGAGCTTTATGCAGCATGTACACCTTTCTTTCTTCGCCTTGTTTAACAAACTCAACTGGTTGTGCATCATAAACTTCTTCATCTAAGGTTTCATTTAGGAATTCACATTTCACATCCATTTGACATACCTGCCATTTTTTTTCATGTTTTCTAGACCAACAACCAACCTGATTGTTTTGATCCAAGCAACGAGTGCAAAAACTCCGTTGAAGTCGATTCCTTCTTTTTGAAGAAATCCTTTTGCTACAAGTCTTGTCTTGTTTCGAGTTACTTCTCCTTTGGGATTCCACTTCACCTTGTATACCCACTTCACATCAATTTCCTTCCTGTCTTGATGCAATTCGACAAGTGACCAAGTGTTGTTTACTTCAATGGACTATAGTTCCTCATTCATTGCTTTCACCCACTTTGAATTTTTCAATGCCTCAGCTGCATTGACTGGTTCGACATCTGCATAGAAATCATATTGTACCAGCTCACCTTCTTCATTGAACACATCATCTGATGTAATCACACATTCTTGCAACCTTGTAGGCATGTGTCGTGTTCGTTGAGGTCTGCTTGGGCCTGCTTCACCTCTAACTTCTTCTTATCAAACTTTTCTTTTGACTTTACAAGCTGGTTCTTCACATAAGATTCTCATTGAATCCTTCTTAACATTCGCAGTTCAATCTAATTCCTTAAGCTCGTCTATGATCACGTCCTTGTTGATCACAACTTGTTTGTTTACTAGGTCGAACAACTTGTATCCTCCAGTTGAATGATATCCTATTAGGATCATTTGACTCGACTTATCATCAAGTTTTCTTCTCAACTGATCTGACACGCGTCTATGTGTTATAGATCAAATACCTTCAAATGACTTAGGTTAGGCTTGACACCAGACAAACATTCATCTAACGTGATTCCGTCTAGCTTCTTCTTCAGACATCTGTTCAAGATGTATGTTGCATTCGACACAACTTCTCCATATAATTCTTTGGGTAGATGTTTTCCTTTCAACATACTTCTCACCATATTCATGATGGCTTTATTCTTCCTTTCTGCAGTTCTATTTTGTTGTAGAGTGTAGGGTGGCACCACCTCATTCACAATCCCTTATTTCTTACATAATGCATCAAAAGCTTTTGACATATACTCTCCACCATCATCAGTCCTCGGGATCTTTATCTTTCGACCGTAGGTTTATATTTGACAAATACCTCGATCACTTCACTTTTCTTCTTGATCAGGTACGTCCACAGTTTTTTACTGTAATCATGCATGAACGTGACAAAATATTTGTTACCTCCAATCGAATCCACCTGGATAGGACCATGTACATTAGAATATATGACTTCAAGAATTTCCTTCGACTTGCTTCATGCATCCTTGCTGAAGTTGTTCTTGTGTTGCTTCTCCTAAACACATTATTCACATACTTCACTTAGAATGTCGATTTTTGGTAATCCTAAATCCATATTTCTTCTCTTCAAATCTCTGATGTCTTTGAAATTAAGATGGTCAAGTCTATAGTTCCATATACATGCATCTCTGCTGGCTGCAGTTGCAAGACACTTATGCTCCATCACATTAAGCTCAATCTTGAGGGTTCTATTTTAAGACATAGGAGCCTTCATGATTAACCTTCCTCCTGAGTCGAGAACTCTCATCATCTTGTCTTTGATCCATACTTTGTAGTTCTTTTTGACCAGCTGCCTATGCTGAGCAAATTACTCTTCATGCCTAGTATGTACAATACATTGGAAATTACTGACCTTTTCCATCTTTCCTCATAATTACAACATCACCAATACCTTTAGCTACTAGAGTATTGTCATTTGCAAATTTCACCATGTTCTTCATTGAGGTTTTATGTTTATAAACCAATCCTTCCTACCCGTCATGTGCGATGAGCATCCTGAGTCCAAGTACCATTGGTCCTGGAATCTTTCTTTATCTCTTGTTGTGACCATCAACAACATCTCTTCTTCATGTTTCGCCAACTTTGCATCAGATTCTTGATTCTTCTTATTTTTTTGGACAATCACTAGAATAATGACCATACTTATAACAATTATAACACTGCATATGACTTTTGTCAGGTTTTCGACCACCATCTCTTCCTCTACCCGCAACACCACCTCTTTGGTTGCCTTGGTTCCAGTGTTTTCTCTGATTCGACCAGTTTCATTATTGCTAATTTCGACCACTTGACTTGTTGTACCCTCATCTACCTTTGTTGCCACTCCAACTTCCTTTTCCTTTCTTTTCTTTTGCTGACTGCGCCTGCAAAGCCATATCACTCTTCGAATTTCCTACAACTCTTTCATCCATTCTTTGTTCATGAGATTCAAGTGTCCCTTGAAGCTATTCCTTTGTCAATGTTGACAAGTCTTTTGACTCTTCTATGGCTACTGCCATGTGGTCAAATTTTGAAGCCAATGACCTCAAGATCTTTGCAACAACTAATCTTGATGTCAACACTTCTCCACATACTTTGATTTGATTCACCAATTTAGTAACCCTAGTGAAGAAATTAGTTATGCTTTCATTGTCCTCCATCTGAAGCAATTCATACGTCCTTTTATGAATTTGTAACCTTACCTCTTCCACCTTCTCTGCGCCTCCAAACAATTTCTCCAAGATTTCCCATGCTTCTTTCGCTGATTCTACGTCACTAACCTTTTCAAAATTATTTGGATCAACTCATTGATGATTCTACATCACTAACCTTTTCAAAATTATTTACATCACTAACCTCTTCTTCAATTCTTTGTATGCAGTCGTTTCTTGATCTGTCGCGTCTTCTGCAAGCGGTGTTACTCCTTCCTTCACAAGATCCCAGAGATCTTGATAACAAAAAAACACCTTCATCTACTTGCACCAATTCTCATAATTATTGTTCTCGAGAATCGAAAGATTCGCCGGAAAATGTCCATTTAGATTATTTATTGCCATCGTGATTTTCTTCCCGCGAATCGCATAACTAGTGCTCTAGATACCAGATGTTAGAAATCCACCACAACCTATGAAAAATTTCTAGCAATCTCGATTGACAAGATTATTATCGATACACAATAACAATGAAAAGAAAAATTGTAGAAAAAAGAAAATCAGTATTTGACAAAATATAGAAGAATATGATGATTTCTGGAGAGTAACTCTCTGTCCACAAACTATGAAAATCTTATTTACTTTGTCCCTGCAAAATTCTGTGAATTCAAGTTGTTACAAGAATATGAGTTACTTCCTCTATTTATATTTTGAGGTTAGCTTGCTCCCTAAGACAAAGCGCAAAACACAAAAGTTCAAAATTTCTATTTTGGTCTAATTTGAAATTCTGTGTCAAGCAATCTGTTTTGACACTTTGACATCTAACACAACTCGACACACACTACATTAAGTTAATTTCGACACATTTTTGTTTCTGTCGAACTATACTTGCTTCAACACAAAGAACTACAATTTCAACGATTGTTGCAAAGTAAGAAAAAGAAGAAATAATTATATTTGTAATTTTTATGTGATTTGTGTTTTGTGTAGTTGGTTGATTTAGTTAAAATTTAGGTGTATTAGCTTAAGAATGTTAATATTTTTGTATTTATAAGCTTTTTATTTATTGTATAACGAGAATTTTATATGATGCGGGTTTTAATCCTCTGTTTACAAAACTCGCTCAATTTATTTGTTAATATATTTCACCATTTACCTAATTATCTCAAAATTTGTTTGAGTTTTTTTAAGCAAATTAAATTAAAAGAGATATTAGGAATACATCAACACAATTATAAAAAAATTAAAATAAAATTAATCTTAAATGATAAACAACGTTTCAGGAATGTACACAAATCTATTCAAATAATATTAATTCCATTGAAAATACACCTAGCAAACCACTCAAACAATCAAAGTTTAATACAAGTTAAACAATTCGGACAAACAACTTTACAAAAGTCCCGACAAAAAGAATTATATTTTTAAAAAATCAAATAGACTAACATATCTAAGACCACACCAATCAACCTATCTTCAGAAGCTTCTCCGACCCTAAGTTATCCATAAAAGAGTTGAAAAGTAAATTAAAACAATATTGAGATTGAGATGTGATTTTTAAAATGCATTGTTGTTTTAATGGGTGCATATGTGATTTTTAAATTTTTGAGATTGAGATTAAGATTGATTATAAAAGTGATTTTGGCAGAAAAGTGTTTTTTCTTAAATTTTTAGACATATGTTCATAAAGAGAAAAAGAAGTAAAGAATAAAATATAAAAATAGATTAAATAAATAATTAACATTAATGATGTTCTGTATCTAAGCTCAAAATTATAATTGATATATACTACATAAATATATTAAGTTTTAAAATTTACCATCACTTTATATGAATATATAACCTATATAATATTATTCTCATTTGACATACATGACTCCGAGAGTCACACTTAATATAAGAAAATTTTGACATGACTCCAAAAGTCACACTTAATATAAAAAGATGAATGGTGGATTTTACAAATAAGATTAATCATTAAATTATTTCTAATATATTTATGGAACTATTAAATTATTGGTTAAATCGTATAATTATATTGAGTTAAATCAGATAATTCGGTTTTTAGTTTTTATTATTTTAAAATGAAATATATTCTATTTCAACTTAAAATTTCTATAATTCTTAATTTTTATTATTCAATTAAAAATTAATAAATATTATCACATAATTGAGTTACAAATTGATTAAAAATATAATAAATATATCCTAATGATATTCAAATAGTATAATAAAATTAAATATTTTAATAAAATATTGTAATAATATGTCCAAGCTAAATCAAAATCATAAATAATTAAAAGCGTACAAAAAAGGTGTACATCAGTCTTAATCAGTTAAGAAAAAATAAGTTAAATTACACGAAAAGGGTTGCACATGGAGATTAAAAAAAATATATTTATTTTCTTTGATCATAGGTAAAGGTAAGGGATTGGCCAATCCAATTCTAGTTGGCACCATAAAAATAATTGAATTGCATTATTTAAAAAGAAAATATTAATATCATAATTAATAATTAAATTATAATTTACTCCACCCGTTTTATGATAGGTTTTTTTTATAGATTTTTACAATAAAAAGTAGTAGAGTAGTTACATGAATTAAAATACAATAAATAAAAATAAAATAGTAAAAAATAATAATAAATATAAAATTAATATTTTAAAAGAATAAATAATTCGAACAAAAAAGATTACACGTATTGTAAGAAAAAAAATTACACGTATTGTAAGAACGAGGGAATATTAGAAAGAGAATAAGTATTTGAGAAAAAAGAAGAAGAATATAAGAAAACGCTTTTTAAAAAAGATTTAGGTGGAATGTGATAAAAATTAGGCGCGTTAAGTACTTTATTTTAATATATTAAAAATATCTCCACTAAAATATTATTGTCAATTATGATTTTAAAAATAATTTTTCGACAATAATTTTGTAAAAAAATCAAATATCTGACCAAACTAGAAATATTTAATAAATATCTAATTACTTATTATTTAAATTAATTAATTTTTAATCATTTTTTAGTTTTTATTATTTTAAAACAAAATATATTTTATTTCAACTTAAAATTTTTAAATCAGTTCTTAATTTTTATTATTCAATTAAAAATTTAGTAAATATTATCACATAATTGAATTAAAAATTAATTAAAAAATATAATAAATATAATAAAGTACTAAATATATTTATAACAATATTAAAATAGTATAATTAAATTAAATATTTAATAAATTATTCTAATAATATGTTCAAGCTAAATCAAAATTGTAAATAATTAAAAGCTTAAAAAAAGGTGGTCAGATGACTTTAATTCGTTAAGAACTTTGTTGCTAGAAAAAAGCGTATTTGTTCGCGAAAGAACTCTGGCTTCTGGCTTCAATGTTGTATAGGCCATGACAACCTACGAATAATTTTATGTCTTTGTGCATCGAACACATTACTGGGACTGTTGATTTTCCTTCAGACATTTTAAACATCAAAATAATTTATTGTTTTTTTCAAATACTTTTATTATTGTCTAAAGTTTTAATGCATTGTTTACCAAAAATAGTTGACATTTAACAAACAATTGGATAAAGCAAAAGTAATTAGGATGAAAACATCATCTTTTATTCAAATGAAAGAATCTTTAAATGGGTGAAATTGCATAAGGATAAAATTTCTATAAGAGATAATTGTTTTTGAGTTTTTATTGAATTACAACACTAATATATTTCTTATGTCTTCGAGTATCACAATACTTTACTTTTGAGGAGAGCGCCTGAATCGTTTCTTCTCGTCTAGAGTTTTTCATTATAGTGTAAATGCACGAACTGCAGTCTTTTGCCTTTGAAAAAAATTCTTAAATTTTGTTTGAACTTTTATTTCGGGTTTTCAATCTACCGGAATATCCATTTTTTTTTGCCTAAGTCTCCTTTTTGGATTTTTGACTTAGCGGGTTAAAATTTTTTTTATCCCTAATTTTTGCTTGGACTGTTATATCATTTTTTGTCCATCGAAATACCCATTTTTTCCTAAGTCGTCATTTCGGATTTTCAACTTAGCAGACTTTTATATTCCAATATTTTAGACAAAGTATCAGTTGACTGTGTCAGAGTTCACTGGAAGTGGAAATTCCTCGCCATCCATAATTGTAAGAATCACAACACCTTCAGAAAAGTTTTTTTTTTTCATAATGTATGGATCTCCGTAAGTTGATATCCACTTGCCCTGTGAATCCTTACGAATAGGCAGAATCTTCTTCAGCACTAAGTCGCCTTCTTGGAACTCTCTAAGTCGGACTTTTTTGTCAAAAACTTTCTTAAGACGCCTCTAATATAGCTGACCATGACATAACGCAGTCATGTGCTTCTTCTTTATAAGGTTGAGCTAGTCAAACCTTATCTGAACATATTCTGCCTCTTCTAACTTAGTCTCCATCAAGACTCCCAGTGAGGAGATTTTAACTTCAATTGAAAGTACTGTTTCCATGCCATAAACTAAAGAAAAAGAGGTTGCCCCTATTGATGTGCAAACTGATGTCCGATAGTCGTGCAACGTAAAAGATAACATTTTATGTCAGTCCTTGTGTTTATATATTCATCATTATCTTTGGTGTTTGAGGTATTGGGTTGCTAAAGTTTTTAAATCCAGAAACCCAATTCAAATCTCCTTCGCTTTCTTATGTTTCTTGTGCCTTCAGACCCGTCCTGGCCACTATAGTGTGGGCTAATAAGTAGTTATGTAACTTCCTAGGTGTCGTCACCAATGCCAGTGCCACTTTGTCTACCTTTTGCCATCATATTTTTGGCCCATACGAAGACTTTGGTGATGAAATAAATTGGGTTTTGTTGACCCTCGACTCTCTTACTAAGAAGGAGTTGACCGCCTCCTTGGATACGGCCATGTAAATGTACAGAGATTCCCCCATCGTAGGTAGAGATAAAACATGTAGAATAGATAGAGCTAGCTTTAGGGATGTGAACGCTTGATGACACTCATCAGGAGTTCATTTGAAAAGTGAATACTTCTTCAATAGCTTGTAGAAAGAGAGGGTGTGTTGCGTCAACTTCAAAATGAATCTATTCAAGGCTATCAACATCCCATTCAGCTTCATGACTTCTTTCTTTGGGGTGGGTATTGCCATCCAAATGACAGTTTCACACTTGTCTTGATTCGCTTCTATGCCCCTTTCTGCAAGATAAAAGCCTAGAAACTTGGCGGCTCTCACTACAAAGGTGCACTCTTTTGGATTAAGCCTCATATTTATTGTCGAACTTTTTGAAAAACTCGAGAGAAGTGTCGGTTGTGTAGCTTTTCCTCGCTTTATTTGACAATCGTGTCATTCATGTGCAACTTCAATTTTTTTTTGCATATTTATTTCCTATAAATCTTGTTCATCATCCTTTGATATGTTGCCCCCGCATTTTCAAACCAAATGACATTACATTATATTGGTAGTTCGCATGTTCAATCATGAAAGCATACTCCCCTATATCTTGCTTGTAAATTGGTATTTGGTTGTATTTGGAATACGCAACCATAAATGATATGAGTTTGTACTCGGCTAAGTTGTTGACCAACTTATCTGTACTCCGAATATGAGTCCTTAGGGGACGCTTTGTCCAAATCGATATAATCAACACACATTTTCTATTTTTCTGAGGTCGTTTTGACCAACATTACGTTGGATAACCAATCAATGTATTTCACTTTAGAGATGAAATTGGTGTCTAGCAGTCCTTGTAAAAAAATTTCCTCCTCCACCACCTTCTTGGGGGACTGTCACTTTCGTCTTTGCCACACATACTATGCATTGGGATCAACATTCAACTGATGACAAGTCATGCTAGGATCTATTCCAGACATCTCATGAGGAGAGATGGCTAAGAGATTGACGTTGACTCTCAAACATTTTATTAATCATTCTTTTACTTCAACATATAGGTTGGCTCCTATTCTTACGGACCTCATTGGATTATCGTCTAGTTGGAAGCCGTCTAGAATTGGCCTTAGGATCTTTGCTTTGGTCTTGGTTAGGAGTCCGAATTAGTCTCCTAAGAACATTTCCTCCTCGCGGGCATCAATTTCGGCTATGTTCGTCACTCCACTTTCCTCCTTGACACTTTTTTCAGGGATGATGGTGGCCAGTACTATGTATTTGGCGAGCTCTCCGAATGCAGACCTTGATCATAACAGGTGCGCTATACTCATCATGGTATTTCAACTTCAGATGCATGGGAGAAGCCATGACATTTAGGGCCGCCAGAAACGGCAGACCTAGGATGCCGTTGTAGACGTTTTCACATGGAATCACGAAGAAACAAACATTCATTGTCTTTCTCCTACTCTGCTCCCCAAGTTGACTGGTAAGTACATATGTTCGCAGAGGCGAGTAGAAGATTCATTGAAGGCAAGTAGATGTTGGTCCTCACATGGCCTTCGATCTTGTTTCTTCAAGCCGAGTTTGGGGAAAACTTCAAAGTAGACTAAGTAGTGATGGTTGCATTAATGACAAGTTAAAGAGCAACATTGAGAATTTCATCCGCCTTCTCATGATCTCGAAATCCTATGATTGGTCTATTGTCTTCTTGCTCCTTGCTTGAGGCTGTGGATCCGTCAGATTCTTGCTCCTCTATAAACTGTAAGATTTTCTGTGACTAGTGAATCTTATTCATCTGAACTTTTTTGTTATAAAATAGACTTCACAAACCAAACTCTAATTGGCATCAGTGACATTGTTAACAGACATTGTACACATACCTATTATCCACAGTTCAATTTTTTTCTTCTTGTATAACCGATTAAATTAACTGACATTTTTGTATTTGTGTGTAAGTCATGGTGTTTTAACTGATTATATGAAAACATAACGAGACTACTTACTCAAAATTTGTCAGAACAAAGAAACTTAGACAAGGGGTTATCAGCCTAATAATGCTTTGCCAGCTTATGCCAAACTACAGAAGCTATTGTAGTTACAAATTAAATAATGTAATTGCAAAATCATCATGCTGTTCAATGAGTCAGTAAAATCCAGCATGTTAGGCTACAAAACATTTCGGTTTATGTAATCTTTGCACATCATGTTTTCGCGGGTAAATTGACTTCACCACCGCTCTCATTTGAAAAAAAGGCTCTTGTGCCAACCTTAGGAAAGAAAGATTCTTGTCACAAAACATTGCTGAAGACATAAATAATGGCAAAACAACAACTGATTACAATAGCCCCACATCATCTCGATTTCGTGTGTAACAAAAACCTGGCGTAGTAATCATCGACCTTTATCCACGTTAAAAGACTGATGATGTCCTTCTGACCTTCCTCTTTCTAAGTAAGCTGGTTGTTGATGATCCCATCCTTCTGAGTGGTAGCCTGGCTGACTATCTGACTTTCTAAGTTTCTCTGAACTTTGCTGTGATTTACCTTTGCTCGATCCTTTTTCCGTGAGTGACTTGGAACTGTCCATGACTTTACCTTTTTCCGTGAGTGACTTGGAACTGTCCATGACTTTAGCTTTTTCTGGGTTCATTCTCGGGGAAGGAAGTGTTTGTTGACGTTCAGATCCTTTTCCTTTATCTTGGCTGCGCAAAGAGTGACTCGACTCTCGGCCTCTATCCGCGTTTTGTAGTTCATTTACAAGCTGACTTCGGCCCACCTTCAAAAAGTTCAGCCTGGATGTCAGTTTTGTGAGTGCAGAAGTATTTGCTCCCTGTTGTGAAAGCATTTAAATAAATAAGTCTATCTACTCCACTAGCCCTATTAAGTTGCATTATGACTTATCACATTTCTCTTATTGAACCTTGCATAAGTAACTTGATTCCTTCATCCCATTACTAAGCATTATTATGAAAGTAAAACTGATGCAACAAGGTTCGGATTTTTTATGTAGATTCGTAGCGAAGTTTATGATGCCTACCTCACCCCTTGAAGGAGCTCTCTTGGATATTGGTGGCTGTTTGTTTTGTAAAGGCGTCGACTCTAGCTTTTTTTCAGAATCACTTTCTCCTCCGCTAAGGAAAGAGTCCTATCGTGACATTGCCAAATATCCATGGTTTAAGAAAAGTTAGATTGCATATTACTATTAATCTTTGGTTTTTAACCACGCAAAGCTTGATATTTGTTTTCTACCGGCGCGTATAAACTGCAGAAATAAACTTGGGAGGAAAAAAGTTTTATAGGATTCTTATAACATTGACACTAAGGATTAAGGAACATATCCTTGTGGGATTTACCTTACTCATTGACCTTTCATATTGTGATGTCGCAGCAACTTCAGCATCTCCCTTATGTTTCCTGTCATAAAGATTCCCCATGAAGAGTCAAATTTAATTACCATAGAAAGAGACAGGCAAAATAAAGGCGCCGAAAGAGGTAATAGAAACGGTAAAAGTTCCAAATGGGCTAGTGCAAAGATACAGGATGAAACAATGTAAGCAATAAAATCATGGAAATTGATACAATAAACATACATTTTTCTTTCCTGATTTGATAATTGTCGCGATGTCTTCCTGATACTTGAAGTAGATCGATATTTATGCTCGAGTTTAACATTAAGCCGCTGCCCAAGCTCCTCAACCATCCGCTCTAAGTTGGAAAGATCCACTTCTACCAGAGCTAATTCCTGAAGTTCTACCCTGGTCTGTATAAGATATAGAGATTGTGAATTAGTTGAATGATCAAGACCTGTTATCAACCACCTTTGACTGAATTCGATGACACTCTTCACCCTCGCCAATATTAGCTAAATCAGAAATTCAAGTCCTACCTCAAGAGTTGCCCGAGAACTCTTCTCCTTCTGTAACTGTTCTTGTAGTTTAGCCACCTGTGGAAACAAAATAAATCTTAGTGACAGAATCATAAATTTATTTATATGGAGAAAGAGAGAATAACTCATTTCACAATGATCATACATCTTGCTCGAGTGCCAAACGCCGCTCTTGCAAGTCTTTCTTTCGTTCATTTATCTTTGCTTGCAGCTTTTCATTTTCCTTCACCTACAACAGAAAGTAAAACTATCTATTGACTTCGAGGAAAATAATTCCAACGCATAAGCGAAGTTATTCATAAAGGAAATCAACCGATACCTCATCTGCAATTTGGTTTTTTAGTTCTGTCTTAGCAGCTTCGAGCTTTTCAATTTCATCACTATGGTTAAATATAACATTAGTAGACAGAGAAACATGAAGAAACTAATATCAGCATTGTACACATAGATGTCAATTGCTTACTCCTCTTCAATAGGAAAGTCAATGGATTCCATAGATAAGTTCTTCCTTGCCTAGACGAAATACAAAAGACATAAAACCCGAAATTGTTTACTAAGAAAGACAAACTAATGGCATAAGCTTGAGCCAGTTTAGGGCAAGTGACAAAGACATAAATGGCAATATCAAAAATTGCATTGTTAATTTTGAAAAGATTTACTCACAGAGGTGCGCCCCAACATATTTCGATGCCGAGGTGCTGGGCCATTGGACATGGTTGCAGACTTTTTCATATGTGATTGACTAGGAGGAGAATGCGAATTATGCATACCAGCTAGATCAGTGGAAGTTTCGACGGGCTTATTGGATTTATCTGCATTAGCTGCCGTCTTAGGACTCATGAGATTTTCACTACTTTTGGCATTTTCATGTTCAATCGGTGAGCCTTCACGTGACTTTGTTGTCATTTGATTGACTTTAACTTCATCACTCGCATCTGAGGATTTTGAACTTGAATGAGAATGATCATGATCCTGTCCATTACAAAAAATTTTAAATCGCCTTTAGAACATATCTCATTAAACATTCTTTAATGAAAAACCTTGAATATAACTGCTCCTAATTGGCATGAAATTAATATATCTAGCATTAACCTTGTCATCGTAATCGTCAGTCTCAGAATCTCCAGTTTCAGTGTAGGATTCGCTGACAAGATCATCTTCATCAGATTCTTGCATTGATTCATCGTCATAATCATCATCATCATCATAGGATAGATCATCATCAGTACCTTCCTCACTCTCAGATCCACTCTCTTCTGAGTCGGTGTATATATCAGGGGACACAGAACCTTCCTGCTACAACACTAACAATTTAGGATTCTGAAAAAAATCTCATCATGGTTTCATTTTATAAATGGAAACCATGCAAAATGTAACATTGTGAGACATGATTACCCCAAATATGCTGCTATATTCTTCTAGTAAGGTTATAACAATTGCTTGGGCATGGTTAGCAGCTGCAGCTGCTTGTAGAAGTTGAACAGAACCATCACCACCTACATCAAAATCATTGTCGATCTCACACTCTCCGGCTAGAAGGGGACGAAGAAGTAATGGTGCCATGCAAGCTGCCACAGCTGAGGAACTCATTCTGTTTACAGCTTTTTGTGAAGCCACAGTTTGCATCATCAACAGTATTCTGGAGAAGAATGAGATCATTAATATAGATGGCCATTAAAACCTGATTCGAGTAATGGCCATAAAATCTGATTTGAGTAGTGTAACAAAGATAGCAATCAATAAGTAATCCCAAAAGGAAAGAAATGCGAAAGAGAAAATTATTACTCAAATACCTTTGCAATAAGCGGCGATTTGGTTCAGGGAAAGTGTCATTTATTGCTGCGCGCATAGAAGCAACTCTAACACCGCGATCAGTTCCTAATAGTTGTGCCAATTTTCAACAATGGAGAGTTAAACTTCAAGAATATAGATAGAAAATTTGAATACCTTTTCATTAGACAACAATCATGGAAAATGAATTTTGATTAAAAGACACAAGTACATGGTTGTATGGTCCTAGATTTCTATTAAATTAGAATAATATGGAAACATTAAAATGAAACTTACGGCAAGCTTCTAACAGTGCCTTACAGCAAGATGCAGGGACCGGAGAAGATGGCAATCCCCGAATAACATGCTGCAAATTTATAGAAATGAGAAGTTATTATAATGTATGAGCTGCCTGAAGAAAACATCACTTTCGATTATCACGAGTATACCTTAATACAATCACCAATGACATGTGCATCTTCATCCGGAGCAAACTCACTTTTTCCTGCAACCATGTCGCATATTCAAGAACATGAAAACATACTGAGTAACTTTGATCAAAAAAAGAGGAAAGAAGAAAGTGCACTTTGAAAACTACAAAACTTCACAATCTTCAAACATTTAAGCAGCATACAATTTAAAAAGTAGCCAGGAACAGAAGTGCAAACCTTGTTCATATTCCCGAACACGATGTTCAACATCATCAACATCAGCTGCTTGTCGCAAGATCCCTTCTACGCTAGCTCCTATTTTATAATATTTATTAAGTTAGATTTGCATTCCATGTGAAACACATAAGCTAGATGTGCATGCTTAAGAAAAACCACCATGCGTTTCCATGAATTTCAGCGCTTTCTCCAAAAATGTTGGAGTTCCATCAGCATCCTCCAAAGCAAGTAAAATTGGTCGGCCAATTACCGTAGATTTGGCTGGTTCTCTATCCTTCACTGTAGAAATCATATCAAATGAAAAAAAAAATTGTTGACATTTACAACATTATATACACGTATAATTGCATCAAAATTCACAACAAAATGTATTTTGCAAATGTCATAACTGTAAATCACATTTCTACAGAAGAGACATTCAACAGATTGTACAAATTCAACACATTACCACTCTCAAGTGCTAATATTCAAACAGACAAGTAATACTCATGCAAAGATCAAATCAGAAAAGCGACGATTTTAACAATAGTTATTTCAATAATTATTTGCATGCTGATATTTAAGTTGTTACGGGAAGTAATGCATACTGATGATGAACGGTATTTATAGTGTATGGACCACTAGACCCAAACTGTGAGGTCAAGTTTCATATGCAAAGCACAATTATAACAAGAGCATACACTGGTCCAAAGATATATCAATTGGATCAGTATGATCGTTCCTAAAGATACCATTTTGCTCCGACGCATTAGCAGCACTTGGTGCTTGTGCCAAAGCTTTCTCGAGTGCAATCTTCCACTCGTACAAGTCCTCCGTAGTTTCAGCCTATTATATAAACAGACGAAATGACATGTTAGCAGCAATAATATCAATTCTATAACATCTTTAGGAGAAAGACATCTCCTGAGAGATGTATTACGAAAAAAGGAGAAGATTTAAGCACCTTAAGTGTGAATGCTCGTCCATCATGACCATCGGGAAATTGAACAGTCAAAAGTTTCTTATCTGCTTTAACAATGACGCTACAAAATTCAACAACACACGTTACAAGAGGTAATGAAACGTCCCGATCTTGTGAATGATAATAATATAAGGTAGTTGTGAGAAAACAAGCCAACCTGCCTGAATTGTTGAGATCAATGCCACCAAGGGTCAAATTCACTTCATTTCCCTTTATAGGGACGGCATTCTGAAAAACATTAAACAAAACGATAAGAATGTATGATAACAAGTTCATAGTTAGCACATCAGATGAAACACGTAAACACATTAGAGTTATAGGTGCTCGTGTGGGTATGCGTAAGTGTTTCTAAGGTTATGTCAACTCTTCATGTCAAAAATACAAATGATGAGTTCATTATTAGATATAATTATAACGGTATGAAAAAAATCTAGTCCAGACAGATGTAAGATTATGTTTTATTTCGATCAGATGCCAAAACGAACTTACTTACCGGATCACTTCTGAAGAAAACAAGTGAAGTTTGTGTTAAAATAAACCACCTTTTCTTCCAGGATGTCCATCCAATTCCTACATATCAAGAAATAGATACAATTCAATAATAATAACATAAGAGAGTGATTTATTCTACAAATTAGGAAAGAAAACCATAGTTAATCACATTCTGTTAGGTTTGCTGGTTACATTCACATCCATTGTCTTACATATCATTGAAATGCATGGAAAAACACTATATCTATCTACACTTACTCCTCTTTCATTTTGAATTATGTAAACAATATATAGTTTCTTCGAGGAAAACACGTGAAGTGATGGAGCAAAACACACCTTTGGAAGATATGAAAAGTGGTCCACTCTTGAAAATCTGCACAATATAGTCACAGGATTTCAAAATACAGTATATAAGAGAGACATGGAAACTATATTAAATTGAAGCTAGATACATTAAAAGTGAAGACTTTTTTCATACAATTGGCACGCCTTTTATCATATAGATAAGCTCAATTAGGAACTGATCATGATAATACCACATTGGTCCAAATTAACATAAATTCCCATGTCGGGAAGCAAAGGAAAAGAATTATACCGCATTGTTTCCGGAACCACGAGAAGGCTGATGGTCTGGTGGTCCAGACTGGGGATTAGGAGGAGGAATAGAAGCACCGCCATTATTTCCCTGTAAAATAGACACATACCTTTGAAGCACTAACACATCGATACCAAATATAATGTTAAACAGCCGAACAATTAACATAATCACTACGTGTCAGATACCAGATACGCCTTCAAGATGAAAAAAGCAAGTGGATAATTAAAAACCTGAGACAATTCGGCACTTGTGTTGGTCATATCTGTGATCCAAAAATCACAGAACTATCTGAAACGATTCACCAGAAGAAACCAAAACCGCATTGATCAATAGACCAAACCTGCATCACCATATTCATCAAAACAACAATGTATAGCTAGCTCAATGCACGATCAATCAAAACACATAAACCTAAAAAGAAAAACAAGGAAAGCATTGGATAGTAACAGACCTGGTGAAGAAAAGAATGAAGAGAGAGAGAAAGGGAAAGCGTGAAAATTGGAAGAAAAAAAGTGTTTGGGAAATGTTTTACGTGATGTAGTTTCTCTGTCTTCTCGAAATGGAATGTGATGAGAAATATTAGGGTGGTAAGGAAGAAAATTGAAAATGGATATAGAGCGGGTCTTGTTCCTTCCTAATATATGTGTACGTTAAACAACAAAGCACCGTGATGGAGGGAAAGAAAAAAAAACACAACACTAGGTACAAGGAACGAACAATTGTCTTTTTAGTCATTTTATTTCATGCCACTTTCTAAAAAACAAGATGCTATATTTTGTGTGGGAACCAATTTTTTCTTCGCTTATTATTATTACAACCTTGAGTCAAAATGAAATTATTATTTCAACCCTTTTTTTTTTCTTTTTTTTTTCACAAGCTTTGTTCTTTTGTTCACTACATGCAAACATGTGGTCCTACTTGTCTAAATTTTTACTTATTCCTTTGTAAAATGTAGGGTTTTTTTTTTTAATTTCATATTTGGGTTTATAAATTCCCATTTACCTATGTTCAACTTTTTTATAATTTTTTTAATTATACATTAATGATTTAATGTATAATAAATGTTTAAAAAACATAAATAGATATGGATGATTAAATTATATAATTTTAAATTAATAAAATACTTTGTTTGATGACTAATATATAATGATTAGATTATTAAAATTCAATATCTATGCAAAGTTGCAAATTGTCATTTTTACAAGGATTAAAAAAGTGTTTAGGTCATTTTAAGTGGCCCTAATGTAAATATAATGAAGGTTTTGAAGGTTGTTCCTTTCAGTAAGGATGTTTCTTCTTAGAGGAGAATGTAGTTAGATTATGACAGTCTCGAGTTTCAGGATATGTCTTGTCTTAGTTGTTCGGTTGATTTCGTGGGGTGATACCTACAAACACTTTGACGTTCAAATCAGCTATCGTAGGAAATAAGAGGCATAAAGTTTTAAGGAACTTTGTGTGTATCTTGAGTTAACGTCTATGGTCCTTTATATATGAATCTTATAAAGGTCTTTATGAAGGCTTTCATCCATTAGCTTCAATCATAGTTGTCTAAGTTGACATCTTCCGAGCAGATAGATGTTAGTATATAATTTGTTTTGTTACAGGCATACTTTTGGCTTCTTTTCTGGGTCAAGTACTTTTAAGGGTAGGTCTATGTCATCAAAATCAATATCAAAATAGATATTTTATCTTTTAATGTCATTGTCTTGACGTCACTTATGTCATAAATATCTTTATCTTTGGACTTTATCACTATATTGGGCCTCTTCACATTTGACCAATCTTGGTCAATACTGGGTAGAAGCAGTTGCCCTCTAATACTACTCTGGTGTAATCGAGGTAAGGCTTGTGATTTTGTATCGTTCTTTCATGTTTTTTTTTCTTTTAAAGCTCGAGGTTCTTTAATTTCTTCCAATCTTCGATTGCCTCTTCTCTTCCCAAAGTGTGGTGTGGACCAAGCTTATCTTTCTTGTGATATATACTAGTTTTGCATATCGGCCTTGATTTTCATACTATTCCATGGAATTCGGTCGGACTCCCTACAATCGAGGTAAGATGTCTTCTTTTGTCGTTTACTATTGTCGTAACCTGAAACTTGACCTCCCCTTTTGCCTTTTGCATAAGCATGTGCATTTGCATGACATACACATTCACACTTTTTTCTCTGTGGTTTTTGTTGCAGGAATATTCAGGTTTTCCAAGCCCGATTAATCACATATTCACAAGGACATCATATCATCAACACAAGCAAAAAAACAAGGGTTTCTATGTCTATTCATCAAAGCAAGAGGTTGAAAAGCGGAACCATGATCACAACACCTTTTTTCAAGCAAATAGGGCAAATTTTGGTCTGGTTAATCGATTAACCATTTGCCGGTGCAAATGGGTTAATCGATTAACCATTTTCCAGTGCAAATGGGTTAATCGATTAACCCTTGTAAAAATGCAGATTTTGGTGCATTTTCATGACAACAACTTTTCACTCCCTTTTCTCTTGGGATCTACTTGGTTCTAGCATTGTATGGAACATTCTAGACAATTCAAGACCATTCAAGACACTTCACTTACATTTATTCCAATACATCACTTTGGATCATGACTACCATGTAACTTCATTTCCAAGCATGGGGGTCATTTAATTTAGACTTGCATTGGGATTGCTACCGAGTTAGCTAACTAACTAACCAAGTCAACTTTTGATTCAGTGAGTTGAGTCCAACTAACTCCAAGGCTAGTTCCAAAGCTAGCTCTAAAGCATATTCCAAACCTAGCAACTCCAAAGCAAAACTCTATATAAACAAAACTCCACCATTTCAGAAAGGACCCTTAACCATTTTCTCAATTTCTTCATTCTTCACTCTCAATTATCTCACATTCTATCTAAATTTTCTGCAACTTTTTCTCACATTCATCTTCACTTTCTTCCCAAACTACACTAGAGCTCAATTTCACCATTGAAGAGTAGCAACTTTCACATTGAAAGTGCTTTTCTCTTGAGCTTAACTTCCATCATCTTGCTATTCTACTTATTTTTTTTGGAGTTTCTATAGATTTTTCTTCAAATCAAGTGATCACCTCAAGTCTTTTTGGTGCACATTCGTATTAAGATATTTCGTCGCATTTTGCTCGATTTCGCTACGATTCGGTTGCAAGTTCAGATTTCTATAGTTTTCTTTGATTATCTTTATCACAATTCACTTGCAACAACATCCAAGGAAAATCTCAGCCTTGTAGGTTGATTATTTCTCACTCATTTTACTATTTCGATCGTTTTCGTATCGTTTGCGATATAGTTTTGATAATTTTTGTATGCGAATTGATTATGTCATTGCTTGATCCTTGATCTTGATGAGTTAATTGATTCAATTGATGATTATTTGTTATTTTTGGACTTGATTTTCGTGCATAAATGTTTTCCCTAGCATGTGAGTGATTGCACAAATCATAAGTGGCCAAAAGTGCTTTTGAAAAATCAATTTCCAGCCACTGGTTCAGTGTTAATCGATTAACACTTTGCCAGTTGTAGTACCTCAAATTTGTCCTACCTTTACAGGGTTTCTAGTGTCACTTTATTTTGAATGAATAAAATAGCACAATTGGCAAGAGACCGTGTGTAAGGAGTTGTGAGTGTGAGAGGTTGAGAGTTTGAATCCCACATTCTTCACTTTTTGTTTTGTTTCTTTTATTTTTATTCTAAGATTTTATTCTTTTTATAATGTTTTTAATGTTTAGTATAAATAAATAGAGTTTTTTGTTACCTATATAAACATGAGTTGCATTTGAGAAAATGGGAGAAAGAAGAAAAGGAAAAGAGACCGAAAGAGCTGAGGAGGAGTTTTGAAGAAGAGAAGGTTCAGAAGATCAACAAGAATCATCATCACCTTCCTTCATTAAACATCATCATCAACAAATCTCAACTGCTAACGAGGTGGGCATTTAATTTTGTAAATAACAGAATTCCTGGGTTTCATTTTTCAGGTTTCAGCAAGACAAAGAGGGGGGATAACAGGCAAAGAAGAAGGAAGGGAAAGACTTCGAAAATCGCCAATGGCCGTGGGAGCCGTCGCCGGTTGGGAAGAAGAAGGGAAAATGTTTTTTCCCAAACCCTCAAAATAAGGGAAAAGGTTTTTTCCCAAACCCTCAAAACAACACAGCAACACCATCCACCTATCCCCACTCCTTTTATTTCTATTTCTTTTTCTTTTTTTATTATATTATCATGTTATTATATTTTAATTTATTACTAACACTTCTTTTATTTTTAAAACCCCAAGCCAAAATTAAAACTCTTTTTTTGAAAAAAAACCTATTTCTTTTTTAATTAAGAATCCTTTTTTTAAGAAGCAATTTTCTTAATCAAAACAAAATTTCAAAAAATTAAAACATTTTTTTATTACAACAAAAATTAAAAACAAACTCTTCTTCATTTAAAACCTTAAAATTAAAACAAATTTGTTCTTCATCAAAGCATTTTTCTTTAATCAAAATAAAACAAGTTTTTTAAAAAAATATCAAAAATTAAAATAATTTCTCCTTTTAAATGCAAAAATTAATTCTTCCCTTTAAATAAAATTCAAAAAAATAAAGTTTTTGATTTAGCCGCTTCATTTTCGTCTAACCCTCATTAGTTTGTTCGTTGCAGCTCCTCAATCTTTCATTTGTTCGTACTATTTTTTTGTTTCATGGATGTAATTTATGCGAGGCCATGATCGCAGTTATTTTTATTTTCGCATTTTTTTTGGGATTTGTAATTTACGCGAGTGATCGTCGCGATGCTTCTTTTACCGTTTTCTTTATCTTTCCGCACTTTAATTCTGCCGTATAATAATTTGCTATATCTTGCATGATTTATCGTTAGAATCCCTTCCGAAGAATTAAGTCTAGCCATTTGACCGCCGAGTCAATAACCCTAACATTTGACCATTTCAAAATCCTAATCGCCTAGGTGTCCCGCCGTGGACGAAAATGCCATTTACCCTAACATTATGTCAAAGAGTCGCAGTACTCTGTTTTAGGGTTTTCCGCCGTGGAACACCTAATTTAACCCTAATTTCAATTCAACTATTTTCAACTTAGAAATAGGAGTCGCCGCACTCCACGTAAGCGCTTCCTTAAGAAACACTTACTCCCCATTGAAACCTTGACCACTGTCAAGACGTTTCTAACCTCCCTTTCGAGGGAAACTACGATTACTCTGATTTCATTCCCTATCCAGGATACGTAGGCACAAGATGCGAATCTTGCCGAATAAACTTAGGACTAACCCTTAGGTCTTTTAGGTCACTCTATCCCTTAGCAATATATACCTTAAGTAAATAATAAAAGTAAAAAGGCATACAATAAACAAAAGGTTCCTGTAGAGTACTAGAGAATTTTAGGGTGCTAGTACCTTCCTTAAACTTAACCAACCCCTTACCTAGGTCTCTCCCTGCATTGTCTTTACGATGCAAAATTAGGTTTTCCCTCTTTTGACCTTTTCCTTCAGATAAATCAAAGAGCGGTTGTGAACTAAAGATGCAATTCAAATTAATTAATAATTTGATATCATATTCTAACCGCAACACCAGTGCAAAAGTGTTAATCGATTAACACTGCTTTTTTAGCAAAAAATCTGCCCTTTTTCTAAGGTTAATCGATTAACCATTTTGCACTGGAAAATGGTTAATCAATTAACCCTCATTCAGAATGTCATTTTGTGCTTTTTCAAGTGTGTTTGACATTATTTTCTCATTCAACTCCCTTGGATTGATATGATTTATTTTTATCGATATTTTATGAGTCATTTAACCTCTGTTTGAAGCACGCTTGTAAGCTTTCTGATGCTCGATTGTATCGATTACGTATTTGTTCATATTTTTGGCATTGTATAGTCATGTTAATTCTTGCACATTTTTTGATCACATGCTACATGATTTGTGATGCATACTAAATGAAATTTGGTACTGTTTTGCACTTCCATTCATGTTTGAATTAAGTTTTCTCTTCAAGGAACGAACTTAATCTTGTTGTTATGGACCAATTGTTATTAATTTTTATATATTTTATCGGTCCTTTTTTACCGACTTCGTATTAAATTCACACAAGTTTTTATCACAATTTAGTAAAACATTCAATTTTAGTTATTTTGTTTTGTTTTGAATAGATATTTCACTTTTTCTCTAGTTTTGTAGAATTTTTGTCAAGAAAAGAAGGATTGCATAAAAAGATCTCTGGAGCAACAATTGAAGAAAAAAGTTGGCAAAAGTAATGCTGAAGCAACAAAGCAAGCAATTTCCAAACTGGGCAGTTCGCGCCGCGACCACCCTTCGCGCCGCGAACTGAGTGAAATTCATCCACATGCAAATTAATGACACATGTCTTGGAAGAAAAACCACCTTTTTTGTAGGGTGGCGCCCCATAGCCTATTAAATGCACTTTTTCCTTGCATGTAAGACATAATCATTTCATCTTAGAGTATAGTATCTCTTAGGTTTGTAAGGAGATTTTGGAGAGATTTGAAGGTGGATTTTTCTTGTTCTTGGAAGAGTTTTGATGCAAGAAGAAATTATTGAAGAATTTGCTGAGTACTCTATGAAGATGATGAGTAGCTAAATTTCTTCTTGGTAAGGTTGAGGTAGTAGTTATCTTTTGTTGTTTATGTAACATTTGTATCCTTGCATGTAACAAACTTCATCTTTGATAAAGAATAATATTTTTTTCTCTTTACATTATAAAATTGGAATTAAATTATTGTTGAGAAAGGTAGTTTGATTCTTGAACTAAAATATTTTTTCAAGTAGAGAATAAATTGTAGAGATAGATTTATTCACTACTTTTTCTATTGTGTTAAGCATTCAAGATTATTATATCAATAGTTAGATGGAGAGATCGTCTAAGGATTTATATAGTAACTATCACAATTTTATTTAGATATAAATATTATTGAGAGGACACTTGAATATTATCAATGGAGTTTGAATGCATGCATGTGATATTAAGAATACATAAAGAACAAAGATAATGAAACTCAATCTTGACAAGGCTTCTAAACTTTATTCTAAAACCATTTTTATTATCCTATTTTTCTTATAAGTAAAAAAGAACAATTTATTCATCAACAAACAATTTGAATACCTTTGAACTTACAACAATCGAAATTATAGAACGACAGTAATAACACCAATCTCTGTGGATACGATATTAAAAATATTTGTCGGAAATATACTTTTCAACAAATTGGCGCCGTTGCCGGGGATTGGTGTCGATATTACATGCATTGCAATAATTCATTGTTCTAAGTTCTTGTTTTTTTTTCTATCACTCTTGTGTTTCACTTGGTTTGTTAGTTTTATAGATTCTAGTGCATGCGAGAAAAAGCCATCGAGGAGCAATTTCAATTCGACCCCGAAATTGAAAGAACAAATCCGAAGGCTTAATAGCAAGACACGAAGAAGAAAGAAACTAGCCGACGAGAGGAACCGAAGAAAAGAAGCAACAAATTCTGCACTTACTCAAATTGAAGAGGAAGTTGTAGAGACCGTTGAAGGAAGTATGGGTGACGACGCTCGTACCGAAATGTCCGCTAATAGTCCAAGGCGGACAACTCAATTTGCTAGAGGCGGAAGGAATACGGAGATGAAGACCGGAATCCTTCAACTCCTTTATGCAAATCCATTCACCGGAATGGATCATGAAGATCCGTACAACCATCTCATCAAATTCTATGAGATTGCGGGTTCTACGGGAGTAGATGAAGCAAGTGAAGAAAACCTATTCAAGAGAATGTTTCCACACTCATTGGTGGGAAAAGCAAAAGAGTGGTACCTTGATCAACCAACAAGAGTGATGACGGATTGGAACCTTCTAGAAGAAAGATTTCTAGAGAGGTATTACCCTCAATCCCGATTCATGGAAGCCAAAACGGCTATTTCGGTGTTCACACAAGGAAGCAACGAGTCTCTGAACGAGGCTTGGGAAAGATTCAAATCCATGTTGAGGAAATGCAAAGGTCACGGTTTTGATGATCTCACACAAATTCACATTTTTCTCAACGGACTCCAAACATCACAAAAGACACTTTTGAATGCTACCGCGGGTGGTTCTCTCATGTCGAAGAATGCGGAGGAAGCAAAAACCATTATTGATCAAATGGCACTGAATGATCGACAAATTCAATACGACCGTAGTCCTTCACAAAGGAAAGCGGGAGTTCTTGAGTTGAATACCAATGATGTCATACTCGCTCAAAACAAGCTACTTTCCCAACAAGTGGAGTTTCTCACTCAACAAATGTCCAAACTTCCACAACAATTGAAAGAGATTCATGGAACACAAGTTAGACATAAAGTAGCAAGTTGTGAACTTTGTCAAGGAGATCATCCAACCGGATTTTGTCCCCCGATTCAAGAGGAAGTAAGTTATGTCAACAATCAAGGTCAAGGTTACCAAAGATATCCTCCACAACACAACAACACTTTTCAAAGGAACAACCAAGGCTACCAACAATCAAGATTCAACAACCAAAATTTTCAGCAACAAAGTCCATATCAAAATCCAAACACACAAAGCCAACAATCACAAGGCGGGAGTTCCAAGTTAGAAGATACGCTTGCACAATTCGTACAAGCCTCCATGGCAAGTCAAAAAAGCAATGAAGCAGCAATCAAGAATTTGGAAACTCAAGTAGGCCAACTTGCAAAACAATTGGTGGAACAACAAGTAAGTCCATCATTCTCCGCCAACACTCAAACCAATCCAAGGGAACATTGTAAAGCAATGACCACAAGAAGTGGTAAAAAGGTGGCAAGCAACGTAAACGAGGAAATTATAGTGGAGGATGATATAAATGTCACAGCTGGAAATCAAGAGGAGGAATTGTTGGAGGCTCAAAGTGATGAAGAGAAAAATTCTTCTCAGGTCGCGTCGCGCCAGAGCTTCGCGCCGCGAACTGGGCAAGATCAGAATCCTAAAAGTGGTGTTCAGCAGGAGTCAAAAATGAAAAATAGAAAAGGGGGGGACAAAGGCATAAGTCATGTTCCAGTTCAACACTTACCTTATCCACACGCACCATCAAGGAAGGACAATGCTAGGCACTACGCACGGTTTAGGGATATACTCAAGCAACTTCAAATTAGTAGTCCATTTACCGAAGCGTTAGAACAAATGCCAAAATACGCAAAGTTCTTGAAAAATATTCTCACAAAAAAGAAGAGGTATACTGAGGATGAAACAGTTTTACTTAATGCACGATGCAGCGCTATAATTCAAAAAAACACCCCAAGGAAGGAGTTCGATTCGGGCCGAGTAGTTTTACCGGTGACCATTGGAGACACATACATTGGCAATGGTTTGATTGATCTAGGGTCCAACATCAATCTAATTCCCTTATCTATTATCAAAAGGTTAGGAAACATTGAGATAAAGTCGACAAGAATGACTCTCCAACTAGCCGATAAGTCTACCACTTCACCATATGGAGTTGCACAAGATATGCTAGTCAAGGTGGACAAGTTCTTCTTTCCGGTAGATTTTTTGGTAGTGGACATGGACGAGGACCGTGATGTTCCTTTAATTCTTGGAAGACCATTCATGAAGACAACCCGGATGATGATTGACATTGATGATGGTCTCATGAAAGTGAGAGTGCAAGATGAAGAGGTAACTTTTAATCTTTTTGAAGCCATGAAATATCCTAAAGACAAGCACGATTACTTCTGAATCGATGTAATCAAGGAGGAAAAAGAAATTGCGGCAATTTCGTGTGAATTAGGGTCTAGTGGAGAGATTGTCTCTCATGAAGAAAATATTGAGGAGTTGGATGAGAAGACGAAAGTGGAAGAATCAAAGTTAGAATTGAAAATGCTACCTCCACATTTGAAGTATGTATTCCTTGGTGATAGTTTCACCAAACCAGTGATAATTAATAGTGCTTTATCCACCCAAGAGGAGCATAAATTGACACAAGTGCTGAAAAAGACTGGAAGCTCACTCACTGTAACAAAAAATTTTCAAAATCCTGACCAGTTCGCGCCGCGAACTGAGGAAAGTGTGCATTCTGTTTTTGACAGTTTGCGCCGCGACCTGAAGCAAAAAAAAAATCCTATTTCTTTTCCCCTTTTTACTCAATCTCATCTCACACCAACCACACTCTTCCCTGTAACAAACTCAGAACCCCCAAGGTTCCCACCACCCTCAAACCCCATTGATCACTTTTTACTTATGCTAATTGGCCTGAGGGCAGGCCATCTTTTATGAGGGGGCAGGAAGCAGTAGCCACGCTCCAGGCACGGACCAAGGTGCACAGATGGAAGGTGTTTTAGGACCCGTGGGAGGTGGTGAAGATGATGAAGAAGAGTGAAGATATTGTGGTAGTATTTATATTTTTTATGTTATTTTAGTTTTGTTATTTTAATTTCGTTTTTGCATTATGTACATTGGTGGCTCTAGTTTCACCATTAACCTCTTTGTTGGATGCATTTTTATTTTGTGACTTTTAAATTGTGTGTTTTCAAAACTTTTTTTTTTGGTATACCCCACTTTTTAAATTTTTGTTTAATTGTCCTTGTGCTTGAGTAAGTTGAAGGAACCAAGAGGATTGCGACGAACAAGTTGGGAAAATTTGAGTGGTGATGATAAGAACCAGCTGTCGACACTTCAAGGTACACCTTATTTTTATTTTTAGACTTTAGATGAATAGTTTAATGGTGTGTTACAAAATTGTTATCATAAAATTCCTTGAGTTACATGTTTACTTTGAATCAAATTAGGACCTAACCAATTGTGAGGTAACCTTTCATTATACACTAAAATGCGGGAGACCGACAATTTCTGTTCAACTCATTCTTATCATGCTAAATCATACATTAATCTAATTTTTGAGAAAACTTTTTTGAAAAGGATAGAGGCAATCTTTGTTATTGAGAAAAACCACTTGGCCAAAGAAATTAAAAACCTTGTGAGGAGTGATCCGTAGTAAACCCCTTTTGTGCCTATATTAGGATCCATCCGAAGTATAAATTTAAATACCATTGATAATATGGTAAATAAATGGATCCTAAATTCTTTCGTTTCAAGTGAACCTAAACCAAAGTTGGTCGCAATGTGATTATTTTGCCTATGTCTAAGTAGAGAGTTTGATTGCATCAACTATGGTCAAAATGATAAAGTTGGGGAGAAAACATAATACATCGCCTTGAAAATATTTGAGCTAACAAAAAGAAAAATGAAAAGAAAAGCTCATGGTGGTGTGTTATCAAAAAAAATAAAAATAAAGATTGTTGAATAAAAGGAAATACTCTCTTAGAATAGGCAATCTTTAATTGAGTCTTGTGATCATGTCCTTTCTCTTTAACCCGAACCACATTACAACCCTTAAAAGACCTCTTGATTCTCAAAATATTTCATGATTTAGTGTATGATGTGATGAACGCATGATTCGAGTTGATGTTGATTTAATTGTTCGGATGAGTGTAAGAAAATCCTTATGATTATTCATCATCAATATGATGTGTGTGTAGTTTTGATCCAATTTTGACATGTATTACTTGAAATTTCTTGGTATAATTTTTGTAGCCAACCATTGTTTTTATTCATGTTTTGTCTAATATTGAAAGTAGGTCTATCATAAGAGTGTTGTATGCTTTTGAACCATTTGAATATCATCCTCTAACACTTGTTTCATTCCTTACTTTCGTAAATTGGTTTGCTTTAACGAATGACTTTTGTTTAGGGACAAACAAAATGATAAGTTGGGGAGAGTTGTTAGGGACCAATTGTTATTAATTTTTATATATTTTATCGGTCCCTTTTTACCGACTTCGTATTAAATTCACACAAGTTTTTATCACAATTTAATAAAACATTCAATTTTAGTTATTTTTTTTGTTTCGAATAGGTATTTCACTTTTTCTCTAGTTTTGTAGAATTTTTGTCAAGAAAAGAAGAATTGCATAAAAAGATCTCCGGAGCAACAATTGAAGAAAAAAGTTGGCAAAAGCAATGCTGAAGCAACACAGCAAGTAATTTCCAAACTGGGCAGTTCGCGCCGCGAACTGAGTGAAATTCAACCACATGCAAATTAATGACACATGTCTTGGAAGAAAAACCACCTTTTTGTAGGGTGGCGCCCCATAGCCTATTAAATGCACTTTTTCCTTGCATGTAAGACATAATCATTTCATCTTAGAGTTTAGTATCTCTTAGGTTTGTAAGGAGATTTTGGAGAGATTTGAAGGTGGATTTTTCTTGTTCTTGGAAGAGTTTTGATGCAAGAAGAAATTATTGAAAAATTTGCTGAGTATTCTATGAAGATGATGAGTAGCTAAATTTCTTCTCGGCAAGGTTGAGGTAGTAGTTATCTTTTGTTGTTTATGTAACATTTGTATCCTTGCATGTAACAAACTTCATCTTTGATAAGGAATAATATTTTTTCTCTTTACATTATAAAATTAGAATTGAATTATTGTTGAGAAAGGTAGTTTGATTTTTGAACTAAAATATTTTTCCAAGTAGAGAATAAATTATAGAGATAGATTTATTCACTACTTTTTCTATTGTGTTAAGCATTCAAGATTATTATATCAATAGTTAGATGGAGAGATCGTCTAAGGATTTATATAGTAACTATCACAATTTTATTTAGACATAAATATTATTAAGAGGACACTTGAATATTATCAATGGAGTTTGAATGCATGCATGTGATATTAAGAATACATAAAGAACAAAGATAATGAAACTCAATCTTGACAAGACTTCTAAACTTTATTCTAAAACCATTTTTATTATCCTATTTTTCTTATAAGTAAAAAGAACAATTTATTCATCAACAAACAATTTGAATACATTTGAACTTACAACAATAGAAATTATAGAACGGCGGTAATAACACCAATCTCTGTGGATACGATATTAAAAATATTTGCCAGAAATATACTTTTCAACACTTGTATAATCAATAATTCACCTTGTTGCTTTAATGATTTTTCATCTCCTTTGGAAAATTGTTAGCACATCATTGTCCTTCGATTAATTAATTGAAACTTCATTTCGATTAGTTGATCTTTCCTCTTTCTTATCTTTTAGTGCCTTGTTCTCTCGATCCCCCGTAGAGTTAAAGATTTGCAATACATTAGAGCATTGTACAAGTTTGCGTTGTTACACCGTCGGTTTCGTTTACCGCACTAAACTTTGGTGCTAGAGAAGGAATGAGAGTGGAGAATTCCTACACTCATTCTGATTATTTTGGGTAGTGGATGAATGACCCTATGTCTAGAATAGTCGTCTATATCTTCTTACTGTAGTGTCTTCCAATTTCCAACCGAGTTGATCCTTGATCACTTGCACCCTAATCATTGTCTCTTGGATTAACTTCCTCCTTTTGATTCAACATTCCTTTCTCTTTTGGCCAATCTTTTTATTTAATTCCCCAGAAGATTTGTGACCACTCCTTTCTTTGGTTAATCAATCGTTCTTTGGTTAAAGCCAATTCTCCTCTTCCCTAGTGAAATCACAATCCTTTTTCTTCGATTAAACACAGTCTTCCTGTTAAATATCGAGTCCCTAGCGGACTTCGCAATCTTCTCTTGGTTCTCTCTCCTTTCCGTTTGGTTAACCGCTGCTTGTTAGTTAAAATACTAATTTGCTCTTATCCTTAATTAACCACAACCCGTCTGTTAACATACTGAGTTTCACTTGTGTTAATCACCTTCTCTTGGTTAATCACCCGTCTTTGGGTCTATCACAGTCCGCCTGTTAGAACCAATCTCCCTTGGGTTAATCACCTTTTCTTGGTTAATCACCCTTTTCTCAGTTAACCACAGTCAATCTGTTAATATACTGAGTTTTGTTTAAGTTAATCACCTTCGCTTGGTTAATCATTCATTCTTTTGGTTAATCAGAGTTCGTTTGTTAAACACCGAAACCTCTGCAGTTAGCAACCCTCATTTGGTTCAAATACTTGCACCTTTGGGTTAGTAACCTTCTTTTGGTTCAAATACCCTTTCTTTCGGTCAAGTATTGCTTAAAGATATGTGTGAATGCTAAGATTAGGGAATAGTCTTAATTGCATATGGTTGTTGAACTTGCATATGCATCATTTGTTGTCAAGAGGCAATGCTTGTTAGTTTCGTGGGAACTAGTCACTTGTCCCAAACCTATGTCGGGGTTTGAAAGCTTAGGGAATGAGATTTTTGTATGTTATTTGTAACACACCATTTAAATTATTTAGTCATTTATACTTTGTTGTGTGCGTATTTGTTGTGATGTCCTTAATTAGGGGTATGAAGTTAAGGGCAAGAGTGGGAGGTGACCTTAGTTGGCCTATAATAATAATAATAATAATAATAATAATAATAATAATAATAATAATAATAATAATAATAATAATAATAATAATAATAATAATAATAATAATAATAATATTAACCATTTAATAACAATAATAAGAATACTATGGTTATTGATATTATTATTTAATTATTATTGATAATAATATTAATAGGATGGTAGTTACTATTATTATTATTATTATTATTATTATTATTATTATTATTATTATTAATTGGATTAAATGAGTTAAAAATATAATTTAAGGGGGTTAAGAGAGGGTTAGTGGAGGAGTTAGAAAGTTAACACGTAAAAGAGAAAAAAGACAGAGAAAGGAGAACTAGGGCAAAGGAACCAATTCTCCATTGTTGTTAAGGGAAAAGCTTCAATCTAAGGTAAGGGGGAGAATGGATTTCAATATGGGTGAATTAACATGAGAGGATAGTGAAAGGTCCTTTCTCTTATAGGATTTATGTTTGTTTTTGGTTTCTTGATCTAATTTTCGTAACCTGATAAGTTCCTTGAAATTACTGTTATTGTTGAATGTTTGATGTTTGATACCGATGTGTATGAATCTGGAACTGTCATGACATTCGTGTAAAAATCCATTGATGCGGTAATAAAATTCTGATACATAACAGATATGAATACTAAGAGTTTAACAGTAGCCGAAACTGAATTTAATGAGTAGAATTTTGGTAGAATAGAGGATAAGAATAAGGGGATTGATCTGAAACTGAGCCTTAGGACGAATGGGAAGGTGGAATGATGAATCTCGAGTGAAAATTTATGGAAAAAGGGAGGAAATCTGAGTTTTGACAGTAGTTCTGGTCATTTGCGTATGATACGCGTATGGGACAGGGCATTACGCGTAATAGGTAGGGCAATACGCGTATGGTGGGCCTGATAGCAGGGGATTACGCGTAACAGACAGGGCAATACGCGTATGGGCAGGTCTGGGATGACTTTTTTCCCATTTTTGTGATTTCTGTCAAGATTTCGCTTGGAACGCAATTCCGTTAAATCGGTAGGATTAATATGACTAAAATGAACCTAAGGAAGATTAGTAATGAATTTAATTAGAGAGAATGTGGAGAATTACGTTTTTGCTCTTAGGGGTGTGATTGATATGTGTGGGCCAGGACTGTCCAGTGTGTACGATCTGGTGTAATGATGGTAATTCCCGAGAGGATTACGGTGAGCGGATGGCTCGTGTGGATCATTGATGATCGTGAATTATGCTTGAAATCATTATATTTGCATAATTGTGTTGTCATGCATTTCATGTCATGTGTCTTGTGGAGATGACTAGGTGGGAATCCATGATAGGTGCCTACTTCGTCCGAACTTCATGTGGAAGTCATTGTTGAGATAAGTTGTAGTTCAGAGGAACGTATACGACTTATCCGAATTCCGACGGGAATCGGGTTCTAGGGTGAACTGTATGTATATGTGTTGGTACCACATGCATTGTGTCGAGTTAGTGAGTCACATTACATATTTGTATTTGATTATGGGCTATTAATGTCGAGTGATTGAGATGGCACGTGTATGTGTGTTGCATGTGTATGATTGTATGTGTGGTGTGTAACTACTCTTTAGCATGTGTATTTCACCGCTTATTTATTGAATGTAGTTCTCACCCCATTTCGGTTTGTTGCGTATGTGCTCCTTGGGGAGTGCAGATGACCAGGTACCTGAGTAGTGCTTGGTGTATGTTGATATTTGATCGATTCCTAGGAGCCGCTCTGATACGTAACATGGGATGACGGAATTACATTATGTTTTGCTTATTTTCTTGATTAATTGTTACGTATCTTTTATCTGTTGGATTAATGATGTATAACCACCGGTTGTGGGGATCATGTTTAAACATTGATTTTATTCCGTTGTTTTATTGAATGACCTTGTTGAAATATTGTGGAAAGCATGAAGTGACTTGATACTTCATTGAATAAGAAAAATGTCTATGTAACATCCTATGTGTTTTGAAAACTCTGATGTATTTTCTTTAATATTTCTATAATACGCGTACGGGGTAGAATGGGGTGTTGCAATTGGTATCAGAGCAGGTCGGTCCGTCTGGCCAGTGTTGTAGTAGAGTCTGACTATAGGATGTCTATAGTTGTGTGTTTCTTCTAATCTGTGTTTTCATGGATATTGAACAGTATGGCTGGTAGAAATGATGTTGTAATGGCTGTTGCGTTACAAGCTGTTGCGCAGGCAGTGGAGAACATTGGTCAGAATTTCAATCGAAGTGCTGGAAACAGAGAGTTCCATAATTTGGAGAAGTTCCAGAATAACAAGTCACCTAAGTTCAAAGTCAAACACGATCCAGATGTAGCACATAAATGGTTGAAGGATATTGATAAGATCTTCAGAGTCATGGGATGCTCAGAGGATCAGAAGGTACAGTTTGGTACCCATATGCTAGAAAGTGAGGCTGAGGATTGGTGGGACAACACCCGCCAGAGATTGAAAGCTGTTGAGGGTCCCATTAATTGGACAGTGTTCAGGGCAGAGTTTTTGGAATGGTATTTTCCGGAAGATGTTCGCGTAAAGAAAGAGATTGAGTTCATTGAGTTGAAACAGGGGAACATGATAGTGGCAGAGTGTGCGGTTAAGTTCGACGAACTGGTAAAGTATTATCCTCATTACAATACTGATGCAACTATGAGTTCGAAGTGCATCAAGTTTGAGAACAGGCCACGTCCCGAGATTAAACTGGGTGTCGGTTATCAGAAGGTCATGTACTTTCCTGAGTTGGTGAGCAGGTGTGGTATCTATGATGAAGACAACAGATCTAGAATCGCTTACTATAAGAATCTAAGTGACAGAAGAGGTAAACAGAGGCATGGGAATACACCTTACCGTGCTCCGGATGATAAAGGAAAGCAGAAAGATGTTGTTAGGAAGAAACCAAGTGGGGGAGGAAATCCTTCCAATTCTCTCAAGTGTTTCAAATATGGTGGCGCAGGTCACCGTGAGAATGAATGTCAGAATGAGGTGAAGAAGTGTTTTAAGTGTGGAAAGCCATGTCATGTGGTCGCGGATTGTAGAACCAACATACCAACCTGTTACAACTGTGGTGAGCAGGGTCATATCAGCACCCACTGTCAGAAACCGAAGAAGTCTCAGATAAATGGGAAGGTGTTTGCATTGGTGGGAGCTCAACCTACCAGTGAGTATCGTTTGGTCAGAAGTACGTGTTACATTCATAACACTCATTTGATTGCTATTATTGATACGAGTGTAACTAACTCGTTTATTTCTGTGGATTGTGTGAAGAGACTGGGGCTTGTGCCGTCTACTTTGAATAGAGGGATGGTGATTGATACTCCATCTATTGGATCAATCATTACATCTTTAGTGTGTTTGAATTGCCCTGTGTCAATCTTTGGTAAAGATTTTGGAGTGGACTTGATTTGTCTACCACTCAACGAGCTGGATGTTATTTTATGGATGAATTGGCTCGAGAGCAACTATGTTTATATTGATTGTTATAGGAAGAGGTTGTTATTCCTGACTCCTGAAGAAGAAGAAATGGCTAATCTTATATCTACTAAGGAGTTGAGAATCTTGGTAGAAGACGAAGCTAAAGTATTTGCAGTGTTCGCTTCGTTATCTACGGAGGGTAAGTCGTCGATTGAGGAATTACCTGTTGTGAGAGAATTTCCTGAAGTGTTCTCGAAGGATGTTGCAGAGTTACCTCCGGAGAGAGAAGTAGAGTTTACGATTGATCTTGTCTCTGGTACCAGACCTATACCTATGGCACCATAAAAAATGTCAATGTCAGAATTGGCAGAGTTGAAATCTCAGTTGGAAGAATTATTGGACAAAAAGTTTATCAAAACCTGAAGAAATTATTTTGGTAGCCGGGTACGAAGAAAGACATAGCTCGGTTTGTGTATGCTTGTTTGACTTGTCAGAAGTCAAAGGTGGAACACCAGAAACCATCCGGTTTGATGCAACCGATAGAAATACCAGAGTAGAAATGGGATAGTCTTGCAATGGATTTTGTGACTGGATTGTCAAATACGGTGAGAGGTTTTGACGCAATTTGGATAATTGTGGATAGATTGACGAAGTTGGCGTATTTTATACCGATTAACATTCGTTTTCCTTTGACGAAGTTAGCAGAAATTTATATCAGAGTGATAGTGAAGTTACACGGGGTTCCGTCGAGCATTGTATCTGACAGAGACCCGAGGTTTACTTCTGGATTTTGGAAAAGCTTACAAGAAGCTTTGGGTTCCAGTTTGAAATTGAGTTATGCTTATCACCCACAGACCGATGGTCAATCTGAGAGGACTATTCAGTCATTGGATGATTTGTTGAGAGCTTGTATACCCGAGCGGGGAGGAGCTTTGGATACTCATTTACTGCTGATCGAATTTACTTACAATAATAGTTATTATTATAGTATTGGAATGGCACCTTTTGAAGCATTGTATGGTAGAAGGTGTAGGACACCTCTATGTTGGTATGAGTCAGGCGAGAGTACGGTACTCAGACCCGAGATTATGCAACAGACCACAGAGATAATCTAGATGATTAGAGAGAAAATGAAGACGACCCATAGTAGGCAGAAAAGCTACCATGATAATATGAGGAAAGACTTGGAATTCAGCAAGGGTGACCGTGTATTTCTTAGAGTCAATCCGGTGACCGGTGTTGGTCGTGCGCTGAAATCAAAGAAATTGGATCCTAAGTTCATTGGACCGTATCAGATTCTGCAGAGGGTTGGAGTTGTTGCCTATACAGTAGCGTTGCTACCCGAACTTTCAAATTTTCATGACGTGTTTCATGTATCACAACTTTGGAAGTATGTTGCTGATCCATCTCATGTGCTTCAGAGAGATGAAGTGCAAGTTCGAGATAACCTTATGGTGGAGGCAATGTCGTTGAGGATCGAAGACCACAAGATGAAACAACTAAGAGGGAAAGATATTTTGTTGGTGAGAGTAGCTTGGGGAGGAGCTGCTGGAGGAAGTGTGACCTGGGAATTGGAGAGTCAGATGCGAGAATCGTATCTGGAATTGTTCTTATCAGGCACATTTTTGAGGAAGAAAATATTTTTAAGTGGGGGAGAGTTGTAACACCCCATTTAAATTATTTAGCCATTTTATACTTTGTTGTGTTCGTATTTGTTGTGATGTCCTTAATTAGGGGTATGAAGTTAGGGGCAAGAGTGGGAGTTGACCTTAGTTGGGGTAAAGTGGACCTATAATAATAATAATATTGACCATTTAATAACAATAATAAGAATACTATGGTTATTGATATTATTATTTAATTATTATTGATAATAATATTAATAGGATGATAGTTACTATTATTATTATTATTATTATTAATTGGATTAAATGAGTTTAAAATTTGATTTAAGGGGTTAAGAGAGGGTTAGTGGAGGAGTTAGACAGTTAACACATAAAAGAGGAAAAAGACAGAGAAAGGAGAACTAGGGAGAGGAACCAATTTTCCATTGTTATCAAGGAAAAAGTTTCTATCCAAGGTAAGGGGGAGAATGGATTTCAATATGGGTGAATTAACATGAAAGGGTAGTGAGAGGTCCTTTCTCTCATAGGATTTATGTCTGTTTTTGGTTTCTTGATCTAATTTTCGTAACCTGATAAATTCCTTGAAATTACTGTTACTGTTGAATGTTTGTTGTTTGATACCCATGTGTATGAATCTGGAACTGTCATGACATTCGTGTAAAAATCCATTGATGCGGTAATAAAATTTTGATAGATAATAGATCTGAATACTAAGAGTTTAACTGTAGCCGAAACTGAATCTAATGAGTAGAATCTTGGTAGAATAGAGGATAGGAATATGGGGTTGATCTAAAACTGAGCCTTAGGAAGAAAGGGAAGGTGGAATGATGAAACTCAAGTGAAAATTTATGGAAAAAGGGAGGAAATCTGAGTTTTGACAGTAGTTCTGGTCATTTACGTGTGATACGCGTATGGGACAGAGAATTACGCGTAACAGGTAGGGCAATACACGTATGGTGGGCCTGAAAGCAGGGCATTACATGTAAAACATAGGGCAATACACGTACAGTGGGCTTAACAGCAGGGCATTACGCGTAACAGGTAGGCCTGGGATGACTTTTTCCCATTTTTGTGATTTCTGTCAAGATTTCGCTTGGAACGCAATTCTGTTTTATCGGTAGGATTAATACGACTAAAATGAACCTAAGGAATATTAGTAATGAATTTAATTAGAGAGAATGTGGAGAACTACGTTTTTGCCCTTAGTGGTGTGATTGATATGTGTAGGCCAGGACCGTCTAGTGTGGACGATTTGGTGTGATGATGGTAATTCCCAAGAAGATTACAGTGAGCGGATGGCTCTTTGTTGCACCCTAAAATTTGACCAACCGGGTCTCGTATCTGGCTCGATGTTTCGACGCATGACCGCATTCGCATCTGCATATCGCATACATTGCATTTTTCATTTGTTTTGATTTTATCAGGATCACAACTCTCGTCTCGCGTCTCAGGTGTTTTTTAATCAGTTTAGATAGATAGAATCGTATTTCAGGGATAGTACGGTGCCCGTTTATTTTTACCGGCTATTTTGGTGCGCTCTCGCGGTGTTATGTGTCGTTCGATGCTTATTTTGTTCCTCTGGGAATTATTGTGATTTTTCTGAATTTTATTGGCTATTTTTAGGGTTTAAATAGATTTTTAATCATTTTAGGATAAAATAGATATTTTTAGAATATAATAAATAGATTTAAATCATTTTTAGCATTTTTTAGAATATTATAGATTTTTTAGGATAATATAGAATTTTATAGAAATAAATAGCATTTTTCAATATGTTTTTCTTAATAGCTTTTAAATCATTTTATAGAATATATAGATTTTCTTTTAGAATATTAATTGATTTTTGAATATATTCTTTTAGATAGTATAGAATTTAATGGCATTTTTAATATAGAAATAAATAGACTTTTCTTTTATTTTCTTTTATAGAATTTAAATAGGTAATATAGGTTTTACTAGGAATTTATTAGTGGAATTTTTAGGTTAGTGGAATTTTTAGAGCATTATTAGTTTAGGAGTTAATTAAAATTAATAGCTTTTTAGAATAATTCTCATTGTTAGGTTTAATTGAGTTTAGTTTAGTTAATTAGGATTAGATATTAATTAGGTTTTTAATCTTGGTTTTAATTCAGTTTTTTTGAGTTTTTTTTAATGATTTTCGTTGGGCCCATTCATCAGCAGGCCCAGAGTTCCTTTTTTGTCTGTTTCCAAATCAGCCCAATTCGCAGTCCAGAAAGTCCACTTTTGTCCAGCAGTTTCTAGCAATCTCCAGCATTCTCCAGCAAGTTCTAGAACAATCCGGAAATTCTCAGGGTATATAGTCTCAGAGCAGGCCACGTGTTCAAAAAAGAGAGGCCCCACGTTTTTTCACCATCACGCAACACCTCACTTTCCACCTTCACTCTCTCAGTGCCATGCCACACCCACGTGGCACCCATGCAACGTTTCCCTCCACTACCGTGACACGTGCCTCCACACCAGCACCTCGCCTGAAATCGTCACCGGCCGACATGCATGGCCGGCGACCACCGCACCACTTCGCCGGAAAACTCCAAAATCCCAGAAAACATCGTCGACTTCATCTTCCTCCTCTCACCATCACCTTCAATCTTCATCGTAAAGAACACCAACAACCCTCAAACCACCACAATTTCCAGTTCCCGATCATCATCATCATTGGTGCTCCTCCAACATCCTTCAAGTTCATCATGAGCCAGGGTTCTTCAAACATCCAGTGCGTTCTTCAAAACTCCTTCAAGATTCTGCAAAGAACGTTCATCGTTCTTCGTCGAAGTTCATCGATACCGTCTCCAGATTAGAGATCCACACGCATCTCAACAGGTTCTTCAAAGAAACCTCAAGATCCGGCTTCTCCAGGCACCAATCTTCGAGAGTGTTCTTCGTAACCTTCAAGAACTTCATCAATACATCATCAACCTGCATCCAGTTTTCCAGAAACATGCAACAATCGTCAACGATTCTCATAATTGTTCTTTCAAAGTCTTCGCAAGATCGTCATCTTGTTCATAGGATTCACGTGTAAAATCTCCATAACGCAACTTCAAGAACATGCGTACTCGATCTTCAACCACCAGAACATGCAAGAATTCTCAAACTCCAGAAATCATCAGAACATTTGGATCCAGATCCGGGTTAGACTTCAACGAATCTTCCACGGACTCCCTTCAAGCATTTGCGACGAGATCTTCGAGCCATGGTAGTGGGTGTATCCAGATATTCGATTGATGAAGTTATTGTTGTTGTTTCTTTGTGAGATGGAGGACGAGAATTGAAGGTTAGGCTGAGAAAGATTGAGAGATGAGGGAGTCTGAGGAGGGCGACGGCGGTGGCGCCATGAGCATCGGAGAAGGAGTGTTAGGGTTTTTGGTTATTCTGAGAATGAATGGAGAGAAGGAAGGAGAGGATGGGACGGTGGGCTGAATCCAGGCCCAATCATTTTTTTTTGGAGACACCACACCCCCTCGTTTTTTGCTGTGAATGGGCTGGGCCCAATACGAGTTTTTTGCTGCTGGCTACCCCTTCCGTTCACATTCAGCACCCCCTCCCACGGTTTTTGGCTAATAATGGGCTGGGCCCAGTTTTTTGTTTTTTTGTTTTGTTTTTGCACACCCCTGTACTGCAGGGTACCCCTCCCCCCTTTTTTGTTTTTTTCTTTCTTTTGTTTTGAGAAATGAAAAAGAGGAAAAAAGATATAAAAGAAAATATATTTTAGGAAAAAAGAATTTGAAAAGAAAAAGAAATCCAATATTGAAAAAAGGAAAATAGAGAGAAAATAATAAAAAAGAAGAGAAAATATTATGAGGAAAAATAGAGAAAAAGGAAGAGAAATATGGAGAAAAATATATAGAAAAATACAGAAAAAATATGAAAAGAAATATTAAGAAAAGAAAGAAAAAAATATAGTTGAAAAGAAAAGATTGGAAAAGAATAAAAAATATTAAAGTAGACTTAATATTTTTTAGAGTGCATATCTTCATAGAGATTATTTTACGGTTTTAGGGATAGTTTAGAAGCCCACTTGTTAGGGGGCTATTTTCCATTCGATTTTTCAGGATAGGATAGGATAGTATTTCCTAGGAGATTTATTTTCAGTATTCGAGCATTGTAATCATTTTTCAGAATGTTAATAAAACGAGATTTGAGTTGTGGTCCCAAAAGTAGCCGAACTACAGCTGCTCTGATTTCTCGTACCAGACGAGAATATGTAGGCATAGGATGCGATATCCTAGCGAGCACACTAACAACTAATTCTTTCTGTTCTCTCGCGGCTGTGCGATCGAGACTTTCCCGCTGACGATTAATTGTAACCCTTTTTCTCTCTTGCCCGAGTGCATTTGAGATTGAGCCATAGTTTTGCCCATAGGTCCCCGAACCTTTGAAACCAGTTGTTTTTCTCACTGCTGTGTGAGAATGTTTTGTTTAGCCGTAGTTAGCCTGAACTACGTAAAGCTCTGATCTTCCATGCAGTGTGGAAGTACGTAGGCACAAGACGCGAGGTCTTGGCGAGCCAATTTCCCTGTAGTCCCGAACTACGTTGACTCTGACTTTCTCTCTTGAGAATACGTAGGCATAGAGTGCGACGCTCTATCGAGTCAATTCCCTTCTGTTTAGATTTAGAAGTCGTAGATAGATTGTTTTTGCATCCTGTAGACAACCCAAGCAAGCGTGGATCCCGTCGAGTACGACGGATGTGAGGGGTGCTAATACCTTCCCCTTGCGTAACCGACTCCCGAACCCAGGTTTTGGTTGCGATGACCATACATTTCCCGTTTTTTTGCGAGGTTTACTTCGAGCGTTTCCTTTCCCTCCGTTGGGATAAATAACGCACGGTGGCGACTCTTCTGTCAGCCGGCGCCGATTTTCGCAGTAGCGACAGTTGGCGACTCTGCTGGGGACTGCGATAGTTCCCTATACAGGTCTGCTGGGGATCCAACGTCCCCTGGCTGCTAAGGACTGCTATAGTCCTTATGCATGTGGGATCCAACGTCCCCTCAGAGAGAGTCAATCCTAGCGCTTGTTTGCTTGGCTATTGGGGCTTATTTATCGATATTATCTGTTGCTGTTGGGGTGTTACGGGTGTTCTATGATTGAGAGATAAGCCGGACCTGGGCTTGAGTGCACCTTAGACTTAGAGTAGAGATTAGTGGGCGCCTACCGGCTTTGCTTGTATTAGTGTCCCGCGAAATCTACGCTCAGACAAGGTTCTTCTGGTTGGCCTCTTGTCCCACCCTTTGGGTGGCTCGGGTTGCTGGTTAGTTGGATTGTCGACTCTGGGAACCGATCATTTGGAAGTTAGCTAAGTGAGGCCTCTTCAGGACTCGATGATGCCACTCCTTCTGGGAATCGTATCGTCAGTTCTGAAAGTCTGTGACGCTGACGACCGCATAGGATGCCGTACCTTGTCAGATATAGGTCCATACCGATGAGTGGGGGGGTTTTTTGTGCAGGAAACTTGACTTCCAACCTACCCGTTATTTTGGTCTTCTCTTCAGAGAAAGTACTCCGTCAACAGTGCAGTAGTATTCAGAGATTTGTGTGGGGGCTGTGGTCCCGTGTGTGCTGCATTTTGCATATCATATGCATATCAGTGTTGCATTGCATATCATCCTCCAGCTAGCCAGAGTTCTGATCCAGCCTTTGTTTCTTGAAGGTGATTACCCGGAATTTGGATTGAGCAGCTGTTGATTGTCAGAAGACCGACCTAGGGGTTGAGTAGATTTGAGCAAAGTCAAGCATTGAAGTCAGCTGAAGATTATTGGTAGCTATGTCTGAAGGCAATTTCCAGTCTCCTAACACCCTGACAGGGTTCACTATGGCGTCCAACCCTCTGTATGATTCCATGGAAGACTTCCCGCAAGTGAATAACGTTACTGCAGACCAAGTTGTACAGCCTTCTGTTGAGAACCGAGATCGACATGAGCAGTTTGTTGCCCGGAATGAGCGTCCTCCTCCTGTTAACAATCAAGGTGTTGCTTTCCCCGTGATGAATTACCGAAGAGATATTCCAATGGCTGGGATGGTATATCCAAGAGCTCTCGACCAAGCTAGAAGACTCCGAGCATTGGAAGAAGGATTGAAAGCTTTGAAAGCCAAAGATGCTGTTAACCTGGATGCCGTAGGCATGTGTTTGGTTCCTGATCTGGTGTTGCCTTACAAGTTCAAAGTGCCGAAGTTCGAAAAGTACACGGGAGATAGCTGTCCGAAGCTGCATTTGATGATGTTCTGTCGAAGAATGACTGCGTTTGCGCGAAATGACAAATTGATGATCCATTGCTTTCAAGATAGTCTGACTGGGGCAGCTTTGAGGTGGTATATGCAGTTAGAGTGGAATCAGATTCAATCATGGATGGATTTAGCCAGAGCTTTTCTGAAGCAGTACGATTATAATTTAGACATAGCTCCCTATCGCATGCATTTGCAAGAGTTGTCTCAAGAGAACAACGAATCTATCAGGAAGTATGCTCAGAGATGGAGAGAATTTGCTGCTAGAGTGCGTCCACCGCTTTTAGATCAAGAGCTGGCAAGCATGTTTGTAGATTCCTTACAATATCCGTACTTCAAAAGATTGCTCGGAATTCCGGCAAGTTTCTCTGACGTGGTAGCATTAGGAGAACGCCTCGAGTATTCCATAAGAATTGGGAAAATTCAGATTACTTCATATGATCAAGCTGGTGAAACTGAATATCCTTGTGACTATCAGAGTGAAGAAGAAGTTGTGATCGACGCAGTCATGCCAAAGGTTGAATATCCTCGAAGCGAATTAGTGAATTTTGTTGATTCTTCATCTTATCAGAGATCAGTACCTCCTGCGGCTTGTTATACTGAACAGACAGCCGTGCCTGGGGCACCCTATCAGGAATCTTATGTCGCTTCCATTGCAGAGCAGCAAACTCGTGGCCGAGGTTATCAGAATCAGCGTCAGAATCAGAATCGACCTCGCAACAACTTGGAACGAAGGAAAGCTCCTTCTCACCCAGTACCTATGCCGTATAGCCAGTTGCTACCATCTTTGATCCAGAAGTCTTTGGTGGAACCTAAAGCTCTTAAGCCCGTGCCAGAACCTTACCCTCCTGGGTACAATCCCCGCGTTCAGTGTGGTTATCATGGTGGCTCTCCGGGGCATTCGACAGAAGATTGTAAAGCATTTCAGGCGAAGGTACAGCAGTTGATTGACCAGGATCGCATTTCCTTTCGAGAAGGATTTCTGTTTGTTCATCCTAACCGCTCAGCTGTCTAAGCTCGTAGACTCAGAAAGTATTCCCCAGCAAAGAAGCCAGTGGTTCAGACAGGCAGGCGCCTCAGCATTGGCAGTCCTCAGACTTTTATATCATTTGCATTTGTAGTTTCTTTTCTGTTAGTTACTACTTGCATTTAAACATTGTATGTTTCGAATGGTGATAATAATAAAGTGACTATGCATTTTTCTGAATTAATCATGTCGCTGTCGCTCATTTACTGCATTGCACTGACACTTGCATTTTATTCACTCCATTTTATCACTGTGACTAGCAAAGATTGGAGGGAGGATGACGAAAATAAACTCATAACCGATGATCGTATGCTCTCAGATAAGACCTTACCGATGACGTACAAGGCATTGTTTCAAATCCCCCAAACACTGGAGATATAAGGAGTTAGTCCCTTGTTAACCACTTCGAGCCAGGAAGTAGAAGTTTTTTCGGACTTTTTAACCCTCACATCTTAACCCGGGGCAGGGTAGTTGTCAGTTAGCTTGACCGAGCATTCAAGTCTTACAGAGGAGTGTTGCCTTTCAAGGACCAATATCAGTTTATACCTTTCAAAAGGTCAAACCTCACCAATCAGGAGTGAGACAGTTACAATCCTTTCGGAGCAATCAAGACAACCAGTGTCACACGACTTTGTTCCAAAAGAAAGAACGAAAAGAAAGCCCGCTAAGTAAAAAGAAGGAAAAGCTATAAAAGCTAATACTTAGGCAAAAATCAGGGCATCCCGCTGGACTTCAAAAGAAAACGAAAAATCGAAAAGAACTCGAAAGGAGTCAGTCCAGGCAAAAGTTAGGGAATCAAAGGAATGAAAAGGAGGGATAGAAATTCTTCCCCAGCAAGTCACAAAGTCGTGTACACAGACACCGAAAGCAAAGAAGGAGTAACTGCCACTCCGAAATTCGTGTGAGTTCCTTAGTTGTGGTTCTTACCATTCAACATATCTCTCGAAGAGGCGAGCGCCTGTGCCAGGTTAACTGAACTTTAGGATCGGAGATCATCACGTAGATGGGGTGGGTACAAATCAAAATTTGAGCCAAATATCCTTTGTTTCACGAACCGTGAACCCGACCACGATACAACCCTTAAAAGACCTAATTGAGGTATGGTAGTCTGAAGTGCATTACGATAAGGTTGAGTAACCTGACTCCTTCTTGACTTGCTAGTCATATCCTTGTTGTATTTTTTCACTGATCACATTAGCACCACGTTTGAACTTCGGTTCATTCGTCGCTCAATCATGCATGTAAATGAGTGACAGCTCAAATTTTTTCAAAATCTGCATAACCACTGCATTAAGATTACCATTTGTAAACAGACGATTCTAATTGCAGGTTAGTAGTTGGCATAGAAGAAATTCCAGCAGGGAATCATCAAGCAGGACTGAGTAATTCAGCAATCTGAACCAGGATGGTGTATGTTGTGAAGACCTATGAATCCGGGGCATTGAATTCCAATAAGTTCGAAACCAGTTAGTCTGAGGACAAATCCTGAAGCTTCAGTTGATCAGGGGCAGTTTATTTGAGAAGCAGTTGATCAGAAGTGAGTCTTCTCGAGAGCCAATCAGGGGCAGTTATGCAGAACGTTGAGATTTGAAAGCGGATACTTCAGGTGGATAATCAGATCGGGTTAAGTCGCTAGAACGCTCATTCAGGGGCAAGTCACCGCAAAGATAGTGTTGAAACCAACTGATGAAGATTGAATTTTGTTGTCATACAGATACCGGGGCAAGTAATCTCGAAGTCGTCTCGCAGCAAGCTGTTCAGAGCGTTATTCCCAAGAGTTAGATTAGGGCAAGTTGAGTTGTACTGGGGGAAAGTTGTTCAAGCCAGTCTTTTTATCCCCAGCACTGGGGCAAGTTTCTCAAACCAGTTTGTTTATCCCTAGCCAGAGTTGAGTATCGGGGAATCATGTCAATACCCTTGTCAAAAACCCTTAACATTCCAAATAAAAGGCCTTGCTGTCGTTGGATCATTATCCTGCAGTTTAAACCCGTTGCGTGTCAGTAACTAGTCACTTCCAAAGTCCAGTTCTCGCCTGGCAAACCGGTAACCAGTTCTCGTCTGGCCTACCCTATCGTAAGCATCAGTTCCCGTCTGGTGCAGTTTATCGTAAGCATCAGTTCCCGTCTGGTGCAGTTTATTGTAAGCATCAGTTCCCGTCTGGTGCAGTTTATTGTAACCAGTTCTCGCCTGGTCACCGTTTCTTCAAGTGTTGTATCAGTTCTCGTCTGATACATGTCGTCGCGTAATCAGTTCTCGCCTGGTCATCATGTGTTTTAACCTATGTGTTCTACCAGTTCTCGTCTGGTATACGTCAGCTTTCAGCCAGTTCTCGCCCGGTTGTCTATACCTCAGTCTGTTATTCCAGTCAGCCCCGTCTGACGTTCAAAACAAAAATCAATTTGCGTTCAATTTTCCTTACCTATTTTCCTACCAGTTCTCGTCTGGTAGTCTACCTTTGAATGCTAGTTCTCGTCTAGTTTTTTCCATATCTTCCACTGTGTACATAGTCCATGTCTATCCTAAACCAGAAAAACGAAAACCTAAAGGTGTCTGACACAGTATTTCCCAATGATTCGCAGGTTGTCATGTCTTCCCGATACGAAGCTCAATGGATACTAGTACTCCGAGTAATGTTTGAATTCCTCGTGGATGTTGTTAAGATCAGAATTGTTACTCTTCAGCAGGTGAAAGTCGGGTATTATCCCCAGAAGAGGCGAAATTGTATTTTACCCCGTATCAGAGTAGGATCAGGAGTATCCTCAGCAGATTAAGATTGATATCAGTGATAGTAGGGGCATTTCCAGCAGTGTGCTGCGCGCAATCAACCCCAGTTTTGATCAATCCCCGCAGAGTACAATCAGTTGCCAATGGTTTGAAGGGAGCATCCCTGAGCAGAGTTGTCTTTTCTTTCCCCAGTGAAATCGCCAAGCAGGGTTGCCTTTTCATTTCTCCAGCAGAACAATTATCCCTAGCGGATTTGGTTTCCCTTGTCCAGCATTTATTTTGCTGAGATAATCCTGTGACTTCAGTTCATCCCCAGTAAAGTTGATGTTTCCTTCGACATTTACTTTGCCAAGCGGTTTTCAGACCTGGTGTTCTCTGGCAGCTAGAGCTTATATTAGCATTTGTATATATCATTAGATTTGCATCTATCAAACATATCACATATCCATGCCGTCTGGGCATCGCATTTTCAAATAGAACGCATAGCATATTCATGTCATATAGGGCATTGCATCATTGCATCATACGCATGTCGAAACATAGACCGGGTTGGTTACCTATTGGATTTCGAATTTGTTCACTTGCAGAGTTGTGTGGTTCAGCTTATCTTCTCCCCCAGCGGAGTGATTCTTCATTTGGTTGTTACGTCAGCATCGAAAAAAACAACAAGGAGAGATTGACATATATCAGGTTTCTGAAGCTGCCGCCTTCGTCAGAATAGGTGCCAGGCAGTTCAATTCAGAATTCCCCAGGAGAATTGTCCTCAAGTTCGCAGTGAACTGTGAGTTGACCGAATTTGATCCCATGAGAGAAATGGGAATCAAGGTGTTTGCTTTTTTGAAGCATTATTCCAATACTTGTGGCGTCACACAGGTGATTGGCAAGGAGAAGAAAATTTTATCAGAAAATTGACCAGTTGTTGCCGTGACAACCAAACTTCAGTTTATTTGAGGCTATTCCTCAAGCAATTTTGCAGTATATTCCCGCGGTTGGCAAATTTCAGGGTTCCATTTGTATTCAACCGTCATCTACCTTGAATATTTGAAGGTTGAGCGCTCTTCACCCATTCAGGTCGAAGTCGCTTGAATAGGGGCAGCTGTTGCACCCTAAAATTTGACCAACCGGGTCTCGTATCTGGCTCGATGTTTCGACGCATGACCGCATTCGCATCTGCATATCGCATACAGTGCATTTTTCATTTGTTTTGATTTTATCAGGATCACAGCTCTCGTCTCGCGTCTCAGGTGTTTTTTAATCAGTTTAGATAGATAGAATCGTATTTCAGGGATAGTTCGGTGCCCGTTTATTTTTACCGGCTATTTTGGTGCGCTCTCGCGGTGTTATGTGTCGTTCGGTGCTTATTTTGTTCCTCTGGGAATTATTGTGATTTTTCTGGATTTTATTGGCTATTTTTAGGGTTTAAATAAATTTTTAATCATTTTAGGATAAAATAGATATTTTTAGAATATAATAAATAGATTTAAATCATTTTTAGCATTTTTTAGAATATTATAGATTTTTTAGGATAATATAGAATTTTATAGAAATAAATAGCATTTTTCAATATGTTTTTCTTAATAGCTTTTAAATCATTTTATAGAATATATAGATTTTCTTTTAGAATATTAATTGATTTTTGAATATATTCTTTTAGATAGTATAGAATTTAATGGCATTTTTAATATAGAAATAATTAGACTTTTCTTTTATTTTCTTTTATAGAATTTAAATAGGTAATATAGGTTTTATTAGGAATTTATTAGTTTAATTTTTAGGTTAGTGGAATTTTTAGAGCATTATTAGTTTAGGAGTTAATTAAAATTAATAGCTTTTTAGAATAATTCTCATTGTTAGGTTTAATTGAGTTTAGTTTAGTTAATTAGGATTAGATATTAATTAGGTTTTTAATCTTGGTTTTAATTCAGTTTTTTTGAGTTTTTTTTAATGATTTTCGTTGGGCCCATTCATCAGCAGGCCCAGAGTTCCTTTTTTGTCTGTTTCCAAATCAGCCCAATTCGCAGTCCAGAAAGTCCACTTTTGTCCAGCAGTTTCTAGCAATCTCCAGCATTCTCCAGCAAGTTCTAGAACAATCCGGAAATTCTCAGGGTATATAGTCTCAGAGCAGGCCACGTGTTCAAAAAAGAGAGGCCCCACGTTTTTTCACCATCACGCAACACCTCACTTTCCACCTTCACTCTCTCAGTGCCACGCCACACCCACGTGGCACCCATGCAACGTTTCCCTCCACTACCGTGACACGTGCCTCCACACCAGCACCTCGCCTGAAATCGTCACCGGCCGGCATGCATGGCCGGCGACCACCGCACCACTTCGCCGAAAAACTCCAAAATCCCAGAAAACATCGTCGACTTCATCTTCCTCCTCTCACCATCACCTTCAATCTTCATCGTAAAGAACACCAACAACCCTCAAACCACCACAATTTCCAGTTCCCGATCATCATCATCATTGGTGTTCCTCCAACATCCTTCAAGTCATCATGAGCCAGGGTTCTTCAAACATCCAGTGCGTTCTTCAAAACTCCTTCAAGATTCTGCAAAGAACGTTCATCGTTCTTCGTCGAAGTTCATCGATACCGTCTCCAGATTAGAGATCCACGCGCATCTCAACAGGTTCTTCAAAGAAACCTCAAGATCCGGCTTCTCCAGGCACCAATCTTCGAGAGTGTTCTTCGTAACCTTCAAGAACTTCGTCAATACATCATCAACCTGCATCCAGTTTTCCAGAAACATGCAACAATCGTCAACGATTCTCATAATTGTTCTTTCAAAGTCTTCGCAAGATCGTCATCTTGTTCATAGGATTCACGCGTAAAATCTCCAGAACGCAACTTCAAGAACATGCGTACTCGATCTTCAACCACCAGAACAGGCAAGAATTCTCAAACTCCAGAAATCATCAGAACATTTGGATCCAGATCCGAGTTAGACTTCAACGAATCTTCCACGGACTCCCTTCAAGCATTTGCGACGAGATCTTCGAGCCATGGTAGTGGGTGTATCCAGATATTCGATTGATGAAGTTATTGTTGTTGTTTCTTTGTGAGATGGAGGACGAGAATTGAAGGTTAGGCTGAGAAAGATTGGGAGATGAGGGAGTCTGAGGAGGGCGACGGCGGCGGCGCCATGAGCATCGGAGAAGGAGTGTTAGGGTTTTTGGTTATTCTGAGAATGAATGGAGAGAAGGAAGGAGAGGATGGGACGGTGGGCTGAATCCAGGCCCAATCATTTTTTTTGGAGACACCACACACCCTCGTTTTTGGCTGTGAATGGGCTGGGCCCAATACGAGTTTTTTGCTGCTGGCTACCCCTTCCGTTCACATTCAGCACCCCCTCCCACGTTTTTTGGCTAATAATGGGTTGGGCCCAGTTTTTTGTTTTTTTGTTTTGTTTTTGCACACCCCTGTACTGCAGGGTACCCCTCCCCCCTTTTTTGTTTTTTTCTTTCTTTTGTTTTGAGAAATGAAAAAGAGGAAAAAAGATATAAAAGAAAATATATTTTAGGAAAAAAGAATTTGAAAAGAAAAAGAAATCCAATATTGAAAAAAGGAAAATAGAGAGAAAATAATAAAAAAGAAGAGAAAATATTATGAGGAAAAATAGAGAAAAAGGAAGAGAAATATGGAGAAAAATATATAGAAAAATACAGAAAAAATATGAAAAGAAATATTGAGAAAAGAAAGAAAAAAATATAGTTGAAAAGAAAAGATTGGAAAAGAATAAAAAATATTAAAGTAGACTTAATATTTTTTAGAGTGCATATCTTCATAGAGATTATTTTACGATTTTAGGGATAGTTTAGAAGCCCACTTGTTAGGGGGCTATTTTCCATTCGATTTTTCAGGATAGGATAGGATAGTATTTCCTAGGAGATTTATTTTCAGTATTCGAGCATTGTAATCATTTTTCAGAATGTTAATAAAACGAGATTTGAGTTGTGGTCCCAAAAGTAGCCGAACTACAGCTGCTCTGATTTCTCGTACCAGACGAGAATATGTAGGCATAGGATGCGATATCCTAGCGAGCACACTAACAACTAATTCTTTCTGTTCTCTCGCGGCTGTGCGATCGAGACTTTCCCGCTGACGATTAATTGTAACCCTTTTTCTCTCTTGCCCGAGTGCATTTGAGATTGAGCCATAATTTTGCCCATAGGTCCCCGAACCTTTGAAACCAGTTGTTTTTCTCACTGCTGTGTGAGAATGTTTTGTTTAGCCGTAGTTAGCCTGAACTACGTAAAGCTCTGATCTTCCATGCAGTGTGGAAGTACGTAGGCATAAGACGCGAGGTCTTGGCGAGCCAATTTCCCTGTAGTCCCGAACTACGTTGACTCTGACTTTCTCTCTTGAGAATACGTAGGCATAGAGTGCGACGCTCTATCGAGTCAATTCCCTTCTGTTTAGATTTAGCAGCCGTAGATAGATTGTTTTTGCATCCTGTAGACAACCCAAGCAAGCGTGGATCCCGTCGAGTACGACGGACGTGAGGGGTGCTAATACCTTCCCCTTGCGTAACCGACTCCCGAACCCAGGTTTTAGTTGCGATGACCATACCTTTCCCGTTTTTTTGCGAGGTTTACTTCGAGCGTTTCCTTTCCCTCCGTTGGGATAAATAACGCACGGTGGCGACTCTTCTGTCAGCCGGCGCCGATTTTCGCAGTAGCGACACTCTTGTGGATCATTGATGATCGTGAATTATGCTTGAAATCGTTATATTTACACAATTGTGTTGCATGAATTTCATGTCATGTGTCTTATGGAGATGACTAGGTGGGAATCCATGATGGGTGCCTAGTTCATCCGAACTTCATGTGGAAGTCGTTGTGGAGATAAGTTGTAGTTCAGAGGAACGTATACGATTTATCCGGATTCCAACAGAGATCGGGTTCTAGGGTGAACCATATGTATTTGTGTTGGTACCACATGCATTGTGTCGAGTCAGTGGGTCACATTACATATTTGTATTTGATTATGGGCTATTAATGTCGAGTGATTAAGATGACACGTTTATGTGCGTTGCATGTGTATGATTGTATGTGTGGTATGTAACTACTCTTGAGCATGTGTATTTCACCGCTTATTTATTGAATATAGTTCTCACCCCTTTTCTGTTTGTTGCGTCTGTGCTCCTTGGGGAGTGCAGATGATCAGGTACCTGAGTAGTGCTTGGAGTATGTTGCTATTTGATCGAGTCCTAGGAGTCGCTCTGATACGTAACATGGGATGACAGAATTACGTTATATTTTGTTTATTTTCTTGATTAATTGTTACGTATCTTTTATCTGTTGGATTAATGATGTTTAACCACCGGTTGTGGGGATCATGTTTAAACATTGATTTTATTCTATTGTTTTATTGAATGAACTTGTTGAAATATTGTGGAAAGCATGAAGTGACTTGATACTTCATTGAATGAGAAAAATGTCTATGTGACATCCTACATGTTTTGAAAACTCTGATGTATTTTCTTTAATATTCCTATAATACGTGTACGGGGTAGAGTGAGGTGTTACATTATTGGTCTAGGGAACGGACCCGGTTTAATGTAAAAACCGAAAAAATAGTAACAAGTGATTGGTACCACATACATGAGTTGCATTAGAGTTTTGCATTGAGTCACATCATGTATATGTTTGTGTTATGAGGTTATGTGCAATATGTGAAATTGATGAATTGGTGAATTTATGGAATTGTGAGTATGTATTTGTGAATAGTATGACTACTTGAGTGATAAAATGTTGATGAAGCTTTTGAAGTGTGAGATTCATTAGGTTATGCTTGTATGTTATAAATTATATATTATCTTACGATTTCGATAATTATTTGAATTCTCACCCTTCTGTTGGAATGATGTTTTGTACGACATTGCTCAGTACCAAGGAGTAGAGTTGCTTCTAGCGTGAGGTAACCGTTGGAGTAGCTTGTTTTAGTTTCTCTATTTATTTTGGGTTGAGTCGTGCTCTGATCATGTAACACTGAGAACGTTTCGATTCATGTTTTAAGATATACTTTATGTACTCTACTTTATTTTGTCATTGTTATTTGAATTATGTGGAGTATCGACTTTTATGCCTAAGTGATGATTATGAATGAGTTGATCATGGGACTTTTATTATGTTAATTTATGATTGAAGTAATTTTGCTGCTACATGTTATGTGAAAGTATATGAAAAGTGTGAATTTATTTTAAGTGTTATTGAGCATGACAAGTATATATGTGATATTTTGAATTATATGTGACACCCTTATTTGAGATACATGATAATTTACTCTGATTATTTATATATATTATGCGGGTTTTAGAAGGGTGTTATAGAGACAGAGGTTCCCCATCCTTCAGAGACGACAGATGTGCCTCATCCTTCTGAGGCAGAGGCTCCGACTACTACAGAGGTTACTCCAGAGACGACTATTAAGGTGCCTACTCTGCATACTGCTATTGGCACGCCGACTATGAATTATATGGAGGTTACTTCTTCTGTTGAGACTGAGGTTGATGCTCCAGCTCGACAAAGACATTTGTACACACGAATAAAGGGTTTTATGGTAGGCCCAGTTACTTTTCTGTGTTCATTGGATATACGGATCTTATGGCATTCAGATTATGGCAGGGAGAGGTATGTATATGATATGTTGATGATGTGACTTTATTTATAATTGATACTTTGAAAATAACTTATGCTTTTTACTTTATTTGTTATAGGATCAAATTCTGCTGAAGGTACCCACCCATGGGCTAAAGCTGAAGAAGTTCTCAAATGTCGTTATACCACAATTGAAGGTGATTGTTGAGGATTACGGTCTCCTTCCACTAGTGGGTTGTTCGATGACCATGCTCGATGGTCAGCTATTGACAGCCTTTATTAAGCGATGGAACAAGGAGGCATCTTCCTTCCATCTTCCATTTGGTTAGATTATGATTACATTAGATGATGTTTCCTCTTTGTTCCATATTCTACTGTCATGTAGTTTCTTCACCACTCGTATCATTAGTCAAAAGACCGCATGTATCACTATTTTATAGCACTTGGAGGTTACTAAGAAGGAGGTCATAGAGAAGTTTAGGACTATGAGGGGTGCTCACTTTCGTCTATCTTGGCTCCAGGAGAGGTGTGGCAATCTAGTGTGTCAGGGTATGTATGAGGTAGCAAGTAGGGTATACATGTTACGTCTTGTAGGATATACTATCTTAGAAGATAAGTCTCATGTATATATCGATGTGAAGTTCATGTGGTTGTTTACTCGCCTTGAGCATTGTAGATGGGCATAGGGGTGTGAGCATTGATTGTTCTATATGTTTCACTTAGAGAGGCGACTACTTTTTAGACCAATCAGCTTGTCGGTTATATGATTCTATTTCAAGTATAACCAAATTATTATTTCTTATTATGTTAGTTCTTTTATGACATTATTTATGATTATCTGAGTTTTTGTTGTTGTGTAGTGTTGGATATAAGAACATTTCACGTCCATTTGTGATAGGTGGGCTACTACTGATGATTCCTCACAGGCCAAGAGATGGAGGGGAAAGCATGCACACCCGGGAGGTGTTATAGTGTGCAGGATGAGGATTTATGTGTTAACTGTAGATGATATCATCTAGACACCCTACATAAACCATATAACGCATCATGAGTTCTATGATACTTCATTGTTTTTTGGTTATCTGTGATGGGAGATATTAGTGGCTAGACACTTAAGAGGTATTTGCACCAGTTTGGATATGTCTAGAACATCCCACGACCAATCCTTGTTATTCTACCTGAGGGCATTAAAAGCTGGTTTGTTGGTCACATTTTAGATTCTGCACGTGCCATTAGAGACCGTGGAGCAGATGTTTGGTTCCCTGTGGAGTGTATGTATGAGTAATTGGAGTGGTACCATATTGTATCACACCCTCACATCATGGAACCTATATAGAATAGAGAGAATTGTTGGAACAAAATTGGTTTGTCTCATATCCATTAGGTTTTGATGATAACAAATTTTTTAGTTCCATGATTCTATGATTGTCCATGGTTCTATGATTGGCTAAATTTTGGTAAAACATGATTCTGCATTGATGTTAAGCAGGATGTTATAACATTTCCATCTACTGTTGTGGTGTGTTTTAATGAGAATGTCGTGACATCCATCTGCTGTGGTGACTGAACTGCTGTCATGTGGTTTAATCAGGACGTCATTACCAATGTCATGACATTGCTGTCTGGTACAGCAGGAACTGGTGACATAATTGCTGTCATGTGTTTTAAATAGGATGTCATTACCAATGTCATGACATCGTTGTCTGGTGCAGCAGGAGCTGATGATAATACTGTTGTCAGGTGTTTTAAACAGGATGTCATTACCAATGTCATGACATCGCTGTCTGGTGCAGCAAGAGCTAGCAGGAATTGATGACATAACTGCTGTCATTGATGTCATACTAAATGTCATGACATCGTTGTCTGGTACAGCAGGTGCTGCTGTTTTTATATCACTTGACAGAAATGCTTTGAATATACCTCATCAGTATGTGCAGGCCAAAGAGATTCATTAGGAACAAAGGGAAGATTTAATTGGTGTTCATAAAAAGGATCTTTGAGACTTTTTAGGAAACTATAATATGCTTGTTTCTACTGTTGTGAAGAAGATTCTATAGGAGTGTCCAGCAGGGGGAGTTTGGCCAGCTAAGAACAAAGTGTGTTGGATGTCATGCTGGATATTATATGACATCAGGGGCGCGTGTTTAGGTTTACTGTTATATTGCAAGAGGAAACTCAGGTTATACTTCAGGAAAGCTGTTATGCCTCCTTAGTTATCTCAGGCGAGATTCTAGTCAGGACTGGGCATAACATGAAGCAGTTGTGACCTAATTTGACAGCACCTTGAATTGTGGAATTAGTTTTACTTTGTTAAACCTAATGTTTGTTACTTGTGACCAGCCCAAGCCCAGTCTGCATTGCTATTTAAGGAGGAGCAGAAGCAAGGGAAATCAAGCACTCACAGCAAGAAAAACTTGAGTGTAAAATTAAGGTTTAGGGTTTGAGAGCCCCTTGTGTGTGACTTTGTAAGTCATCCTTTGTATCTCTTGATACATTGGGATAGACATATGTGTGAGTGAAGAAGTTCTGTTCTTCACGTGTGTTTAATGTCTTAGGATGCTTATGAGCCAAGCAATCATATGCTGTATGATTGCATTGGACTAGTGTGTATGAACTGTTGTGTTCATTGTGTCACTCAAAGCTATTAAGCAAGAGTGTGTGTCTCTTGATCAAAGTTGTGAAGCAAGATCAAGGTGTGTTTGAAGTGTGTCTTCATATCTCCACTGTAATTGTGAATTGGTTTATATCACTGAGGTGATTGAGTAGGTATACTCAGGTCTAGTGGTCTCTAGGCTGAAGTGTCATTGGGTAGGTATTAAGTGAAGAGTGCAAGCGGGTTGTTTGACTCTGAATTAATTCTACTAATAGTGAATTTCCTTCCTGGCTTGGTAGTCCCCAAATGTAGGTGACGTTGCACCGAACTGGGTAAACAATTCATTGTGTTATTTATCTTTCAGCATTTACAATTCTGCACAATTTAAATGGTTAGATAAATAGTCTGTCTGTCTGCAGATGTCACAACAGACGTCGTGACATTGGTCATGACATTGGTACAATTTAAAGTAATTTAAATTGGTCATGGTCTGTCCTCGTCCTTGTTAAGCAGAGATCAATGTTCTTGGAACATATGAGATCTGCATACCAGAATTTCAAAAGTATTTAAAGAATAATTAGGTATTCTAATATTTATTCAAGTGTGTAGGACCATAGACTAAAACTTTATAAATAATCCAAGTACTGGTTTTGACTATGAACATCTTAAGAGAAACTTAAGGATCAAAATCTAATGGATCACAAGCTAAATACCAGACTCTGAAGAAGTCAACGTCTGAAGGTCAGAGTGTGAAGAAGTCAGCCTCTGAAGACGAAACTTTGAAGAAGTCTACATCTGCTGATCAGAACCTAAACATTAGTCAATGCTCAAGGACTAAGGTGACTCTGATAGGTCAACGTCCACCTCTGAGTCTACTTTGTCTTCTTTTGATCATGTGAAGACCTAAGCTCTTTTTATTATAAAGCCAACTAGGATGCAACTGATAATTTATCTTGCAACAAAAGAATTTCAAACAAGCTTTCAACGACATTAACCATTTGAAGAAACATCTCAATCTCTCTTGTGATGAATCTTCAACGACTCTTTTCCTTCTCTATTTAAGGAGCTGAAGACTTGAAGAAAAAGAACCAATGAACCATTGACATTTAAAACGCAATTACTCTATCAAAACATAAGCATAAGTTCAACTTATAATTTCTTACCTTTGTATATTCTAGAAACCTCTAAGTCTTAAAGAGTTCTTCTTGGATTGTATTTTGTCTACGCCTTTGATTGTATATCAAGTGTCTTATCCCAAATAATCTTTTATCTGTTAGGTAGATTGTTAGAAGTCGCTTATATAGTATTTGAGAATTTGAAGTCTCTTACTTGTGTGCTTGAGATTAGAAGTCTTTTACTTGTGTACTTGAGCATTGAAAGTCTCTTGCTTGTATGTTTGAGCATATAAGTCTCTTACTTTGTGTTTGAGCATTGGAAGTCTCTTGCTTGTATGCTTGAGAAAATTATAATCTTGTGTGATTATAGTAAAAATCTCTTGTAAGTACAAAGGAATTGGATTACTCTCAAGTTGTGAGAGGAATCAGGATAACTTTGTGCGTGTCTCTTCTTTCTTGCATTATTTACCCGCTGCCTACCTCTGATTGATTCAGATTCTATACTTTATGTTTAGAATCTGACCAAGAATTTAAAAGAGAAAGAAAAAATTAACATAATTCAACTCTTTTCCCTTTCTCTTGTGTTTTTCTCACCTTCGATGATGTTGGACCTTATCATGTTGGATCTTCTCGTGCTAGACTTTGTCATGCTGATGTTGGCTTACCTTCAAATGATGTGTCACCTCCTCCACCGTCTTCACATGGTGGGTACGACACTCAACATCTATAGATGATAGCAACCATTAAGGATAACCTCATGCATTTGGTGAACGCAGATGGTGAGGTTTATAGTCTGCCATCGCAGGCAGCACACGTAGCACATGGGAGACCTATTTAGATCGTGTTATCATTGTTGTATTATTTGTTTATTATGCATAGTATTACTTAGACATTTACACAACATTGTTTATTATATAACATTTTTCCACTTCCATTGATGCATGTTGAACATAACTTAACATTTGACAAAAACTTACATAACTTAGACAAACAATTACGTAGCTTAACAAAACAATGATAAATAAGAAAATCTAAACACTACTAGATGATTCTAGACATTTCAGCATCTTTATTATGTTGTCGACAGATCTAAGAATTGTCACATCAAACTCGATTGCCTCCTTAGTTAGCCTATGGTGATATGCTCTCCACATAACTATCAAATCTTCACCGATCTTCAATTCAATAAGGTCATATTTCATCTTTCCATCAGTATCAATCTAGCCTGGACGAAACTCAATCTTACTCACCTTTTTGTTCTCCGTGTCAAACAACATATCATTCAACTTGGATCTCAAAACGGCGAGACATGTGGTGCCCTCCGAAAGCCGAAACTCTACAAGAGGTTTTATCCCGTTGAAGTACACTTCTGCCTTAAACAAAAACTAAGACATTGTAAGATGTTTTTCTTAACCACACATGACCCCTATTTATACAACTTTAGATTCATTCTGGATCACATAAAATAATGATGTAATCACAACCGTACAAAATTATCGGCAAAATCTTAACCATTCATTCAAAACTCAATTAACATCACTGAATTTTTCACTAATTCACAATATTTCAGATTTTTGAAATATTTGTGTTACCGAATTTTTTAAATACACTACTGAATATTTTAATTGTTCTACCGGTTTTTTATCCGAATTTTTTAATAAAATTTAAAGAAGATAATATGAACATTATAAAAATATGTGAAGTGTCCGATCAAATAATATATGAAGTGTCCGGTCAAATTAAATTGGGATGTCAGGATAAAATCTCCAAACATTCCTCTCACGTGAGGCACGTTTCCTCAAAGGCAAATTAACAGAAATTTCACATATGTAAGATGTCATAGTTGCCCATGCGGTGGGTCTTACAAGTTTAAAGTTTTGCTGCCGCCCTTTTTGTGTGTGCTTCTCTGTTGCAGTTCTCATTCGTGTGTAGGCAAACAAGTAACAGTCCCTTTCATTCAGTAATAAAGGTAGACAAATATGGAAAAGAAAAAAATATAGAGATGAAGAATAGAGAATGGAGTGGAAAGAGAGCTAAAGAAGCTTGTTAAAGAGGAGTACTATTATTTGAAGAAAAAGAAAAATTCTTTCAGTATCATTGATGAAAGCAGAAGCTATGTATATGTGCAAGAGTTCCAAAACAGAAAAAGAGTAAAAAATACTAATATAACTGTCCTGAAAATTAATACAAGTTACATCCAAACGGATATATCTAACAAAATACGATATTATTCTTGCTTGTTACATACATTTAACAATCTCATGTGGCAGATATTGAGTACCACGTGAGTTTTCTTTTTTGTGAAATTTTAGTATCCGACCTTACTATCAACTAATCCAAAGGGATCAATCTCACCGTTCACTTGGAGGACCTCATTTAAAGCCAGAGAAAAACTCTGTGGACTAAGCCCATCACATGAATTGTTTGCACCTAGTGGAATTCGAACATGAAACATTAAGATGAGTACACTCTCAGGACCCAAGCTTTCACCACTAGACTATCCCCGCTGAGTTATCTCGTATAACAAGTGAAAGCCATTCTGGATCACTTCCATGCTTTTTTTGGGTTTTTGGGCTGAAGGCCTCAATTTTATTTATCACTCATATCTGACTTTCTTTGCAGGACATATGAAGCTATTCTTGGAGCTGCAGCTAAAGCATTCTAAATTTCTTGTAATGTTATATCAAAGCTTCTCTGATTTTTCAATACATATGGGAGATTGGAGTAAAATTTGTGATGTATTTCCTCTCACTTGAATATAAGTAAGAATAACTAAATGCCCTTATCAAATCAAATTCTTTTATTGGAATTGTTGGTAGAAAATGCCTATTGCCTACCACATTGTGTGTGATTCACCAATTCTATTGGTGTTTATCTGAATTCACTTTTGTATCATCCTTTGCCTCAAGTGAAGGATTCCAAGCAGAAATTGCTTGAGAAGCAAAGCATCATTCTACAATGCAGACATCAAGAATTTGCAGCTGTTACCAATTCATCAATTAGCTCAAAAACATACAATAACTTTCTGTCTCTGCAGATTAACTCGATTAAAAGCTCCCAAGAATCAAGTTGTGGCTGGAACCCCATATCCACTAAAGCAAATAGAGTCATAGCAGCATCGTCAGCCATCCCGTCCTTACAAAGACGAACCAATAATTCATTCGAGGTAGCATAATGGGGTACAAACCCTCTACTTAGCATTAACCCTAATAATTTATTTGCCTTCTTCAACTCACATTTTTGAGTTAAGGAGTTTAGCACAATCCTGTAACTACCTTTGTTCAAATAGACACCTTGGTGTGGGAGTTTCTCAACCATATCCAAAGCCTCATCAAATCTACCTTCTCTGCAAAATCCTCCAAGTATCACATTGAATGTAACAGTATCAGCCTCGCATTCATTTTCCTTCATTTCTTTAAGCAACTCTATAGCCTCATCAATTTGCCCATTCCTACAGAAGAAATTTATCAAAGAAGTGTAGGTAACCGTATCAGGTTTCAAACCAGAGTTCTTCATCTCAGCCAAAACCCCTTTTGCATCTTCTAGTTTTCCTGCTTTACATAATCCATCTACTAGGGCAGAGTAATTGAATACATTAGGACAGCATCCATTATTTTTCATAAATTCAATAACATTTCTAGCGCGTTCAGGTTTCCCTCCACGGCAAAACCCATTAATCAAAACATTGTAAGTAAGGGGATCAGGCACAATCTGATCCTTCGAAAGCATTTCCTCAAAGAGATCAAAAGCTTCTTTAAGTCTTCCGTTTCGACAGAGACCATCCATCAGGGTTGAGTAGGTAATAATGTTAGGATAAGAATACTTGGACTTCCTCATTTCTTTAACAATTTCAAAAGCAGATTCAAGATCCCCCTTTTTGCAATGGTACTTCACCAAGATATTGAAAATGCAGACATTTGGCTTATAAATTAAACTCCTCTTGGCATGCAAGAGTAACTGTCGCGCCAAATCAACCCGGTTCGAATCAACCAAGAGATTGAGACAAGAGCTGATAGCTTTGGGAGAGGGCTTTTCCCGAACAATTGTCTGAATAGAGAAAAAAGTGTCAAGCACTTTTTCATGAAAAGAACATTTTGAGTAATGCTTCATAAGGTTGATAAATATACCCTCGTGAAATTTACAAGTTTCATAGGTCATTTGATGCAGAACCCGTTCAACGGCTTGAAATTTCTTAAACTGAGCAAGCTTTTGAAGAATCGATGCATAGGTAGCATTGTTGTGATAAAACCCCTTTTGTTCTGATATCATGTTAAATATTTTCAAGGCATGCTGCGGATCTTTCTCTCGTTTGATCAAATTGATAGCAACATCATGAGTGATATATTTTTTCTTCTTCCTCGTTTCAGAGTCACTGATTTCAGGAGGTGGGTCTAGTTTAGGTTCTGCAGGTTTTGTAAAGTTAAGAGGAGATATCCATGGTAGTGAAGAAGACGAAGTCACACAGCTATGTTGTATGTGCCTGCAGCAGAGAATTGCTGAGATTTTCATGAAATCCAATTCAGTGATTGATTATACGCAAAACCCTGCCATTTCAATTGCAATATTAATCATTAATTAACTCATCTTGAGCAATGAATTAGAACAACAAAAAAGCTACTTTAATATACTACTCCAACATCTAACTCAATCAAAACAATACAATAACACAATTTCCAACATGCACGGTTTTTCTAAAAAGGACAATCCACACAGAACATTTTACAAACATCTTAAATGCACCTCATCAAAGAGTAGAAAGTGTGGCGATGCTCACCGTGAACAAAGTAGGAAAAAAATGAAACTTTAGCTCTAGTATGTTTTCGTTCGTAGATGCAATCAACTGGAGAATAATAGTATTTGGATGCGCTTTTACCTCAGCCTGAGATGCTTGCGGACAGTGAAATCTGTAATAGTATCTAGCTGCAATAAGGAAGACTTCGTTTCGGTCTCTGTGATTCGAAACGCATCGTTTCACTTTCAATAGGATTTGTATTCGCCTAAGCTTGAATATCGAAAAAAAGGTACACTTAACAAAACAAACGGGATGGTTCTTTTTAGGGGTGAGCAAGGGACGGGTCAGAATGGGTTATGACTAACCTTAACTCTGTCCTAAATTTTGATCGGACTATTTTAATGATCCGAACTCGTACCTAAACCCGTAAAAAACCCGATAATATATAAATTAATTTAGACCGGGTTAATATAAGATGATATCGGGTTGATCCGAAATATATGAAGAAAAAAAATTTAGTGACTTATTAAGTTTATTATAGTATTTTAAATAAATAATTTAAATAAGAAATATGAATAAAATCATTAGCATGAACGAAAAACAATGAATACATCTAAAGTCAATTTTTAAAAATAAAAAACATGATATAATTCTATATATGTCATCACCTTTTTATTTTCCCTAAAACATAGTAAGAAGATGTAAAATAAAAAACATGATGTAAGAGAACTAGAAAAGTGTAAAAGTTGAAAAGTAGGAAGATGTGTACTTAGTATTTACTTAGTGCATATATTAAATTATAAGGTGGAAAGTGGAAAAGTCTATTGTTAATTTGGAATAATCTAAATATATTAATAAATTAAATAAATAAATAGTACAACATGTGCATTTATAATATTAGGACGGGTTGGGTAACCCGAGGGTCAACCCGAACCCGTCTCACTTGATACCGGGTTCATTTTTGGACAGTCATGTTTTTCCATTTTTTACATGAGACGGGAAAAAGACTAACCCGAAGTCATTGGGTTGGGACGGATCTTCGGGTTGGGTTGGGTTCTACACACCCCTAGTTCTTTTCACTTTTAGGGTTTCTTTCACACTATCTTAAAAAGATAAAAATATTTCTAGTGTCTCGAGAGACAGCTCTGAATGCACATTTTCACACAAACCAAAGATAAAAATGGTGAAAAAAATTTATTTTGTTAAAATTTGATTTGGAGATGCATCTTCATATGCGCGAAAGGCTGATTCGGAGATGCATCTTCGTATGCACGAAAGGCTGATTCGAAGATGTATCTCCATAACTCCTTTAGTTCATTAGTGTTGGTTAAAATTTTGACACTCATTAATGTTAGAAGTAAGTCATAGGATTTAAAGGTATATTTTGAAGAAGAGTATATGATGATTTCGACACCAAACAGTTATAAGGACGTTTCGACGTATGTGAAAATTTGAAGTGTGTTATGGGAGTTTGAAGAATTATTCTAAGAGAGGCTATATTATTTTTCGACAGGAAAATACTGAAGTTCTAGTCGAAGAGACCTTTGCATGAAGTACGTTATGGTCTAGGACTTGGAAATATTTTAGCCTAGACTGAATTTCGACGAAGCTTACCTGAAGAAGTGTTCAACAAATATAATTCAAATTTAAGGCTGATAACTATTTTTTGGTCTTATTCGTTTCTCAAGACACGTGGAGAGCTTTGAAGCGGCGGAATGCATGCAGATTGGAAACGTGATGCTTTCTGCTGAAACGACCGTTAGATGACGGTTATTTTCGATTTAGTATAAATAAGAGTCTTAGCAGCTAAGATTCAGGATGTTCAATTCGTACAAAAACTCTAAATTTCCTCTAAGTACCTGTGTGTCAAAAAAGAGTATTCTTGAGTGAAAATGTACGTATGAACATCATACTTTATATTTTTACCAGATTATGTAAAATTCTTTCTACTATTCATCTTTATTGCAATTTACTTTAAATCTAGTTTTTGACATTTAAGATTCAGTCATTTAACTTGAAGTTATTTACTTTAAACTTGTTTTTCTGTATTTCCTTAAAAAAAAATACAATGTTTCTATGAGATATTGGATCGAACTCTAGAATGGTCGAAGTCTGTTCGCGAGTAATGCGTGTTGTAGTCGAAGTTTATTCTAACATGCATTAGTCAATATTACTAGATTTGTTAGCATGTTGAATTGGACCTTGCTTGTAAGCCCAATTGTTTAAGTTAGCTTGTACCTTGAGTTAGATTGTAATGGGTAATTGTTAAAAAGTCCATTAGGTTAGTGTGTTAGTTTTCTTATAAATAGCATGCTAGTCTCTCAACTTGCATAAGAAAACATAGGAAGATAAAATCTTAATTCAAGAGAGAGGTTATTTGTTATTCTTGTATACTTGTAATCTTGTTTGATAGATAAAGGAAAGAATAACAGTTTATAATCAATCCTTGATGTTTCTTCTTGTTCTTCTTGCTTGCTTTCTTTGTTAATCCTAACCCTTGTGTGTTTCTTGAATATAAAGAAACTGTTTATATTTTGTTTCAAGGTATTCTATTCACAGCAAATTGGTGCGGTGAGCGTGGAGAAGATGTCTTCAACAAAGTGTGAGATTGAAAAGTTCACCAGAGTGAACGACTTCAGTTTGTGGCGCCTGAAGATGAAAGCCCTACTGGTTCAGCAGGGTTGTTTGGAAGCGTTGAAGGGAGAGGCAACCATGGACGTTGCGTTAACGGAAAAAGAAAAGACGACCATGATTGAGAAAACCAACAACGCAATATTGTTGAACCTTGGTGATAAGGTTTTTCGACAGGTATCAAAGGAGACTACAACATCGGGGTTATGAATGAAACTTGAAAGTTTGTACATGACCAAATCTCTGGTGAATCGACTCTACCTGAAGCAAGCTTTGTATTCATTCAAGATGAGTGAAAACAAAGTATTAGCTGAGCAGTTGGATATGTTCAATAAGTTGATTCTTGATCTTGAAAATATTGATGTGAAGATCGATGATGAAGATCAAACACTGTTGTTATTGTGTGCTTTTCTCAGAACACATGCTCTCTTAAAAAAAACACTCTTGTATGGAAGGGAGTCCCTGAGCTTTGAAGAAGTTCAAGCAGCCTTGTATTCTAAGGACTTGAACGAACATAAGGAGCATAAACATTCGACGGTGGTGTTTGCTTCAAATTTCGATGCCTGAATTGGTTTAGAAGAGAGTAATAGAGTTTCTGAAGAAATCTGAATACTTCGATTGGATCTATATTTTTGAAATGTGAGTCAAAGGTGTCCTTCTGCCAAGAGAAGCTATCCTACAGACTTATAAATAGTTTTTAGCAGTTGGAAGATTTGATTCAACAGAGGTGCTACTGAAGGCATTTTGACAGGAAGATTTGAATTCAAATAAAGGAGGGAAAGTTCGTTCTTATCCATTTCTCAAGGAAGACACGTGGAAAGTTTCTAGGAATCGAAGGCATGCAAAGCGACACTTGTCTCGATTTTGTTTGCTAGCCGTTAATATAAGTTATTTTCGATTAGCATAAATAGAAAGTCTTGGTGTTAGGATTTGTGTGTGTTCAATTGTGTACAAATTCTTCAGTATACTCCAAGTACCCGTGTATAGAGAAATGAGTTTGTAAGAATGTACGTTAATGTAACACCATTTTTACATTTCCATGTAATTTAATAAATATTTTTCATTAAGAATTTATCCTTTCTTTATGCAAGTTATTGTCTTCACCGTTTACCAGTACTTAGATTTTACTCCTTCGTGTTCAATTCTGTTTACACTTTAAATAAGTTATTTTATCATGAACTCTGTCGAAGTGTTCATCGTCTTTTTAAACTTTGTTTAACATCAATTAGCATATGTCCTAGGATTTATATGGTCGATCCTGCAAGTAAAATAAATATTTTTTGATTTGTAAGACCAACGGTTGTTCACCAATTTTCACGGTGAACAAATTGGCACGCCCAGTGTGTTGCACCCCAAAATTTGCCTAACCTCTTCTTACTTGGCTTTTGTTTCATTGCATTAGCATATCATTGTTCTAGTATTTGCATAGCATAGCATTGTTTATATAGCATGGGATCAAGTGTGGTTTATATCAAGAGGAGCCTATCTAGAGGTCTTATTCAAGCTTGAGAAGTCACCAAAGTCATCAGGAAGAGGGTTGGGTTCTTGAGAAGTTTGGTTGTTTGTATATGATTGATCTCCTAACCTGAGGACCAATTGAAGACTATCAGTGGGTTGTGGAGCCTTGATCATGGATAGAGCTCATGGAGTGCCTTGAGGGTCATGGTGGAGCTCAATCAAGTCATTATGCTAAGTGTGAAGAGCCACAGTTGAGGGTGTTGCAATTAGGGTTTTCATCTGAGTAACCTTAAGTCAATTGTGCAATTGGAGAGGAGAAAAACCTATTTCTAAGTCTTTGTGATCATGGAAAGTTGTGTTGAGATACATGAAGTGATATTCCAAGATCAATCCAAGAAGAATTTAAAGTGTGAGGAGTTGCTAAACTAGGGTTCTTAGGGTAAAATTCCCTATTTAGTGCCTGACTTCAAGACCACTTATCTCAAGATGCAAGTTTCATCTCCACTTTTGGCCAACATGAAACTTGTAGAGCATGCTCTTAGTTTTAATTTGAGTACTAGAAGTCCTCCATTGTATTTATAGAACTCAAGTTATGATCCAGACAAGTTACAAGTCATCAGATGAATGTGAAATTTGTCTGCAAAAGTCAACCAACTTCCATGGAACTTTTGACCTAGAAGGATGTGTCTCCTCAACTTTTGGCCAACATGAAAGTTGTAGGTCTTGATCTTAGATTTCCAAATTGTACTATAAGTCTTCCATCTGATTTGTAGAGCTCAAGTTATGAGGTTTACAAGTCAGGGGTATTTTGGGAAAGTGAGATTATAGGTCATTTGGCATCATATGTCATTTTCTCTATCTTGCACACTTCAAATGAAGTTTTTTCCAACACAAAACTTTCTCAAAATGATGTTTTTATGTCAACCATGTATCAAGGATGTATTGATTTGGCTTAGGGTGAGACTTGGTTTGAAAGAGATTGACAAAAGAGGAATTAAAAGGCATTTAAGTGAAAAAAACTCATATTAAATCATGTGTGCTCAACTCAAACCAATGCAAATGAGTGCTCATTTTAATCAGAAAAATCATTTTGAACACAATGGCAATAGTGGAAAATGAATTTTAGGCATAATTTATAGTGTTTCACTTTGTTACTTCATAAATAAGTAACACATCAAAGGTTGGCCTTATGATGGAATTAAGCTTTCATTTTGATCCCAACACTCTCCACAGTCAATAAGGATTGCAATTGAAGCTTATTGGAGAAGGAACTAGTGCAAATTCTTGTTTTCCATTATTGATTTTTTGAAGAAAAGTGGAAACTTGGATATCCTGGATTGGGCCTCCAATGGGCCTCCAAATCACCCAAACTCACTCTATATAAGTTCAAAGGAAGGTTCAGATCAAGGTTGGTGTTCATTTCATGCTAGAGTAAGAGATTGCAAAGTGAATTTTCAAGCTTCAAGTGAGAAATCAAATTTCCATTCTAGTGTGATTCAAGGCAAATTGAGGATCCAATCATCTTCAGCATCAATCATAGAGTGTATCTGCACAGTTTGAAGCCAAGGATCGTGCCCTAACTGCTCCAATTTGAAGCTGCAACTCAGGTATGCAACTTTCAAAATTGATGTAGATTCATGATGATCTAGCATGTTTTCGCATGAGGTTAAGGTTTAGGAGAGATCATAGATGGATTCTGGATCAAAATCGTGGAGTTTAGAGACAATTCTAGGTGTGAGCAATTTTCTGTTGAGACTTGTATCCCCCTGATTATTGAGATTTAACATGATCTAGATAGCTTATAATGATCTATGAAGTGTAAGGAGAAGATCTATGGCTTTGGATTGTGGTTTGGTGACACTTGAAGGTTTGGTGTATTTTCTGTTTGTGATCGTGTTTCAAAACCTAGAAGGAATTAGGAGAAATGAACATGATATTTGGAATCAACGTGAAAAAACAGAGAGATCCATATAAGATTCGCCTAGTTTCCTTGACCTACAACTAGTGGCTCACCGGAGAAGACGGTGGCTCAGCCACCGGAGCCACCGTCTGGTTCACCTGATTGTTTCCCTCCACCTGAGAATTCAAATGAGGAAGATGACCTCCCCATCCTTGGATCAATGGAAAACGAAGACCAAGTCCTTCCATCGTATGCTTGTGATTTAATTTCAGAGTTGGACCTTTGACCCCCAAACGCTGCGTTTCATTTATTAGGTGGCAGCGCGTGAGCCTTCAGATTAGCATACTAGGTCCTTTGATCCAACGCTCCTGGAATTTTCCTGGCTTTTATTTGTTTTTAATTCATTTTCTTTTTATTTTAATTGCTTTATTCATTTTAAATTCACAATAATTCCAATTTTGGTCAGAAAAATATGATAAAAATATGTGGATAATTTAGATTTAATTTTTGATTTTCTGGTGCTGTTATATTTTATTTTCATGCCATTTTCAATTTAATTTGATTTTTTGCATTTTGTTTATTTCTTTAATTTTGGCTTATTTTCTCATTTTCTTGTTGATTTTTGTATGATCATTTGGTATTGAATTTGGATGAGATTTTTTTTGCTGGTTGCTAGTATAGAGATGCATGATCCCTTAGGAATTATTTCATATTTTTTAGATAACAATAGGTTATGTTTTGGATTAGGTTCCCATGACCTTCCATTTTAGGGTTTCCCTTTGACAACTTTAAGTTTAGGATTTCTTTAGTGGCTTTCCCCATTGATTTAGGCCCTGATCCTTTTACCATAGATACCTAATACATGTAGGTTCCCTTAGAAAATTTTATAGGATTTTAGGAGATGATTTGGTATTTTAAATAGATTTAATACTTAGGCTAGTTTTAAGGTGATTTCAACATAACACTTGCACTAGTTGATCTCCAATGGTGGCCTTTAGTCATAATAGGTTTGCTAATCTTCTTTGATGGTGTTTTAGACATATATAAGCTTCTGTTTGCTTGATTGTGGTGCTTGATTTGGTGTTTAGACCTTCTTTTAGTAGCTCTCTTGTAGCTTGATCAATTAGGGTTTAGGAAGAGCTTAATTTGATTTCTCTTTCTTCAAATAAACATGGATTGCTTTGATTGCCTTCCATCCTCATCCTATGATTCAAGGTCCCTATGTGGAAGCCTCATCTTTCTTTTGGAAGGATGTGTGGCATATCACAAGAGGTAGAACCTTTGAGGATGCCTGTCTCTGATGTATGGTTGAGTGCCATGATGGATTCCCTTGGTTTCCATCATGCTTTCCATCATCAATCAATAATCTTGATGTTAACTTTCTTCTCTCTTGTTGGAGCTTGAAGTTGGAGCTTTCCCTTCCTTCTCTTGAAGATGGCTTGGACTTGAAGTTGTTTGCAAACTGTTGATTTGTTTTGCTGTTTATCTGCTTTGCTGTTGAGCTGTTTGTTTGCTGTTTTGTCTGTTATGTTTTCTGATTGCTTGACTGTTGCTTGTGTGACTGTATGGTATGTTGCATTAGACTAGGCTTCATGTAGATGTTTCTAGGTCTCAGAGCATCCTAAATGTTGAGTTTCTCCCTTTGCTTGTCTGCATTTAGAGGTTGATTCTGGCTCCCTCTGCTTGAATGTTATTTATTGGCTTTGCTCGCTGGCTTAAGGTTGAGTCTATCTCCCTTGTCTGTGCTTTGTGTGTTGCCTTTGGGCTTGCTTGCTCTAGAAGTTGAGCTTGGCTCCTTCTGCTTGTTTGTTCATTGCATGCATTTTACTTACAATATTCTTTACAGTTATTTCTTTTGCTGTTGCTTTCCTTTTCCATGTTCCCCTAGGAACTCTGACTTCTCTTGTCCAAAGAGAAGTTATGACAGACATTACGGTTCTAACCATGCATGATAACATTAGGTAGTTCCCTTCTAACCTCAACCATAGGATCAACTTTGCATGACAACTTTAGGATTGGATCAGTTCCCCTTTAGTGCGTCCTTTCTCTTCTCATCTTCAAACAGATCAAAATACAGTAATAAAGGTTAATTGATGTCGTATGCTACGAGCCTTAAGTTACTTGAGAAAGGGTTGTTGGAGAGTTTCTTTTCAACAGCTTGGATGTTTAGTATGGTACCCTTTGGGTGACATGTGACGCATTCACTCTCAGGTCATAGTCTCTAGTGCGATGTTAGTTGCAAACATCCATAAAAGATACTTCTTCTAAAAGACAGAAAACAAAGATCAAACATCTTTTTGTCCTCTTGGACCTTTAATCCCTGGAAACCCTTTTCATAAGGAGAGTTTTGTTAACTCCCGGTTCTACCGCAAATGGTAAACGCCTAAGTCTCCGTCGAGCGAGTTGCATACACCAACTGCTGGAACCGTCTGTTAACCCTACTCGGATAAAAAAGACAAACCTGTGTCTCTTGTAGGCCCGAACTACGTTTGCTCTGATCTTTCATGCCGTGTGAAAGTATGTAGGCACGAGAGGCGATATCTCGGCGAGAAACCTTCCCCCCTTTTCACCCGTAGTTAGGCGAACTACGTTGACTCTGATTTCTCATTCTAGACGGGAATACGTAGGCATAGAACTGTTGTGCTATGCCGAGTCATTTTTCTTTTCTTTTCATACCAGACTTTTAGCATAGATAGATATAATCAACCCGTCAGACAAACCAACAAGCATGGATCCCATCGAGTATGATGGACGTGAGGGGTGCTAATACATTCCCCTTGCGTAACCGACTCCCGAACCCAGACAATGGTTGCGATGACCTTGTCTTATACCTTTTCGTCAGGTTTTTTCCGATCGTTTCCTTTCCCTTTCTGTGGGATAAATAACGAAAGGTGGCGACTCTTCTGTTTTGCTGGCACCTTATTTTTGCGGTAGCGACACAGTGGAACAGTGCTAAGTGATCATAAAATTTGCTTTAAAATTTTTGAAAATTTGTTAGTTCTGCGGTCAACTTTTTCTTTGAAAACTTTGTTGCATGTTATTAAGAAGTGGTAAAGTAGTCACCACTAACAAAGATAGAACAGGGAGAAGATATAGGAGGATAATGACGGCAAATTCTATCCAGCCAAATATTCCTCAGGATACGCCTAGCAACAATGTAGAACAACCCATAGGATCTTCGACAGGAGGACCAGCGGTCTCAACGCCTGTCTCGGAAGCAATGTCATCTATGGATAGTTCGATACCTACATATTTGATTGCCCATACACAATCCATTCTGACTTATATTGGGCCAAGGGGTCCTCCACAGACTCCACCACCAATAGGAGCTTAAGCATTCATAAGCGTCCCTCCTCCTGGGTTTTCAATACCCTTGCCTCGAGACCCACCCTATAGAATGCCAACTTCGATGATGGAAAACTTGCAAAACGCCCCTCTATTATATACAGAACTCGTAATGACTTCGCCATTACACGGATCTGGCTCTAGGGCAAATATGGGTCGAAATAGTCAAACTTTAGGATTAGGTATTCAGCCCAAATGCCAAATTTGACAACGAATTCTGCCTCATACTTAAGACAACAGATGGACGAAAGTAACCTTGAAATGGTCCAAATGATGTTCCAAACTATAGGGGAAAATTTCCAGCCCCTTATTCAGAATACTACCCAAACTAATCAACAATTAGCAGCGCAAATGACGCGCCTTGTAAAATTATTTGGTGTACCAAATCCCTCTCGAAAACCACCGAGGGAGTATATGATAAAAAAACCAAGGGGTAGTTTTCAACAAAGATACCACCATTAACTACATTCAACAAAATTCGAGAAATATACCCTAAGAAAATCAAAACAATCAGGGAATGATCGAACGACCTAGAGTCAAACCCCCTAGGAATCAACCACAAGTTCCTAGAGAAGAAGAACCAAAGGTAGTTTTGGTAAATAAGAACCAAGATGCTGAGAACGTTGTACAACAAGTTCAACGTAACAACCTAGTAGCAGACAATAATTTGGATGCCATGGTCGAAAGAATCATGGCATGTAACAGAGTAAATTTTGGCCTTCGATAACCAAATTATACATCACAATTATCTTAATACATCCTTCAGTCAGATTTACCCCCAAGAACAAAAGTTCCTAAGTTTACTAAGTTTTATGGGGATACTACTGAGTCCACTGTCGAACATGTGGCTAGGTATTTGATAGAAGCAAGAGACATTTCAAATGATGAGAACCTTAGAGTAAAATATTTCCCAAGTTCTCTTACAAAAAACGCCTTCACTTGGTTCATAACCCTACCTCCAAATTCGATTCATAATTGGATCTAGTTAGAACGTTTGTTCCATGAGCATTTCTGCATGGGACAAACAAAGATTAGTTTGAAGGAATTGCTAGTATTAAACGAAAGTTTACTGAGCCAATAGACGATTATTTGAATAGGTTTCGACTATTCAAGGCAAGGTGTTTCACACAAGTGCCAGAACATGAGTTAGTCGAAATGGCTGGTGGCCTGGATTATTCCATTAGGAAGAAATTAGAAACTCAATACCTAAGGGATATGGCCCAGTTGGGTGATAGGGTTCGACAATTAGAACGTTTGAAAGAAGAAAAGGCTAGGGAAAATAAGAATAAAAGAATAGCCTATGTCAAATTCAATGAAGAAGACAGAGGGCCTTATAGTGAGGCTATGAGTTTTGACGAGAATGAAGTAGATCTTGCTGAATTGAAAAAGGGTTCACCATATTCTTGCAAGGATTTAACACCTTCGAATTGAAAGAACCCTGTTGAATCAGAAAAGAATGATAGGTTTCCTAAGAAAACTTATACGTTTAACGTCACAAAATGTGATGAAATCTTTGATTTGTTAGTAAAAGATGGGAAAATGATAGTACCACTTGGTGCTAAAATGCCCCCTTTAGATCAAAGAAAGAAAAGAGGATTTTGTAAATACCATAATTTCTTGGGTCATAAAACCTCTCAATGTTTTCTTTTCATGGATCTTATTCAGAATGTTATCCTAGAAGGAAGGCTCAAATTCGGGGAGAAGACAAAGAACCAGATGAAAGTTGACGCTGACCCTCTGCAAATTGTTGACACTCATTATACAGAGCCAAAAGAGGTTAACATGGTTGAAGTCGCTAAAGATTTTGACAATGCAGTCAGTATGGTTGAAGTCACTGAAGACTTCATGAATAAGGATGTTTTGTCCAGATTACTAAAGATCTTGACCAGAAATTCATGAAAGATTTTGTTCGTGAAGCTACTGAAGGCTTCATCAAAGAAACTACTGATAATTTCGATTGTAGAGTTACTGATGGATTCGCCAAAGGAGTTATTGAGGACTCCAACCTTATGATGATAACGAAGGAAACTACTGATGGCTTCGTTCGCATGGACAAGGTCGTTGATGGTCTTTAAATACAATTCTGTAAGATGGACATTGCTGATGATGTCAACATGGACATCAACATGGTGGAGATCTCATAGGAAACCCTCATGGAAGTCGATAAGGAGCGTCGACAAGAAGAGTACAACAAAGTGGCTTACCCAAAGAAGGAGGAAAGCCTCATAGACTTTCTCCATGCCAGAATAAAAAATACGAAGTTATGTTGTGCCCAAGGTGCAGTGTTGTGTTTGACAAAAAGGCAGCATGCAACATATAGGGTGTGAGGAAGGCAAAATAAAGGCGTGAGCACAGAGCCTCCTATGGGCAACGAGGTTTCGACCCAAGAAGATCCTCTTTAAGGCAGGATGAGACCAAACAAAGGGGTGCCAGAAGTTAGGTCTTATACGTTCAAACCAACGGCTGAGGCTTCAAAGAGAAGTTGGATGAAGCCAGTCGAAGGCAAGCACCGGGGACAACAAAAATGGAAAAAATTCAATGTCGACAGGGGCTTATCAATGGCTTGCCGCAGGGAGTTCCAGGCTTTGAAGAAGACGACTTACGTCTCAGAAAACTACAAAAGAAAAGATCAAATGTCTCGATCCCAGTGGAGAAGGGAGTAACGCAGAAGGAAGGCTCAAAGAGAGGATGAGGCTAAGGCTGAATCTAGCACTAACCTGCCTACCATGAAAGAGAAAGAGGAGAAACTAAAGCCTTTCGAGAAGCTACCTATAGGGAGGAAGCTGTTTTCCACCCAAGGAGAGGAGGCTAATGAGAAGTACGATCAAGAAATTGATGAAGATGAAATGATGACGGATAATTTCAACTCTGGGTCAGAGGAATCTTTGGATGTCATAGTGAATATGGTATCGGTTCTACCCAGAGAATTCGACTAGATAACTAAGGTCAGAGATTTGGATATGTATACAAAAGCAAACATGGCAGCACATAAGTCAGTGTGCTACTATGTGATGAATAATTGTTGTGTCGAAGAGCATAATGCATTCTTCAAATGGCCAGATGAGGCGATGAAAAATCATCTTAAGCCTCTATTTATTACCGGAAAGGTAGAGAACGTTGCAGTTAATAAAATTCTAGTGGACTGCAGCGCTACGGTAAATCCGATGACGCACTTTATGCTGAGGAGAATCAGAAAATACGACACAGATACCAAACCACACAACATGGTGCTCTCGAATTACGAGGGGAAGGTGGGCACTACTCTTGGTGTCATACAAGTTGATTTGACAGTGGGGATAGTTCCAAGACCTACTATTTTTATGGTGGTCGAAACGAAAGCCAACTACAACTTGTTGTTTGGATGAGAGTGGATACACATAATTGGGGTTGTACCATCTTCCATGCACCAGAGTATTACAATATGGCGATCATACGAAATTTTCGAAAATATTGAGGCTGATCAAGTTTATTTTAAGGCCTTAATTAATCATGTCGATCGACGCAGTTTCGACAAGCACTTGGCCAACATTACTCCATGCAATCTGGCCGACTTTGCTTTCACCCCAGATGATGATGTTTATTGTTCATTGTATTTGCATCCTGTACATGGTTTTTGATGGGATAGAGAGGTGGTAGGAGAGGATAACCTGACATACCTTGGTATATCTGGGATGACCCCAACAGGTTGGGTAAGAGAATTCAGTGATGATGACTGAATTCGAAGTCCTAAAAAGATCTCGGCTTACATAGTCGAAAATAACTTACAAACGACCTTAGAGGCTGGAGTGGAAAATATGGTCGTCGAAGCCAACTAAGAATCATACAAAGAAGGTTCTGGTAAGAACTTCAACCCAGAACCTCCTGATGAGGTTCAGGAAAAACAAAAAGGCCAGAGGCTCGATGCCATCTATGATGACGAGCCTTTGGGCTTCAAGAAGGATCCGTTGGCAGTTAGTATCAAGATGCTAGTGCAAGATCCACTTGAAGAAATCAATCTAGGAGAGGGGCAACAAAGAGGCCAACATACATAAGTGCCAACATCAGCCCACAACTCAAGGTCGAAGTAATCCAACTATTGAAGGACTTTAAAGACTGTTTCGTGTGGGATTAAACAAGATGCCTGGTTTAATCAGATATCTTGTTGAATTGAAGTTGCCAATTAAGCCTGAGAAGAAGCCCATCAAACAGAACCCAAGGCGGTTTGCACCGGCAATTCTCTTGAAGATAAAAGAGGAGGTCGAAAGGCTTCTCCGATGTAAATTCATTCGTACAGTTAGGTATGTCGAATGGTTAGCAAATATTGTGCATGTTATTAAAAAGAATGGTTCTTTGAGGGTATGCATATATTTTAGAGATTTAAATGTTGCAACCCCAAAGAATGAATATTCAATTCCTGTGGCAGAAATATTATTCGATTCCGTCGCAAGCCACGAATACCTTAGTATGCTTGACAGGTATTCAGGATATAACCAAATTTTCATTGCTGAAGAGGATGTCTCGAAGATAGCCTTTCGATGCCCTGGGGCCTTAGGCACTTACGAATGGGTAGTAATGCCTTTTGGTTTAAAAAATGTTGGGGTAACGTATCAAAGGACAATAAATTCGACCTTCCATGGTTATATAGAAACGTTTATGCAAATATATATTGATGATATTGTTGTTAAGTCTGTTTCAGGGAAGAATCATACTGGCTATCTTCGACAATCTTTCGAAAGGATGAGAAGACATGGTCTAAAAATGAACCCTCTCAAATGTGCTTTTTGTGTGTAGGCGGGAGATTTCTTAGGCTTTATGGTCCACAAAAGGGAATCCAAATAAACCAGAATAAGACCAAGGACATAATGGAGGCGAAAGCGCTATTAACAAAGAAGGAATTACATTCACTGCTGGGAAAGATTAACTTCTTAAGGAGATTCATATCGAATCTCAGCGGAAAGACTCAAGTCTTCTCACCTTTGCTTCGACTCAACAAGGAAGAGTTCGAATGGGGGCAACCTAAGCAAGAGGCATTCGATAAAATCAAGGATTACTAGAGTCATCCTCTAATTCTATCACCACCTTATAGGAATAAGAGCATGAGGTTATATATATTTGCGTCAGATAAAACTTTAGTGAGCATGTTGGCTCAAGAGGATGAAAATGGTGTTGAAAGAGCCATTTACTACCTTAGTAGAGTTTTAAATGATGCAGAAACTAGGTATAACATAGTTGAAAATTTGTGTTTATGCTTGTATTTTTCTTGTACGAAGTTAAAGCATTGTATAAAACCAGTTTTTGTTTATGTTTCGTCTCATTTTGATATCATTAAACACATGGTGTCCAAACCAATTTTGCATAGTCGAATTGGTAAGTGGGTGTTAGCTTTAACTGAATATTCTTTAACATATAGGCCTTTAAAGGTTATTAAAGGACAAGTGATAGCAGGCTTTATAGTTGACCACTCAATAAATGAAAATAACATAACCTATCTCGAGCTTGAGCCTTGGAAATTATATTTCGATGGCTCTAGCCATAGAGACGGGACCGGTGTAGGAGCGTTGATCATTTCTCCCAAAATATTCCAACAAAATTCAAGTATAAAGTCGAATGTCTTTGTTCAAATAATGGGGCTGAATATGAAGCTTTAGTAGCCGAACTTGAAACATTGTTGGAATTGGGGGCAACTCGAGTCGAAATAATGGAAGACTCAGAGTTAGTCATAAAAAATCACAAAATAGTACAAATATGTTAAAGAAAACCTTATTATGTACTTTATAATAGTTAATCGATTACTGAAAAGATTTAATATGGTTAGTATTTGACAAATACCTCGACTGGAAAATCAAGTGGCCAATGATTTGGCTCAGATTGCTTCAGGGTATAAAATTTCAAAAGAAAAATTACAAGATGCAATCGAAATCAGAGGAAGAGTTGTGTCAGCCAGATTGTCCCCATCAGATTTGGAAACGACAAATGTAACACCCCACTTCCCAAATTAAATAAAATATAAACATTATAAATAAACATCAGAGTTTTCCCCAAAATAGTGGGATATCACATCACCAAATTTTTATAAAAATACTTTATTAATTATTCTCAAAAATAATACAGCGGAAAACATTATTCCAACATTCTCGGCCATCCGCCAAATTTCGTAAAATCTTTATTATTATAATTCACAAAAAAAAAGTGATACGTCACAGGATTACAATAAGTTTGACATAAAACAATTAAAACACCCATATCCCGTGTTACGTATCAGAGCATCCTAGACTCGACTGGCACACCACCATCCAAGCTATCTAAGTACCTGGATTATCTGTACTTCCGGAGAAGCACAGACACAACAACAACCAAGGGGTGAGAAAACATGATCAAAAATATATTGGTAATGTAATACATGTAAACAAGGTAGTAAAACACACCAACACACCAATATTCACCCCAACAACTCCATATAACGAACCTACTGTTCAAATTACAATATAACATATTATAATGCAAATATGCAACTCAACACCATGCATGCGGTACCGACTCATTGGTTCATTCAATCGAACCTGGATAGATCACTTACGCTCCTCCTGAGACATGATCTATCCCCCACCATTCTCCACCAAGGAGTACGGATGAATCACTTACGCTCCTCCTGAGACATGATTCATCCCACCAAAACACCATGATATGCACACACCAATGCATAACTATCATATTTAGGCACACTAAGTGCACACGATCCTCCTGATCATATCATCATACATCAATGCATATATGTGTAGATATATTACACCAACACCATATAAATCAATCGGATAGTAAATAAATTCATACTATAACACCATATATAACCACATCCCAACACCCGGGAACACACGATCCTACTGATCACTACATACATATACGTTAACCAATTGTTCACCAACAATATCAAGGAAAACGAGTACCATCACCAAGTAAACAAGTTCATACTTTATCACCAAGATATAAACACGTCCCACCACTCGGGAATACACGATCCTACTGATCACTACACCATGCTCCGCATGATTCATACACCAACTAATTATCCATTTAAATAATTAGTAACGGAAATCACATACTATCACCGAGTACTCACTCTATAACACTCAATCATCTCCCCTATAATCAACAAAGTCCAAGGGCACTACACTCTTAGCGCACACAGTATAACAGCATAGAAAAACCCCATTCTGCTACGCTCGCTACACCCTCGCTAGGCGAGCTCCCAGCGAATGCTCGCTACCTGTTCGCTTAGCGAACCTCCTCGCAAAGGCAAACAGAACCTACTAGACTCACTCGCTACCTCACTCGCTAGGCGAGCACCTAGCGAACGCTCGCTGCCTTCTCGCTAAGCGAAGTGCTAGCGAGTTGCCTGCGACTTCTCAAGTTCTCACAGTTCAGAATTCTCACTCTTCTCTGATTCAAGCCTATTCTATAACATCCACTTCCTATACTATCCGTATTACGACCAATGCATATTAGGCTTATCAATCTTCCTATAATTCTACTCCAGATCAACATTACGGCACACTACCGACACTTTAGAGTTACTCTGAACCTTACTCAAACCAAACCAACACCAACAGTCAATCAACAATGGCAACATCAAACATCCGTACATCATCATATACATATTATTCCAAAGTCATCACTTAAACAATCTATCGACACATCAAAAAGGTCACACAGAACTTTCCTAAAACCGTAAACCCAACCTATACGCCAAATTAACCAAAAACAACAATTCACCAACACTCAACATATTTCAATCCATCAACATCAACATAACTCAACAATCAATAGCATGTCAATATAAAACTTCATCAACGATACATTCCTACGGGGTTAAGGAATCCCCACTACCCTATACATGTATATACCATTCCCAATCAAGTTTCTCCCCCCTTACCTTGTTAATCGGTTGATCGATGAAATTCTTCCTGGATTTGGTCTCTTGGCCTCCTCTTTTCTTTCCGTTCTTCGTTCCCTTTTTCCTTCGTTCTTCTCACTTCTCTCGTTCTTTCCTCTTCTCTCTTTCTATCGCTCTATCGTGTTATTTTCTCTAATACTTCCCCATCCCTTCATATTCTATTTTCCTTTTTATTTCCTATCCCAATAATAATAATAACTAATAAAAATAATATAATAATAATAATAATAACTAATAAAAATAACATAATAATAATAATAATAATAATAATAATAATAATAATATTATTATTATTATTATTATTATTATTATTATTATTATCACACCAATTTCCCACGATCTATGGTAATCCCTTTTCTCTCTATTCCAACTTTTCTAATATCTCCTTGCTACCCCTTCATATTTCCTTCCTCACGGTTTCTATCATGACTTTTCATATTTCCATTCTAACTTCTAAATAACCCTTCCACCTCTTATTTTACTTATTTCAACCACTAATATTCCCAATAATAATTCTAATATAATAATTATAATAATCATTATAATAATAATAATAATATAATATAATACTATTATAATATCATAGTAATATTCAACATAATAATAATAATAGTAATACACCCAACAATAATTATAATTATAATAATAATAATACTAATGATAATAATAACAATTATATTAATACTAATAGTAAAATAATATGAATAATAATAATCTTAATATTAATAATACTAATATAATATTACTAATATTAATAATACTAATCATAATAATACTATTAATAATAATAATAATAATAATATTATTATTATTATCTCACCAAAATAATAATAATAATAATAATAATAGTAATAATATTATTATCTCACCATAATAATAATAATATTAATAATACTAATAAATATAATAATATATAATAATAATACCCCCGCCAATATTACTATTATTCATTATATTATCATATTCACACCAAAAATCATAATAATATAATAACTATATTAATAATAATATTATATTCTCCATATTAATAATATTACTACAAATATTAATAATAATCATAAATATAATAATAATAATAATAATAATAATAATAATATTAATACCACCACCAATATTACTATTATTTCTTATATTATTATAAACTCACCAAATTACCACCAATGATCTCCCATCTCAGGGACACCCACCAAACATCATCAAATACACCCTACCAAAGGGCACATCAACATATAATATTTAAAATAATAATAAAATGACTAAATAATTAAAATGGGTGTTACAACTCTCCCCCACTTTAATTATTTTCGTCCTCGAAAATTATCTGATGGAAATAATTCCGGATACGCTCCCCGCATCTTTTATTCCAATTCTCAGGTCACACTGCCTTCTGCAGCACCTCCCCATACTACTTTCACCAAAGATATCTCCTCCCTTCGGAGTTGTTCCTCGCTCGCCAAAACGAACTAGCAATGCCTCAACAATCGGAATATTTTTCACTTGTACATCATCCACCTGGTTCAATGTACTTTCTCGACTAAGACACATGAAACATATCATGCCAATTCACAGCGACAACAGAAAAACAGTCTAACATGTTACTCCTCCCATGCCTCCGCTGCGCCACTCTGATATAACTACAGAACACGTGCGAACTTCTGAGATTTCGAAGCTCGACCAACACCAGTCACCGGCGTGACCCTCAAAATACATATTGCCTCGGATCCTCTCGATCTTCTCAGCCATCTCAAGCATAATCTTCAAGTCTGAGTACAACACTCTCACTCGATTTATTTCAACACAGGAGAGTCCTACACTCCCTATCTCACCAAGCCACATATAGTGCCATTCCGACACTAGGATGGTAACCGTTATTATAGGTAACTCAATCAACGATAATTAATCATCCCACGCTCCACCTTGATCCGACACCTAAGCTCTCACCAATTCTCTACAGACTCAATAGTCCTCTCTGACTGACCATCAGTTTGCGGATGATAGGTCGAACTCAGCTTCAACTTAGTACCCGAAGCTTCCTGTAAGCCCCTCCAAAATCTCAATATAAACCTCAAATTTCCATCTGACACAATATTCGTCAGTATCTCATCCAACTTCACCACTTTCTCAATATGCATCTCGTATATCCTCAACACGGAATAGTTAATCCACTCCTAACAATTCAAATTAAAATTATGTCTTTACAAATTCTTTGGAAATCTCAACACCAATTTCGTGAAAATACTACCTGATTTCCACTCTAGAATATTTAACGACTACATCAGACTCAACAGTCTCTGATGTTCACTCTTCGAATTCCGACAATTCTAACTAGCATAATCCACCTCTCCTTATCCATGGTCTCAAAAACAATCTACTCAAGTTCGGTTACTTCTTCATAGCACCGAGATGGATACTCCATCTACCTCAATGTATTTCTTCACGAGTACTCCTACTCCCTTCAACAACATATGATATACATACTCTATCATAACACCTCGTGGTATTATTTCCACAAACCCGACAATCCACTCTTCGACTCTAATTTATCAATTTCAACTAATTCACTATTCAATCCAGATTTCTGACTTTCTCGATTCTTCTCAAGGATATCACTAGTCAGATCTTAATAATAAAAGCTTAACTCCATAAGAAGTATCCTTACTCACAAAACGCATATTATGAAATTTCTCAATCAGTTCTAACTCTTTTCACCATCATCTTCGGTATATGCAAATATTTCTAACTCACTGCATCATCTACCATGTCCGCTTTACTCGAATGGTAATTCAACTCGAAGTCGTACTCTTTTCGAAGTCCCAATTATTTCCTATGCCTCATATTTGTCTTATTCAAATTAAACAAACACCTTAAACTCTTAAGATCACCAAACATCTCCGATCTCAGTCTGAACTTTTGAAGACTCCGACTCTAGTACAATCACAATAGTAACCAACTCTAAATCACTGGTCGGATGATTTCTCTTATACACTTCAAGTTGCCTTTTGCATAATTGAAACTCGCTGAAGTTGTCTTTAGCAAATCCCCTAATTATATCAACAAGCATCACAAACACCACAATTAGTTCTATCGGATTCGGCAGAACTTTCCTTACGGAAGTATATCACCGCTCTTTTTCCAACACTGATAACTCCAGTTCCTTATGCTCAACATAATCCTCTATACGCTTCGAATACCTTAAAATATCATTTATTAACACAACCATTGCCTTATATAAATAATTAAAGAAGATCCCATGCCAAGTGGACAAACAAGTTGTGAGTTATAGCGGGAACACATACCGTACCGCCCGTCCTTACCACAAAATTCAAACACACTTCATCAATAAATAGCTTAAATCTATGTCAATACTTCACCATCTCATAGATAATTTGAATAGCTTTCCAACGCTTCGAACCGCGCGTCATTCCGAGTTACGGTTCTCCCGTTACGGCAAAAACACCAGAATAACATTTTCTGCCCAGGACCCCTTCGCCAGGCGAACACCGCAGCGAATATGGACGTTCGCCAGTATGCTCGCCAGGCGAACATGACAGTCCCAAAATCCTCTTTTCGACCGTTACCCGACTTTCGAGTGTCCGATTTCGATTCCGTAAAAAGCTGCGATCTCGGAATTTAACGTACAACAACAATTTTATACTTAGGAAGCCATCCAACACATTTTAAATCCATGAATAATTTAAAACTCAATTACTTCCAATCTCAACAGCAGATCTTTGAGCCTCCTAATACGATAGAACTTTTGACCTTCGTCCCATCCACCACAAGAACTCTACTCGAGATCACATGACCAAGGAACTCACATCCCTCGATCAATTGTTCCATCAAATCATTAACTCTTGGAAGCGAACACCTATCCTTGATAGTCACCATGTTCACTTATCTATAGTTCACCCAAAGCTTCACAAAACCTTCTATCTGTCTAACCAACAAAATTGGTGCACATTACGGTAGCACACTCAAACAAAAGAACCTCTCTCCTAGAAGGTCTTCAAGTTGACTCTTCAACTTCTCCAATCCCAACGAAAACACACCATATGGAGTCACTAATATCGGACTCGTTCCAACAACAAACTCAACGTGTGAGCTTTACTTCACACTCCGATAGTAAATCACCTACCTCATCCGGAAACCTCCGGCAATCGCAATTAATTGACAAATCCCAATTTTTCTCACTTTCCTTCTCATTCCAAGTTTCAGTCAAAATAGACACTTCAACACCGTCTTACGCCAAATTCCTCAAAATAATCCCTTAAGCACTTAGCTTAACTCAAGACTATACACTGCTCACGCCACCCAAGCTTGCAAGATACGTTTATCCCATCCAACACAATCCCGTCCACTATTAACAAGAGATTAAGGGTGATCAGTTCCTCAATTTGTTAATAGACAGCCGAAATCATGATGGGGTACAAACCATCTTTACCAAACTATAATATCCCTCCTCAACACACTAAGCCACCACACTGTAGCTTTTCGGAGAAATACAACTTCTCCCCCACTGGAATCATTCCACTTCTACCAATGAAGTTAACCAACAACATGTACCGACAGTGTTTTTACACACATGTCGCATACCAGGAAACAATAACACTAGACAACATTGGCCGGACGGACCGACCTGCTCTGATACCAATTGTAACACCCCACTTCCCAAATTAAATAAAATATAAACATTATAAATAAACATCAGAGTTTTCCCCAAAATAGTGGGATATCACATCACCAAATTTTTATAAAAATACTTTATTAATTATTCTCAAAAATAATACAGCGGAAAACATTATTCCAACATTCTCGGCCATCCGCCAAATTTCGTAAAATCTTTATTATTATAATTCACAAAAAAAAAGTGATACGTCACAGGATTACAATAAGTTTGACATAAAACAATTAAAACACCCATATCCCGTGTTACGTATCAGAGCATCCTAGACTCGACTGGCACACCACCATCCAAGCTATCTAAGTACCTGGATTATCTGTACTTCCGGAGAAGCACAGACACAACAACAACCAAGGGGTGAGAAAACATGATCAAAAATATATTGGTAATGTAATACATGTAAACAAGGTAGTAAAACACACCAACACACCAATATTCACCCCAACAACTCCATATAACGAACCTACTGTTCAAATTACAATATAACATATTATAATGCAAATATGCAACTCAACACCATGCATGCGGTACCGACTCATTGGTTCATTCAATCGAACCTGGATAGATCACTTACGCTCCTCCTGAGACATGATCTATCCCCCACCATTCTCCACCAAGGAGTACGGATGAATCACTTACGCTCCTCCTGAGACATGATTCATCCCACCAAAACACCATGATATGCACACACCAATGCATAACTATCATATTTAGGCACACTAAGTGCACACGATCCTCCTGATCATATCATCATACATCAATGCATATATGTGTAGATATATTACACCAACACCATATAAATCAATCGGATAGTAAATAAATTCATACTATAACACCATATATAACCACATCCCAACACCCGGGAACACACGATCCTACTGATCACTACATACATATACGTTAACCAATTGTTCACCAACAATATCAAGGAAAACGAGTACCATCACCAAGTAAACAAGTTCATACTTTATCACCAAGATATAAACACGTCCCACCACTCGGGAATACACGATCCTACTGATCACTACACCATGCTCCGCATGATTCATACACCAACTAATTATCCATTTAAATAATTAGTAACGGAAATCACATACTATCACCGAGTACTCACTCTATAACACTCAATCATCTCCCCTATAATCAACAAAGTCCAAGGGCACTACACTCTTAGCGCACACAGTATAACAACATAGAAAAACCCCATTCTGCTACGCTCGCTACACCCTCGCTAGGCGAGCTCCCAGCGAATGCTCGCTACCTGTTCGCTTAGCGAACCTCCTCGCAAAGGCAAACAGAACCTACTAGACTCACTCGCTACCTCACTCGCTAGGCGAGCACCTAGCGAACGCTCGCTGCCTTCTCGCTAAGCGAAGTGCTAGCGAGTTGCCTGCGACTTCTCAAGTTCTCACAGTTCAGAATTCTCACTCTTCTCTGATTCAAGCCTATTCTATAACATCCACTTCCTATACTATCCGTATTACGACCAATGCATATTAGGCTTATCAATCTTCCTATAATTCTACTCCAGATCAACATTACGGCACACTACCGACACTTTAGAGTTACTCTGAACCTTACTCAAACCAAACCAACACCAACAGTCAATCAACAATGGCAACATCAAACATCCGTACATCATCATATACATATTATTCCAAAGTCATCACTTAAACAATCTATCGACACATCAAAAAGGTCACACAGAACTTTCCTAAAACCGTAAACCCAACCTATACGCCAAATTAACCAAAAACAACAATTCACCAACACTCAACATATTTCAATCCATCAACATCAACATAACTCAACAATCAATAGCATGTCAATATAAAACTTCATCAACGATACATTCCTACGGGGTTAAGGAATCCCCACTACCCTATACATGTATATACCATTCCCAATCAAGTTTCTCCCCCCTTACCTTGTTAATCGGTTGATCGATGAAATTCTTCCTGGATTTGGTCTCTTGGCCTCCTCTTTTCTTTCCGTTCTTCGTTCCCTTTTTCCTTCGTTCTTCTCACTTCTCTCGTTCTTTCCTCTTCTCTCTTTCTATCGCTCTATCGTGTTATTTTCTCTAATACTTCCCCATCCCTTCATATTCTATTTTCCTTTTTATTTCCTATCCCAATAATAATAATAACTAATAAAAATAATATAATAATAATAATAATAACTAATAAAAATAACATAATAATAATAATAATAATAATAATAATAATAATAATAATATTATTATTATTATTATTATTATTATTATTATTATTATTATTATTATCACACCAATTTCCCACGATCTATGGTAATCCCTTTTCTCTCTATTCCAACTTTTCTAATATCTCCTTGCTACCCCTTCATATTTCCTTCCTCACGGTTTCTATCATGACTTTTCATATTTCCATTCTAACTTCTAAATAACCCTTCCACCTCTTATTTTACTTATTTCAACCACTAATATTCCCAATAATAATTCTAATATAATAATTATAATAATCATTATAATAATAATAATAATATAATATAATACTATTATAATATCATAGTAATATTCAACATAATAATAATAATAGTAATACACCCAACAATAATTATAATTATAATAATAATAATACTAATGATAATAATAACAATTATATTAATACTAATAATAAAATAATATGAATAATAATAATCTTAATATTAATAATACTAATATAATATTACTAATATTAATAATACTAATCATAATAATACTATTAATAATAATAATAATAATAATATTATTATTATTATCTCACCAAAATAATAATAATAATAATAATAATAGTAATAATATTATTATCTCACCATAATAATAATAATATTAATAATACTAATAAATATAATAATATATAATAATAATACCCCCGCCAATATTACTATTGTTCATTATATTATCATATTCACACCAAAAATCATAATAATATAATAACTATATTAATAATAATATTATATTCTCCATATTAATAATATTACTACAAATATTAATAATAATCATAAATATAATAATAATAATAATAATAATAATAATAATAATAATAATAATATTAATACCACCACCAATATTACTATTATTTCTTATATTATTATAAACTCACCAAATTACCACCAATGATCTCCCATCTCAGGGACACCCACCAAACATCATCAAATACACCCTACCAAAGGGCACATCAACATATAATATTTAAAATAATAATAAAATGACTAAATAATTAAAATGGGTGTTACAACTCCCATATAATTAAAATGGTATCAGAGTCATACCTCTCCCAGTACGATGTGGTTCGGGGACGAACCAAGCGGAAGCTGGTGGGCATGTAACACCTGAGGTGAAAGAGGACGGTGGTTACATGTAACACCCGTGGGCGAGGGAGTGGTTGTCGGTGTCATGAGGCATGACAATGGGACACTCCTAGCAGCTTCTAGGGGAAAACCGAATTCACATCCGAATGAGAGGGATCCTTAGGCTATGCAGGTATGGGACTGCATGGTTGAATGAAGGCTTATAAGGATTAATTGGTACTACCTATACCAACAAGATGCATCTTCTTTTCGGTAGCCCGTTCATAAGAACTCCACAGTTAAGCGTGCTTGACTTGGAGCAATTCTGGGATGGGTGACCTTCTGGGAAGTTTCCTGGAAAGCATGTGATTGAGGACAAAGCATGCTGAAAAGACCAGTGTTGGTTTGTGGGGTCAGTCGGTAATCCTGAAAGCAATATGGGGCGTTACAACAAAGCTAGGGTACGCTGATAAATAGAATTTCGAAATCCTTGCAATAGATAACTTGACAGACGAAGATTGGGGGAAACCGATAGTGGAGTATCGGCAAATTCCAACAGCATCCACAGAGTGAAAAATCAGGTATCGTGCTTTAGTTATGTTCTTCTGAGGAATGAGTTATTTAAAAAGACTCCTGAGAGAGTTCTACTTAAATGCCTTAGTGAATCAGAGGCATATTTAGCCCTTTCGACTGTCCACAGTGGGGCATATGAGGCACACCAGGTAGGCCACAAAATGAAATGGTTGTTGTTTCGACAAGGCATGTATTAGCCCGCCATGTTAAAAGATTGTATCGAATTCTCTAAAGGGTGTTGTCATACCTCAAATTTTACCCTCAGACTCTTTAATCTTTTGCATGAGCATCATAGGTCAATCATCTTTGCATAACTAACCAATTCATCTAGCTTTGTGGCTTTGTTTGTTTTTTGGAACTAGGGTTTGTGGAGAAAAGGTGAAAGTCCTGATTAATCAAGGGTCGAGTGAAGAATCAACCAAGGAAGCCCTCAAGCACCTCAAGGGTCCTTAAGAGCTCATTTTGTCCCGAGAAACCCATGTCAGGAGCGTCTTAAGTGGATGGGAGAGGCTTTGTTTTCATTTGATTCAAAAGTCAACTGAAGCTTCATAAAGTCAACCATTGGGTTTTTTGGTCAACCATGAACTTCATAAGTTTTATCTTATGGTCTCTTATGAATGAATCAAGGAATATCAAGCTAGAATCATAAAATCAAGAGTTTGGGTGAAATTAGGGTCTGTGTTGAAAAATTCTAAATGTGGAAATCAAGTTTTTTGGTCATCTTACGAGAGTAATATCTCACTCACCCATGAGCCAATTTGAGCAAACCAATGGCCTTTATAAAGAGGATATCCTAAAATACAAGTTTGTAGAAGAAATCATGTCCAAAATATGAATGGATTTGGAGTTATATTGATTCAAAGTTGGGAAAATTTTGGTTTGGAAATTCCATACTTAGAAAATTTTCTAAGTTATAATTTTCAGCTTTTTGGAATGATTTTCATGGCCAAATTCAAGAGGGTTCCAAGTTTAATTTGACTTTTCCATCAACATGAAAGTTATGGATAATCTTCTCAGGTTTCTTTTGATATCAAGAACTCGTCAAAATCATGTCTAGAACTCAAGTTATGGTGTTTTGAAGTTAGGGTTGCAAAGTTGTTAAATTTGACAACATAATTTTCAGCATTTTGAAGGCAACTTCATGTGGATTTTTCTTAGTTCCAAGCCTCAATTCAAAATTCTTCAAACATAAGAGTTCTTTCTTGTTCTACAAGATTTCCAAGCATACCAAGAGCTTCTCATTTGGACTAACCAATCTCAAGTTATGAAATTCTAAAGTGAAGAGATTTTAAGATCAAGGTTTGGTAACTTGGAAAAATTCTGCTAAGTCCTTTGAGTAACTAGTTTTGTCAAACTTCATGTGGATTTTTCTCGTGGTTCCAAAGCTTAATTCATATTTCCTCTAAGATAAAATTTGTTTATCTATATCTCAACTTTCCAAAGAGTCCAATACTTCATCATTTGGGCCAGGAGTCATGGAGATATGGTGTGCCACAAGATGCATCATGGACATTATCATATCTAACCATCTTGCTAATTCTCATGACTAAGTTTTACCAAAACTTTTGCAGCATCCAATACTTTGTTTCTAATGCAACACAATGTCATGATATGATCCTTAAACTTTCCCAAAGAAGCATTTATTCTCATGACACAACAAAAGGGCTTTTAGATATTACATGAACATGTGAATACACCAACTTTACAACTCATTTTTCTTGGACCTTTCATGCTTTTTTTTTTTGCTGCCATTTTCTGCCACAAACCAACAAGCACAACACCTAATACTTGTACCATGGTTAGCTTGTAATGTCATTTTCATGGGCCATACTCCAAGGTTTTTGACTAAGGAACAAAAGCTGAATTTTGTTTACTACAAAAGAGGGATGGATATACGGGTGAGGGAGGTTTTTTTGAAAAAGAAGAAAAAAAGACTCAATCCTTTGGGAGGTACTTCCTAGAGCGGATTTCAATTTTTTTTTCCTATTGACCTTAATATACTTCATCATGAGCTTCCCGAAGAAAAAAAAGAAGAAAGCATAACAACAAAATCCTTCCCAAAGTCAGCTGTTGGTAGTCGAGGAAACTTGTTGAAAGCCATTACGTATCGTTTCCTAGGAGGAACGAATGAAGGGAGTTGCAAACTTTCCATTTTTTTAAAAAACTTTTCCTTTAGTGTAACAGCTGCCTCGACTAAGATCATCTGGTCAATAAACAGTTTCAAAGTACTTCTGGAATACTTGGATTTCTTTTATGTGTGTCAAAATACCTTTTTTGGTCTTCTCCTGCACAGAGAGGAAAGCTTGGTTAATAAGTTAATTAAAGGAAGGAGCATCAAAGAACTCATTTGCATAATATGTTGACCACCAGTTTTTGAATTATGGGGTGCAAAAGAAACACGGTTCAAAACCAGTGGGGATGAGTTGAGCCTTATTGGTGTAGCGGGCAAGTTGCGTCAAAGTCATTTCTTTAGTGTACTTCATATGATGAAGCAGAATGGCACCTTTCTTTTTGAAGAGGAACTTGGGAAGAGCTTGGACCAACCCACACTGTCGAGCCACTAAGTTTGGTTGGTAAGCAACCAGAACCACTAGAGACTTCGACAAATTTAGTCGAAGGGTTAGCAACCTTGGAACCAGAAAAGCCTCACAGATCTGTAAATATTCTGCTTCTTGAGCCTTAGTTAGGGTTGGGAAAGGTCTTGTAAACCACTCAGGACCATACTTCCTTGCAGCAAATAAAGCCATGTTCGATTGAACTCATGACATTTGGAAAACATCATAACATAACTCAGGAATGTTGGCCTGAGGGATTGTCCTTCTTCACTGGGAGTGAGTTGGACCAAGCGAGTCCCTTCAACTTTTCTATTTTTGATGTCTTTAGCAGTTTCATTGATTGGATTTTTATTGGGAAGACTAGCTTCAAATGAGGCATTTAGCCAAGGTTGTAACATCCAAAAGGGACCAGACAACAAAAGGTTCCCTTTTTCTCCCAAGTCTTTGAGTTGGGCCACTCCTTCACTTAGAGACTCATAGAGATTACCTGAGATCATTTCACTTAGATAGATATCATGGCTTTTGTGAAGTTGAGTAGCCAGAGTTAAGTATCTCCTAGCTACTTGGAGGAACTTTGAGCAGAAGACACAATGGGATAGCCATACAGTCAAAAAAAGCTATGTGTCCTCTATCAGAAACATCATTAGTTGTTTTTGTCGAAGTAGTATGTTATGAAGTGAGAATATGTGGCTTTAGCAGATGCACAACCTATGAAATCATCAGATTCTAGGTCGGGGTGATAGGTATTTCCAATGGGTTTGAGCCCTGTGATAGTGGTTATATCGAAGAGTGTGGGAGTCATCATCCCACAAGGGAGATGGAAAGTATAGTGGGTGCTATCTCAGAAGTACAAAGAAGAAACCAACATGGTCATACAATAATCAAGACTTGTTTTCGACAGCATAATCAGGTCGTAGATTCCCATGTTTTTCCAAGTTTGGGATTTAACTTTCTCTATTTTTGCTAGCCAATTCATGTAATCATCAGAATCTTTGAAGGATGGAGTTGCTCTAAAATCTATAAAGTTATTGTTTATATACCTTAAATATATATTGTTCAATACTACCGCATCAGAAGAAGTTTTCTCAACCCTAGATTTGTTGCCTGCCCTATGGGTTTTGATTTATGATAAGAGGGGGAAAAGTCTCTAGATTTATTATGATCAAAACTAAGATAAGGTAAAGGACCGCATAATGCATGTCTTTTACTATAAACAATAACGGGAATGAGTACCTGAGATTCATATATCTTCCTTTTTTTCCTCTTCAAGTGGTTCAGGGATGAACTGTTGGTTGCCCATCATCCTTGGCGCTGATAATATGTTAAATGGAAGAAGCTAAGAAAGTTTCTTCACGTCTTTTGATTTATGGCTTTTCTTGGAATCTTTAATGTTGGTGGTTGAAGACTCCATTTTTAAGGTTTGAGGAAGATCTGGGTATTTTTGGAAGTTTGGAAAATACAGAGAGAAGGAAAATGTTTGAATATTTTTTGGAAGCGTAAAAGTTGAAATGGCTAAGTTTGAAGCTATTTATAAGCTCGTCGGAGCTCAAAGGACTTCAAATCATCATTAAAGAGCTGATAGTTTGTGGGACACGTGTTCCATCAGGGCAGTATGATGAAACGTGGGAAGTTAATGCCTAATGGACGATTTCCTAGGGTCTAGGAAACGTCATGATGGCTAGAGATTGTAGCGTGTTTTGATGAGATGTTTCAGAAACCGTCATGATGATCATGACGTCACGGGTTTTTCGGAATAGTATCAGACACCAAAAGCATGCAAAAGTCCTTCGAGGCGTCAAATAACATTATCAAAAAATTTCTTTTTCTTTAGTGATGTTGAAAATGACATTTTTGGGGGGCAATTTGTTGGCTTTAAATTTCGACGCCTGAATTGGTTTAGAAGAGAGTAATAGAGTTTCTGAAGAAATCTGAATACTTCGACCGGATCCATTATTTTGGAATGTGAGTCGAAGGCGTCCTTCTTCCAGGAGAAACTATCCTACGGACTTAGAAATATTTTTTAGCAGTTGGAAGATTCGATTCAACAGAGGTTCTACTGGAGGTATTTCGACAGGAAGATTTGAATTCAAATAAAGGAGGGAATGTTCGTTCTTATCCATTTCTCGAGGAAGACACGTGAAGCGTTTCTAGGCATCAAAGGCATGCAGAGAGACACTTGTATTGATTTCGTTTGCTAGTCGTTAATAGCATTTATTTTCTATTAGTCTAAATAGCAAGTCTTAGTGTTAGGATATGTGCGTGTTCAATTGTATACAAATTCTTCAGTATACTCTAAGTACCCGTGTGTAGAGAAATGAGTTTGTAAGAATGTACGTTAATGTAACACCATCTTTACATTTCAATGTAATTTAATAAATCTTTTTCATTAAGAATTTATCCTTTCTTTATGCAAGTTATTGTCTTCATCGTTTACCAATACTTTGATTTTACTCCTTCGTGTTCAATTTCGTTTACACTTGAAATAAGTTATTTTATCATGAACTATGTCGAAGTGTTCATCGTCTTTTTAAAATTTGTTTAAGATCAATTATTACATGTCCTAGGATTTGTGTGGTTGATTCTGCAAGTAAAACAAATATTTTTCAATTTGTAAGACCAGTCGTTGTTCACCCATTTTCACAGCGAACATGTGGGCGAAGGTTTGGTCGTTGTTGCACCCCAAATTTTGACCCCCTAGATATTCATCATCATTTTAGGATCATTTTCATTTGATTATATAACCGTAACCTATTTCAAGTTTGTCGTTGTTAAGATACAGGTAAATTAGGGTTTCGTACAGTCAAAAATCGAGGTTTTGATGGTTTAATCAGTCAATGTATTGGATTGATTCTCCATGAAACAAGTCTCTATATCATCAAAGATACTCCATTGGGCCAAGTATGAATCCAATTTGAGGTTGTCACCCAAAGATTGAAGACAGTGCAGTTCAGGATCCCCGATTAGGGTTTCCGATCAGGAAAAGTCAACTGTAGTTTGACTTTTGATTTAAAAGGTGTTCCAATGATAGAATTATGGTCCATGAATCTCATATGTCTTAGTGAAGTCAAGTCAATAAGTTTCAAGGCCTCAGAAGACCCAAAACATCAACAGTCGACTCGGTAGTCATCGATCGATCGTTTCGTTGACCGAAAAGCCAACTCTTCAACCATAAGGAATTTGAACTCAAAGTGTGAAGCAAAAATGTTCCTAATAAAATATTACACCTATACATGAAGTTTCATGACCATTGTATCAAGTATTGAGGAGTAATCAAAAAAGTCGGGAATTAGGATTTTGAAAGGGGCAAAACCATAACTTCCTAACCACACATCCAAATGAGGTGGTTCAAAGCTTGTTGGAAAGGTCTTGGCAAGCCCTACAAAAGTGTAAAACTGACCCATGGGAAAAAAATGCATAGCTTTGGAGTTATAGCCAAAATCATCACAAGAGGGAGAAAACACTTCAGAAATTTCTAAGTTTCTAGCTTTCCAAATCATGTTTTCAGCCAACTTTGAGGAGTTTTTTTGACCTAGTTCCACTTGGAATATGAAGATCATGAAAGCATTAAATTTGTAGAGATCCATGAGGGCTTTCCAAAAAGTACTAGAACTCCTCCATAGCCTTTGTAAGCTGAGAGTTATTAATCTAACAAGTTGGGGTTTCAACACTTGAGTGCACCATTTCAACTTTTTCACAAATTCACATTTCAACCACTTGAATCATTCTCAACCATTGGATCATGTCTTGATCTGATAATTAGAGAGATTGATGGTTTAAAATTCAGAAGAAAGAAGGCTTGAAAGGCTTGACAAGATTGGCAAGCAAGTGGCATTATTTTAATCAAAAAATCAAGAGGAAAGATAAACTTTTTGGTGAGAAACTTGCAGCTGCAGCTCCCTACACTCTAGCCTCAATTCAGTCACCTCCATGTCCTTCATTCCACTTGATTTGTGCCTTGTATTGAGCCAAGGATTAGATATGCACAGCAACCACATATCCTGGACAAATTTTCTTCCAAAATCTCCCTTCAAAGGCCAAAATCCAAATCTGCCCCAAACTCCTCTCATGGCCTATAAATAGAGGATTCCTTCCACTCTTCAAACCAAACCAGAGCTATCCAAAATATCATAAACACATAGCTCTCCTTCTTTCCCTCTTTACTTGTAAGTGAAGAAATTTCACAAAAAACACCAAGTTCACTACTTTGCATTTTTCACACCAGTTCATATTCCAAACACAAAACCACCTCAAAGACCATATACACACCCTTAAAATGGCCATTTTAAGCTATTACAATAGTTAGTTTATCAAAATAACTTTGAATCAAAAAGCCAACTGTCCACACACCATAGTTTGACTTTTATGCAAGTTTCAAGCCAAATTATCACACAAGCCTTTTTCCTTCAATATAACACTTGGAGCACTTCATGTTTATGATATTTTAGCTGTCAATAACATCAAACAAGAACTGGAAATTCATTGGTGAGATCTGTCCTAAAAACTTCCCAGTTGCTTCAAAAAGAAGAAACTTCACAAGCTTGCTCAAAGGAAGGAGAGGATATCTTGCTCTTGCTGCTAGCTTGCTTTTGGAAGACTACAAGAGGTATGTAATCCTAAAAATTCTCATTATTGTGCATCATGTATGTATGGATTTGGTTTGTTGAATAAGTTAGACATTGTCATGTTAAGGTTGTAGTTTTGCTACCAAAACTGTCTTGAACGTTGCATTGGTAAAAGCTCATGACCATTGTTGACTTAAACTTGTGTGTGTTACTAAAAGGAAGTTTTTTTAATTTTCATTTAAGTTTTGATTTGATATTGTTATCTTTGGTCCTGTTAAATTTACAAGCTTGTTGCTGCCAATACATGTGCTAGAGGTTTTGGTGATAGGATTTTTCATTCTTATGGAGTTACACAACTGCTGTTAGTTTGTCTTTAGGGAAATGTATGTAGTTTGTTGCTTTTGTAAAAGTGATGATATACATTGTTGAGACAGAGGGTGAGATTTAAATTTAACATTATTGTGTCAAACTTATGTTTGTTGCTGCCAATGACTTCATTTGGGATTTGAGTTTGTTAACTCAGATGTAGTCTTCTATCAAGTGTTAGGAATTTAGGTCCTTGCTGTTGGTTTTGGGACAGTCTTGGAGAATCAAGTTAAGTTGTTTTTGAACTTAGGATTGTTTGGTTATTCTATGAAGGCAAGTTTTAGACAGTCTAGGAGAGGTTGGTAGATATTATCAAGAGCTTTAAGACTTTAGGGTTATTGCTCTTGTTGCATCAAGAATATAACATTCAAAGGCCTGCTATTATTAAGATTTGGGACTGTTTTAGTTTGCCATTATTAGGGGCTGCTGACAGAATGTATGAAGATATAGTTATCAGGCCATGATCAAATATTTAGGTTGTTAACTCTTTATATAGATGTCCTAGGCATTGTAATGTCAGTCTTGGTTCTGCTCAGTGTTGGTTCTGTCAATATGATTTAGATGTGTTGGTTCTTATTTTGAGTATATATCATTCTTGACTTGGCATGGTAATGCAAGGATTTGTGGTTCTGCTCAATTCTAGGTCAGTTCCTTTGTTTGATCAGTTGATTTTGTGATTGTTTGTTGTAAGGATAGTTTGTTGGATTCAAGGCTTTGACATTGTAACCATATTTCCAACTCATGATATCTTGCTTTGAGTTGTAATGTTGAGTCTGCAACTTTTCTGTTTAAAACTGTTTTAAGATTTGCTTGTCCAAATATCTTTTGCTTGCATTAAGTGGATGATAACCTTTATAAATGAGGTTGATGTTGGTTAATGGTTATGTCCAATGCTGAGATGATACATATGAGGGGTTGATGATCAACATGGTTATGGTTTGTATCTTTGCTGTCTTAGGCTGCTTTGAGGTAGCAATCTCTCATTGGAAAGTGTTTTGGTTTGTCATGACAAACCTGTTAAGAGCATCAACATTGTTGTGGTTAGAAAATTGTTTTGGTTCTGTCAAGAGTTGTTTTTGATATGAGTTTGTTAACTTGCCTTGATTGACAGTAGGGCAAGGTTTGGGATTGTTGTTGGTTGTTATATGGTAATACTAAGTCTTGATGTTTGTGTTCTGTTTTAAGCAAGTATCTTTGTTTGAATTGTGTCATAATCTTGATCTCTTCTAAAGATACTGGCATAGCTATGTCTTTATAAAGGTATGTTGATTGGAATTCATCAAATTGGATTGAAATACCAAAAGTACTTTGCCTTGACTACTGTTTTCAGTTCCCACATTTTAGATAAAAGCTATTTTGAAACTTGATTTTAAATGTGTTTTGTTTCTGTCAAGCCATGTTTGGATTTAGATTTGTCAATCCCTATGAGCTATCAGTTTTTTCCTTTTGGCTGTTGTGATCATATTTCATGGTGAGGCTGCTATGGTTGGAATTCATCAATCTATATTGCTTGAAATACCAAAACTTAATTATCAGTCCAAGCCTTGATGTTTAACCTCTGCATATCATCAATTCTCTTTTTTTTTTCATCCTTGCAATTTGTGTCTTGTATTCACCTGTTGTAACTTGGCTTTGTCTTGGAGCTACTTGAGCATTGTCCATGAGCCAAGTTTATTCTTGAGCTTTTACACCAATTGCAAATCAACTACTGATTTTGTGCCTTTTTACTTTTTAGACACTAATTTCTGTTGAAATTCATCCTATATGGTATCTAAAGTGTGAACAAATCCTTACTGGTGCAAATTTACAATTGAGTTGACCTTGGAATCTCAAAATGCACTTCAAAACCTTTTCTTGCATAAACCATCGTGTTTTCAGTTGGAGGCCTCATTTCAAAATTTAGATAGTACCATCATGTTCCTCTTGAAAAATCAAGTGATTTTGACTAAAATTTCATCAGAATTAATGGAGAATTGAAGGAGTTGGATTCAAATCGTTTTTGACATTTTCACTTGGTTTTGCCTTCAAGAATGCCTAACCTGCACGCCATTTTTAGTATATATCCATATGGGGTGACTTGATACAATGGACGTATCGCCACCCCAGTGGTTGTAACCTTGCCCATAAGAACTTTGCCATGCGTGAGATCCCATGTTCGACCCTTTGTGAGGGCATTTTTGCGTGTTTTCATGATTTTTCACCATTTTAATATTTTACTTTCTTTTTCCATCACTTAACACATGTTTGAAATGGATGCATTGGCTAAGTTTTACGCCCATGACCCCAAGGTCTTGGGTTCAAGCCTTGGGTGAGGAATTTCTTCATTTTTAGCCATTAATTTTTATGTAATTTTATTTAATTGTCATTAAATTTCAAAATTCTATAACTCTTTCATTTTTAATTATTTTTTAATGATTCTTTTTGCTAAATTTTTATATTAATGTGTATTTTCATATAATGCTTAAAGATTTCTAAAATTCTTATTTTAGAAACACTTTGCATATATGGAAATTGTGATTCGTTTTAGGGTTTTCACCCTCCTATCTTTCCTCTTTCATTTCAAAATTGGATTTCTTTCTCTTTGAGTTTGTAAGTTGAAAATTGAAATTATGGGATTGGCTTGTTAGCTTCCTTTTATAATTGAGTTTGAATTTCAAATCTTGTTTTTAAACATCTAAGTGAATCATTTCTTAAAATCCCCGTGAAGTTTTGAACTCCTCACTTACATTGTTGTGACATTGTTTGATTAGGCTTGATGTTTGTAATTACACATGACATTTTGTAAACTTTAAAAGACCACATCTTTGTCAAGATACATCTTTATCTTTGTTAAGATCCCCTTCCATATTTGTTAAGATATATCCCCGTCTTTGTTAAGATATGTCATTGGTTTTTACTTTTCATTATTTTAAGTCTTGTAAGAACTTCCCCCTTCATGATATTGTAATATCTTGATGTTTGCTTTGGTTGTAACCATTTATCTTGATTGAAATCATGGCTTGATATTGTAATGTGTTTGTTTACTCTTGGTTGTAACCATGTGTTATACCCCAAAATTTGCCTAACCTTTTCTTTACTTGACTTATGTTTCATTGCATTTTAGCATTCTTGCATTTGCATAGCATAGTTCTTACAGGGGATCAAGTGTTTGTCTGTGTACCATCCAAGAGGAAAGTCTTTATTGGTTTTAAGCTCAAGCAAAGGCACTGGTACAAACCATCAGAAGATTGTCAAGGGGTCCATAAGGTCTTATCACTAGTGTGAACATGAGGTAGAAGTTTGTCGAATACCTCAGAGGTCATGGAGGAGTGGAAATGGTCACTCAGTTCATCTAAACAATGCTTAGGCAGAAAGGGTGAAATTAGGGTTTCATTTTTAATCAGGCTAAATTTTTTTTTTAGAGAAATACTTATTTCCATGGTCTTCCATATGTCCTAAGGTGTTTGGGGATGGGAGATTGACCATCAATTTTAATCAGAGGAGCTTTAATTGATCAGTTGATTGAAAATCAAGAGGTTTGGGGGGAAGTCAATTGTGCAGTGAAAAAAGTCAACTCCTGACTTTTTGAGGTCAAGATCATGATCCTTAATTTCAATATGACCAATGGGTGGAATTTGATCAAGAAAAGTCAAGGGAATCATGAAAAATCAAAGGTTGTTGAAAGTTGCCATTTTGGGAATTAGGGTTTTAGAAACTTTCCATTTTTGGAAAGTTTTATGTTTGGAACAACCATTTTCAAATCCATTTTTCTTCATGATCAAGGTTTCATATGAACCTTTGGCCAACATCAAAGTTGTTCCTTGTATCTCAAGCTTTCTTTTGAGTACCAATTCATAATCATATGATATTTGGAACTCAAGTTATGATCAATCAAAGTTGGAGATTTCAATGATTTCAAAAGTTGTTAAGTTTGGGCAAATTTTACACCACTTTGCAAGCCAATTTTCATCACCTTCTTGATTTCAAATGAAACTTTGTCCCAAATGAAAGTTGTAGAGTGTGGTCCAAGCTTTCCAAAGAGTCTAAGAAGTCCTCTATTGGATTTGAGAAACTCAAGTTATGGATGTGCAAAGTTGGGAAAAAATAAGCCAATTTCATAATGTAGAATTTTTTCTAAGTTATTCATGTGCAGTTTGCTTGCCACGACTTTCAACCACAAATTTCATGATATTCCAATCCTCAAATCAAGATAACTTCAACATGGAAAGTGTTCCTTGCCATGTCCTCTTTACTTGGAACTCGAGTTTAGGGTAAAGTGATTTTTGAGCATCAAGTTATCATGGTTCAAAGTGGGTGATTTAAACATATTTGCAAGGCATTTGTTACAAGATATTTTGGCATAACCTTGCATTTTCATCATACAGCCTGTTAACTCCTCAAATCATGCAAAGGACTTGCATTGGGAGCATGCCAAACATTGCCAAAAGCTGTCACAACCTCATATCTCTCTCCTTGCTAGCAGGCACAAAAGCTACTGTCATTTCATCCAGCTACTGCATAGCCCTATGGGTTGTTTGTCCTTGATCACCATCCACCCTTGATTCAAAATTCATGAGAGAATGCAAATCTGCCCCTTCATTTTTCACCTTGGTAAAGCTTGCCATTTTACCCCTTTTACTTCATATTTAAGCTAAATACCGTTCACCACAAACCCTAGACAGCAGCCATCATTGTTGCAAGAGAGAAAAACCAGAGCTTGCATTTTCAGATTCTCCCAAAACCACATAATCTGTCCTATGCAAACTTCACACCAGCATCATTTCTAATCATCCAACCACCTCAAAAACCATTCATACAACCTCAAAATCATGATTAGGAGGTGTTCCAACCATTAAACCAGTCCAAAACCTCATATATCCAAAAGTCAACCTTCAACCTAGAAAACTTTGACTTTCTCATACAAAACCAGAAAACTCTTTGCTCAAACTTGTTTCAACCATCTCAATACTCCAAACACCTTTGGTTTAAGGTGTACTAGTTGTCAAAAACATCAAAGGACCTCTGCATCATTTGTGCTTGGATCTATTACAAGGTTTCCTTCATTTTCTTCAAGTACAAGAAAGTTGTTGGTTCATCAAGGCATTGTTGGATATCAGCTGGAACAACTCTTCAAAGTCTTCCCTACTAAATAGACTGCTTGGAGGTCTACAAGAGGTTAGTAGTCACTATCTCATTCATGGACTGTCATGAACATGATTGGTATGCCTTGTTTGAAATGTGCTGAATGCAAGTAGAGTTCATGTATGAATCTGCCACTGTTTGTTATGTTTCACTCATCATTATGTTTAAACATCTTGTTAATCATCACACAATGTTGTAACTATTGTGTATTTGTTGTTTGAAACTTTGTTTTAGTAAACAATAACATGCTGTCAGTTTCTGTTTTAAGGTTGCAACCTATCATTGGAAGGTGTTTTAATTTGTCATAACAAACTTGTTGAGAGCATTAATTTTGTTGTGGTTAGAAAACTGTTTGGAACTGTCAAGAGCATAAGACTTTCAACTTGTTATTTGTTTTTGCACTCTGCTGCCATTTGTCTGCTTTGAGATTTATGAATTTCCAATACCATTTTGTATATGGCTAAGACATGATACTTAGGCCTGCTGTTTGAGTTTGTACAGGAAGCTGTCATTAAAATCAGCAGGTTTTGAATGTTGAACATTGTTATGTCTTTGAATTTACAAACATGTTAGTTTTGCATTCAAACTTTGAAAATGGTTTTGAAACCACCAAGCTGTTTAGAGGAGTGATGATTGATTCATAAATGCTATGCTTGCTAACGAAACTTGATTCTCATATTAGGGCCTTTTTTGTTTGAAGTAATTACTATCATGAACATGCCCATGTTTTGTATGTGCTAGCTGTTTGAATATGTCTATATCTTGTGTGATTTGCCTTGTTATTGCCATTAGCACTTTTTGTTAGAGAACTTCTACTAGAGGTTTGTTTTGTTACTGTTGTGTGGGGGCATTTTATTTTGGTTGGTTGGTTGAAGGATGGTTGGTTTAGAGCATAATTGGATAACCAAGAACTAACTGTCACTTGGGGATTTTGGACTATTTGAGTGGACTGTTGGATCTTTTGCATAGCACTGTTATTGAACATTGATGCATTAAGGTTTTGCTAGTCAGGTTCCACTGCTGCCATATCTGTTATTGCTCCAATCTGCTATGCTCACATGGCTGTTTAATTTGTTTGTTCATGCTTAAAATTGGATGTGATTATTTTAACCAGTTTGAGGGCTTTCATCTAATTTGGTTTTTTGGGATTAGTGTGTGAGATTGGTGTTGTGATGCTGTCATGGAGGATATATGCTTGCATAACAATTGGTTGTTGTTTCTGTTTCCAAACAAAAACTCTTTTGGACTGATGTTTTTCTGTTTTGAGATTTATTGATCATGATGATTGGTTGCTGCATTAGATTAGTTAGATTTTGTTTGGCATGCCTATTACCATGTGAACCATGTGCCTTGATCTCTCTATCTATGTTTCTGTGGAGGTTTGACAGTTTGTATTGGATACATCCATTTCCATGTTTTCCATTTGAGACCTATATTGAATTGATGCTTGAGATTGTCATGATAAAATGTTGGGACTGATTTTGTGCTGAAAGTTAGTTTTTGTTGGCTTGCTGTTTTGGACCTCATTTGATGTTGGCTTTGTAAGGGCCAAATTGCTGCTGTCATAGGATTTGTAGATTGATATGTTGAGAGACATTTTAGTGTGTTATATTTGTGCCATGTGACATGCTTAAAGCACTTATTGTTATGCAAGACCGTGTTATCATGAGGTTTTAGGTCATGTTTGAACTAACTTACTTGTTTAAGCAAGGATATTTGCAGCTGACGTATATGATAGACTTTAGGCTTGTTTGTTTATTCTGCCAACCATGAAACATTTTTGTTTGTTTGAATTAAGTGTGATGTTCATGCTTAGATTTGGTGATACACCAGTTTGCATTTGAGGACCCTGACAGATCATGTTTGACACTGCTTTTGATTTGCTTATTGCTTCCTATTTTGGTTCAGTTTAAACCAGTTTCTGTTTTTACTTGAAAATGCATACACATGTCCATATCTTGTTGTATTTTAATGTGATTAATGAGTGAATATCTGTCATGAACTACTGTTGACTGGATACTACAAGGCTCAGGTTTTTGTTCAAATGCATTGATTAGACACTTAGGATGATGAGATCATGTTGTTTTGGTTCTGTTGCAAGCAGCATCATCAGATTTTGATTTTTCTCTTTTGCTGACAGTTTAGATTAGAGGTCCTTATGTGCTTAATTCATGATGTGTTTAAGTGTGTAATGTTTGAAGTCTTGTGGTAAGATTTTTACTCATGTTTAGTCTGCTATGTGTTTGGTCATTGGTTCAAGAGTCGCAACTCATGTGCCAAAATCATATCCTAATGTCTTGTGATCCATAACTCTGTTGACACTTGACCTTCTGCACATGTGAAATTTGTGTGTATCCTTCTCTAAACCATATTGCATCAGTTTGTACAACTTTGATCTCAAAATGCATTTCAAAACCTCCACTTGCATTTCCATTCGAATTTGGAGTTGTGTTCATTGCTTGAGAAAAATAACAGCACCATCATGTTCCTTGTGAGAAATTGAGTGAGATAGACTAAAATTTTGTTGAATTTGGTGAAGAATTGAGGAAGTTGTGTTGAAAACGCGTTTTGAAATTTTGTGCCTTGGCTTCCCTTGTTTTTGCCCAGAAAATTGCTTTGTTTTGGTATATGATTTTACGGGGTGGCATTAATACACAGATGTATCGCCACCCCAGTGGCTAAACGCCTTGCCTTAAGACCTTGTCTGACCTCGTGAACCTCTGTTCGATCCCCAACAGGGGCATTTTGTGTTATTTTCATTCTATTTCTTTGTTTTGATATTTTAATTTCTGTTTCCATCAATTATCACATGCATTTAGTGGTTAGTTTGGCTTAGTTTTGAGCTTGCAACCCTAAGGTCTTGGGTTCAAGCCTTGGGGAGACACTTTCTTATTTTTTGCCATTTTTTTTCTTATTTATTTAATTTCTTTCTATTTTTTATTATTTTCTTGTTTTTTATTTTAGTTATTTAAAATTAGTTTTAAATATTATAAAACCCAAAAAAATCATTTCTTAATTTTTTTTATGTTAATTATTTTTCTTCTTCTTAATTTTAATTTTAATTTTATTTTATTTTTGAATTTACAAATCAATGTGCTTTGTGGTTTATCATCTTATTCCAATCAATTTCTTTTCTTTTTCATTTCATTTGCAAGTGAATCTATTTAGTATTTACTTGGCCTTGTGCCATGATCCCCCTAGAATTCCCAGTCCCTTCGTTTGGGATGGGAGTAGGAGAGACATTACGTGTTCAATCCTTTGCATGATAACATTAGGAAGTTTCCCCTTACCTCAATCTTAGAATCACCATTGCATGACAACTTTAGGTTTGAGTTTAGTCTCCCTTTAGTGTCCTTTCTCTTCTCATCTCAAAACAATCATAAAACACCTAATAAAGGTTAATGATTATTGTGCGTTACGAGCCTTAAGCACTTGGAAAAGGGTTGTTGAGGAGTTTCTCTTCAATGGCTTGGATTTTTAGTATAGCACCCTTTGGGTGATATGCGACGCATTCACTCCTAAGTCATAGTCTCCAGTGCGATATGAATTGCAAACAATTAAAAAACACTTCTTCTCTAAAAAAACACAAAAAAAATCATTCAAACCTCTTTTTGCCCTTTGGGGTCTTTAATCTTGGAAAATCATTTTCATAAGGAGAGTTTTGTTAACTCTTGGTTCTATCGCAAACGGTAACGCCTAAGTCTCCAATGGTCGAGTTGCATACACCAAACTGCTAGAACTGATTGTTAACCCTACTCGGGTAAAAAAAACAATTGAACAAACCTGTGTTCCCTTTTAGCCCGAACTATGTTTGCTCTGATCTTTCATACCAGATGAAAGTACGTAGGCACAAGACGCGATGTCTTGGCGAGCAACCTTCCCCCCTTTCACCCGTAGTTAGCCGAACTACGTTGACTCTGACTTCTCACTTTAGATGAGATACATAGGCACAAAGCGTCGTTGCTTTGCCGAGTCACTTCTTTTTCTTTTGTCCTCAAGCCTGTAGTTAGATAGTTTCAATCACCATTTTAGATAGACAACAAGCGTGGATCCCGTCAAGTACGACGGACGTGAGGGGTGCTAACACCTTCCCCTTACGTAACCGACTCCCAAACCCGAGATTTGGTTGCGATGACCGATCTTATCCATCTTTTTGTTAGGTTTTCTTTGAGCGTTTCCTTTCCCTCTCTTGGGATAAATAACGCATGGTGGCGACTCTTCTGTCATTGCCGGCCTCGATTTTTGCAGTAGCGACACCATGCCTCTTGTATTCATCATGTTTGAATGACTATTGCTTTGTTAAGTTTATTACCCCAAGTGATGAAACTCTTTAGTTCTCATCCAAGTTGCCTCCTTTTTTCCCATTCCAAAGGAAAGCATCTCTATTGACCCTCGAGGTCATAGATAGCTCATAACACTCCCTTTGACTTTGTTAAGTCCTTCCATATTAGTTAAGTTAGAACCAAGCCATTAGACTTTGCTTAAAGTCTAAAAGACCTACCCCTTGTTAAGTCCAGTTGTGAATTTAAGAATTAAGATTCAAGTTAATCAATAGCTTGGTATCACGATTCTCACTGCAACAGCCGTTAAGGGAAAATTCTTGCGAAAGGATGGTAAGTTTGACAAGACGAAAGGTAAAAGTCAGCAGAATTCTTATAGTGGAGAAACATATGGTATTTGATGTTATCACTGTAAGAAGGAGGGTCACACAAGAAAGGTGTGCCCTGAACGCCTGAAAGATCATGGAGGTAAGGATAATGGCAACACATTCATTGTTCAAGATGACTTCGACTCATCTGATGTTGTTGTGGTTTCAAGTGGCTACTCAAGAAAAGAATGGATCATGGATTCAGGTTGCACTTGGCACATGACTCCAAACAGAGAATTGTTCGAGGAGCTATGTGATCAAGATGGTGAATCGGTGCTGCTGGAAAACAAAAAATCTTACAAAATTGTAGGTATCGGATCTATGAGATTTAAGCTCCATGATGAGTCAATAATGTTATTGACTGAAGTCAAGTATGTACCTGATTTGAAGAGAAATTTGAGTTCTCTTGGTGAATTCAACATGAAGGGATATGTTTTTCAAGGAGAGCAAAGTATCCTAAGAGTCATGAAGGGGCCGAAAGAAGTCTTGAGAGGCGTGAAGAAACAAGGCTTGTATATCCTTGAGACTGAGGTCATAAGTGGTTCGACAAATGTTGCATCCACAAAACCTATGTCGAAGACAAAATTATGGCACATGAGATTGGGCCATGTCAGTGAAAGAGGCCTGGTCGAATTGGGGAAGTAGAACCTGCTAGGAGGTGACAAAGTCAAAAAGTTGGAGTTTTATGAATCTTGTGTATTTGGTAAATCCTGTAGGGAAACGTTTAACAAAGGCAAGGAAAGAACACATGGCTCCCTGGATTACATTCATGCTGACCTTTGGGGGCCTACAAGGAATCCTTCACACCCAGGTGCAAGGTATTTTCTATCCATCATTGATGACTATTCCAGAAAGCTATAGGTATTCATCCAGAAGACAAAGGATGAAACTTTTGAGAATTTCAAAAGTTGGAAGGTTCTAGTCGAAACTCAAACTGGCAGAAAGGTTAAGAGGTTGAGAATCGACAATGGCCTTGAGTTCTCAACAAAGTGTTCGACAATTACTGTGTTGAGTCTGGGATTGCAAGGCCTAAGATTATAGCAGGTACTCCTCAACAAAATGGCTTAGCTGATAGATTCAATTGAACAATACTTGAAAGGGTTAGATGCATGTTGGTTAGTGCTGGATTGAAGAAGGTGTTTTGAGTGGAGGTTGTTTCGACAACAGCCTATCTGATAAATAGATGTCCCTCGTCTGTCTTGGGAATGAATACACCTGAAGAAGTTTGGTCGGGACATCCACCTAGTCTCGACAGACTGAGAGTATTTAGTTATGTGGCTTATACTCATATTAGGCAAGACAAGGTCGAACCTAGAGCTCTAAAATGCATGTTCATGGGATACCCTGAAAGAGTCAAAGCTTATAGGCTATGGTGCTTAGACCCAGGTCACAGGAGGTGTATCACCAGTCGAGGTGTAGTTTTCAATGAAGCAGAGCTAGCTTTCAAGAAAATTGATGATGCTGACGAAGAGCTGGAACAGGGAGAGTTTCCTGTTAAGGTGGAACATGTTGATGTTGAATTGCGTATCTCATATGAAGTCGAAGAAGACGCAGAAGGTGTTGTCGAAGATGAGGAGATGCATAATGACTACCTACTAGCAAGAGATAGGTCTAGGAGAGTCATCAAGCCACCTTAGAGACTTGGGTATGCAGATACTATAGCTTATGCCTTAATATCTGCAAGTGAGGTTCTAGACGAAGAACCTAGAGACTATAAGGAAGCTATAAGGAGTCGAAAGAAGACTGAATGACTGAAGGCCATGGATGATAAGATGAAATCTCTTCATGATAATAACACCTGGGAACTGATCAAGAAACCAGCTGGAGCTAAATTAGTCAGTTGTAAATGGATCTTCAAAGTTAAGGAAGGGATCAAAGGAGTAGCGTCGAAGAGATACAAGGTAAGATTGGTCGCTAGGGGGTTCACTCAGAAAGAAGGTGTCGACTTTAATGATGTGTTCTCTCCTGTTGTAAAGCACGTATCCATTCAAATGTTGCTTGCCACAGTGACACAATTCAACCTTAAACTGGAACATATAGATGTGAAAACTACGTTCTTGTATGGTGATCTAGATGAAACAATTCATATGAGGCAACCTGAAGGGTATGTCGAAAAAAGGAAGGAAGATTATGTGTGCAAACTGAATAGATCTTTATATGGACTGAAATAATCTCCTCGACAGTGGAATAGGATATTCAACAAGTTCATGGCACGCATAAGTTTCATTAGAAGTCAGTTCGACCACTGTGTTTACTTCAGGTTTTGACCTCGTAACTCATTTGTTATTCTGTTGCTTTTTGTGGATGATATTATAATAGAAAGCAACAACTTCGAAGATGTAATGAGGATGAAGGTTGAACTTAATAAGGATTTCGACATGAAGGATCTGGGAGCTGCGTCCAGGATTCTTGGGATTGACATCCGAAGATATAGAAAGCATTCGAAATTATGCTTATCTCAAGAGGCATACCTACGGAAGATTCTCAAAAAGTATGGTATGTCGAATTCAAAGCCTGTTGTGACTCCGACAAATCCTCAATTTAAGCTAAGTATAGATCAGTGTCCCAACACTGATGTCGAAAGAACTTATATGAATAGCACTCCATGTGCTAATATAATGGGTTCTTTGATGTATGTTATGGTCTGTACTAGACCCGACATAACATATGCAGTAAGTCTTGTAAGCAGGTACATGGCGAATCCTGGAAAGGCTCACTAGTAAGCATTGAAGTGGATTCTAAGTTACATAAATGGGTCTCTGAATAGAGTCCTAATTTATGGTGGAGCCTTGGGTGAAGATAGTAAAGCAGCAATTGAAGGATTTGTCGACTCTGATTATGCAAGTTGTATAGAAAATTTATTTCTGGATATGTGTTCACTATGTTTGGGACAACAATCAATTGGAAAGAAACACTTCAGAAGGTCGTTGCCTTATCAACCACTAAAGCAGAATAGATCACCCTAACTGAAGTTGTGAAGGAAGATTGTGGCTTAAAGGTTTTACAAAAGAGTTGAAACTTCAACGTTGAGTTATCACTATTAAATGTGATAGTAAAAGTGCAATATACCTATCGAAGAATTCAACCTATCATGAGCCAACCAAGCACATTGATGTGAGGCTGCATTTTGTCAGAGGGATAATCGAGCGTGGAAAAGTCCAAATGCTGAAGGTTTTGACAGATCATAATGTTGTTGATATGATCACCAAGATGTTGCCCAATTGCAAGTTTTTCCACTGTATGTAGTTGATAAAGCTGCATGAAGAAAGGTAGTTTCTTGATGTTATAGAGTTAGATCCAAGGTGGAGATTTGTGAGATATTTGATCAAACTCTAGAATGGTCGAAGTCTATTCGCGAGTAATGTGTGTTGTAGTCGAAGCTTGTTATAACATGCATTAGTCAATATTGCTAGGTTTGTTAGCATGTTAAATTGGGCCTTGCTTGTAAGCCCGATTGTTTAAGTTAGCTTGTATCCTAAGTTAGCTTGTAATGAGTAATTTTTAAAAACCCATTAGGTTAGTGTGTTAGTTTTCTTATAAATAGCATGCTAGTCTCTCAACTTGTATAAGGAAACATAGGAAGATAAAATCTTAATTCAAAAGAGAGAGGTTATTTGTTATTCTTGTATACTTGTAATCTTGTTTGATAGATAAAGGAAAGAATAGCAGTTTATAACCAATCCTTGTTGTTTCTTCTTGTTCTTCTTGCTTATTTTACTTGTTAACCCTAACCCTTGTGTGTTTCTTGAATATAAAAAAATTATTTATATTTTGTTTCAAGGCATTCTATTCACAACACTTTCTTTATCAACTTTAAGAGCATTGTCGAAATGTTCATCTTTAACAAACTCAGAAACTAAATAACAACACATGTTCTAGGATCAATCTAGTCGATCCTGTAAGTAACCAAAGATTTAACAAATTTAGAAGACTAGCGGTTGTTTACCAATTTCGACGATAAACAATTAGTCAATAAGGTTTTTGAAGATGCATCTCCAGAATATGCTCTGTTAGATCAAAGCAGAAATAGACATAAACAACGAGAATGGAAAACCAACATAAATTAACTCCAAAATAAACATTACATAAATTTAACATTACATGTTATTAAAAACAGGTAGTTTGGGACGTTACAACATTTTTATAATATCTTTAGTTAATCTTTGAATTGTCGCATCCACTTCAATCGGACCCTTTGTTGAGTAATGGTAAAAGGTATTCCACATCACCTTCAAATCATCATACATCTTCATATCAAGCATGGTAAATTGTATGTTCCATTCATTGTCTACCAAGAGTGAATGATACTTGAACTTAACAACTCTCGGATTTTTTAGACATCGCATGAGAGTATTCAGTTTAGTTTTCAGATCGACGAGAAGTATGTCCTCGTAGATCCAAAATTCAAGTGGGGGTTTTGCGCCATTGAAATACACAAATGTAATATGGGGATATGTAGTCATTCTAGTTTGTGTAACCTTATTTATAGAAGTTGTAAAGCAATAAAAACCTTACAAATATGGTCATATATGCATGAAATACTTCAGATATACATGTTTGGATTCATTTTTTTCTTCAAAAAATAAGGGTCTTTCCGAGATACATCTTCGGGCGATCCCCTATTTTTTTTTAAATTAATAAAATAGGTGTGTCCAGATATGCGTCTCTAAATCACTCATAAATTATGCAGAACAGAACCATGTTAATTATGCATAACAGAATTTGAAAAAACAAAAAATGTCCAAAAAATACCACAAAGTTTTATAACATTATGCATCAAAACATATATCATTATGCACTACTTACAAAAAAAATGTGTTACATTGTTAGATTATAACTAAAACACATCAAAACATATATCACTACCTAAATTTATCGGTGGATCAATCTTCGAACTTTACTCATTTGCTTTTCGTTCAATGTCGCTCAATTTGGTGAACTCTTCCATCCTTTCAAGAAAGATATCCAACCATGTTTCATCATCTTGTGTAAAATGTGGCGTCCACTCCGGTGATGTCTTTGGTATAGGACATCCCATTTTTAAATAAACCTGAATAAAATGTTGTTTATTTGATAGCCAACCAAAACACATGATGCATTCAGATGGATTATCAGATGGATTACTCCGAATAGGAAAGAGTGTTTTCGAGAAACCATATTGTGTCAAACCAATGAACATCTGGTCCTCCTCTTGTTTACCGAGTAAACCCAAAACAGCTTAAAAACTAAAGTTGTTGTCACTTTGAACATTTGCAATATGCACGATGTAGTTGTGCATAAAAATCGGCATCTTTTCAATGAATTTGATTTTTGATAACGATGATGAAGGAGATGGTTTGCTAATGCGAGCACCCTTGAAATCACTTTTTTTTTTATAGATTTTGGAGTCAAAGAATCCATAAAATGTAAGTCAACGTGTTTAAAATATGAAGGAGGCAGTCTCGTGTGAATGTCACTTTGAGTTGATTTTACCTTTTTAGGGGCACCTTTTATTTTAACCGATTCTGATAGTGGTTTCAAATCCATTGTTTCTAGATATGCAATATTTCTAAGTTGCTATTTGATGCACAATATCATGATGTAATCAGCTTTCATGATCTCTCTTGGATCACTTTCCACTCGGTCATGATAGATATGTTTGATTTATCATCCTTCGCCGCACCATCATCATCAAAACGGAGCGTTGTCTAGTGTGTTCAAACTTCGTCATATGTATTGGTTTTTCAAGCTTTAGCTTCTTTGAAATTAAACAAGCATGTGGAAGACCATAAGTCTTCCTAAGTGTACATTCATACTTTGGGCTATCTGAACCTGTTTTATCCGCTCGCTTGGCTTCATGAAAAATAAAATTCAAATCCGTATGAGATATGTTGCGAACCAATCGTGAATAAAAGATATCGTCTTTGAAGCGGTGTTCAAACACGATAATGCTCCGACCAAAAGATGTTTATATCTCATTATATTGGTTTCAGAGCATTTGGTCCACAGAGTTCCAATCGCGATAAAAATCACATTTACTATTTCCCAACCAATTCTTCAGTCTAGCATGTGCAAATTCAACTCTATTAGTTGTTGTATTGCCAAAGTGTCTGACCTGATCAGTCCATGCACAAATAATCATCTTTATGACCATTTCAAACTTCTTCAAAATCTCAAGCGCATACCTTTTTTGGTGCATGAGTAGTTCCCTCTTGGACTTGTAAAACTCTACGCCAAGGAAGTATAACATAAGACCAAGGTCGGTCATCTCAAAATCCTTTATAAGTTTATTCTTGAAATTAAAAATGCACTATTCTTAACTTCCTACAATTAACAAGTCATCTATGTATAAACAAAGGATTATCGTTTCTTCATTTGTATCCTTCTTCACATACACATCATGTTCGGATACACACTTCTTGAAGCCAGTCTCCTTTAATAAACCATTTATTATCTTGTTCCAAACTCTTGGAGCTTCTTTTAAACCATATAACACTTTCCTCAACTTGTAGAACTTTGACCCTTAGTTTTTCACAATAAAACTAGGGGTTGTTCTACATATACCTCCTCTTCAAGCGGTCAGTTCAAAAACACATATTTAACATCCATTTGGTGGATGAACCAATTGTTGTTATTCGCAATACCAAATAAATAGTGTAATGGTTAGAATTCTATCCATCAGTGAAAACACCTCTTCAAATTTCATGCATTCTTTTTGCAAAAATCCCTTTGCAACTAATCGAGCCTTATGCTTGATTATTTCACCTTTGTGATTTGCCTTCACTTTTTACACCCATCTTACACTAATTGGCTTCTTCCCTTCCAGTAGATCAACTAACTCCTAAGTCTTATTCTTATCAATCAATTTTATCTCCTCCTTCATATCACAAATCCATTTTGGATCACTCAAAGCCTCTTTCATTTTAACGAGTTCAGATTCGACCATAAGTGCAAAATGGACGAAATTACCATCTTCATTGACTTTGATATCTCAGAACAACTAAGAATCTTGGAGTCTTGGAGGAAAACCTCTTTTCCATGTTAATCTTCTCACGTTCTCTGCAATTTAGGCTTCAATTGGGGTTGGTTCTGCACTTTCCAGAACTGCAGAAATTGATTTTTCACTAACTTAACCAATTGCATTTCTAGTGCAACCGGTTTCCTTTCAACCGTGGACTTGAACTTCTTAAACACTTCGAATACCTCATTCTTTCTCTTGAGTAGGTATGTCCATAGTTTTTTTTTACTATGATCATCGAAGAATGTGACAAAATATATATTTTCACCAATCAAATCAACCTGCATCAGTCCATACATATTGAATTACACCACCTTAAGATGACACTTGGTTATAAAACCTGCATCCTTGCTAGAATTTTCTTTATGTTGCTTCACTTGCACACATTCTTCACAAATTTCAGTCGGTATGTTGAATAATGGAAACCCTGTCACCATTCTATTCTTTTGCAAGGCATTGGGATCTCTAAAGTTAAGATGCCCAATCCTATAAGGCCATATGCACTCTTCTCTAATAGCCAGTGTAGCAAGACACATATGCTCCATAACCTTCAACTCAACCTTGAAATTTCTATTGGAAACCATAAGAGATTTTAGGATCAAAACCCCTTTTGTATCCTTAATGTGTATCGCCTTGCTCTCCATGTGAATCTTCTAACCCGTCTAAAGCAATTGAGCAATGCTTAGAAGGTTACAATCGGTTATGGGATTGTACAACACATCTTTGATCAAATAATGTCTACCATCTCTTTTCTTGATTGATACATCACTGGTCCCTTCCACCATTAGAGTGGTATCATCCACAAACTTCATTTTGTTCTTCATGGAACAATTGATTGTAATCTTTTCTACATGTCATATGCGTTTAACACCCAGAGTCAATATAATATTGATCGCTGCACTGCACTACTTCTTCCAAAGTCACCATTACACTTTCTTCAGTATGTAACTGATTGCCATAGTTGTGCAATTGGTTGCACTTTAGTTCTGTGGCATTTTTTAAGCTACTGATGTCGTGCAACATGTTGTTGCTGCATTCTCCCTTTGTGATCATGACCAAGAATGTGTTTTTCTCATCAAACTTTTGTCTTGCAACTCTAGCTTCATCTTCTTGAGGTTCATTCTTGTTGGAATTGCACTCTTTTGCAAAATGACTAAGATTTTGACAATTAAAACACTACACGCTACTCTGGTCAACCATTCTTCTTCCACCTCTACCTTTTTCATAACCTCCTCTAGAGTTGTTTGATCCAGCAACCCTACTACAATCGTTGTCACCCTTTTAAAATGTTGAATTTTTGAAATTTTGGGAGTCCCTTCCACCAAAATTCTAAAAGTCTCCTCTACCTTTGTTCATGGGACACTTTCCCTTCGCCTTCTTGTCTCTCTCGTTGAAATGGGCTTGAAAAGTTATCTTTGTCTTTGCCTCATAAACATTTATTTCCTCCATTCTCTGCTCATGTGACTCAAGAGAGCTTTACAACTCCTCTTTACTCATTGTCGTAAGATCATTCGATTCCTGAATTGCTACGATTAGGTTATCAAATCTTGTCGTCAAAGAACACAAGATTTTCACGGTAACATACTGCTTTGTGATTGTTTCTCCATATGCTTTTACTTGGTTCACCAACCTATAATTCTTGTCATAAAATCGTTGATGGTCTCATTCTCTTCAATTTGAATCAATTCAAGTTGACGTTTGAGAGTTTATAACCTCACCACCTTCGCCTTGTTATCCCTTACATATGCTTTCTCCAAGATTTCCCACGCTTTCTTCGATGATTCACAATCATCAACTTTCTCAAAGTTGTATGTATCCATGTATTGATGGATCAAACACAACGCCTTGAAATCTTTCTTCTTTTCTTCCTTATTCGTTGCTCATTGTGCATCTGTTGCAACTTCGACTGAAGAATTCACTCTGTTCTTGATCACTTCAAAAGCATCTTGGTATCCAAATAAAACCTTTATTTTCTTGCATCATTTGTCTTAATTCTTCATATCAAGGATATATATATAAGTTTACATGGATTCTTTCATTGGATTCTGAATTCATGATTACACACAAGGTGTTTGATGGATTGAATCGGGCTCTTGATGACAAATGTTAGAACTTAGAATCACAATGTTGGTGAAAAAAATATAGAGTAATTGAGTATAGAGATGGAGAATGAGAGAGAGAATGAGAGAGAGTAATTGAGGGTGAAAAGTATAATGATTTTCTCATTAACTTTCTCACAAGATACTCCAAAAGTATTTATACAACAATGCAATAGATTAGGTACAATTAACTAACAATAAAACTAAAATTTCCAGGTGTAATCGGTTGCCCTATTACTGCAATCGGTTGCACTATTACTGCAATCGGTTGCACTTTGCTTCTATTCCAATATTAATCAAAAAGACTCCTGATGTAACCGGTTGCACTAATAGTGCAACATGTTGACATAAAACTTTAACAAGATCGGTAATTATGTTATTTCTTTTACATGAATTCAAGAAAATTAAATATACTTAAACTATGATTTTTAATAAGCGTGAAAATTATCTTTTATTTATTTATAAATAAGGACTGAAGTAGTAATTGATAAGAAGTTAATTTAGAGATGGATATATAGATGTTTTTCTTGGTTTAATGCATCATTTGATCCTTTAACTTAACTTAAGGTTTCATTTTAGTCCCTTATTTAATAAATATTTGTTCTTAGTCCCTTAAATGTCATTATGTTAGTCATATTAGTCTTGTCCGTTAATTTTGTCAAATTATGTTAAGTTGTGCATGTGTGGTAGTCCAACTGGTTCTACATTAGATGACATGAAATTATTTTATTTTATACTGATTTAAAATTTAAAAATAAAAGAAGCTGAAACATATAATGTATGAAGAAATTTCTCCTTTCTTTCTCAAACCCTAGTCACCACCTCTTTCACTTATTTCTCCCTGTCTTTCTAAAACTTGATTTTGTTGACCTTTTCAACGACCATCTCCATCTGCTCAAATTTGATGAGTACGAATGAATGGTCGTGAGCCTGATTGTGTACTGGTTTTGTGAGACTTAGATCTAACGTTTTTGTTTTTGTTTCAGATCTCAAAGCTATGCCTATTTTTTTTCTTTCAATTCTACCTGGTGATTCAATGGTAGGTTTAGTTTTATTTTTTTTGGATTTTAGGATTTTCTTTGTGGGAAAAAAATCAAAATTTTTTAGATTTATAATCATGAGTTTTTGCTGTTTTGTGATTGCAGTTAAGGTGTTTGAAGAATTTCTTGAATTAGGTATTTGTTGGAATACTGTTTTGTATAACATTGTTTTTCACTATCTCTGTCAATTCTATGCTCATCAACATACATCAAGTAATTAAGATATATTTTTTGTTGATATTTTTTAAAACTTAATTTAGTTTTAAGCTATATATGAATTAAAGTATAGATGTCCTTTATTTTATATTTTGAACCATTATTATGCGTTCCCTTTAGGGTCTGTTTGGTTCAATCGAGGGGAAGGGAGGGGAGACATTTTATTTACAAATATGTTTGGTTCACAAGGGGATGGGAGATATTTTAAAACTAATTTACTTTTTTATCCTTCTAATTTTACCATAAGACTTGTGATATTTACCGTTTATAATTCAAATACAAATTTATTGACGAAATATAAATATTCAATCGGAGATCATCATGAAATATTTTATAAAAATGCAACGATTATAATATATGATTGACTAAATTACAGTTTTGATCCCCCTATTATTATAAACAAAAACATTACGATAACTAAAATTAACATTAAAATATGAAAAATAAAATAAAAAATTTAAACAAATATAATGATAGTAAGATGAAGATATAAAAATACAAAAAATATAAAAAGAAAGATTAAATTTGTTCAAAATAAAACTTTTAACATTGTTATAAGTTAAATTTATATTTAAATAAATAATAAGGATAAATATGTAAATATAATTATAATTAAAATCAAGCACCTCCCCTCCAAATCTCTCCAAATCGAGGAAAGCAAAAAGTGGTTCATGAGGGATTTTGGTTCCCTCCATCTACCTCCCCTCCCCTTCTTAAAATTTGAACTAAACACATAAGTTATTAAATATTCCGTCCCCTCCCCTCCATTTACCCCCAACCAAACAGACCCTTATATTTTTCAACAAATTTGTTGACAAAGAGAGTTCTCAGTGTGAAAGTATGAGTGAAAAAGAAGAACCATATTGATGTGAGCAAAGTTATATATATATATATATATATATATATATATATATATATATATATATATATATATATATATATATATATATATATATATATATATATATATATATATATTAAAACTTTCGCTTTATTAGTTCTTGCATTGCGTGGAGGAGACAATAAGATTCTTATGAAATGGAATACCAAATCAATCAACATGAAGCTTTGACTTTCTTATTTTTAAATCCCTATGATTATTGTCATAACATTGTAATGCTTTATTCTCAAGTAGTTAAAAATTCTACCCAGCTGCAACCACAATTACAGAGCAGGCTTTGTTGAATTCATCAACAAATACAAACACTTCTTGCACAATATTCAACGTATAAAATTGATATTTGTTACAAATAATAGGTTATCCTCCCAAAAATGAGATGAGTGATTTTCTGAGCATTTCTTGTCACTTGAATATACTATATATAATGTTTTTGGCAGAATGGTTTTGGCTTGTTGCACGACATTAATCACATTATGTAAGTTGAAAATGGATGACATTGAAGAACGCATCTCTGTTGCCGAACATCTCACATGCACCAACACAAAATTAAGCAATACCAACACAATGTACACCATCATTCTTTTCAGTTTAATCAATTTCAAAGAAGAAAAGAAGGTTTGAAAAATGGCTAAAACATATTCATAGGCCACCATAAATGTGTTTATCTTTTGTCTACATCTTTTATAGTAGTGTTTGCGTACACATTTTTTTAATTGTGTGTATGTACACCTTATGCTAAATCAGAACATAATGTCATTAAATTTAAAATTATATTAATATGAAATTATAGTAGGATAAAAAATAGGTTATGATCGGATAAAATGTTATAAAATTTTGATTTAGTCACTTTAATCAGAGTTTGATTAACTGACATGGTCTGATCCTTTAAATAACTATAACATTTTAATTTAGTATCTTATTTAAATTATTAATTCACTATTTTAACTTTTATCATGTTGTCATGTCACATCATCCCAAAGCTAACGTTTTTCTTTTAAAATATTTAACAAATAAATTAATTTGGCTAACAAAACTATTTTTAAGAGACAAATTTAAATTAAAGTAAAATTTAAAATTAAATTAAAAGACTTCTTAACTAATTAAACATAAAAAAAATTTATTGATTTAAATAATTCAAAAATAAAAAACACAGGTCATAAAGATGAGATGATAAAGGGACAAGACAGCTCAATCCCACACATCATAACTTTTATTTATTTTTTGTCTGTCCACACATCATAATACTTATATTAAATATGATTAAAATAATCAAATTATATTATTATTATAATAACTTATATTATTATATACATTATTCGATTCTGTTCATTCATTCATTCATATCGGTATCGTCTCAAACACAGTCACACACACCTTAGAAAAACACCACACAGAACACAAAAAAACCGAACAACAAAAATGGGTGTCACCGTTCCAGAAAACCTAACCAGAGAACAGTACGTGTACCTCGCCAAGCTTGCAGAACAAGCAGAACGCTACGAAGAGATGGTATCCTTCATGCAGAAGCTAGTGCTAGTGTCCACACCCTCCTCCGAGCTCAGCGTCGAAGAGAGGAACCTAATATCCGTCGCTTACAAGAACGTGATCGGGTCGCTACGTGCGGCGTGGAGAATTGTTTCGTCGATTGAGCAGAAGGAAGAAGGTAGGAAGAATGAGGACCATGTTGTGCTTGTTAAGGATTATAGATCTAAAGTTGAATCGGAGTTGTCGAATGTTTGTGCTAGTATTCTGGAGCTGTTGGACAAGAATCTTATACCTTCGGGTTCTTCGAGTGAGTCGAAGGTTTTTTATTATAAGATGAAGGGGGATTATCATAGGTATTTGGCTGAGTTTAAGATTGGGGATGAGAGAAAATCTGCTGCTGAGGATACTATGTTGTCTTACAAGGCTGCACAGGTTTGTGTTTTTTTAATGTTTTTGTTAATTTTTTACTGTTTGGAAGATTAATTTAATTAGTTAATTAATTGTTGTTAATTGTTTTATGTTTTGTTTTTTGAAGGATATTGCTGCTGCTGATCTTCCATCTACTCATCCTATAAGATTGGGTTTGGCTCTCAATTTCTCAGTTTTCTATTATGAAATTCTCAACCAGTCTGACAAAGCTTGTGCCATGGCCAAACAGGTTTGTGTTAATTGATCTTGTTTATTTATATTGTTTTTTGATTGGTTTGCAATAACTTTCTCATGTTAATGTGTTAGTTCAAGGATTACAATATTTTTTACCTTGTTTTTGTTGAGCAATTTTCAACCCAGATTGTACTCAGTTTGATTACAATATGTTTGACTGGGCGTATGTTTTACTTCCATACTGAATCGATAAAATTGGGGAACGGATTCGCTGTTGTCAAAATTATACTCAGCTATTGCATAGAGTTTGTCGTTGGACGAAGATGGGACAATTCAATTTTGAGTTTTCTTTTGAAATCTGATTTACAGAACTTCAAATAAAAACTATTTGATGTTTTTCATCCAATGATTTAGACTCTGGATCTTTAAATAGTTCCTAGTTCTTTCCTTTTTGTGCCCGTTTTAGCTGATGTGGATGAACAATGAACTTAATATTGACATATGTTATTCCTTCTGTGTCTTTCTCTTATTTTCTGTTCATGTTTTGGCTTGTAATGTACTAAGTACTGCAGCAGGAACACAGCTTATTGATTCTAAAATCTATCAATTTTCTTTTCCTTTTTGATAGGCTTTTGAGGAAGCAATTGCTGAGCTGGACACTTTGGGAGAAGAATCATACAAAGACAGCACACTTATAATGCAACTTTTGAGAGACAACCTCACCCTTTGGACTTCTGATGTCCAGGTAAAATGTTTCTAATATATAAAACTTACCCTTTTCAGAACATTTATCTGTCTTAATATTGCGTCAAATTGATCATAATCTGAGTTAAGCTATCTTTTACTTCTTGTAGGACCAGCTAGATGAGCCCTGATTTGTCGTCTTTTAGGTTGACGGGTCGTATTCTTCCCTCTGAAGGAGGTGGGCTATGAATGTCATTGATATGTGTTAATTAAGAAATACCCTAGTTTATAAATTTACCGGCAATCTGTGGTATAGTGTCATATGGACCTGTCTTGTTTTCTTATGTCGTATGATTTGGATCTGTTGTCCTAATGGAAGATCAAATTAAAGTATATTCGTTGCAATCTTCTTTTTCCTATGATTTTGGTAAAATGAAATTGTTTGAGTCAGTGAAGTAGATCTATTAGTGTCAGAAGCGAAAGTGTTTGCCAACTTTGGTCGAGTCCAAAGCTCACAATATACAGTCCTCTGAGCGCGGGCTCGGAGAAAGATGGTCACCAACTCTGCCCAAGTATTCTGGTCCGGTACAAAATCCACCACCAAAAAGTCTATGCCCATTAAACTATCCTCTGGTCCCCCCATGTTTTTTTGCATACTCTAATCTCGATCATTCATCCCAGACTCTGCACGTGTGTCTTCCATCTCTAACAACTCTCTTTGACTAAACCCACCTTGTCCGAGATAACTTCCATGTGACAATGTTTCTGCTATAAGTCTCGCTTTAGTTATCTAATTTATAACAGTAGGGTTTAGAATTTAGGGTTTAATGGCTTTTGTGGGGTGATGCTGGCCATGTATTTGGTCAAGATAGACTCCATCAAGGATGAACGGACGACTATTACTTGACCTAGTAGTCGACTAAATCTAAATTGTCTCTGACATCAAAGTAGTAAGTCCTTGCGTATACATTAGCCTCATCCGCTTATCTCTTACTCACTCAAGTCCTTGCGTATACATTAGCCTCTTCCCCGGTCACACGCAGAGTTAAACCACTAAACAACTTTGTTAAACCACTAAACAACTTTGAACTAAGTTTGTTTCCAAAAATGTTATTTCTCAGTTTCTCAATACAAACTACATAGGATCACAACTAGAAGCTAGTCATCTAGAGTACATAAAAACAAGTGGTCCTGTTTTAAAGTATTGGTCAGCCGACATTTAAGGATGTGGTCCTGTAAGAACTGTGGTTATTATTCTCATTGAAGAAAACATTATTCATAATGGCCAAATCTATATCATCTGTCAGCACATGATGATGCTGATGGATGTTTTGTTTGCAAATGTAAAATATCACATAGCAAACAGACATAAATGAAAAATTCCAAAGAAGAACGCTTGATGTTGTGAATTATTTGTCCACCAATCATCTTGTTTCTTTTGATTGGGAATATTTTCCCACTTGAGGTGAAAATGAGTTGATATTTTCCAAACATATAGGAGCATATGCTGACGCTGCTCTTTACTACTGGTATTCGGTGAGCATCAACAGTAATTTATGCTAGTCACTGTTGAAAGTTGTCTGATAACTTTTTTTAGAATACATATGTTTATCTACTCGTATACTATATCAGGAACTTGCACAACAATATGAATAATTACAATGTAATGATGAAATCACCCTTAACTTAATTTGTTTTTAATTGTTATTTGCTTTTGTTTTTAGTGCTTGATTATTATTTCACCATATTTAAGCTCACACAGGTAAGTAACAAATTAGTGAAGATAACTTTTATATAAGGCACCAAGTTAGCTTGAAGTTGAATGCCATGTCATAATAGTTAGTCAGAGGTAGTTAACTTATATGATTGTATATAGCTAGGGAACCATAACAATACTAGACAAAAATATTGTATAAATAATCTCATGTATAGTCCTACTCGATCTAATGAAAAAGAGATTTTATATAATATGGTATCTAGAGCTCTCTCATAGAAAGATTGATTACCTTCTTCATTCATATTTCAATTGTTTTCTCCTTCGATTTTTTGTTCAAATTTTTGCAAGTTTTCGCACTGAAACTTGATAGATTCATGACCATTTTCAATTCTTCACCATTATTCTGTTGCAACAATTTCTTGTTTTGATACTTACAGCTACGATTTCTTCATCACAATGCCTCTAGAAAAGTTTACTCTATGGTTGAATAAGATATTCATCTGCATCTATATAAGCAACTTTCTCCTTTTTTGTGGTATTTATGAGTTCTGACTTTCTCAACTTAGGCGTTCAACCTGGTGAATCCTATCTGCGAGTTGTGTCATATCTCTTAAATACTAGGTGCTTAGCTTTTTTCTAATTGAATAATCGAGGCCACTTACAGCCATATCGACTAACTCATGTTTGAGTACTTGTGTGAAACACCTGTCTTTGAGAAGTTTAAACCTATTTAGATAATCTTCTATTGACTTAAAAATCTTTCGTTTAACATTTGCTAACTCCTTCAAACTAATTTTTTTTCCTGTCCCATATAGAATTGCTCATGGAATAGCCTTTCCAACTAGCTCCATGATTGGACAGATTGGGGAGGGAGAGTCATAGACCAAGTAAAAGCGTTCTTAGTCGATGAACTTGGGAAGTATTTTAATTTCATACTCTTATTATTTGCTAAGTCGCCAGCCTCAGTTTGATATCGAGCGACATGTTCTACCGTCGACTCATTCGTGTCTCCAACGAACTTAGTGAACTTTGAGACCTTTAATCTCTTGGGCAGTTCTGACTGTCGAACGTAGTTAGGTAGTGGAGAAATAAAGTTTGGTCAGTGAAATCCCACATTAAGGCCGTTTTGGACCAAGATTTGTTTGACCACATTTGTTATGTTGTTTTGTCCTGCAAGGTTGTTTCGCTGGACTTGCCTAAGGAATTGATCATCATCTTGATCTCTTTGAACAACCAAAGGCCTATGATTGTTTTGCTCTATCCGCTCTCAATTCAAGGGCAATTCTTGTTGCACCTCTTGAGTTTGGGCCGCAGTTACTTATTCTGTTGCATTCTCAGGGGTTTCGATCGTCCTAACGTTAGGTATCTGATGTGTCAGTCGAATGGGCATTTGGGGCGTGCCAAAGAAATCAGCTATACGTCCCATTTGATTTGCTAACACTTAAGAAGTTTGGTTCGTATTGGCGATCAATGGGTTAAAAATTGTTCTCATTTGTTGGGTGAGAGTATTCACTAATTATAAATTACTCTCATCCATTTGTTGTCTCATAGCCATCATAGAAGTCGTATTCAAAGATGGTGTATTCTGAGGGATATAATTTATCCCTTCCGGTCATGCCATATTATTGATGGTCGACGTCGAGGCATTGTAGGGATTGTATAATGGCGATGTGGCCATTGCGTTGTCACTAAAGGTTGACACAGTGGGTTGTAGGTTAGCCATCATAGAAGTTGGCATACCATATGGGTAATCTCTGCCAGATGGTGGCATTGAGAACCCAAACAAAGGTCGTGATAAGTGCAAGATTATTAAGGGTATTTCTTGACTGCGGAGGGGGTGTAGTCCCCTGGGACGAACATTGTTGCAAATGACGCCGCTGACATCAGTGGAGTCGTTGTTCTAACTCGCGTAGAAAGCACTGACTCTTCAACGACCGATACAACCAACTACTGCACTACATCTTGAGAGTTATTCCGAGGATTAATATTACCTACAGGAGGACATGACATACTAGATAGCGCCTTACAACTCCTTAATCGCATGCAAAATGCCCAGAAAAACCTCTCTTAAGAATAGACTACTAATTTCAAATATCAAGAAAAAACAAAGAATTCTATCACAAACTAGGAAACTTAGCACATGTCCTACTAGGTGTACCAATTTGTTTATCCTAAAAAATAGTAAGCAACCGCTGGTCTCCAAAATATGGGTCACTTGTAGGATCAACCAGTGAATCCTAGGACATTGTGCCTAATAATCTCCCTATTTTTGATTTCTTTATGTTTTAGATAGATGAACTTCGAATTGTTCGAAGGAAAGTGTTGGTTTGATACTAAGTTGACAGCTTGGTGTAGTACAAGAAATTAACAGTAAAGCGAAAAAACTGCAAACTTTAAAGAACAGTTAAAAACTTGAATCAAAATGAAGAAGGAGAGAAACAGAAATGAAGCATAAATTAAATAAATTAGACAAATTTCATTGAAAGTAGTGGTGTTTCACATGTTCTTACATCCTCTCATCAATTCTCTCGTTTCTCTTAAACGTTGATACTTTGAGTTTTTAATGAGATTTTTGTAATACAATTGAACACACTCTAGTTCAACATAATGAACTAATATATATATATATATATATATATATATATATATATATATATATATATATATATATATATATATATATATATATATATATATATATATATATATAAGTGTAAAGATAACTACTCCTAATGTTTATTCCATCAGATCTCGCCACGTGAAGCTCTGCTTGCAACTTCTCTTTAAAAATCCCTCCACGCATCTCTTTAGGAACAAACTTTAAGGCAGTTATTGATATTTGAACGTGGTACTGTGCGTCCAAATAACTGTCTCGTCGACCACTTTGTCACAGCCGCGCAGGCTGCGTGGTCGATGAAACTTCTTCGTCGAAAGCTTCCCAAGACAAAAAAAAACTTCTAAGTCCAGATTCTTGGTTGACCCAAGAATACTCCAAGACGTCCCTTATTTACTGGGTTTCTTTTAATGGCTAAAAATCCCAGCTAACACACAGTTGAATTATGTTACCAAAAGCATGACCATCCACAAGTTAATAAACCTGCCAACATTTACATCACCAATACTAGTGAATCACATCACTCTAATCCACCATTATAAGTGATTCAACATGAACCTCAAGTTTCAAGTTTGACTCAAGAAAAGTATGATCAATTAATGTGCTTGCTCAAACAAGCCAACTTGATTCCTTCAGCAAATCCTCACACTGATTCAAGTTCCAACCAACTCACTGTTGGAATTTAAGAAGGGTTTTTCAAAAATTTTAACCTCTTAGCGGAACAATCTCGATGAACGGATCTTGACTAAATAATTAATCACAAATGAAACACAACAAAAAGATTTTGAATTACCTCTTGAAGCGTGCTTTAACTATGACCACGAACGTGGAAAATACCATCATCTCTGCGAAGTCCACGCGAGTACAAAGTGGAACGCAGTGCTAGCCATCTCTTGTTCTGAGAAAATTGACAATTAGAATTGATAGGAAAAAACAACTCCTCTATTTATAGAGCTACTAACAACCTAATACTCTTATTTTGAGCTTTTTCTAAATAAGCCCAACCTTATTTAATTAAAATTATTTTAATTAAATAGATATTATGTATGTTTAATTAAATTTTTTTAATTAAATAAAGTAAAATATTAATTAAATTAAATCATATTTAATTTAACAACGGTCAATTATCATTTATTTAATTAAATCAAATTTAATCAAATAAATTATATATGTGCTAATGTATTAAACAATTTAAATACTATTAACACATAATTAAATTAAATCTTATTTAATTTAATCGTCTATTCCACTATCAGTACTCTATGCGTGTTATCCTATAGGTTCTCATAACGTTGACAATAATATTAAATTACCTATTTAATATTATAAACAGTGAGCGGTGTCTAGGAACACATCACTGCTACCAAGTGACGAGAATGTCGTGTGATCTGACATGACCTTTATGTGATAATGATCATATGTATAATTACCTTTTTGCCCTTATATCTATATTGAACACAAGGCATAAAATGTGTCATCTTTGTATAGTCCAATATTTTATTCTTTGATCCCTGAGTATACTTGATAACAATAAATAAGTTCAATATATCATATTGACTAGTTGAGCATGACCATGCATTTTATAGTCATACTCTATCAAGGGCCCCACAGATATTACTCCCGTATATGTAGGAGGGGAAAATCTCATCTAGGTCACTCATGTCCCTCAACTTGATTTGTAAAGTACCCATAGACAATCTTTATGGTCATCCTCTTACAGACAACATTTGATTGGCAATAAAATACTCAACTCCACATCTAGGGTTCATAGTGGTTTCAGGTCGAAGGGTGAAATACATCACTATTACTATGAGAATAACTTATGACACTTACATAACAAACTATGTAGTTTTCTCATGGTAGGTCAATCCAGTATAAATATTACTCATAATATTTATACATATGTGAAGTCTTGATATCTCATATTCATGACTTGTGAGATCCAATCATCAATCTAATCACATAAAAGTCTTTATGCATTACTATTGTCCTATTTGACAGTAAAACTTGACTACAAATACTTTATGAATAATGTCCTTATGTTTAATGATGTCTCACGATTAAGTCACACTTAACAGGTCATTAATAGACTAATTATTCTAAGGATTTTATTATGTCATATACAAATAACACAACAAATATAATGTCTAAGGCATATATATTAACAAATAATATATATCAAATTCATGATACAAAAGCATATACAACCAATATTGATCGACTATTAGGGCTTACTCCAACAATCTCCCACTAGCACTAGAGCCAATTGGATTTTAACTTAACATCTATTTTTCCATTGTGTGCGTCAAACATTATATAAGCATGATATTTTATTAGGGTATAAAGAACTCTTTTCTATATTGGTAATATACACCTTTTCTAATTTCAACTTTCGATCTTCTATCGAGATAAATTGATGTGCTAAAATATATATACATGGATCGCTAGTGAGATCTAATTTTCTGAACTTGCAAGATTAACCCATTATTATTGTGAACGAGATCAATAGGATATGCATTACAAGAAACACAAATTTCTTCCCAAGAATTAGAAAAGCGATCCAAATCATATATTTGACCTTTGTACTAGAAACGACAATTGTATGAAGCCTTTTTCAACTTATACAGTTGTCATCCAAGCATAACATTTAATTTATACTGTGATATGAATATATAGTTCATAAATTTTGGAATAACATCATTGTAACTCCTTTACAATGATTATTCCCATATACTCTCAAGAAAAGGAACATCAAGTAATTTTAAGATATTCATAGACCTTCTTGATAATGATCTATTAATGAACACTTCAATCGTTTTGGTCTTATTGTTTATGCTCATAGCATATGGTGCATCTAGTGCATTACATATCATGGTTTCCTTTTTCTCATCCAATAAGGTAAGACATTGTCCATTAGACAAAACACTATGCTCCACATGCAATAATCTTTAATGTGAAATTATGCATATTAGGTATCTCAACACTTTGTTAGAATATGTATGCTAGGATTGTGATTCATCAACTATCTATCTTCATAGATATTGATTCCTAACCTTTTACGAAACCTCACCTAAGCATTTTATCAAAATCATATCCTTAACCATGTCCAACATTAGTGTTGTAGGGATGTTGTTTTTATGGTCAGTATGTCGCCTACATACTATACTAAATTAACTCAAATACTCTTACTAACCTTCTTGTGTGCACAAGATTTAAACTTGACATTATTAATCCAAGTTTTCACAAAACTTCATTAATATAATAATTTAATTCCAAGAAGTTTTCTTTAATTCATAAATGGATACAGACAACTTACATACTTTTCCAGTACCTTGTGCCACACAAACCAATTATTCAATAAAAACTCCCTTGTTGAATTAGTTAACGTTCCATTCTTATGAAGATATGTGTTTTATGGTGCTTAAATTTCTTCAAGTTCTACATCACTCCCACTGACTCCTTTAGATACATATTATCTCTAATGGAAGACTCCAGTTCTAGTAACAAAATATATTTGTCCCATTACGTGTTATAGAATACGCGTCCCTTATTTCCATTGGGATACATCCATAAATACATTTTCATCTAGATTGTGATCAAGTTTACTTAATAAACTTTACAACCCATATGATCATAAAGACAAACTAGGCACTCTTACCTCCATATCAAATATGGCGTCTCTACGATTACTTAAAATGGAATTGGTTATGGATAAGAATAATTGTATGTAAAACAATTTATAAAGAAGAGTCACAAAGATATAATTGAACTATATTACATTGAACAATGCTAAACATGATACAATTTAAATGGTCATTATATCCTTTAAATAAGTATTTACCGCAATGAACAATTCATATGGTCTTAATACCTTTTCAAATTGTTTCCTCCTGCTTCATTCTTGAACTTTTCTCAAAAGAATTCTAACTCGTCTCACATACACAAATCCATAATTACAGAGTTCGTCAGTAATATAAATGAAGTAAGAGAAACAAAATTCATATAGAAAATATGTTTAGAGGTCCATATACATCACACATGTATATAATCAAGATATATCACATGTCTTTCACTTTAGTCGATGATTTGAGACATTACACATATCTTCCAAAATTAAGACTTGCATGTATCAAATGATATAAAACCAAATAAATTCAACAATCTATTCTCATAGAATTTGAAAATGCATCTCTCATTGATATACACAAGGTTCAAATCTTATTCGATCCATCCTACATTTTTTATAGATGAGCTTATCAAGATCGTAGAGCTTGAATCTACTACTTGATTTAGTATTGGAATCATTGTTTTGGATAATCATAACAACATTTGTCCATTATCAAAACATGCACTCCTCATCTTGTCAATACAAGAATTAGAATTAGTGTTTATTATTAAATGAAACTTAATAACAATTATTTGGTTTCATTCCAAGCTCTAATTTAAGTCTAATCATAAGCTCTTATAGTCAATGAAACACATTGTTCTATTCTAGGCGTAAGCTGACTCAAATTGTAATCAATGTCCTACTTCTTAAAAGACTCCTCATATTCTTATAAATGTGAGATCAACATTTAATATCACATACCTAAGATGTAGAAGTAGACAATTTGATTTTCTATAACAAATCGTATGAAGAAAAAGTCTTACTTCTTTTTTCTACTTTGACTCTTTTAATAACCATCAACAATTTTCTTCTTTCAACACGTGAAATCACTGTCTTCCTTTATAATCGCGTTCTTCTACCAAAATTCAAAGGAATATAAAGTAAATCTCATTCCTTTTGTAATTCATCTATTTAGCATCACAAACTACTTTCTTTTCTTTTCAATAAGATATATATATATATATATATATATATATATATATATATATATATATATATATATATATATATATATATATATATATATATATATATATATATATATATATATATATATATATATATATATATATATATATATATATATATATATATATATATATATATATATATATATATATATATATATGTTATACCCCAAATTTGGCCAACCACTCTGGCATATGTTTTATTTCATCTGCATCAACATAAGGCATAAAAACATTACATGGCATATTTTAATTTGCACTTTTACAGGGATATATGAAAAAAGAGAAGAAGAAAAGAGATGTGTATTCAAAATATATGGAGAATAGGGAGGTCATTTTCCTAAGTAAAAAAAAATAATTGAGACAAGTGCACAAGGTGGGGTTTGAACCCACCACCTCTTGCTCCACACCCCTCACCTTTACCACTTGGCTACAGGCGCACATTTGAGAATAATATGAAAGGAAAACTATACATATTAAGAAAGGAACAAAAGGGCGCATGAATAAAAAATTGTGGTGGATTCTGCTCCCACCAGGTTTCGAACTCGTGACCATAGGATAAACAGGCGCATGACTTAACCACTGGGGTGGCGATACATCCGTTGATTATCCCACCCCAGTTTAATTAAATGCTTTGCCTTGTTCATGGCTGGCCAGAAAATGAAGAACAAAATACCTGTGCGTGAGGATTCAGAAAATAGGCAAAACATCACCATTTTGGATGAAACAAAACTCAAATCCTGATCATTTTTTTTCGCAAGGATTGATTTGGCATTTTTGGTTTTGAGTATAGGAGTGTATTGAGCGAGTTATGTGTGAAATTGCAAGATAAGAGGGAAATGGTGAAACAATTTTTGGAGCGTACTACCTATTTCCTTTTCAAGGCCAACCACAAGAGTACCTAGTCCTGTGTTTCTCTGCCTCTTTCACCAGTTTGGGCAAGCACAGCAGCCACTACAAACCCTAGCCTGTACCTCACAACAAAAGCCACGCGAGAGAAAAAAGATCAGAAAGGAGGCATTTGGATTCAAGATTTGAGAGTATAAAAGGATAAGATGAGGAGCCAAAGGAACCCTAGGAGCCACACTTTTGGATAAGATATCAGAAGAAAACTTGGAGCTCCCTTTAAGGTTTTTTTCAACCAGAAAACTGTGTGCAGCTGCAAGCAAGGAGGATTTTTCAAGCTTCTTTGGTTGTTGAGTCTCTTTACAAGGTATGGAGATTTGAACTTTTTTTTTTTTCATTATGCGCATACACCATGTTAGGGCATTGTTTTTTACTAAGTTTGCTTTGACTTCTCAAATGCTTGAGAAGAATGAATATGTCACAGCTATTTATGCTTAGATCTTAATTTATTTTGAGCACGTGTGTTTTGTGTGTTGGATAACTGTTCTGAGTTTTGTTAAGTCTTGTATGATTAGAGCACTACTAGGTTTGAGTTCACAACCAGCTTTATCAATTCTGTTTTGAGCCAACTTGCTGTAACCTTTGTTGGTTCATGCTGCTATATGAGATATTGTCTAGCTGTTGGTTGTTGATTGTTGGAACTTAAGTCCCTTGTTGGATTGATTAAGTGATTTTGTTTTTAGCACATTTGGTACTTATCTTGTTTTCTGTTGTACTGTTGGAGCACGTGTTGTTAGTTGGACATTTAGGTTTTTTTTTGAAGTGCATTTCCACCATGGTCTGTCAACATTAAGGAGAGCACCAGTCTCTTTTGTTTGAGTCTTGATCTTGGAAATTTGATTGTTGGCATAGGTGAGGGTCTGGTCAGCATGTTGTTCAAAGTAGTTTGCCTCAGTCCTAAGAGCATCACTTTGATGATAGTTCTTTTTTTTTTTATGTTGTTTTAAAGTGATTCTGTCAATTTTGTTTGAGTGTTGTTGGTGTTTAGATCCAACACTGATTTGACACCATGAGCCTGTTGTTAGCTTTCTATTTTGTGAATCAATCTTTTTTTTTTTTGTTTTGGACAGCATTCATTTATGTCCAGATTTGTCTGTTGGCTTGTTTGTTTTTTTTGGTACCCTTGAACATGGTTATTATTGAACCTGTCCATTTTGCAATGATGTTTTGATTTAAACCATTTGGCTTTTGTTAAGTTGCTTTGATTTTGAAGTGTTTGGTAAAAAATGCTAGCTATTAGTTCTTTTGCTTTTGCTGCTGACTATGTAAGTTTGGTTATGTCAAGTCTTGTTGATATGTTTGAATTATTGCTTCCGGTTGAGAGTTCTTTTTCTTTCCTTTGAGGTTCAATCATAAAAGTGTGATGTGTGTGTTGTTGTGTTGTGGACTGCTTCATTGCTGTGTGCTGTGCGTCTTAATGTGATGGACTGTTTCATTGTTGTGTATGTGTTGTGCTTGTGATGGAAATACTGACCTGTAGCAGTAGGTCACTTAATGAATTTGTTGCTCTTTCTCATTCAAATTGGCTGATGGTTGTTTATTCTTTTTTGTGTTTGTTGGACTTCATCACATACCAGGTTTAGTCTTTGTGGCAATGTGTTCACTTGATGTTTGGTTTGGGTACTGTGATCAATTGGTTTGTATGTTTTGTTGAAATTGCTGCATAATTTCAGTGATGTATGATTGAGTTTGACATTGAGTTTTTGTTTTCATGTTGGTTTTGGAATAAATGGTATGCTGCTGTTGTTTGTTAATCTGCAGTATCCATGTTTGAAATCTGTAGCAGTTGCAAAGTACTTGTTTTGAATTTTGTTTTAAACCAGAACCATAGCCAGAATTTGTAATTGTTAGTTTGTTAGGTTAGCAGTTAAGTCAAAGATGTTTACAGTTTGAATTGAGATGTTGAAATTTGGATATGAGTACTAGGTGCCAGTTTTGTTTTTTTTCATGAGCTGGATGTTTTGTCATTTGAGGCAGCTTGAGTTAATGCTTAATGTTGATTTTCTTTTAACCTGTTTTCTTGTTCATGCTTGTACTCACACACCAGTTTAAATTGTTTGTTGATGTTCTTTTAACCTGCTGCCAACAGACTGTTCTCAAAGGATAGATTGGTTGCATACATTTTGATCTTGGCATGATATTGAGCATGTGTATTTGTTTTTGTTTAGAACATAGATGTACACCAAAATTTGTTTTGTAAATTGAGACATTCATTTAATCTTAATTCAAGCAAGTCTGGCCCTGTTTTACATGAACATATGAACCATATTATGATGTCAGCAGAACCATAGCAGCATGAACCCCCCTCCCTTTTGCATAGGTCTTGAGTTTTTGTCTTGTTTGATTTTGGATATGTCTGAATTTGTGTTTGAGAGTTGTTGTCATGTTGTTTTTGTTGTTTGAGGCATAAGACATAGTTCACATATTTGCCACAAGCAGTTTAAATTGATCAAGCCACAAACTCGACTTTGTTGCACACATTCTCATTTACACTAAAATCACACTTCCTACACCTCATGTCATTCACTTACAACATGTTGGCATACTAATTTGAATGAGAAATTTGGTGCATCACATATCCACTTTTGAGTTGCTCATACTGTTGGCATACTTGCATACGCTGAACCAGATTGGGAAGCATTGATCATCTTGGTTTTTTTTTGTGTTATAGCAATTCAGTATAACCATTTATAACATGTACATATGAGCCAAACTTTGAAACTGACTTGAACATTAAGTTGCAACATCTCATGCACCAACACACACTAAGATGCAATTTGAAAGCTAAACACTCACATGTTGATTCCAGTTCAGATTTTAACTCATACACACACTTAATAGCATCTATTGAAAGTGTTTGATTGGTTAGTGTGGTCCTTAAATGCTTTAGACATCAAAACCGTGTTGTCATGCATCACTACCATATGTTCACATGCAACTTAACGTCCATCTCATGACTTGTTGAAAAGCTGTGCGTGTTATTTGAATTTAATCCAGGATTATTGACTTTTGAACATGAATGAACCCCTGTTTGTACCCATTTACATCAGTCCTAGCCTCTAGAGTTCATATTGCATTTCAAAGCTTACCTTGCATTTTCCTTCGCGTTTAATTTTGCAAGCGTCATTCGAAGATTTAGATAGCACCATTGTATCCCTCTCTGAAAAACATGCAGGATAGACTCAAATTTTACTCAATTCCATGGAGTTTTGACCCTTTTTCGTTTGCTTTTGCATTGTTCCTTTGGTTACTTTATTTTCTGCCCAGCCATGTTGAGGACATACTATATATATTATTTGTTTCACATTGAATATTGGACGTATCACCGCCCCAGCGGTAAAACCATGCGCTTCTCATTACTATGTTCCTGGGTTCGAATCCTGCTGAGGACAAAACCATTTTATTTCTTTTCTTTCCTTTCTTTGTAACCTTAACCCTTGTCTTTTATTTTTCTCTTCCCTTTACATAACACCACATGCGTGTGCGCCCCAGTGGATAAGTGTGTGGGCTGTGAACCAAAAGGAGGTGGGTTCAACTCCCACCTCTTACTCTTTTTATAAGTTTATTTCTTTATTTTTGTTTTAACCAATACAAAATTCCCAAAAATCATAACTTTTGCATATTTAATTATTTATTTATTTTTGATCCTTTCTTTTTGTCAATTATTCATAATAATGACTATTTTTTTTTTTTTTTTTTAATAACATTTCAATTATTCATATTTTATTTAAGGCCCTTGGCTTGTTTGGAGGTTGACCCTCTATTAGGGTTTGTTCACCTTGTATCTTATAAACTTTTCTCATCATCTCAAATAGATTCTTTGTATTGAATTAAAAAAGAGAGGATTAGGTGTAGATCTCTTCCTCTCCGAATGTTGGGATGCCCACTGTAGTGAGGGTGGTCTCGACACTCGTCTTTCAATACGAAGACGTGACTCCTTCCATCACCTCTCCTTTCACAGCTTCCTTCCGCACCTTTCTCACTTAAAACCTCGGTCCTGTACCGAGTGCCTTTTCAAATCTTTTCACAACAAAAACTTGAATGGTCGTGGAGTGGTTAGGCGTAGGCCTTCTCCTATCCCGAGTGCTGACGTTTACCGTAGGGTTCTCTGTCGCAAAGCACTTACCATTCAAAACCAAAAACATCTTTAATAAGAGAACGAAGTTCTCTTTGCATTGAATTAAAGAGAGAGGATTGGGTGTAGACCTTTTCTTCTCCGAGCATAGGGATGCCCACTGTAGTGAGGGTGGTTTCGACGCTCGTCTTTCAATACGAAGACGCCTCGTTCGCGACACCTTTTTATAACCGAAAACTTTGAGATAACGAATTGGGTACTACCCGTAGGGGTTACTATCTGAGGACTTGTCTCGCCCCTAAAAAACAATCCAATCAATCAAATGCGACTTCTAGCCCTGCGTGGCGAAAACTAATCAATCTTTCAAAAAGGATATGCTACGTCCGTTCTACCGCAAACAGGTAACGCCTAAGTCTCCAACGAGCGAGCAGCAAAACACCTAATTGCTAGAATGCGCACGATAGCATCATCCATAAAAAAACATCAACACACCGTAGGCCGAACTACGGCTGCTCTGATTCTTTACTTCGTTCAAGTAAAGATACGTAGGCACAAGGGCCACAATCCTTGCCGAGCACATTCCCCCATATATCCGTAGCCCCGAACTACGTCGACTCTGACTTTCTCATGTCTATTGAGAATACGTAGGCCTAGGACCGCGAAGTCCTACCGAGTCTGTTCTTTCTCCTTTTCCCCATTTCTAACCCTTCTCTCTTTTGGAACACTCTTTTATAGCATAATCTTTAAGCAAATAAATTCACACGTCGACAAACAAAAGGTTCCCATCGAGTACGATGGATGCGAGGGGTGCTAATACCTTCCCCTCGCATAACCGGCTTCCGAACCCGTTCATGGTTGCGAGACCATCTTATCCATTTATTTCCTAAGGTTTTCTCGATATTTTCCTTTCCCCTCACGGGATAAATAAAGTTCGGTGGCGACTCTTCTGTCTATCCTTTTCGCCTCCCCGTCGTTGCGCGATGCATTTTTCGAGTAGCGACAATATATATATATATATATATATATATATATATATATATATATATATATGTTGTGAATCGGATACCGTTAAACAAAGTATAAACGGTTTCTTATCAAGAAACACACAAGGGTTAGGGTTAATAAAGAAGAAAGCAACAAGGAACAACAAGGATTGGTTATTAAACTGCTATTCTTTCCTTTCTCTTAGAACAAGATTACAAGTATACAAGAATAACAAAATAACCTCTCTCCCTTGAAATTAGAATTTTATCTTCCTATTTTTCCTTATTCTCAAGATTGAGAAACTAGCATCCTATTTATAATAAAATAGTACACTAACCTAATGGCCTTTTTAACAATTACCCATTACAAGCTAACTTAGGGTACAAGCTAACTTAAACAATCTGGCTTACAAGCAAGGCCCAATTCAACATGCTAACAACCCTAGCAATATTGACTAATGCATGTTAGAACAAACTTCGACTACAACACGCATTACTCGCGAACAGACTTCGACTATACTAGAGTTCGATCCAATATCTCACAAATCTCCACCTTGGATCTAACTCTATAACATCAAGAAACTAGCTTTCTTCATGCAGCTTTATTAACTGCATACAGTGGAAAAACTTGCAATTGGGTAACGTTTTGGTGATCATATCAGCAACATTATGATTTGTCAAAACCTTCAGCACTTGGACTTCTCCACGCTCGATTACCCCCTCTGATGAAATGCAGTCTCACATAAATGTGCTTGGTTCGCTCATGATAGGTTGAATTCTTCGACAGGTGTATTACACTTTGACTATCACATTTAACAGTGATAACTCGACCTTGAAGTTTTAGCTCCTTTGCAAAACCTTCAAGCCACAATGCTTCCTTCACAGCTTCAGTTAGGGCAATATACTCCGCTTCAGTGGTTGATAAGGCAAAGACCTTCTGAAGTGTTGCTTTCCAACTGATTGTTGTCCCAAACATAGTGAACACATATCCAGAGATAGATTTTTTGGAATCCATACAACCTGCATAATCAGAGTCGACATATCCTTCGATTGCTGCTTTAATATCTTCACCTAAGGCTCCACCATAAATTAGGACTCTATTCAGAGACTCATTTATGTACCTTAAAATCCACTTCAATACTTGCCAGTGAGCCTTTCCAGGATTCACCACGTACCTGCTTACAAGACTTACTGCATATGCTATGTCAGGTCTAGTGCAGACCATAGCATACATCAAAGAGCCTACTATGTTAGCATATGGAATGCTATTCATATAAGTTCTTTCAACATCAGTGCTGGGACACTGATCTATACTCAGCTTGAATTGAGGGCTTGTCGGAGTCACGACAAGCTTTGAATTTGACATACCAAACCTGGCTCCAGCAGGTTTCTTGATCAGTTCCCAAGTGTTGTTATCATGAAGAGATTTCATCTCATCATCCATGGCCTTCAGCCATTCAGTCTTCTTTTGATTCCTCATAACTTTCTTATAGTCTCTGGGTTCTTCATCTAGAACCTCACTAGCAGAGATTAAGGCATAAGTTATAAGATCTGCATACCCAAGTCTCTGAGGTGGCTTGATGACTCTCCTCGACCTGTCTCTTGCTAGCAGGTAGTCATTATCAATCTCCTCATCTTCGACAGCATCTTCTGCGTCTTCTTCGACTTCATCTGGGGTAAGCAATTCAGCATCAACATGATCCACCTCAACAGGAATCTCTCCTTGTTCCAGATCTTCGTCAGCATCATCAATTTTCTTGAAAGTCATCTCTGCTTCATTGAAAACTACATCTCGACTGGTGATACACCTTCTGTGACCTGGATCTAGGCACCATAGCCTATAAGCTTTGACTCCTTCAGGGTATCCCATGAACATGCACTTTAGAGCTCTAGGTTCGACCTTGTCTTGCCTAATATGAGCATAGGCCACATAGCCAAATACTCTCAGTCTGTCGAGACTAGGTGGATGTCCCGACCAAACTTCTTTAGGTGTCTTCATTCCCAAGGAAGTCGAGGGACATCTATTTATCAGGTAAGCTGCTGTCGAAACATCTTCCGCCCAAAACACCTTCTTTAATCTAGCACTAACCAACATGCATCTAACCCTTTCAAGGATTATTCGATTGAATCTCTCAGCTAAGCCATTTTGTTGAGGAGTACCTGCTACAGTCTTATGCCTTGCAATCCCAGACCCAACACAGTAACTGTGGAAAGCTTCGTTGCAGAATTCAAGGCCATTGTCGGTTCTCAACCTCTTAACCTTTCTGCCAGTCTGAGTTTTGACTAGAATCTTCCAACTTTTGAAATTCTCAAAATTTTCATCCTTCGTCTTCTGAATGAATACCCATAGCTTTCTGGAATAGTCATCAACGATGGATAGAAAATACCTTGCACCTGAGTGTGAAGGATTCCTTGCAGGCCCCCAAAGATCAGCATGAATGTAATCCAAGGATCCATGTGTTCTTTGCTTGCCTTTGTTAAACTTCGCCCTACAGGATTTACCAAATACACAAGATTCACAAAATTCCAACTTTTCGACTTTGTCACCTCCTAGCAGGTTCTGCTTCCCCAATTCGACCAGGCCTCTTTCGCTGACATGCCCCAATCTCATGTGCCATAATTATGTCTTCGACATAGATTTCGTGGATGCAACATTTGTCGAACCACTTACAACCTCAGCCTCAAGGGTATACAAGTCTTGTTTCTTCACGCCTCTCAAGACTTCCTTCGACCCCTTCATGACTCTTAGGATACTTTTCTCTCCTTGAAAAACATATCCTTTTCTGTCGAATTCACCAAGAGAAATCAAATTTCTCTTCAAGTCAGGTATGTACCTGACTTCAATCAATAACCTTATTGACTCATCATGGAGCTTGAATCTCACAGATCCAATACCTGCAATTTTGCAAGATTTGTTGTTTCCTAGCAGCACAGATCCACCATCTTGATCACATAGCTCCTCGAACAATTCTCTGTTTGGAGTCATGTGCCAAGTGCAACCTGAATCCATAATCCACTCTTTCCTCGAGTCGCCACTTGAAACCACAAGAACATCAGATGAGTCAAAGTCATCTTGAACAATGGTTGCATTGCCATTACCTCCATGATCTTTCAGGCGTTCAGGGCACACCTTTCTTATGTGACCCTCCTTCTTACAGTAATAACATCGAATACTAGATTTTTCGCCACTATAATACTTCTGTTGACTTTTACCTTTCTTCTTGTCGAACTTACCATCCTTTCGCAATAAATTTCCCTTAACGGCCAAACCTTCGCCCACCGTCGAAGGTTTATGCTCCTTTCGTTCGTTCAAGTCCTTAGAATACAAGGCTGATTGAACTTCTTCAAAGGTCAGGGACTCCCTTCCATACAAGAGAGTTTCTTTGAAGTGAGCATATATTCTGGGCAAAGCACACAGCAGCAACAGTGCTTGATCTTCATCATCGATCTTTACATCAATATTTTCAAGATCAAGAATCAGCTTGTTGAACATATCCAACTGCTCAGCCAACACTTTGTCTTCACTCATCTTGAATGAATATAAAGCTTGCTTCAGGTATAGTCGATTCACCAGAGATTTGGTCATGTACAAACTTTCAAGTTTCGCCTATAATCTCGATGTTGTAGTCTCCTTTGATACCTGTCGAAGAACCTTATCACCAAGGCTCAACAATATTGCGTTGTGGGCTTTCTCGATCATGCCCATCTTTTCTTTTGCCGTTAGCGCAACGTCCATGGTTGCCTCACTCTTCAACGCTTCCAAACAACCCTGCTGAACCAATAGGGCTTTCATCTTCAAGCGCCACAGACCGAAGTCGTTCACTCCGGTGAACTTTTCAATCTCATACTTTGTTGAAGGCATCTTCTCCATGCTCACCGCACCAATTTGTTGTGAATCGGATACCGTTAAACAAAGTATAAACGGTTTCTTATCAAGAAACACACAAGGGTTAGGGTTAATAAAGAAGAAAGCAACAAGGAACAACAAGGATTGGTTATTAAACTGTTATTCTTTCCTTTCTCTTAGAACAAGATTATAAGTATACAAGAATAACAAAATAACCTCTCTCCCTTGAAATTAGGATTTTATCTTCCTATTTTTCCTTATTCTCAAGATTGAGAAACTAGCATCCTATTTATAATAAAATAACACACTAACCTAATGGGCTTTTTAACAATTACCCATTACAAGCTAACTTAGGGTACAAGCTAACTTAAACAATTTGGCTTACAAGCAAGGCTCAATTCAACATGCTAGCAACCCTAGCAATATTGACTAATGCATGTTAGAACAAACTTCGACTACAACACGCATTACTCGCGAACAGACTTCGACTATACTAGAGTTCGATCCAATATCTCACAATATATATATATATATATATATATATATATATATATATATATGTATGTATGTATGTATGTATGTATGTATGTATGTATGTATGTATGTATGTATGTATGTATGTATTCAAAATTTTATTCATAAAGAATTTAATCTACCTATCCGAGACAATCTCAAATAGAACCTGTGAACAACTATTTGGTCTATAAGAAATCCAAATTTTAAATCTCAAAACTATTTTAGATCCATTTAGATTCCTAACTTGTAAAGAAAAGACCTTAAAAAGTTTTATATTTCTCATATCTTGTAATTCTTATTTAAAAGAAAATTCTCGAGGTTAATGATCATATCATTTTCTGTGACGGCTACAATTATGAAATATGTTATATCTAGACATTCTACTTAAACCTTCTCATAATTATTGTTCTTCGAATCTAGTTATATTTGGTTGTTAGGAATTGGTTGCTTGAGAATATACAATTTTTCTCGTGCTTGAGAACAATTCTCAATTTTTGTACCAACTCAAAAACTCCTTTCTGATGCTTACATCCTTCATAAGGACATTACACTGTAAAATATAAAATGCAAGAGAAATTCTAAATACAAAACGTGTAAAAAGATTGTATCAGAATCATTTTAATAAGGACTTTTATTAAAATGCTCCCACTATTTTTACTCAAATCAAATGACCCTCAATATTTGATTCGGGAAATCTTGTTGGAAGATTTCTAGCGGGTCAAGATCCATATTTCACTTTGCTTTAAGTCCGCCTAGGAGGATTACACGAAACTCTGTTATTTAGGTAGGAACTCTTTTCAATTGTATATACTACAACTCTCGAATTTTATCAGTTGAGTGAATAACTCCTTATTCTAATCCATCTTATGGATTATTCTCAACTCTTGCTTCTAAATATATATAATCCTATTATAATTAGTTTAGTTAAGTTAAACCCAAAAATTTAGCAGTTGGATATTACATTTATCCCATTGCACCTTACTAATATAAAACATGCACCCCGCGTTAGGCAAAACCTACATTATTTAATACTAGTCTTGATGTGTGCTAATTTTTAGAAAGCAATTAACTTAATATTTAATTGAAGGGATTTTATTTAAATTTGATCTCATTGGTTTGTGTATCTCATACACTCACATAATTGTGTATCTCATACACTCACATAATTGTGTATCTTATACACACATGCATATAAACATACATTTCACGCATCACATACATAAAATAAAAGTTGGTAATATGATTATGATCACATAAAATGTAATAATTAAATAAACTACTTTATTACGATTCTTTGACCCACGAGTAAGCTTCTCAAGTCTCTCCACCGACGTCATCGTTTGACGTTGTCTTCTCTTCAACTCTTGAACTCGAACAATTTATAATATTTAAATAAATAAAATAATAACTAAATGGCACGATACGCAAGTCGTATTTTATTACAATAAACCATGACACGCAGGACATATTTAAATAAAATAAATCACGATACACATGTAGTATTTAAAATAAACAAATGCCAAAATCTAAGGTCATAACTGTATACAAATTTATTTAATAATAAATAATTAAATAATAAATAATAATAGATTATTAATTTATAAATATTGACGCATCAACACTTGATGTCTTTTGTAAACCCTAAAGGCACAACTCTTGCGCCGACACAAATCCTGATGCATAAGTGTTCACACCATCAAAACGTAATGATTGATTATTCAATATAGTTGATATAAATGTCATTACTTCACCATACAAATATCAGTTTCCAAAGCAAAAAATACATTGATCATTCAAATGTATAACAATCATTACACTAATTTAATGGACGAAACAAAATAGTGTATCAAATACACTAACTTTGCATTAGAAATATTTATATCGTATATAAATTTATCAATTATATTTGTATCACTTATGAATAATCGAAGTATCACTGCTTCACCATACAAATGTTGGATTTCAAAACATAGTCAACAACGAACATTCCAATTATACAAAATATTAATATTCTTTATTAAATAATAAACACTTTATTATTTTAATTATTATTTCTAATAAAAAACTATTATTATTATTATTATTATTATTATTATTATTATTATTATTATTATTATTATTATTATTATTATTATTATTATTATTATTATTATTATTATTATTATTATATATTCATTATAATAATAAAACATGTAGCCATTTATAAAAACATTGGTCGTAATATTTAGTAAACACATGTTACTAACTTAGAAACATTAAGCTGATTTATGCAACTAAATAGTATAGTTAAAAGTTATTACACAATTACGGTTCATATCACAATTTTCTTAAACTGACGTTGCACCATATTATAGTTACAACACACACATACTTTAAAACAATTTCAAAAGCATTGTGTCTAACAATGAATATATTAACATAAATAATTGCGACATATCATATACATAATGAATAGCTTATTCACAAAAACACTACCGAACATCCTGTCACAGTTACGACACATATTTCGAAATAATTTCAAAAAGTACTTTGTATAAAGATGAATATATCAACATAAAAACATAATAAAAATCAAACAAATTTGAATTAATGATCTAATCAGAACTACACTCTGATACCACTGTAGGAATTTAAGAGGGATTTTTCAAAAAATTTAACCTCTTAGCGGAACAATCCCGATGAACGGATCTTGATTAAACCATTAATCACAAATAAAATACAACAAAAGGATTTCAAATTAAAGCGTGCTTTAACTTTAATCACGAACGTGGGAAATACCATCGTCTCTGCGAAGTTCGCGCGAGTACAAAGTGGAACGCGGTGCTAGCCATCTCTTGACAATTAGAATTGGTAGGAAAAAATAGCTCATCTATTTATAGAGAGCTACTAAAACCCTAATACTCTTATTTTGGGCTTTTTCAAAATAAGCCCAATATTATTTAATTAAAACTATTCTAATTAAATAGATATTATTTATATTTAATTAAACTCTTTTAATAAAATAAAATAAAATATTAATTAAATTAAATCATAGTTAATTTAACAACCGTCAATTATCATTTATTTAATTTAATCAAATTTAATCAAATGTGTGTGTGTATTAATGTATTAAACAATTTAAATACTATTAACACATAATTAAATTAAATCTTATTTAATTTAATCGTCAATTCCACTATCAGTACTCTATGGTGTGACCCTATAGGTTCTTGTAACGTTGGTAATAATATTAAATTACCTATTTAATATTATAAACAGTGAACGGTGTCTAGCAATACATCACTGCTACCCAAGTGACGAGAATGTCGTATGATCCGACATAACCTTTATGTGATAATGATCATATGTATAATTATCCTTGTATAGTCCAATATTTTATTCCTTAATCCCTGAGTATACTTGATAACAACAAATAAGTTCAATATCTCATATCGACTTATTTGAGCATGGTCATACATTTTACAGTCATACTCTATCAAGGGGCCCACATATATTACTCCCATATATGTAGGAGGGGCAAATCTCATCTAGGTCACTCATGTCCCTCAGCATGATTTGTAAAGTATCCATAAACCATCTTTATGGTTATCTTGTTGCGGACAACGTTTGATTAGCAATAAAGTACTCGACTCCACATCTAGGGTCCATAGTGGTTTCAGGTCGAAGGGTGGAATATATCACTATTACTATGAGAATAACTTTGACATTTACATAACAAACTATGTAGTATTCTTATGGTGGGTCAATGCAGTATAAATATTACTCATAATATTTATACCTATGTTAAGACTTGATATCTCATATTCATGACTTATGAGATTCAATCATCAGTCTACTCACATAATAGTCTTTATGCATTATTGTTGTCCTATTTGACAGTAAAGCTTGACTACATATACTTTAAGAATAACATCATTATGTTTAATGATGTCTCACGATTAAGTTACACTTAACAGGTCAATAATAAACTAATTATTCTAAAGACTTTATTATCTCATATACAAATAATCCAACAAATATAATGACTAATACATATATATTAACAAACAATATATATCAAATTCATGATACAAAAGCATATATAATCAATAATGATTGGCTATTAGGGCTTACTCCAACACTCACCACATCAACTCATGCTCATTCTGGTCATTCATCGGATGAGAAGTTCACTTCAGATATTTCTAATATCATTACTTTTTCTACAAGTAATATGTCTCATATGTGGCTCCATGATTCAAGAGCACATTATCACATTTGTTTTTCCTTACGTTTTTTTTAATCCTATTATGGCCTGGGCCCCGGCTTTACCGGGAAGGCCTAGCCCAATGATATTCTGCCAGGCCCAATCCAGCTTGGGCCACAGCCGTCGAGCACAAAGTCCTGGCCGGGCAGGCAATGCCCCCCGTGGCCAGAAACCTCTCCCCCTGTCGGGCAGAACAACTTGTCCTGCACACGTTCTCCACGTGCTCCCCTCCGCGGGGACACGTCATCAACCAACTGCCCACCTCCGAAAGAGCAGGTCAAACCCATTTTCCAGAGATCATGGGACAGTTGAACTAGGGCGAAGACCACGTTCTGGCCTTCACTACGCAACGTAAGCCCTAGTAGCCACTTGGGTTGGGCCTGGCCATCCGGCCCAACTCAAATGACCGTTGGCCCTGCACTGGGGTCTCTATATAAATACCCTCTTTCACAAGAGGGTCAGGTATTCAATTCTCAACCTACTTTCTGTATTTGCTCTCACTCTGTCCAATTCCTTACTTTGGCATCAGAGTGTCTTGCAGGTACACCCCCTACTCCTCTTCAACACCAGTGAACAGGAAGTAAGTCAAAGACACGTGGCAGCCAGCGATTCCCTTCTGATCAGGCCAGATCAAATCCTTTTACCAAATTAGACCCATTCAAGTGCATTTTTCTAATGGTAATTCAATAGTAGTAAATTATACAGGTAATGTTCTACTTTCACCAAACCTTTACATCACAAATGTTTTTGTACTCACATGATTTCACATTTAACTTAATCTCAGTTTTCAAATGATGTCAATCTCTACCATGTACAGTTCAATTCACCAATGCTATGTGTCATATTCAGGATATGAAGTGCATGAAGATGATTAGTTTAACTTACCAGATAAATGGATTGTACCAATTAAAGATGGACACTAAGCCAACACATATGCACAAAAATGTTATTTCCATAACTATGACCAATGTTAATTCAGTTGACACAAGTCCATGTAATTTTTCCATTCCTATGTCATCTTTATGGAATTTTAGATTAAGTCACTTATCTAACCAAAGAATGACTCACACACCTCAGCTGTATCCGTCTATTACATATAATAAAACAAAGATTTGTGATATATGTCATTTTGCCCGACAAAAGAAGTTACCTTTCACAAACAGTTCTACTCACCTAAAATCTAAATTTGAACTCTTGCACGTTGACATATGAATGCCCCTTTCTATTTCATCTGATCACGACCATAGATACTTTCTTACCATTCTAGATGATTTTAGTAGTTTCACTTGGATTATCCTATTAAAATCCAAAGTTGAAGTTTCCAATCATGTGAAATCCTTCATTTCCATGATTGAAACTTAATTCAAAATCAAACTACAAACTGTCAGGACTGACAATGATCCTGAATTTCTTCTCACTTTCTTTTATGATTTTTAAGGAATTCAACACCAAAGATCATGTGTAGAGACTCCATAACAATATGGAAGAGGGGAGAAAACACCAACATATCCTCAATATAGGAAGGGCAAATATGTACTAATAATGTAAGTTACCAAAATACTACTGGTCTTATGCCATACAAAACTCCTTAGTTTATAATGACAGCCTGACATAATTTAGACTCGCATGCATGTATGTTTGGTTAGAAAATAAATAATTTTAGTACCAAAATGAGGAAAAAATAGTAAAAGGCAACTACAACTTCTAAGTTGCATAACCTTCACCCGGTTATTCAACTTAACGGTGGTTGAATCCCAAACGTCGTTCCAAAGTGGGCAAATAAATAAGCACACAAAAGTGTGTAATTTTATTGTTGCTTATCTGATGTATAAATAAAAATTATCGATCGGTCTTGTGCATGTGATGATAATAATAATTCTAAAATGCCTTAATTTAATTGTACGAATAAAAAGAGAAGGAAAAATCGGAAAAAAGAGATCTGCGTATAAAGCATAGTTGGAGCTAGGGCTGGGCATCAGTTCGGGCCGGTTCGGGTTCGGGCCCAAAACCCAAAACCGTTCTTAACTTCGGGTGAAATACGTAGACCCAAATGTCAAACGATTTATTTTCGGTTTTCACGGGTTCAGATTAAATCGGATTCGGTTAGTAAAATCGGTTTTTTCGGATAGTTGACAATTTAATTCCAATTTTAAAATCATTCTAATTTTTTATTTTTTTTTATTTGAGATTGTTTGACATAAAACATATTTAGATTAAATGCATTTACAATCAAGTATATTCATGACATGAAAATCATCCTCATCAAATCACAATCGCATGGATCAAAACATGTTCAGTTTAGAATGGAAACATTCAAAAACAGAATAAAATCATTCTTCATGGTGAGCCAAGATGCCCATGATCAAATATGGTTAAATATAAATGAAAATAAGATCATATATCAAGAGAAAGAACCAAAGGGATTAATCAAACATAATTATGAAATTGCAAATTATATGTTGTCTTTCCAAAATTGAACCGACAAAAAATCCCTCATTTAATTCAAAATCAGGATTCAATAAAAGGCCAATAACAGAATCATGACAGAAATCACACATAATGGCAAAGAATTATTAATCATTAATCTTCAAAACACAAGCAATTCGAAAATGGAATTAAATCATCACCATTAATCGCAAGGAAACAGCAAGATCTTGAATTATCATCCACATGTTCAGCAACATACATACACGCACGGCAAAGGGAAGAATAAAAACAGATACATAAAAACAGATACACAACACGCACGGCAAAGGGAAGAATAAAAACAGATATACATAAAAACAGATACACAACATTAATAGCAGTACATAAAAACAGATACATAAAAATAGATACATAAAAACAGATCCACAATAGCAGTACATAAAAACAGATACACAACAACAACATACACGCACGACAAAGGGAAGAATAAAAATTCTCAACTTCTGTTTAAACTCAATGACAAGTTTCAATCATGTAATTCCATGTAGTAACACAACCAAATCACTAATTCCATGTAATTCCATGTAGTAACATTACTATCGAAGTATCGGTTCTGCTTGTTGTGGCTGTTGGAGAATTTGGAAGAAGGCCGCACATTACAGAATGGCTAGATATTACAGAATGGCTAATGAAACGGATCAGCCACCCAAGCCTGTAAATGCCAAAGACAGGTACTTATAAGTTATCCATAAAATCACTTTCATGAGAAAAGTCAGGCTTGATGCTGAGAAGTAAGTTGTGAAAATAATGTAACTGATAAAAAAGTTCAACCCCTCTTCTTGGCATTAAAATAAAGTAGTATGCTTGCAATTTAAGCCATTATAATTATAATGACTATACTGCAACAATGTTTATTGGTAATGGCATATCAAAATAATCATTTGATCATTTATACATGTTTAGATGCATGATCACTGAGGAAAAAGTACAAGAAGTGAAATTAAAGGATATAATAGATTAATAGAAAGTAACCTAATCTGGATGAAGACTGTCTTCAAAAGTGTGCCAGAAAAACAAGTGATATTGGCAGTGATGATTTTAAGGTTCAAAGATTCGAAAAATTCACATAGTTTAACCATAGTGTCTGTCCTTTTGCTACATGTCAAGCTCACAACTATTGTATTCTCTCCCATGTATGTTACCCTAAGCTGCACTCCACCATATAATTATAAATCATCATTAATATTTCTTTATATAATCAATCATATCTATAATAATAATCATACCCCACGACTAACTTTTTTTAACATCAATAATTCAAAAGAGAGAGATTATGCTTTGTATGTGTTAACCTCAAGAAGTTCAATTGGAGAGTTTGTTGAATTGACAGAATCATAAAATTGATCTGTTCTCTTCTTCTTGAACCTCAGCAACACAGGAAGCTCTTGATCAAAATCACAACTTTGATTAATAATATTATTTGGCATCCCAGATTGAAGTTCCATTATCTCAGCTTCAAGAATCTTCTCTTGTTCATGCAAATGTTTTATGTACTCAATTGCATCCCTAATAATCGAAGCCTTATCCATCTAGAAGAAGAAAAAAATTGTCACCACTCATCATTAAAGAGAATTATCTTAGATCGAAAAGGACCAAATGGAGTAATTAACCAATGATGTTTACCTTGCTAATATTAGGGACCACTGCTTTAAGTGCAAAGAGTCTTTGATTGAGTTTGTTCCTTCTATTTCTCTCAGAAACAATGTTCTTAGATGAAGTTGCACCATCTGGGGAGCTTGAATCACAGTATCCTGAAAACGTTTCATCCATTATAAATCCAAAAGCAGTTACCAAATCACAATTAAGGCAATATACAGGCAATATAAATCCAAACTACAATATATTTTCCCACTTATTAGTTAAAACCAATTGCTCTACCTAGCCACTTACATATGCAGTTATTTACACTTGCTAGTCTTTAAATCTATAGAGCACATTCTAAGAATCAAGTGTACATAAAAAGTTATAAAACATCACAGGTGAGGATTTTAAGAATGCAGCCTAATGAATCCATTGATGTACAACAAGTAATTTAAACTCAATCTTTCAGACACCCAACTTAGAAGAAAGATGAGTGAAATGGAAAGCAGAAAATAATACATAGACATTGAGGCTATCAACAGCTACCTGCTAAGATCAAGAGTTTCCAATGCAGGAAGAAGCTGCAAAGATCAAGAGTTTCCACTGCAGGGAGCAAATGTTCTCAGGGCACCAAATCCTCATATCCTGCCTTTGTCAGTCTAGCCACTTCAACATCTGAGCAACCAGTCCTCCACCTCTGTGAACTCTAGCCCTCATAATTAAGGCCCATTGATCCTTAGAGTTTGCAATATCCCAGCAGTTCATCAAACCAGCCTCAATGCTTTGACAACAAGCCTTCCAAGCAACAGTAACTAGCTTCCTTTTAGAGGTATCTCCTGACCAAATAAAGTTCCTGGACCACCTTTCAATATCCTTGAGTAGGGCAATTGGCCAAGTATATATCATCAGAGTATGCAACAACATCCTTTGTAACATCCTGTTAGTGATGGCCCTGGAACCTGCATAAGCTGACCATTGATACAAATGGAAATATAAGCAGACTCTAGAATCACTATGCCAAAAATGGCCTTTAGCAGCGCTTTTTTTGACCTTTAGCAGCGCTTTAAAGCGCTGCCTAAAGTGGCGCTGCTAAAGGTAAAGGCAGTGCTTTTTTTTTTGTGGAAAAAGCGCTGCTAAAGGCATCCCTTTTAGCAGCGCTTTTTTACCCCTTTAGCAGCGCTTTCAAAGCGCTGCCTATTCTCCCTCCCCCTCCCCCCCTGTAGCAGCGCTTTATGAAAGCGCTTTTATAGACCACCCTTTAGCAGCGCTTTTTTGAAGCGCTTTCTTAGACCCCTCCTTTCCTAACCTATAGCAGCGCTTTTTTATGCCTATTTTTCTCCCTTTAGCAGCGCTTTCTTGTAAAAGCGTTGTCTATACTTCACGTTTTTAAATTTTTTTTTTTGAAAAATCACATTTTTTATATATTTTTAGACAAACCTGCTTATAACAATTAAATTCCCTGCTTATAATTCAGGCCTTAAATATAACTTGGTCTTTAAACATTGTAATTCAACACTTGGCCTTTAATTCAACACAATATAACTAAACATTGTACATTATACAATAACACTTTGCAATTTACACATAATTAACTCAAGTATAATTTACACATAATTTAAACATTGTACATTATACAATATACAATATACAATATACAATATACAATATACAATTTACACATAATTACAAATCCAATATACATTATAGAATTCTTAACTCAATCATAAATTGACACCATTCTTCCTTAATTTCTTCCAATTTTACTTTCGAGTACGTAGCGCATTTGAATTCATCAAAATACTACATAATATAACAGAACAAGAACGATTTAATACTAATTACTCAGATGAAATATTAGTTAATTATCAAAATGAATCATATAACTCATGAATTGATCCATACCATGATTGGAATCTCTAATTGACCAAAAAGAATGATTTCCTTCATAAAGCGCAGTACAAAATATCCGCAGTCAATCCCACCACGCTGACGAGGACACTGTATTAGGAAAAAAGCGAACGAACATTTATCAGGATATATAGTTTAAATAGTTTTATAAGTAGAACCACTATAACAGTTAAACATGGGAAAATATACCTCCACTCTGATCCAGTTGATGTTGCTAGCCCTGCTTTTTGGCACTGTTGCATCTCTCTGTGCTCTGTATATTTGTATAACTATAACATAATATAAACACATATTTAGAACAATGTCACATAATAAATAAACATATATAATTATTCAGAACACTATACATCATCACTTACGTATCAACCATGTTCTTCAGATTTTCATATTTGTTTGTATCGCCATCCAATGAATCTATATAATACACTATTTCTTTAATCGGATTAATTGCGACCAACAACCAGTGACCACTATAAAATAAGACAACAGTTTAGACGGAAATGTTATATAATATGGCAAAAATCGAACAATTATAATAAATGAATTTAGAATAAAAACTAACCCATGGCCAGTATTATATGGCAACATAAACAACTTCTCCGTATTCGCACCCATAAATCTCTGGACTATGTACTCTTTGACTGCTTCTGGTGTCTGGTCTATTGTCCGTGAGTTGACACTGCTAGCAGATAAGAATGCGAATACTGAAGTCAAATCAGCGGGGACCAACAACTTGTCATACAAGCGCCTAAATAAAAATATAATCAACATTAGATTATTCAGTTAAACGAGCGAATTTTAAAATGTTCAATTATCTAATTAAAATGGATTGAAGTACCTGATGTAGGAATGCATAACCCCGACGCCCAATTCTAAATGTTTGAAAACCTGGTCGAAATCCTCCTTAGCAAGTGTTTCGGAATATTCAAAACCGAAAATACCTTGATCCATATGTATTAGACGGATGCCGCCCTCAGGCACGTCTGTTGTCCCTACATATGTTTGAAGGCACGACCTAAATTGAGGAACAAATGCTCTTTTTGTCTCGACCTTTTTTTTGGGCACCTTGGAAGTTTCAGGCATGTTTCCCTTGCCGACTTGTTGCGACTGCTGATCAAGAACCTAAAAGTCATATATAAGTTCAGTAAATAATTTATAATAAAATAATCACTTAAACTGTAGTACTAGTACCTGTAACTTTGATGCAGCTGAATCGGTATCCCGCACAATAATTTTATCATCTTTTGTTTTGGATTTTGTGGGAGTCTAAGATCATCATGTCAATAAGAAAGTGTAAGTGTCAGAATAACTTTCATGTATGGGTAATAAAACATTGGAATATTACAAGGTTCAACCTACCTCATCATCTATGAAAATGAGATTCGCCGGCCATGCTACATAAGCTCCCATCGCGTCTCCCACCACTGTTGCGTCTGATACATCGTCTGGTTTAGGCAACAACGCCCCCCCCCCCCTCTAATGCAATATCAACAGATACTTTCAAAAATCCAGCAGGGAGGGGTTTATGGTGAAGTAAGTCTCCCAGGGTGTTATGCACTTTTCCCTTGCCAACCATGCGATAAGTCGGCGACGATAAATATAGTCGACAAGGTGAAATGCCCTAAACAAATAATAATCAGTTAATGTGTCAATTAAGAAAAATGTGCTAAATTAATTTCAATGTAATATATACAATTACCTCTGGAAGCTTCTGCGGACAACCGATACTATCTTTGTCACTAGTAGCTTTACCGTCCTCTGGAGCGCGCCTTTCGGACATGTATCTCTCCTTATCCTTCTGTAATTCACGAATTTGAGCATTCATTTCCTCCAAAGTAGCCATCACTTCTTTATTGGTTGGATTTTTTTTCCTTGGCTGCTTATACAGTTTGGATGGAGTGACACCAAATCCCTTGCCCCTCACACGCCCAGAGTACTCAGGAATATTCAACACCCGACTCAATAAACTCATGCAATCATCGTCTTCAGCAGGAGTTATAGTATGGGATAGGGACTCCTGAAATATAGATAAAAGCATATTTAAATATTTTATACACTTTGTTCAAACACTTTGTTCAAAAACTAATGTTGTACTTACACATTGTTCAAACACTTGTTGAACTTCTTCTTGGACGGCTCCATCTCTTCCCACCCGGGCAGCCTTCCATACGACATGGTCCGGAAGAGATGTCGCATCACTTTTCTCCTCTTCCAACTACGCATTAAGATGAACAATAAAGCATTATATCCTATTATGTATACTTACTATTTTTTGTAAATAGATCATATTAAAGCATATATATGCACTTACTAATTTTTGTTCTAAGCGTGCATATCCCAAACGCCCCTTTCTATATGGATACGCAGGGTTTGATGCCCGTTCCCGATTTACGCCACTCTTAACCTGAAAAAACAAGTTTAAGTCATATCAGTTTGTTTGTGGAATAGGTATATATACTATACATTGTTCATGATAAGTTGTACTTACTTCAAATTCTTTGGTTCTTCGCTTCGCAACAAATGTCTCCCATTCTGCATCCAAAATCAAATCAACGTACTTCGCTGGACGCTCCGACTCTACAAAGTTGCCATCAGAATCTTTAAGAAATTTGTTGGTTAAAAACGCTCTAAATCCCCTCAAGCGTTTTCCGGCCAACTGAATACAATATTTTCTCCTAGAATCCTCAATATTAAAAGATCTCTGCAAACAAATACACATACATATAACATGTTAGTATAATTAATTTAAAGATGTAACTGTCAACATAATTAAAAATGATCAAATCTCATACTTGAATCTCGGTCCAAATTTTATCCTTAGCCGCTTCTAATGCAGGAATTCTCCAGTTATCGCAAGTAATCGGAACTTGCGAACGTACAACTGCTCCAATATAACTTGTCAGCAGCGCACCATTAGGCTCAACCAACTGATCTCTTTCATTCCAATGGACATCGTACTTTACACCTCTATCTCTCGCACGGATGATTCTTTTCATTATCGTTATGCCTCTTTTAATTTCGCCTTCAACGTCTTTGGATGTTTCTTTTCCATCATGTGATGTTTCCTCGTTGTTGGCCATAATATACCTGTAATTCAGAATAACAACAACAACAACAAATATCAACAACAATAACAACAAATGTCATATTAAACAACAACAACAAACCATCTATATCAAATATAAACTATATCTCATATTTATAATCAACAACAACAACAAATATCATATTAAACAACAACAACAACAATAATCTATATCAAATATACACTATATCTCATATTTCATATTAACAACAACAACAAATATCATATTAAACAACAACAACAACAACAATATATATCAAATATATATATATCTCATATTTTACATCAACAACAACAACAAATATCATATTAAACAACAACAACAACAATATATATCAAATATATATATCTCATATTTTACATCAACAACAACATCAAATATCATATTAAACAACAACAACAACAATATATATCAAATATATATATCTCATATTTTACACAACAACAACAAAAACCATCAGAACAACAACAACAACAACAAATAACACAAAACCTTCAATATCATATTTTACACTAAACCTTCAATAACTCAAATAACACAAAACCTTCAATAAAAACAACAACAACAACAATATAAAACCATCTACTATGTTCAAATACCATCTATATAAAACCATCTATATCATCAGAACAATAATGGTGAAAAGATAAAAAAAAACAAGAAAAGCAGAGTAAAGCTTCACGTACCGTAACAATGGTGGACCGACAATGCAGACGGATGGATGAACTCAAAAACGGACGGTGAACGGTCGGTGATGGTCGGAAGGATGATCGGACAGAAGAAGTTGATGGTCGGACGATGAACAGTGGTTCGTTCGTTCGTTTTCGTTCGCCAGAGAAAGAAGAAATGTGTTGCGTGACTGTTCTGATTCTATTAAAATTCTGGAGGGTATTTTAAAATTATAATATGAATACCTATAACAGCGCTTTTAAAGGCCTTTAGCAGCGCTTTTAAAAGTGCTTTCATAGGGTGCCTTATCAATTCCATATAGCAGCGCTTTATATAAAAAGCGCTTTCTAAGGGTCCCCCTTTAGCAGCGCTTTTGAAAAGCGCTTTCTTAGGCCCCCCCTTTAGCAGCGCTTTTTAAAAGCGCTTTCTTAGGCCCACCATTTAGCAGCGCTTTTTTAAAAGCGCTGTCTTTGGTAGGCGCTTTTTTCTTTTTTTTACTGGCCCTTTAGCAGCGCTTTTGTATAAAGCGCTGTCTTTCTATGCGCTGCTAAAAGTGATTTCTGGCGTAGTGAATGCATTTAATCCACTTGGAGAAAATAGGATGAAGCTGCAAAGACTCATCCATGAGAACCAAACCATTACATGCACAAGACACAAACAATATAGTATTCACACTAGCTAACCTGAACATACAGAACATTCTCAGAAGGGTGAGCATTGATGAACATAACCGCAACCAAGCCTTCAAAATACGAGTCACTCATGACTCTAAAAAAGTGTTTGGTTGGTTATACATGGATTCAAAATACGAGTCACTCATGACTCCAAAAAATTTTCAAAAAGTGCCTGCTGCAAATATAAGGAAAAAGATAAGAATACATGTTTTATTTAATAAAAACACATGAACAAAAATACAAGGGAATTGAACCTGAATATGTTTTTCAGGTACAGACCGAAGTCTGTGACTGAGTATGAGAAGAAGATAGTGCTCCACTTCCGACTGAAGTTTCAGTAAATCCTAAAATATATTTAAAACATAATAAGAAATTACAAACATAATAAGAAAACCTTAACTTTAACATTTTACAAACAGAATAAAAAATTACACTTAAAGAAAAATAGATGCAATACCTAGTAAAGCATCTTCAGATATCTCATAATCCTCGTTAAATTCCATGCCTTTGAATTGGTAAAAGGTAGGTCTCAACCAGTTCTGAGTACAAATTAAAGCTTTAGCCATTTTCGGTTTGAGAGAGCTTCTGTATACCTCTAAAACCCTCCCACTCGTGCTAAATGCACTCTCAGAAGCCACAGTTGAAACTGGTGTAGGCATGATATCTCTAACTATTTGGGACAGAACCGGGTATTGACCAGCATTATGTTTCCACCAACAAAGAATGTCGAACTTTTCTTTATCTTTTTCATTGAAAGTTAAACATTTTCCAGCAATATAACTCTGAAGCTCGGTTTCTTCTTCCACTGAATCAATAGACATCAAATGTTCCTGAAAAGCATTTTCTCTAGCTATATATGTGGGTAATTCGTCACTGGCAGCCGTTTCACCATGAGAAACAGCAGCTGCAACAGATGTGACTGAGCCTCCAGCAATGTCATGGGCTTGTTTGTAAAGATCAAACATCTTTGAAAGATTGCCATTGATATCTTTTAATACGGATTTCTTAGTGTCTGAATTAGCCTGAAAGTTGGAGAGTGACGGTCGGTTGGAGTGATAACTGGAAAGATTTATGTAAAGCCATTGAAATTGAGATGGGTTTCTTCAAACCCTAACCCCTGTGAAGAAGAAGTCTGTCTTCAAACCCTAACCCCTGTGAAGAAGAAGCACCCCTGTGAAGAAGAAGCGTACCCTGTGAAGAAGAAGCGTGTCTTCAAACCCTAACCAGTAACCGCTGTGAAGAATAAGCATTTCTGTGTAATGTGAAATGGATATGTCTTATTCACGCGTGTTTGAGAAGAAGCGGTCGGTTTCGGTTTCCGACGGGTCCCAAATTACAAACCGAATCCGACCATTCATATCCATCAATATCCAATCAAACGGTCCAGAAATATCCGTCATCCGAATTAAACCGACCTGTGTTGTAAAATCCATTTCGGATCGGTCGGGTAACCTCGGATGGTTACCGATTGTCCACCCCTAGTTGGAGCGGTGTCTGAAAGGGGGCTTATGTTCGCAGTCTCTCTATAGTTAGTGTTCTTGTAAATACATTTGGTGTCAAGTGATTATCGAGAGAACAGAATTCACGTATTTTACTTTTCAAAGCTCTGTACTTAATTCTCCACTGGAGCACTAGATCAAGTTAATTCAAAGTATTTTGATATCCTATAATATTAATATACATAATTGAAGATCAAAATATAATCGAAATTATAAGTTTTTTAAAAACTTATATCTCAAAAATGATTTTTATGAAAAACTATTTAATATTTGAAATAGTTTTAAAATTAAGTGATTTTTAAAAAATTTGATATCAAAAATAAAATTTAATAAAATAACAAAATATCTAAAAAATATTTTAAGAATAACTATTTAAACCAAACTTTTATAAATTTTAAAAAAATATTATTTATAAAAATATTTTTTAACAAATTATTTAAAAAAAATTAAAACAAATGGACCTATAAAATCAATTATTTTCACAATTCAATTAAAATAATGGTAAATGCTCTAGTTGGTTACTAATCAATTAAATAATATAATTTAATCCTACGTCACCTTTTCATTTTATTTTATTTTAAAATAAATTAAAATTTTTAAATAATTTGTAGTAAAGGTACTGGTACCTAATTTAAACTCATAGATATCAAAGAATTTATCTATTTTAATTATGAATAAAAAAAATCAATTATTTATCTTTTTAAAAATCCAAACCAAATTTTAGAATAGTTTTTTAAAATAAAATCAATATCTTAAAAGTAAATCTATGAATTTATTAGTGATTGCAATGAATCAAGGTATTGATATATAGATCAAAATTAATACTATGAAAAAATAATAAAATATCAATAACAATTTTCTAAGAGATTTTTCAAAAGAATAATGCAATTAATTTTAATCAAGCAGAACCGTATTCAATTGCATCAAATTCAATAAGAATTGAAAATAAGAATGACAAAAAAATCCGTACGCACTGATATCCATAGATAAAATTCGTAACGGATATAAGAAGAATAGTTTAATGGATATTTATGGATAAAATAAATAAATATTTAAATATTTGTTTGTTAATGAATATGAATATGAGTTTAATGATATCCATACTTGCGGATATTCATATCCATTTATAAATTATAAAAATTATTTAAATATCATTTTTTTTATTATATCTTATCTTTTCATCTTCTAAAAAAAATTTGTCCTCTTGTACTTGTTTCTTTTTTGAAATTTTTTTTAAAGAAAATCTTTCACTTTTCATTCAAATTATATTAGTCATTTCATATTTAAACTCTTCGATACTTCATACTTCACTTTATCAACATTAGAGTCCAACCAACTAATATCGTTATTCCTCTGTCGAACCAGTATCTCCCCCTTCCTACTCGTCTGATCTTTCATCATAACTCACAATCACAATATCTTTTATTTGTTTGATTAAAAATGAAATATATGAATACTATGTTTGAATAAGAAGAAAATTAATCTAAAAAAATTTTATTATTAAGTTAAGAGCGAATTGTATGGATGTTATGTATAATAACTTTTTTTTTTTTGTCTTTATAAAAAGTTGAAAATATTTTTTTCAAAAAATAATTTTCATAAAAAAAATGTTATCCATGTATATTTGAAAATATCCGTGGATACTATAAAATTCATGGATTATCTACTTAACGAATATGAATATCATATTTATCTATCACGACAGATACATATATCATGGTATCCGTCTCTTGAATATCCATTTACATCCCTAATTGGAGCCTTAGAATACAATTAAGACAGTGATGCCGCCGGTGGTGAAGTGGAATATCCATTTACATCCCTAATTGGAGCCTTAGAATACAATTAAGACAGTGATGCTGCCGGTGGTGACGTGATTGAAGAAATTGAACTATATTGAAATCACTCTTATGATCATTTATATGTGAATTCAACATCCGTTTAGAATTAATCTCATGATTCACATTTCTGCAAAATGTATATTCAATCTCAAAAGTAATGTAGTTGGTGAGATCTAAGTGTACAAATATGAGATCTAAGAGTAGAAATATGATATTTGTGTAAGGCAATGGTGAGATCTAAGTGTACAAATATGAGATCTGTGAAGATATGAAATTAGAGAGTGGCTATAAAATGAAATATGTGCACTCATTCTAAGACCTTGCCGGAAAACCAGATAAAATAAAATATTGGCCAAAATATTTTAATTTTTAGTTGTTCCTTTTAATTTCAAATTGCCCCTGTTTGCCGGAAAAAGCAGATAAAATAAAATATTGGGCAAAACATTTTAATTTTTAGTTGTTCCTTTTAATTTCAAATTGCCCCTTTTCGCAATGTGTTTATTTGGGAATATATTTTAAAAAGTGAGGGAGGTTTATAAGAATAAAAATGCCCACTGTGCATGAAAACCAACCAACAGAAAAAAAACTCACCGGGCATAAAATCACAAGAGGAAAGGTCCATTCACATAATCAAATTCAACCCATAACATCAATCGGCAGTAACGCAAGATCAAGTCTCATACACCATTGACTAGTTTACATAGATGAAATGCCAGGTTTATTTCACACAAATGCAGCATAACTCTCGAGTCTTGAACCCAAACCCTCTGGATATAAACTTGATACTCACTCCCTTGTGCTCTCTTTTAACCATTCTAAATATTTGAGATTGCCCCCCGTGATGGGTAAGGAGATCACCTCTGGGACACTGAAAAAGGATAAAAGGAAGTGGTAAGAAGTATGTGAATGCACTGTTGTCCATAATTACAACTCAATTCATTTCAATGTGAACTTAATGCCGAAGTTCTTGCGTCTTGGCAGATATATAGTTTAAGTTTTCCTTCAAGCTTTTCTTTCAAGCTCAAATTATAAATGTGGTTCATGCTTAACATGTTACAAAGCAAATTCAAATTTCATGACAAATTTAAAAGATCATATTGTCTACATAAATCCGTCTTACTCATATTCATGATTTGATTTGACATGTTCAGTCAGTGCTTCCAAAAGAGATTGCCTGGTCTTGATTATAAGAAGTTCCTCCGAATCAGTTTGGATCTGTCAGTTCACAACATAAAGTTGGCAAAATCAAGCTAGAACAATACTCTTCCAATTAAAAAACAACCCCAAAAGAGCCTTAACGCATACTACAAGTTCTAGAAGAAAAGAACTTTTAATGTTAGGATGGTGCCATTTTTAACAGGAGCTTCAATGCATATCAGCAATTAGATCCAAACAACATTCTTCATCAACAGTAATATTGTAGACAGTACCTTTCCCTCCCACAGATACACTGATTCTATACCTGCACAACACATAATACACATGGATTTTAAAAGTCAGACAAGGGATGCAAGAACCATATAACTAACTTAGTTAGAAAACAGATAAATAAAGATCATATTGATCACCCTACCAGAACGATGGGCGTTGGCACGTGTGCTTAAGATGGTGATGCCAAAAGTGAAGCTGATAAGTAAATCTCAACATTAGAGATAGTTATCGATGTGTGAGGTTTATTCAAGTTTCAGTTAATGTCGTGCAAGTATGTTGCCAAAGCCATGACAAAGGATGAAAAAGTACATCGGACAATGCCTAGGGGTTTGAGGAAAATCTGTCTTTAGACTCCAATTTAGCAAGTATATGCTAAGAAATGGTAGAGGGTTGCTCAATACACAAGACTTCACCGACTTCACCAGGTGGGGGTCTGTGGAGAGTAGATTCCCCCCAAGTAGAGCCATGACTTCATGTCATATGCTCAGAAATGGTAATTAAAAAAAGATGTTCTAGTTCCGTTAAGTCAATTCAGTTGGGAGAGTGCATGGACACCGACAAGAAGACGGTTTTGAATCGTGACATCCTACTTATTCAACTTTAAGGCAAAATTCCGGCCACTTAAACTACTAGACCCAAAAAAGTTTTAATTCAAGCAACCAAGTCCAACAAAAAATATCAATTTTGCCCAACATGTTCCGAATAATATTGGCTAAGCATTTCCCTAACCAAGTCCAGATAGAAAATTATAATAGATGCAAGCAGACTAACCCATCTTACAAATCAAAATAACCCCCTTCCTTTTGGTAATCATATTCATAAGGAAATAACAAGGAAGAAAAAAACACACAAGTTATCTGGAGATTTAACACCCCACAATAATAGCACAGTAGAGTGATTATAAGAAAACAAAATTAAGACTAAGAAATTGTTACCGGGTACCCTATTGACACAAGCTGCAAGTTTCTCTTTGACAATACTTTCAGACAACTTCTTACCTGCAGAACCAACAACATGAATCAAAATCAAACAAATAAGTACAACATTAAATAGAGAAATAAAAAAAATCATGCAACCTACCCGCTTCTTTGTTGGGAACGGTGACATACACAACGATGCTTGGAACAGTGGTGTTACTAGTATTCCCTTCCATTTGGATAAAATTGCTGCTCTTTGTCAAAAACCTACTACCCAATTTGGATCTGAAACAACAGAAGCCTTTCGACAAACAGATAGAGAGTGATAAATGGACAGTGTTAGGTTGATGCGTATAGAGTACCGTAAAAGAGATTGAACGCACCCCGTTTTGAGGGCAGAAGGATACAAGGGTGAGTAGAGATTGGTGAGTCCGAAAGTGAGCATGCAAAACGCACCTACAATGGGTAAACGACGTCGTAGCGTGGAGGTGGAGACGAAGGTTCTGGAAGTGGTGGAATTGAGTGATGAAGTGGAGGAGGAAGACATTTTGGTTGAGAGCGTGTTATAAGGTGCTACGCATCTACATTAGGATCGCTTCTGCTCCTTTACTTGATGCGCTACTTTTGATCTTGCTTATCACCGCAAGCTGCGTATCAAATGTGACACATGTAATGTAATGTAATAATAATCACTTCATCACAAATTATAAATTAATTTGGAAAATTTATACAGATAAATAAATATAATCTTGCCCTGACATATTTTTTAAGGATTTAATATTAAAAAATTATTTTTTAAAAAAATTAAACTGTTCAATTTTTAATACTTGATTGCATATTTTTTTTTTAAAACTTATTATTTAAAGTTCTTAAAGAGTGTTTTAAAGTAAGGTTGGATAATCCATTGGTTGATTTGTTTGAATTGATATTGAGTCTAAAATTTAAATCTGATATAAATGGTAATTTTATTTTAAAAGCACATTTTCAATTGATAAAATTTTAAATTTTGACAAATCCATTTTGATCAGTTTATCAAATAAATCAGATGAGTTTGATCAGCTTAATGTCTTAAATAAATTCATAAAAAAATATATAAATTTACAAACATTATTTGTTTTAATTAAAAGATATTATCAAAATTAAAAAATATTATCAAAATTAAAAAATCTACAAAGAATTATATTTTTTTATTGAAAAAAATTATTATTACTATTATTATGTAATAACATTTCTATTATTAATTGACATTAATTTTATCATTATTATATTTTAAATCACAAATTAAATAATACTCAAAATTTTATATTGTATGTTTTTGTATTTTTTTTAAATAAACAATTTCATTTCGTTATTAAGTTTTAAAGAATGAATATTATTTTCTAGGACACTAGGAATTTTATTTTTATATTTACTTTTATATTTGATAAGTAATTTAAAATTTTAAAAATATTTATAAAATATATTTACTTTAAAATTTTAATATAAAAATAAATAATTTAAATAGAGATAAGTTATTAGTGGTTAGTTTTTATTTTCATTGGAATATATTAAGATTAATTGCAATTTTGGTCGCTTTATTTTTCTTTTTTTAGTTTTGGTCCCTCTATTTTAAAATTCGAAATTTTAGTCGCCTTATTTTTAATTATTTTTATTTTTGTTAAAATACTGAATTTTACTTTCTCTATTTTTCATTCTTTTGATCCTCTATTTTAAGTTTGTTTTGGATTTTAGTCTCCTTTCTATTTTAAAAAGAGGATCAAAAGTCTAAAAAAAAAGTAAAAATAAGGAGATTAAAATTTCAAATTCTAAAATAGAAATAAAAAATCAACAAAAATAAAAATAGGGGGACACAAATTTCAGAATTTAAAATACGATTACCAAAACAAATAAAAAAATAAAAATAAAGAAACTAAAATTACAATTAAGCCAATAATTATTTTCATTCTATTATATAGGAATAAAAAATAAAAATAAAAACATAAACTTGCAGGATTTAAAAGTTTCAAAGTATATTTTTAAATATTTAAAATAAATACAAAAATGTAAAAAGAAATTAAAGTCATATAATCACACTTTATGAAGAAAAAAACTATAAATCATTTTATAAAATTATTTTTATTAATAAATTTAAAATTTAAAATTTAATAAATATAAAATAATAAATAATTATAAAGTCGAAAAGGTAACATTGGCGTAAAAAAAGTAACACTGATGTAGTTTTTTTTAGCTTTTAGTAATTATTTTTTAGCTTTTTGTTTGTAGTTGTTTTTATTAACTTTTAATTTTTTATTTAAAAACTATTTGAAATAGCTTTTGAGTTTATAGCTTTTAGTTTATGATTTTTCCTTCTATTTATACCTTCACTATTTTATCAAAAAATTATTTTTACCTTTTTATTATTATAATTTAAATTAAAATAATTGTGTTTTAGTAGAGAGAATAAGAAAAGTTAGTCATTATTTTTACTGAACAAATTCAGGATGCAATTCATCTCCATTTTGTTATTAATGGAATATTTTGATTCATTATATTGAATTGTTTTTTTTATTACTTTTAAATTATTATTTTAATTATTTATTATTTGAGTTTTTATTATTAATGTATTATTTTTATAAATATGATAATAAATGATTGAATATATTTGTTTATTAGTAGGCATATCATGAACTTTGAGAGGGAAAAAAAGAGAAGGAAGTATGCACTTTATCGGAATATAAGATCAAATTACAATATTATCATTTAGATATTTAAATTTCATTACAAAATTTATATTAAAGTGTTTAATATGTTTTTGGGTTGTGTTTAATTTTATATTTATTTTTAAAATATTTTGCATTTGATTGTGGATATGTTTATTTTTATTGAGTAAAAATTAATTTAATAAATATGACTACTAATTTTTTAATTAAGAATGTTCTTTTATGTCATTTTGTATTTATCAGCTAGTGTAATCCCTAATTTACCAAACACTCAAATTAGCTTATCAGTTATAAGTAATCAACTATAAACTACCACTCATCAACTATTAATCATCAGTTACCAGCTAGCTTATCGTCTATCAGTTAGTTTTATCAAACAAAACCTTATATTAGAGTGGGTGAAATAGTTTGATTAGTATTTTTTTAGTTGAATTAGATATAAGTGCAAGCTTGTTGTTGAGGGTTCAACTCTTGATAGTAATATTTTTTTTATTATTTACGTTATTGTAAATAAATATCAATAACTTTGAAAAAAATGCAGTACTTGTATTACTTGAGTTGGATATGGATCATCTCTTGTTGGGCGTTTGTTGCCTTCCATTCTGCTTTAATCCAGACCATTAACTTAATCTAATAGTATGGAATAGAAAAAAATGAAAGAAAATTAAACTATTCAGATCAAATCCAACGACCAATATTGCACAGAAGAGATGACATAATTGAAAAAGTTGGAAGGGATCTGTTTCGACTTGGGTTTCTACCTAGAACGTGACAATGACCATTACCTAAGATAATGTAAAGACCCAAAAGCAGTCTAATAACAAGATACTGATGGCTCGAGAGAAATATACATTGCCCATAGTTGTAGGTCCGAGAAAGATTTTAGAGTATCGGAAACAAGTGTGAATTTGTCACGTGACAACGCTTGATCCAAGTAAATAATTGAATAAGCATCATTAGATGACATAATAAATTATACTCTGACATCTGTCTATTTTGACAGTGACTTACATTGGAAGATTATAGGCCCCGCAATCCCTTAAGAACCTTCTATAAAAGGGACCGCAAATGTAAAATCAAGATACGCACATTTTTTTAAACCTAAATACCTCTAAAATTTGATAGTCATAAACTTAGGCATCAAAGTAAAAGTTACTTCTCGAAGTCGTCTATATCTAACAAACATCACAATCACATGAACGATTCCTTACTTGAAGGATTTTTAACGTCGTCTGCGGGAAGAATTGTTAACGTTCAAACACATACTCGAATGTCAGTATGGCAAACCCAAAAAGAAGAACCGCGCAAAACTCCAATTGTCCATGATCTTTTGCTAGCAAGGTTTTATAAAGGAACTATGGTCTTGAAGATACACTCATGATATGCTCCTCATAATTGGAAAACCAGATCCAACCTCCACAACCTATCGAAACCACCTTTATCCTTTCACTAAACAATGAGCCTCGACTCCGCTATGAGAAGAAGGTGATAACACACCTCAAATTATCGCTCTGATTAACCATACTAGAAACACTGACACAAATATCATGCACTACAAGAAAAGAAAGCATTTTGTGACGTTTTTTTAGAGCGTTACAGAGGTTTGAAGCATTGCAATAGTTAGATCGCTGCGGTTTTTGTTCGGCCAACATACGTTAAATATTTATTCATGGTAATCAATAGACAGTCTGCAACGCTAGTGTTATAAAATGAATAGCTTCGAGAGGTCGAACCTCTAAGCCCCAACTATTTCATTCCACATATACTCCATAATAACTTATTGACAAATCCTAATAATTATCACTCTGAGTCTTCACACCAGCAACACAAGGGTCAATAAAGATGCGAGACTTACTCCCCACTCCCAAAAAGATGTTTTCCTTTAGAATCGAAACATGAGGGTAACCTCGTATGGCATCATGGTCGTTGTCGCTGATGTGCCTCACCTTCATATTCTTCTGACAGTTTTGAAAATGATGAAGATATCTTATTTTGAAACACCTTTAGCAGAAGAATCAATGAGTATCCTATAGAGAGGGAAATCCATAAACCTCTAAGAATATGATCCTATAATGGCACGAGCGATCCCGACGAACACGTGTAAAAGTGTTTCCAAAGTGACTCCAAATATAAGAGAGAGTGAATTATGTTGGTTGAAAAATGATGTCTAATTATAAAAAAAAGTTGATTTGTAAAATCATTTAAGTTGAGTTTATAAAATAAATAGAGGATAAGTAGTGAACTAAATTAAAGAGAGAATGAAAAAGATATAAAGAGAGACATAATTCGTTAATAAAATAAAGTGATGTAAAATAAAGAGATAAAGGAAAAAGAATATGCACAAGAGATTTATACAAGTTCGGCCTAACCAATTGACTTACTCCTGTACCTAAGAGTTTCCACTTGAGAATTTCACTAGAGATTTGAGCTTTTCAGATTTTATGTCCACGAACCTTCTTACAACTAAACAGAGATTTTAATTGGTTAATCTCATGAACCAAACAAGATATATTAACAAGGTAATCTCTAAATTGAACAAAACATTTTAATATGATAATCTCCAAACCAAACAAGAGATTTAAACCTGTTGAACTCAGGAACCAAACAAAGATTTTAGTTGGTTAATATCAAGAACCAAACAAAAACTTCTTTTAAAGACATTACATAAGAGACGTCACCCTTTTAAGTAAATTACAATAATAGTGTAACGCTAGAACAACAAAGTCTCATCAATATTTTCATTCTCAAAGCACTAAGGATACTTTTGTGAGAAATAGAAAAAGATGTAGTAGAAAAGAGTAAAAAGTGAGAAAGAATGGTTCTAAATTTGATTTCTAGTGTAAAATGGAATGAGGAGAAGCTCTTTATTTATAGGAAAATAAATACCCTAGCTGTTAATCGATTAGATAAGCTAAATAAGGAAGATTTTTGAATTACATTGTCACTAATCGATTAAAGGCCTCCTTAATTATTTTAAAGGAATTACAAATGACTTAATCGATTATCCCTACTTTGTTAATCAAATAACCATTGTAAAAATCCTTGCTAATTGATTAAACAAGATAGTAATCACTTAGGTACATGTATAAAAACATTATTAAGGTGTTTTATCAAAATGAAACAGGCTTTTAAACAATTTTAAGTGAGTGTGTGAGCTGCCTTAGTTTCTCGAAGTTTTCTCTTATACCTTTCAATTAAACTGATCATTCAGACATAGAACCACACGTGCTTCTACACTTCCTCTCTTTCACAACCTTAAAGCTTCACGTTACCTTACTTAATTCATAATTGATTTAGCACTTCATCTAGAATATGATTCTTCAAACCATTGAGGCTTGAGATAGCTTCTTTGATCATATGCCATCATTAGAGATTGTTGGTCAGTAGATCATCATGGACTTCACTGAATATCGTTTGGCCTTAGGTGTTGTCATCATTGAACCTGGCTTGACATCATGATTTCACAAAAATCATGTTGATCTTAGAACAACATCTTGACCATTGATCATTCTTGATATATGAAGACTTCGCATAATATCGTTTAACATGAGGTGTTGTCACCATCAAAACCATCATAATCATCTAATGATTGCAGAAAATTGTACCTGCAAGAACATAGATACATATTTTTCCCACTTTTTGATGATGACAACGCATATCTCAGGGATGTGGTAAAACAAAAAAAAACATGGGTAAAAGATTGGAGTGGTTAAGTGTAACACCATATTTCCCCAATGCATAATTTTAATTAAATCACAGACTTTTCACAACATTCACATATAGGATGCTACACATCTCGAAATACACATGTTGTCCATGTAATGCTTAATTAAATAAACATGCAACACATGTCATCGCATGCTCACCTTCACTTTAGGTATCATTGCAGCGAAAATACTCAATTAAAACACATCAATTTAAACCTCATAACAAATCAATATCATATGCATTTATCTCATCATGCATCTCATACATCAAAATGCAACTCTATGCAAATCAATTATTCAAATCAACACATATACATGTGGTACCAACTCAATATTTGGTTCTCTTTAGAACCGGGCCCCCTCTCTGAGTTTGGGACAAGCCACTAGTCCCCTTTCTGAACTAGCAGACACAACTCTTACGATGCATGATCATATCATCAAATCAATGTATTAAAACCCTTCTCTGGTTCTAACATAAATACATTGACAACTTAAGTAATCCCTCTTTGGATTACATCACACCAAAATCATAAAATGCACATTATCAATCAACTGTGCAACATAAGCATGCTAATAATTCATCTCAACAAATTTATATTTCAAACATGCAACAGTACAACAAGCATAACTCAAAGTAATCCACATTCACAACATTCTCATATTTCATACTTATTCTCAATGCTTAACATCTCGTCATAACAACATAACTAAAGTACATATTATAAATCAACTCAATAAAATTATTAACTCACATACATGCAACTCACTTTTAACTCAACAATAAGCATATCAACATGTATAATTTATCAACTCACACTCACAATGCATAAGTAAATTCATCATAACATTTACGTTACTTCACCAAAACCACAACACATCATCGTATAAACATAACGATTCGCTAACCAATCCTATAAATCATAACAAACATCCCTACATTAGGGAAATTAATACAACTAAAACATTTAACCAAGTACTACCATGAGTTAGCTCTGCGTGTTACCTTTCTAACGCTTCAAACGACACGTCATTTGGACCTACAGATCAAAAGATACAACCAAAATCGTCGGACAATACAACAAAACAAAAGCCGGATTTTTCACTATTTGGCTAGATGTAATCGATTGTCATTCTGATGCAATCGATTGTCACTGAAACACATTTTGCTACTAACTTCGTAAAAAATCACTTTTATGTGACAGGAAATTGATTGTTATTTAGTGCAGTCAATTGCACTGTCATTTTTTATTCAAAATTTCAATTAATGCAATCGATTGTCACTGTAGTTTTTTTCTAAAAATTCCACTTTTCTTTGTTACATGATTTTCTTCCAATTTTCAACTTCAACCGCCAAACCAGTTCCAGTTTTTTTCATTCAAAAACATCCTCATATATTTTCTATCAAGATCAATACATATATCACGATAATTATCACCAATTTATCCATTTTTCTCATAAATTAAAAACTTAGATTCATGCCCCAAATCATTCAATCTCATATTAATTTTCATGGATTTAATTGATTTCAAGAACACAAAAACAACAACATGTCAACACACACAATTGCAATTCACATCATGGCATGTAAAAACATAATTATCATCAAATTTTCATCAACATTCATCATAGCTCAAAGGAACAAACCCTATAGGAGATTAAGAGTCCCTCCACTCTACCCTTCATACATGTATCTATTATTGAAAGCAATTTTCCACCCTTACCTCAATTCTTAGTGGAAAACTCTGGTTTTGTTGATATATCCTTCCCTCGTAAAGCTTCAAGTCCCAACTCTTGCTTTTGCCTCTTATTTCTCTTTTCCCAAGTTTTTACGTTATGACAAAAACTCAAACCTAGACTATTTTTAACTTAAATAGTTAGGTTTCCATCTTTCTAAAATTACAATTTACACCCCCCCCCCCCACACACACACACAATAATTCCCTCTTACTCCTTGCTCCCACTTATTCCTTTAAATTTTTATTATTGGCCTAAAGTCTCTATTTTTCTTATTTAATTTAATAATCAAATAAATCATTATTTTTGTCATTATGTAAAATAACTCTAAATTATTCTAGGTTATGCGAATGCATCTTTCCGTTTAGTTATGTTTTGAATGATGTCAAAACTAGGAGAAACTTTAGTGGTTGAGCATATTAGATGGTATCAACCAAATTCTGGATGTGCATTGTTCATCTTAGCTTAAGGGCGCATATAAACATGTTAGGGAATGATTGGAAATAAATTAAGAAAGGCCCATGCATCAAAAATTGAGTTTCTAGTGTGAATACTGTTGCATAGGCCGACATATACGTGTTTAGGCCGACCTATAGAAGTTTTTTGCTTTAGCATAGGTCGACACATAAATCACTTAGGTCGACACCTATGCATCAATAATAAAGCATGTAGCCACTGCCAATATGTCGCCTCAAATAGGTCGACCTGAGACCTGCATAGGTGCACACAATGCTTTCATAGGTCGACCTATAGACTTCAAATTTTGATTTTTTGCTTTCCTTTCAATTTCTCATGCATGCCCTTTGCTTCATATCTTACACACACACACACACACACACACACACACACACACACACACACACACACACACACACACACACACACACACACACATATATATATATATATATATATATATATATATATATATATATATATATATATATATATATATATATATATATATTGATACATGCATCATTTTTCTAGCAAGGTTCTATATATATATATATATATATATATATATATATATATATATATATATATATATATATATATATATATATATATATATATTGATACATGCATCATTTTTCTAGCAAGGTTCTAGTGTAAAACCTATACAAAACCAGAATTTCAAAGCATACTTATCATCTTCAATCTCTCTTCTATGCATACACACAATCAAACTGCACATAATCCTTTTTTGATTAGATGAACATTTAGATTAGGGTTGATAACGACCAATTAGGTTGTTGTACCAAGAATATTGGGTTGAGTTCTTTGAGTGTTTCGAATAATAAAACTGAGTTGCAGTTTTCCTTCAAGATTATTGAGAATTTGAATGTTTTGGACAAGATTACACAATTCAGATCCGATTGAGTAAAAGCCTCGGGACAAGGTGGTTCCTTGTAAGGGAGTAGCGTGAGACGGTGGATCGTGTTGGTAAATCTTGGGTTCAATAAGTGTGTGCTTGAGATTAATTCGAACATGTGAAATCCTTGGGACAAGGTGGTTCCTTGCAAGGAAGTAGTAAGAATTGGTGAATTGAAGCGAATTTGTCGGTGACTTGATCAATCTTTGATCAAGGGTTTTGGAGGTGGTAGAATCAACAACAAGCCATAGGGTTTGTAGGGTTAGAGTTCTTCATCTCTTGTATATAAAATTTTTGCAAAGTAAGATTAATTGCAAGTATCTCAATTTGATTTCAAATTGAAGGCAGACGTTCCCATAGCGAGGCTGATTAGGGAACTGTCTAAACAAATTCTTCTCTGCCTCTCTCTCTCTATCTCTTTTAATTTTGTTCTAAGCAAATATTGAATTCATTAGCTGTTTGATTAATTTGATTGGGAATTATTTTTGATCATATTTTTGAATTAGGTTTTTTGATAGAATCATAATCCGATTGATTTTGATTTGTTTTAAGATCAACAAAACAAAGTAAATTTCAAAATGATATCGATTTCACATAAAGTGTTCGATAAATTGCATTGTTGTGTTTTTGTTTGTTTTTTATCATTGGAAATAAGCTCTACGTATAGCTTAACATTTGATTGCTTGTGATTAAACATTGTTGAACAATTTGTGTTCATTACCATTCAATTGTGTACCTTTACGCATATCCGAGCTTTTCGATAGTAGGACTAGTTGGACGATTCGATTTGGGTTGTTTTCGCTGTGCCATCAAACTTTTGAAAACCATTTTTGCCAAAAGTTTGAATTTTAAATTTGTGATCTATTCACCCCCTATAGATCAAAGTTTATCGTCTAACAGGTTAATCTTATGACCATCACCCCTTAATTACTCTCCAATCTCTATGACACATACATTATAATCTTATTTCTTTTTATTAAACAAAATACTCAATAATTACACAAACGCACAAAGAATTATAATAATTTAATTAATTTAGACAAAAGAAAAACTAGGGTGTTACAACTCTCCCTTACTTAAAGAATTTTTTCCCTCGAAAATTACCTCAAGTAAACAAATTCATATACGAATCTTTCATCTAGATCTCAAGCTCCCACGTCATATTCCTACTAGCTGATCCTCCCTAAGCTTCCTTCACTAAGTTAATCTTTTTACGACACATCTGCTTTACTTCCTGATACTTTACCCGTATAGGTGATACCTCAACATTCAGGTTATCTCTCACTTGTACATCATTCACTTGGATCTCATGAGATGGATCTGGAACGTATCTCCTAAACTAAGACACGTGAAACACATCATGAAGATTAACAAGTGACGGTGGCAAAGTAGTCTGCTAGGCCAGTTTTCATATCTTCTACATAATCTAGTATGAAATAATGAAACACGGAGTAGGCTTTTGATACTTTAAAACTCGACCAACAACAGTTACCCGAGTAACTCTCAAAAACACATAATTTCCCTCTCAGAACTCAAGCGTTTTTCTTTGCTTGTCATGATAACTCTTTTGGTGACTATGAGAAGCTATCATCTTCTCCTAAATCACTTCGGTCTTCTCTGTGGTTTGTTGGACAATCTCAAGTCTAATCATAGTACCTTCTCCTAACTCATACCAACACAAAGATGTCCTACACCTTCTACCATACAACGCCTCAAACAGTTCCATTCCAATACTCGAATGGAAACTATTGTTGTAGGTAAACTCAATCAATGATAAAAAGCTATCCCAAGCACCTTCTTGTTCTAGAACACAAGCTCTCAACAATTATTTTAAGTATTAGATAATCTTCTCTGTCTGAACATCTGTTTGTGGATGATAAGCATAGCTCAAACGTAACTTCATACCTAAAGCCTTTTGTAAAATCTCATAGAATTTTGACGTAAACCTCAGATCTTTGTCAGATACAATACTAGATGGAATCCCATGCAACCTGACAATCCTCTCAATATATATCTCTGCTAACTTCTCCAATTGATGGTTAAGTCAAATTAGAATGAAATGAGTCAATTTAGTTAACCTATCCACAATAACACAAATAATATCAAAACCATTCATTGTCCTTGGTAATCCAGACACAAAGTCCATCAAAAGGATGTCCTATTTCCACTAAGGAATAAACAACTGATGTATCAAACCTGACGGCTTCTGATGCTCAACTTTTGACTCCTGACAAGTCAAACACGCATACACAAATTCAGCAACCTCCTTTTTCATTCCAGGCCACCAAAATATCTTATTCAAGTCTTGATACATCTTTGTAGCACTGGGATAAATACATATATCACTTCAGTTTCCTTCCTCAAGAATACTCTTCTTAAGTCCAGGCACATCAGAAACACAAACTCTATCTCTGAATCTGATCACACCATTCTCATTGATTATAAATTCAACACATTAGCTTAGTTGATTAAAGTTAATCGATCAACCAATCTTAAATCAGCGCTCTGACCTTCTTTAATATCTTTAAGAATATTGTTAGTGAGCTTCAGCATACCCAACTTCACACTTTGTGACGTGACTTCACAAACCAAACTCAAATATCCAATTTCTTTGATCAGCTCCAACTCTTTAGCCATTAGTGTCGACATATGCAACGTCTTCCTACTCAGTGCATCGGCTGCAACATTGGCTTTACTAAGATGCTAATTCAAACCAAAATCATAGTCCTTCAACAACTCAAGCCATCTCATTTGTCTCATATTCAACTCATTATGATCGAACAGGTACTTCAGACTCTTCTAATCACTAAACACTTCAAATCTAGAGCCAAACAAATAATGTCTCCATATCTTAAGTGCAAACATAGCGACTCCCAACTCTAAATCATACGTAGGATAATTCTCCTCATGAACTTTAAATTGACTTGATGCATAAGCCACAACTTGTCCATTTTTCATCAACACACCTCCTAAACCCATCTTAGAAGCATCACAATACACGACGAAAGATTCATTCGGACTCGACAAAATCAACACTGGAGCTGTCGTTAACCTCTTCTTAAGCTCTTGAAAAATATCTTCGCACTTAACATCCCAAACATACGTCTGAATCTTCTTACTAATCCAAGAAAACTTTGAATTTTGGTGATTGGCTTTGAACTCTCCCACTGCAACACAACCTCAACCTTTGAAGGATCAACAATAATACCTCCACTAGAAATCTCATGACCGAGGAAACTCACTTCTCTTAACCAAAACTCACACTTGGAAAACTTAGCATATAACTGCTTCTCTTTCAATAGTTTCAATACATCTCTCAGATGCTCGACACGTTATTCATCAGTCCTTGAATAAATCATAATATCATTGATAAACACTACCACAAACTTACCCAAATACGTATGAAATGTTATGTTCATATACTCCATGAACACACCAGGAGCATTAGGCACACCAAACAAAATCACCAAATACTTATAATGATTGTACCTCGTTCTGAATATAATCTTTGAAATATCCCCACCCTTCACATGAATCTGATGATATCTGGATCTCAAATCAACCTCGCTGAAGACACAAGCACCTACTAATTGATTCGTCAAATTATCAATCATTAGAAGAGGATACTTATTCTTGATAGCGACTTTATTCAATTGCCGGTAGTCAACACACAAACGCATAGTATTGTCCTTTTTCACCAACAACACTGGTGCACCCCATGACAAGACACTAGGATGAATGAACTTCTTCCTAAGTAACTCTTCTAATTACTTCTTCAGCTCACTCAACTCTTAAGCAAACATCCTATAAGGAGCCATCGACACCGGCCTTCATAGAAGCTAATATCATAAACAACTCAACATCATTTTTCATGGATTTATCCACTTGCTTAGCCAAAACAAAGAACTCATCACTGACATTAAACTTTGGAAATGACACTAACTTATCCAACAACCCGCACTCTTGCAACAATGACATGACGAGCCAACTTTCCACACTCGAAACACCTTGGAGAAGCATAAGCTTCTCCCCCACTTATTTCAATCACACTTCTACATGCAAGCAGTTAGAAAAACAAATGAGTATGAATAATGTTTAACACACATGTCGCATACTAGGGACTAATCAACATTACAAAAACCTAGTCGGATGAACTGACCTACTCTGATACCAACTAATGTAATTCCCTATTTCCCTAACGCATAATTTTAATTAAATCATAGATTTTTCACAATATTCACACATAAAATTTTACACATCTCAAAACACGCATGTTGATCATGTAACACTTAATTAAATAAACATGCAACACCTGTCATCCCATGCTCACGTTCACTTAGAATATCATCACAGCGGAAATACTCAATTAAAACACACCAATTTAAACCTCATAACAAATCAATATCATATGCATTTATCTCATCATGCATCTCGTACTTAATATGGAACTCGATGCAACTATATGTAATTCAATCATGCAACTCAATGCATATGAATGTGGTACCAACTTAATATTTGGTTCTCTCTAGAGCTGGGTCCCCTCTCTGACTATGAGCCCCCTTCTCTAAGCTTCAAGCCCCTTCTTTGAGCTTAGGATAAACCGTTAGTTCCCTCTCTGAACATGCCTCTTGATACAACTCTTATGATGCATGATCATATCATCAAATCAATGCATTAAGACCCCTCTTTGATCCTAACATAAATGCATCGACAACTCAAGTAATCTCCTCTCTATATTACATCACACCAAAATAAAAAAATGCACATTATCAATAAACAATGCAACACAAGAATGCTAATAATTCATCTCAACAGAATTATATTTCAAACATTAATCAATACAACAATCATAACTCAAAATAATCCACATTCACAACATTCACATATTTCATGCTTATTCTCAATGCTTAACACCTCGTCATAGAAATACAACTCGAGCACATGTAATAATCCATCTCAATAAAATTAATAACTCGCATACATGCAACTCACCTTTAACTCAACAATACACATCTCAACATGTATAATTTACTAACTCATACTCACAACTCATAAGCGAATTCATCATAACATTCATTCATGTTACTTCACCAAAACCACAACACATCATCATATAAATATATCGATTCACTAACCGATCCTACAAATCATCACAAGCATCCTTACAGTATCAAAATGACTACAACTCAAACATTTCACCAAGTACTAACATGAGGTAGCTCCGCGTGTTAGCTTTCCAACGCTTCAAATGTCATGTCATATGGACCTACGGATTAAAAGATACGGCCAAAATTGTTGGACAATGCAACAAAACAAAAGCAAAATTTTTCACTATTTGGCCTGATGCAATCGTTTGTTACTGAAACACACATTTCGCTACTGACTTCGTAAAAAATCACTTTTTTATGATAGGCAATCGATTTTTATTTAGTGCAATTGATTGCACTAGTAATTTTTTTCCTTTAAAATTTCAATTAATGCAATCGATTTTCATTTGATATAATCTATTGTCACTGTAGTTTTTTTCTAAAAATTCTAGTTTTCTCTGTTACGTGATTTTATTCTAATTTCCAACTTCAACCACCAAACCAATTTCAATTTTGTTCATTCAAAAACATCCCCATATATTTTCTAACAGGATCAATACATGTGTCACGATAATTATCATCAATCTATCCATTTTTCTCATGAATTAAACACTTAGATTCATGCCATAAATAACTGAATCTCATTTAAATTTTCATAGATTCAATTGGTTTCAAGAACACAACAACAACATGTCAATGCACACGATTGTAATTCACATCATGGCATGTAAAAACAGAATTATCATCAAATTTTCATCAACATTCATCATAGCTCAAAGAAAGAACAAACTCTATAGGAGATTAAGAGTCCTTACACTCTACCCTTCATATATATATATATATATATATATATATATATATATATATATATATATATATATATATATATATATATATATATATATATATATATATATATATATATATATATATATATATATATATATATATATATATATATATATATATATATATATATATATATATATATATATATATATATATATATATATATATATATATATATATATATATATATATATATATATATATATATATATATATATATATATATATATATATATATATATATATATATATATATATACCTATTATTGAAAGAAATTCCCTACCATCACCTCAATTCTTAGCAGAAAATTCTGGTTTTGTTGATGCGTTCTTCCCTCCTAAAGCTTCAGGTCCCAACTTTTACCCTTGCCTTTTATTTCTCTTTTCCTAAGTTTATACGATCTGACAAAAACTATAACCTGAAATATTTTAAACTTAAATAGTTAGGTTTCCATCTTTATAAAATTACAATTTAACCTCCCTCTTCCCCCCCCCCCCCCCCCCCCCCCCACACACACACACAAACTTCCTCTTACTCCTTGCTTCCTCTTTTTCCTTTAAATTTTTATTATTGGCTCAAAGTCTCTATTTTTCTTATTTAATTAAATAATCAAATAAATCATTATTATTGTAATTATCTAAAATATCTATAAATCATTCTAGATTAATCCTATGGCCACCACCCCTTAATTACTCTTCCATCTCAAGAGCACATACCCCCTATCGTCCTATTTCTTTTAATTAAACAAAATACTCAATAATTACACACACATAGAGAATTATAATAATTTAATTAATTCAGACAAAATAAAAACTGGGGTGTTACATTAAACTCCTTCTTACAAATATAAAGAGTATATCATACTCCCCCTAAAAGTATAAGGTGGAATAAGGAATAAAAACATAGATAGAAATGTAAGCACATATCGCAAATTTATTAACTAAAAAATCATTATTCATTAAGATGAATGATTACAAAAGGAAAGGTATTGAAAGTAAAAAAAGGATGAAAAACAACAAGCAAATAAAGCAATAATTACTCAGTGTCCTCATCGTCATCATTAAGTAATCCAAGCGACAATTGCATTCCAGATTCTGCAAGCTTGCTCATTAGGTAATCAATCTTCTTATTTGTTTGGTTTTGTGATTTGATGATGGTGTGGAGGAGAGCTTCAATAAGAGGAGTCTAAGGAATCTCATAATTAAAATCCTTAAGATTTAAGGTCCTCCTTGATGAGGTGGAGCTTGTTGACTATGAGTAGCTTCATTTGCTTTGGGATGTTTCTCCACCACCAGCCTATTGTTGTTGGTCATCCGCATCTGACATAGTGTGTGATTCCTTATCCTTGTTGAGTTTCCAATTGACTTTTCCTCTTCAAGGTAGAAATCAATATGTTCCATGATTTTTGTGATCAAGTCACCATATGGTAACCATGAAATCCGTTTTCTCTAGGTTTTAATCATGTGAAGAATCACTCAATTTTCTCAATTTGTTTCAACTTTATTAGCTATCATCCAAGTTAAAACAACATTAGTTTTTGATACTTGCCCAAAATTGAGTTTTCTTGTGATGAGAAAACAAGTTGCAACATAGTAAATGAGAAGAATGTATGTGTGCATATAGATCACGGTGAAGGGAGAAGGAACACCACCATTTTGATTTGACAAGAAGGAGAGAGCAGCGATATCAAAATTAACTTCTTAACCTACCTCTATATCATCTGGCTTTTCCATCGAGTTAGTGCATGGAAGATCACAGATCTCAGCAAAATCTTCCAGAGTTAAAGAAATTTGTTGCTTTTGTACCTCATAAGTAATGATTCCATCATTGTAGTTTAGCTTGAATTAAAAAAATTCACTAGAGTGAGAAACATCTCTCCTGGGGTTCTATTGGTGAAATTCTTCAACCTTGTCTAGATGAAGACGTCGAAGAACTCACAATTTTTAAACACGCATAAAATTCCAAGTAGTAGGTTGGAATGATATTCCCTTAGAGCATAATCTTTGTTGAATATGTTTTCTTGATTTTATGACAAAAAAATAGTTGGAGAAGTATGTAGGAAGAAATATACTTCCAGAAGTTCTAACTCCCTTTGCCTCATTAATGATGATACTAACAACACTAGAGTAGTACTCACGAAACTCATAAGAATACAATAAAACTAGAAAACTATAAAGGAAATAATAAGAAGAAAATATTTGATATGGTATGAAAGTAAAAGAAAATCATTTACCCCCTTTTATAGTTTGGCTTTAATAGATTAAATAGGCTTGTAATTGATTAACACATTGATTGTAATCGATTCTAGTTGATTGATTGATAGCAGCGATAACTCTAGGATCTTCTAAAAAATTAGTCATTAGGGTTAATCAATTAGATGGCACAAAATTCTCTCTATTTCTCCTTCCTCGATAACTTAGGGTAATGCTTCCCCAGGAATAATTCATTAAACAAATTCCAAGTGACTTCTCTTCCTCCCTCTTTCAATAGTCAGTGTTTCCCTTTCCACCATGCTTCATCATCTCTGATCAGCATAAAAGTTGTATAACCAACCCTTAGATTCTCCCTACAATGAGTAAATACAAAGATCTTTTCCATCTCCTGAATCCATTTTTCAGTGCCTTCAGGATTATAGTTGCCTTCAAACTGTGGTGGATTTCCTTTCGGGAAAAATTTAAGTCTTGCATCCTCATGTATGACTTCCCTACATTATTACTGAAGAACTTCTTATTCCCTTGTGATTAGTAGAATTGAGCATTCTGTTGTGTTTTGAGTAACACAATTGTGGCTAATTCTTGCACATCATTATTATTAGTTGGAGACTTTGCTTCAGTATGGGAGTGATTTCCATTTTTTTTACTCCTTTTGGAATATCACGCCCACAACACCAACATTATTTCTATATGCATAACTTCCAATGCCTCTACTAGAGTTTCAGGTGTTTCAAACCATAACTATGTTTAAAATAAAAGTTAATTGGTTCAATCATTCATGAGATATAAAGAACATAGTAATATGTATATTTATATCTTATGAATAAGCACTACAAGAAAAAAGGAGATTTACGACACTTGAGTTGCGACAGTTATCACAAAACCGTCCTTATTTCTGGATTGCGACGGTTGTCACGACAGTTAGGGTCAACTGTCGTAGATTTTTTGCGACAGTTATCAAAAAACCGTCCTTATTCCTGGACTACGACAGTTCTCGCGACGGTTTGAGCCAACCGTCGCAAAATTTTTAGGCATGTTGTATAAAATAACGCGACAGTTACCAAAGAACCGCCCTCTTTCCACACTCGCGACAGTTAAGGCGAACTGTCGCAATTACTTTAGCCAATCATAATCACTATTTTTTTAATTCCTTCAATTTTCCATTTTTTTCTTCATTTTTATTTTCTAACCTTTTCAATTTTATTAATTAATTTAATAAATAATTATTATAATTATTATAATTTTTATGACAATATAGTTTAATATTTTTGTCTAAAATAATAATAATTTTTTTCTATTTTATTATATAAATAGTTAATTTTTATTCATGAAATGAACGAAATGAAATTGATGTTGACAAGTAAGTTAGCACATGAAATTTAATTGTTGAATTTGATTTATAATTTTTTTTTTCTATTCTCTCTTTTATGTATTCTTCAGATGTTTGTTCAACAGAGTTATGCTAAATTGTAATTATTTGTGGAAATTGTTGATTTGCATGTAGATTTGATTATATTGTCCTTGGATGCAACTTTGAGTTTCAAAGATTACATGAATTTCTTCAAAACAATTCTTTTTAGTAGTGTTTAGATGATTTTTTTTGGATATAGATTTAAAATTTATATAATATACATAGGTTATGAAGTCTCAAGGCTCAACAAGTGGGGTTGGAAGATCTATATTGAAAGCATCACCTAAAATTCATTTACCGCCAAAACCAATCCACATCGCACTTTTTCAATTCCACTTCGATTCAATATTCATTCCACATGGTCGTTCCATTAATTCCACAAATAACTCCATTTCAATTTCAACGGTAGGATAAACCCTAAAACAGAAAAGCAAAAATCACTTTATCTTTGACCTAAATTCCCAAACCCTTACTCTAAGATAACCGTTCTGCATCAATGGAATCTCAAGCGACTCAGCTCGAGGACCAACAGCACGCCCTAGGCTCTTCATTCAAGAAATGGTGATGCGGAACTTCAAATCTTACGCGGGCGAACAGCGTGTTGGCCCATTTCATAAGGTTTGATTCTTCCATTTTTTCACTTCAATTACTTTGATTTCACCTGTGAACTTGTAATTTGGAGGAATTGAAAACTGAACGAGTTTGAGAATGACGAATCTTTGTTTTTTCAGAGTTTTTCTGCCGTGGTTGGACCTAATGGAAGCGGAAAAAGTAACGTGATTGACGCTATGCTGTTTGTGTTTGGGAAGCGAGCAAAGCAGGTTTGTTCTGGAAAGTTCTAGAAAGTAATTAATGCTTGATCGGGTTGTTTGATTGGAAACAATTTCTTGCAGATGCGACTCAACAAAGTTTCGAGCTTATACACAATTCTTCCAATCATCAGAATTTGGATAGTGCTGGAAGTTCATTTTCAAGAGATTGTTGATTCGGTATCTTTTTTCTTATTAACCTTGTTTTGTTACTTTTATATTATAATTTTTATTGTTAAAGACTTACAATATTTAATATGTATAAGTTGAGATATAAATGAAACAAAAAATAAAGTCTTTCAATTTGATGTCCAACGTTTAGTTTTCTTTTGTTTTGTTTTAAATTTCATTTGATATATTTTCACTTTTGGCATTGTTTCTTCACTTTATTTCCTGATCTTAAGATTTTACAAAGGTTAAACAAGAAAGAAAGTGTAAACAGAATATAAATGTAATGAAAAAAGGTTTGAAGCAGTTTGAGAGGCTAAGATTTTACAAAGGAGTTTGAGAGGCAGGATGTTAAGCATCAGGAAGATTTTGTAAGTTTCAGGAAAAAACGCAATCCCATAGCATCTTAACAAACTATTCTGAAAATTTTGGAATGACAAAACTGCTAAGAAATGGCATTAATATTCATATAGATAAGTTTCAAGGCTATCAACTCATAGTGCTTTCTACCTTTTCTGTTTATTATAGATTATTGTAAGTCCCCTTGTTATGCCACTGGTTTGGACTCTAACAGCACCCTCTGTGCAAGTTACAAGTGAAGGATCAACGGCTGCAAGCAATGCTGTTTGGTCATGAAGGTAAACTCCTGTATAAAAAAACTATCATTCATAACTCAGATGATTAGGCCTCTCCGATTTCTTTGATGCGGTATGAAGACATACCATTGGTGTTGTATGCGTCACAATGGTAAGCGAAATACACCTCTAAGATTCCGATCAGGTATTGAGCAAATATTCCTTTTGAATTTGCTAACTTTTCTCGATCAGAACCTAGTCATTTTGTTTTTTATAAGGATAAACCAAAATAAATGTGGCAGAATATGGCAAGTGACATGAACCATAATTAAATTAGAAGCATGCTCATAGCATTCAACCGATGTCAAGTTTCATGCTAATACACTACAAATATGAGACACAAAGGTAATGAAGAGTTTCATGGGTTTCAAAATATTATAGTTACTTGTTAGATATAAAACCAGTCGCGAACTTCACTTAGCAACTGAAACTTTTGAGAGAGTTAGTCATTGACAATTATCATGGGGAAAAATTATTTAAGTTAGTGGAAATATTTTAACTCTGTCTCCTCTCAATCCAAAGCAGTTTTTTCCTAAAAATTTTACAAAGGAGTTTGAGAGGCAGGATGTTAAGCATCAGGAAGATTTGAAGCACATGAATCAGAAAATCAAGAAGCTGGAGGATAAAGCTGGAGGATAAGTTCTAAGTGCCTAATTGATGTTTGTTCATGCAGTTGTCACCTTTGTCAGCATTGGAATCATCTTTTGAGGCTCTTAATGTAAAGAAGTTTGATGGTAATCTCAAATATCATTCTATTTGTTATTTGTGTTTACAGTGTGAGATTGAGATTTATTTAGTGTTGATTGTGTATTTTTTCCCCTAGTTGCATCTTTTGTGGATCCCCTCTATCGCCAAACATCAGCAAAATTTGATGAAGGGGGAGCCAAAGGTCTTTTGATGAATAAGCTAGGCATATATGGGAGATGTGGAGTGCTTTTTGATTCACAAGATGTGCCAGGGAAGTATGTAGCTAGTCAAAATGAACATGATACTTCAGATATAATTGATTTTTCTTTTGCAAGAGGTATGTTATTTTTTATATAGCTCTGGCGAAACTATTGCCACATTATGAGTCAAAAAGTTCAATATGGCTTAGGGACTTGCTTTCTCTTTGTAGATTGTATTGAACATATGTTGTCGGACATCCATATTAAGGATGAAATTCTCCAACCCTCAAGATGATAGTGAATCAATTTGACGAAAATAATAGAAGGCCCTCTGATTTTCAGTGTTATGGCCATAAATCAGCCGAAGAGGTTGATGCAACTATTAATTGTGAAGTTGAGGCTGAAATAGAAAACTACGAGACTTTCCCAACTTGGCCCTATGTGCACATTATTAGTCACATGTGGAATTTAATATTACACCCATGTCTCTACAGAGTCTTCATTGTCCCACAAATTGAACAATATAATATTAAACATGCTTAACTTGTAATAAAGATTATCAGTCTTCTTCCTTGAGTGCCTTTGCGAGGTTGTTAGTTTTTTGTTCTTTGGTTGTGTCCAGTGTATATAAGCCTTTGCTGAATCTTTCATGAGTAAAAAGACAATCAACTTCTATGTGTGTGGTTCTTTCATGAAATATTTGCTACAATGCAATGCAAATTTTGTTGGAAGATATAGGGTTTTTATCTAGATAAAGAGGGAAGAGGTAGAATAGAAATTTGAATAATGATTAAGATTAAGCACTAACCCTAACTTATACAAGAACTAGAGTTCTAATTTGAATTAAAGAGGGAAACAAATCATGATAACCACAGATAAATGTAGGATCTAATTCAAAGAGATGAGTAGAGATATTTTAAATACTATCTAGTTGTGTCAAGCTGTTATATCTGTCGAAATGCAGGTGCTGTTGTCATTCAACGGAGTTGAAAATGACACAACTCGACTCTTATCCAAAGCAGAGTAAGCTATTCTTTGAGATTAGCTACAAACATCAATATTATGTCATAGCATTTCTTGAATAGTAGTGGTAACTTGTAATAATGGATTTCATCTGTTTTGCAGATATGTTGGTGTGAACCATGAAAGAGTAATGTGGGATGTTTCTGTTTTTGACGTTTTTGTTATTTTTCCTTGGAGAAATACATCATCAGAATGTATCAATATGGTAGTTCCCCTATATATTCAACCTCGTGTATATTAAATTTTTGTGAAATAAAATGATATGCCTTTTCCTGACATTTTGAACAGTTACCTGCCTTTGGTGCAACCTTTGGGCAGTATTGAGTGTTTTATCTTAGGGGCACTTTAATTTGTGTAGTCTAATTTTTTGTTAAATTAGTGTTAAACTGTTCATGAAGTAATTTAGTGCAATTTAGTATTTGCCCTTACTGTTTTTTTTAGGTGGTTAGATGATTAGCCTATCCTTTTCTTAAGCCTCAATTCTGTTTTATTTATTTATTTATATTTTTGTTTTTAATTCTTCTAATCAATGTATTTTTACTCGCAGGTAATTAAGTCAAGGTCTTTGTGTTTCAAGACTAAAATTGGTCCAGAGTCTTTCCTTTTAGAAGTTGGAGATCAACCTTACTTCCTAAAAAACTTTTCAAATACAATATCCACATCTAAGGATTGTTTAGGCATTCGGCTTCAAGATCTATATAATTACTTAGATGTTAAACTCAATGATTTTGAGGTCTGATTTTTAATCCATATATCATTGTCTGGTTTATGTTTGTAAACAATCCTGATATTTGTAACCTTGGGGTTGTTTGTTATTACAGATCTCCATTCTTAATAATGACCGGTCACAAAAGCATTCTATTCTCGAGAAATTTAGTGCTTCATTTTTCATGGCTTTATGTGTTATCCCTGATGACTCCATTTTGAAGCAGTTAGAGGTGATTAGCAAATTAAATGTTTTTGATTGTATTTATTCTTTCTTTATTGCCTTGATATGATTTTGTTTTTAATGAGTAGATTCCTAGTTGTGATATTTCAATCCATAATTTTTTTTAAAAAATTATCATTTGTTATATTGAGGTTGGATTTAAATTCCACCACTCTCCCACATCTCCTACTACATGGTACAGTATTTTCTTTTTCTGTCTTCTCTCTTTTGAATCCCAGTACTTCTTGATTCCAGGTTTATGTGCTCATAGAATCAATGAAAGTACACTTCTCTCCTTCAATATATGACACATTCATTGACTTTATCACTCATCTGAACTCACAACTTGTAAGGGATGAATCTAAAATTTTGAACTGTGTTTAGCCTTCAAATATTGTTTCGGATGTGCCAACATGTTCTACTTTTGGTATATCCATTATTTTAAGACTGGGTTCAGTAGATCTAGAAGTTGATCTTGAAAATGGAGGAGATAATAGCTCATTGCTCACAGTTTCTTTGCAAGAAATTCATGTAAGGTATGTTCAAAATTTCCCTTTTTCTGCCTCTGTTGGACTGTTTCTATAATGATGGAAAATATGCATTTTGAACAATCACCCTTCATATGCTCCTTACATTTGTTGTAATAATTATATAAACTTGCAGTTGCTTTCCTATGTATATTATGTTTTGCTAGACTGTTCTAGTAGATGCCATTGAGGTGTTTGTTTTTGCTAAGTAATACATGACTGCTGAAAGCTATATTAAGTTCCAGGCTTTTCCTTTGTACTGTGGTGTGACTTATAGGATTAGCACTTCTTTCTTTTCAAGTCTTAACTTATCTATGCGGCCTGATACAGTAGGTGTTGGCAAATTGGCGTTATTTAGTGAGTTTGGTTTCAATTGGTGGACATAGTGTTTTGATGATGTCCACAATCTTGTTGGGAGGGTCATCAACTTGGCTCTTTATCAGGACTGCAGGATTTATATAGGTTGATCTCATGATTTCTGGCTGTCCATTAGTTTAGCTTGATCATATGTGTCTAGCGAACTCATGGTAAAACCTAGTTCCAAATGTCAATGACTTGGTGAATAACATTTGGCTCTCTACTATTTTAGCTATCCAAGTTTTCACTGCTGTCAAAACCTATTTATCATTGCCAAAACCTGTTGGAATTCACTAACAGATAGAAAATTCCAGTTTTTTTTGCCATAGTTGCCTTAATGCTTAGCCTGCTATATCAAGAACATGTTGCTGTTTCTGTTTTCAACCAATACCCCTTTAATCTTGTTTTCATATCAAAAGACTTTTTATAAGTTGCTGTTAGAATTATATTTGGAATTCATCATTGGATGTGGATGAAAAACACCAAGAACATACTGTTGTTTCTATGTTTGAGATGGGGCTGTCCAGCCTTCATATCTCACTACTTGCATCATGAAGCAATTTTTGTTTTACATTTGTCTCTTTATATCTGTCATTGCAAGGGTTTGATTATTGGCCTTTCAAAGTGCAATATTAAGTGCAATATTGAGCAAACTCATAGCATGTTGATTAAGTTCTGGTCTGAGAAGTATCCTACATAGATTCATGATTTTGTCAAGCTATTTGTGTAAGAGAATCTCAGGTTGTACATGCACCTGATGCCAATGCTGAACTAGTTGTGTCAATGCAGGTAAAATCATTTTAACTCCGATACTAACCCAACTTGGTCACGGTGCTTTGTCATTGCTGTTTATGGATGATCTGTCTACTGAGGTCAATCAACCTTTCAAATGTATGTATTTTGGATAAACACCATGATCAATTACCCCTTTCATCTTTCAGCTTCTTCTTTCAAATGTTTTGTGTTGTGTAGAGTCTTGGTTCAGCTTCTTCTTCAGGCATGGGAGATAATACTCAAAAGATTGAAGATACTTCAACAAAAGATATTGATACTGATGATAAAAACAATCAAGTACATTTTTTCAGAAGTCAATGAATTAAGGTCAAGTAGTTTGGTTGCTTTACTCTAAAATTGGTTCTTTTTTTGTCAAAATTATTAATTGAAAGTTTGTAATTGCTGTAGAAGTCAATGGCTTGGTTTATGCAGTAGGAGGATATGGAGCAGAAGGCGACAATCTATCTAGTACCGAGGTTTATGATTCGGATACTAACATGAAGGATATTGTTGTGGAAATTTCTTCAAAATGGCAACGAGATTTGGAGAACATTCTTGAATATGAAGGCAGGAATACTCTTTTTCTGAACGGGATCCCCAATTTTAATAACCCATCAATATTATTATTTTTTAATCCATTTTTTATTTCGATAATTTTTGTGTGTTGGCAAAACAATAAGGAGTTGTGATGGTTAATCTTCATTCATTTAATTTTTGAAATTTCAGGCTGTCCAGGACTACTATCGCCACCTTATTGTGAGAAGGGTTGTCAGATTTTCGCCTGCAGCTGATCTATTAGTAAAGGCTTCTGAGGTCGCAGCAGCTTCACAAGATCTTATAAAATTTGATGACAATTCTGTATTCATTTTTGGCACAATGATACTTATTCATTTTTGGCACAATGATACTTATTTTATAAGATTATGATTTGATATGTTTTCAGATTTTTGTATTAAATGACATGATTATGGAATTTTCATTTTACATGATTATGAAACTCACGTTTTTTCGATATTATAATGTATATTTGATATTAAATTTTGGAATTAATTTTACTACTCTAAAAAGCGATAGAAAAAAATTTTAAAAAAAACTATAAATAAAAATATTATTGTATAAATAATTTAAAGAAAAAATAATATAACTATTTTAGTAGATAATAATTTAAATAAAAGAATATATTATAAAATAATATAATATAATATATAAAAATTAATAATGAACCGTCAAGATATCACATTAACGACTGTTTTAAACCGTCACAATCAACAATGGTAACAAAAATCAAAAGGATATTCACGACAGTATTTAACTGTTGTCATTTCCAATTTATGTCAGTTCCAACCAGTCGTGAAATAGAGTTCACGACAGTTTTAAACCGTCACAATCAACGATGAAAATGAAAATCAAAAGGCTAGTAACGACGGTCTTTAACCGTCGCTATCTCCAGTTTAGGTCAGTTCAAGCCCGTCGTGAAATATAACGACGGTTGTGTGTGACAGTTTTTTCAACCGTCGCAAAACAGCCTGGGGACACACGTTTCTGCGACGGTACTACAACCGTCGTAGAATGTAATTGGTGGTGGTTTTAACCGTCGTAACCTGCCAAAATAACCGTCGCAATCCATCATTTTTCTTGTAGTGAAGTATTAGTCAATAAGGAACTTATTCTTTGAGATTTAAGACTTGTCATTGCTAAACTATTTGAGAACTTGTAATAATAATTACTTAACATATGAAAATAATGTTCTCAAAATTTAAAACGACACAACCAGTATAACATTACCATAAAATGAGACAACATATGTCCCATGGTTGGAATTTTAAGTAAAGCTTTGAAACATAACAAAAAATGTAGAACACACACACACACACACACACATATATATATATATATATATATATATATATATATATATATATATATATATATATATATATATATATATATATATATATATATATATATATATATATATATATATATATATATATAAGGATTTATATATAGTAATTTGTCAAAAAAACTCAAGATAAAATTATGAAAGACACAATAGATGTACAAAACAAAACATAAACTCTCGCCACAGGGTACTAGCGTCTCCATTGATATAAGGAGTGGAAATTTGCATTACCTTCAACTTCTCTCTAACCGAATCAAGAAATATAGAAAAAAAACACAACACAAAACATAAAGGAGATATGATTTACATACAATTTTAAAAGAGAGGATGAGGTGTAAAATATGAATATACATGTCAAACACCAGTAAACATTCAAATGTATCATTCTCCTATGTTTATCTCCAAAATATAATTTATCTATCCCGACACATTATTAAACTATATGTTGAATAAACTGTTCAGGATTTATATATAATCATTTGTCAAAAAACTCAAGATAAAATTATGAAAGACACAATAGATGTACAAAACAAAACATAAACTCTCGCCACACGGTACTAGCATCTCTATTGATATAAGGAGTGAAATTTTTCATTATCTTCAACTTCTCTCTAACCAAATCAAGAAATATAGAAAAAAAACACAACATAAAACATAAAGGGGATACGATTTACATACAATTTTAAAAGAAGGGATGAGGTGTAAAATATGAACAAACACGAGTAAACGTTCAAGTGTGCCATTCTCATATGTTTATCTCCAAAATGTAATTTATCTATCCTGACACATTATTAAACTATATGCTAACTCAGGACACTAGATATTGTCAAGGATATCCTTCCAATTACCGATATCGGATGCCATAATACCACTTTGTTAGGGGAAAATATGTACTAAAATGGTCTATAAGGGAGTTGAATAAACTGTTCTTAAAATGACCAAATTTTAAAAAAAAACTTTTCTTTTTGAAATTAGAGTTAGTAATATCTCTTGGCGTAGCGGAATTTTGTACAAAATATATGTTATTGGATTGTTATAATATACACTTAACCATAAACAAAATGAACTTAGATGAATAGCCTAATTAATCAACGCTTCAATTAACTTAAATTCAGTTTACACGAGATGTGTAAATAGAAAGTTTTAAATTAAATAATAAATCTATTATTACATTTTTCAGATTTAATAAAAAGTAAGAATGTTTAGGAACTTTATCTAACACATACCTAATTCTTATACACAAAATCGCTACTAATGCGGTAAAACCTAATAACATGCATTTTTTGTGTGTGGGTGTGTGTGTGTGTGTATGTGTGTATGTATGGTGTGTGTGTGTGTGTATGTGTGTTGTGTGTGTGTGTGTGTGTGTGTGTGTGTGTGTGTGTGTATTTGAGAGAGAGAGAGAGAGAGAGAGAGAGAGAGCATGAAAGATAATACGTCAGATTTGTAATGGTTCATCATATTCATCCTCGTTTTATACCTACTATAGTCTCCAATAGTTTCCCATTTAAATTTTTTTGTCTTCTACTATGATTGTGATACATTTTACAAAGTCTCTTGATATAATAACAAGATTCAAGATGATGTTGAAAATAAATTATCTTTGATATGAATCTTCTCTTTGACTGTATACATCATTGAAAATTGATCTGTTCAAAATCTTTACTCGATCTCAACTTCTACCTTCCAAATTAATTATATTTTTGTCATAATTCTTGAGCTTATGTTTCCTCATATATTAATTACATCAATTGAAAAATAACCCCATATCTTCTTCTTTAGAAGAATATTCATTAGAACTATCATTTACGTGCTTATTTTTCTTTGTCTTTGATAACGAAGCTTTCAAGGATAGTTCATGCTTTTCTTATTTGACCTTCTATTTCTTTTTCGACTTTACTTTGTTTTCAGTGAGTCGTTTCAGTTCATTCTCATGTTCGACCAGCTTTCCAAACAACTTTGTGATATCCAAAGTACTAAGGTAATTCGATTCATTGATGGTTGTAACCTTTGGTTGCCATTCCCTCCACATAGAAATCTGAATTTTGTTAGCGGAATCTTTTTTAGAAAAGGACTTTCCCAAGTCGTCTAACTTGTTGATTAAATGGAGAAAACGAATCTTCATGGATTCCATGAATTCTCTTGGTTCTATACTAATTTTTTTTACTTCTCTGTCAACATATTGATTTTATAATCCTTAACATCTTCAGTTCTCTCATAAAGGACTTGAAGAGCATTCCACATAGTGTATGCGCTCTTATGATGTGAGATACAATAATATACTTTAACGCTCAAAATCATATGAAGCCTTTTTGGTTTCATCATCGGTCTAATCTTTTGGGAATTTAATAGAATTATCGACTTTGTTTTTGGAAATAAAAAACTTGTCGATAATTGATACCCATAGATATTTGTCAATTGACATTAAGTGTACATACATGTTTTCCTTCAAACAAGCATAAGCCTTTAAAAAGCGGTGCTATGTTGTATGCTTTTTTCAAATCATGGTCACCAATATTCCCAAACTTTTGAGCCGTTTAGACTTGATCGAAAGACCAACTCTATGACCAATTGTTGGGTGAGAATATAGATAAGAAACAACCTATAGGGGGGGGGGTGAATAGACCTACCAATTAAAATTTCCTTTGAAAAATATTTTGAAAAACTTTTATCAAAGTTTCTAAAACAAAAGTGTTTTTGCGTTGCAGATGCAAATTTTAGCGTAAAAGAGATTAGGCTTAGCGATTGGAATCAGTATGTAACAACACAAAGAATTCAAAGCACAAGTAAGATTGACACACAAATATAACCAAAACGTACAAACTAGCAATGTAATGAATTATTGACAAATTACACAAGTAGTGTAATTTTACAATATCAACACTTACTGGATTCTACAGTCACAATTTTTAGTTTAATCGACAACAAGACAAAATTGAAGTACCAATTATAATAAAACTTACAACTTTACAGTTAATCACTACCAAAAAAAATCCTAATGGTATGAAATTTCTAATAAGCAATAAAGAACAACCTAATCATGCAATGATTTGGAACAAAATTACAAGAGTTCATACAATCATAATATCTGAAATAAACGTTGAAAAAAATATATTCTTTCTAAATCATTAACTTGTACACAATCCATGAATTGAACTATATGAGAAACTTTTACTGAAATTCGCTCATTGAATCTTACAGCCCCAACAACCTGCTCCTAAGTCCCTATTTTAAGGAAATCTTTACTCGATTCCACTGACATCTTGAGCGTTGGTCTGTCTGAAGATAGAAAATAACTTCTACTCTATCTGTAGGCTTGCACACAACATTACCAAGGTTAACTTGGAGAGAAAAACATCCTTCTTTTCAATTGGAATTTTCAAAATTATCCATAACACACACGCCCTTGCGAACCTCCACTATACCAAATAAGACCTTTAGCATCGTTTTTTGGCCTTTAACAGCACTTAAAAGCGCTTCCTAAAGTGGCGCTGCTAAAGGTAAAGACAACGTTTTTCTTATGCATAAAGCGCTGCTATAGACCCCTTTTAGAAGCACTTTTAGCAGTGCTTTTCCCCCCCTTTAGCAGCGCTTTTCAAAAGCGTTGCCTATTCCCCTCTCCCCCTTTTTAGCAGCGCTTCTGAAAAGTGCTGCCTATTCCACCCCCTTTAGCAGCGGTTTTCAAAAGTGTTGCCTATTCCCCCCTTTTTAGCAGCGCTTCTGAAAAGCGCTGCCTATTCCCCCTAGTAACGCTTTTCAAAAGCGCTGCCTCTTCTCCCCCCTTCCCCCACCCTTTAGCAGCGCTTTTACTTAAAAGCTCTGTCTATTCTTCACGTTTATAATTTTTTTTATAAAAATAATCACTTTTTTTAAATATTTTTTATAGATAAACCTGCTTATAACAATGACAGTTACTTTACATATAATCATTGTAATTCACATAAACCTGCTTATATATAATTCAACACAAGCTGATCCTCAGAACAACTTCACAAATACAGTCAATTTACATATAATTACAAAATCGATAACTTTACAAATACACACGACTTCCAAAAATATTATTATCCTACATCAATATTTGACGATACATATACCTTATACAATTCTCAACTCAAGAATGTATTGACATCATTCCTCCTTAATTTCTTTCAATCCTGCTTTCGAGTAAGTACCACACTTGAATTCATCAAAGTACTACATCATATAACAAAACATGCACGATTTAGTTTTAAAACTAATTACTCAGATGAAATATCGGTTAATTATTAAAATAAATCATATAACTTATGAACTTATCCATACCGTGATTGGAATATCTATTTGACCCGAGTGAATAATTTCCTTCATAAAGCGCAATACAAAATATCCGCAATTAATCCCATTGCACCGACGAGGACACTGTAAATGGAAAAAACAAACGATCATTTATCAGGATATATAGTTTAAATAGTTTTATCAAGTAGAATCACTGTAATAGTAAAAAAATATGAAAATATACTTGCACTCTGATCCAGCTAATGTTGTTACCTTCCTTTTTGGCACTTTTGCTTCTCTTTGTGATCGAAATATTTGTATAGCTCTAACATAATATAAACGAATATTTAGAACAGTCTCATATAATAAATAAAGATGATTATTCAGAACAGTATATAATAAATAAAGATAATTATTCCGAACAGTATATCTCATCACTTACGTATCAACCATAGTCTTCATATCAGGATATTTTGTTTGATCACCATCCAATGAATCCAGATAATACACTATTTCTTTCATCGGATTAATCGTGACCCACAACCAGTGTCCACTGTAAAATAAGACAAAAGTTTAGACGGAAATGTTATATAGAATGGCAAAAAATGAATAATTATAATAAATGAATTTAGAATGAAATCTAACCCATGACCAGTATTATATGACAAAAAGTACAACTTCTCTGTATCTGCGGCCATAAATGATTTGACAAAGTAATCTCTGACTACATTTGGAGTATGATCAATTGGCCGTGCGTTGATACAACTGGCAGATAAGAATGCGAATCTTGAAGTCAAATCATGCGGGACCAACATCTTGTCATACAATAACCTTAAATAAAAACATAATCAACATTAGAATATTCATTTAAATGAGTAAATAAATTATTCAATTATTTAATTAAAATTGATCGGAGTATTACCTGATGTAGGAATGCATAACACCGATGCCCAATTCAGAATGTTGGAAAATCTGGTCCAAATCCTCCTTGGCAATTGTTTTGGCATATTTAAAACCGAAAATACCTTCCTGCATAGGTATTTGACGGATGCCACCCTCAACCACATCTGTTGTTCCTACATATGTTTCAAGGCACAACCTAAATCGAGGAACATATGCTTTTTTTGGCTCGGCCTTTTTTTTGTTGGGCACCTTGCTAGATTCAGGCATCTTACCCTTGCTGACTTGTTGCAACTGTTGATCATGAACCTAAAATTCATATAAGTTCAGTAATTAATATATAATAAGATCATCATGTAACTGTAATAGTACCTGTTTTTTTGATGCAGCTGAATCGGTTTCTCGCACGATAATTCCCTTATCTTTTGATTTGGATTTTGTAGGAGTCTAAGATCATCATGTAAATAAGTAAATGTAAATGTAAGAATAACTTTCATGTATGGGTCGTAAAACATTTGAATACTTCATACTGATGTTCAACCTACCTCATCATCTATGAAAATAAGATGTGACCGCCATGCAACATACGATCCTATTGCGTCTCCTACCACTGTTGCGTCCGAAACATCATCTGGTATAGGCAACAACGCATCCCCTCTAACGCAATATCAGTCGATATTTTCAAAAATCCAGCAGGGAGCGGTTTATGGTGAAGTAGGTCTTCCAAAGTGTTATACACTTTTCCCTTGCCAACCATGCGATAAGCCGGTGACGATAAATATAGCCGACAATGTGAAATGCCCTAAACAAATAATGAATATGATTAATGTGTCAATTAAGAAAATTGTGCTATATTAATTTCAATGTAATATATACAATTACCTCTGGAAGCTTCTGCGGACAATTGATACTATTTTTGCCGCTAGTACCTTTACACTCTGGATTGCGCCTTTCTGACATGTATCTCTCTTTGTCCTTCTGTAACTCACGAATCTGAGCTTTCAATTCCTCTAATGTCTCCATCACTTCTTTATTGCTAGGATTTTTATTCTTTTGTTGCTTATACAGTTTTGATGGAGTGGCACCAAATCCCTTACCCCTCACACGCCCATAATACTCAGGAATATTTAACACTCGACTCAGTAAGCTCCTGCAATCATCGTCCTCAGCTGCAATTATAGTCTGGGATAGAGTCTCCTGAAATATAGATAAAAGCATATATAAATATATTATACACTTTTGAGTTATTGACAAAACTAATGTTGTACTTACACATTGTTCAAATACTTGTTGAACTTCTTCTTGAACGACTCCATATCTTCCTACACGGGTAGCCTTCCACAAAACATGGTCCGAAAGAGATGTTGCATCACTTTTCTCCTCTTCTAACTACACATTAAGACAGATAATAAAGCATTCATATCCCATTATATATACTTACTATTTTTTGTAACTATATCATATTAAAGCATTTATATATACTTACTATTTTTTTTTGTAAGCGTGCATATCCCAAATGTCCTTTTTTGTATGGATATGTGGGTTTTGATGCCCGTTTCCGATTCATGTCACTCACAACCTGAAAAAACAAGTTTAAGTCATATCAAAACTCTTGTGGAAGAAGTATATATATTATACATTGTTCATGATAAGTTGTACTTACGCAAAATTCTTTGGTTCTTCGCTTGGCAACAAATGTCTCCCATTCTTCATCTGAAATTAGATCAGCGTACTTCTTTGGATGCTCCAATTCGACAAAGTTTCCATCAGAATCTTTAAGAAACTTGTTTGTTAAAAACAATCTAAATCCTCTCAGTCGTTTTTCGGCCAATTGAAGACAATATTTCCCCCTGCAATCATCAATATTAAAAGGTCTCTGCAAACAAATAAACATACATATAACATGTTAGTATAATTAATTTAAAGATGTAATTGTCGATATAATTAAAAAAATATCAAATATCATACCTGTATCTCGCTCCAAATTTTGTCTTTAGCTGGTTGTAACAAAGGAATTCTCCAGTTATCACAAGTAATTGGAATTTGCGAATGAACAAGTGCTCCAATGTAACTTGTCAGCATCGCACCGTTAGGCTCAACTAATTGATCTCTTTCATTCCAATGCACATCATACTTTACACCTTTATCTCTCGCACGGATGATTTTTTTTCATAATCGTTATTCCTCTTTTAATTTCGCCTTCCACGTCTTTTGTTGTTTCGTTTCTATCATGTGATTTTTCCTCGTTGGTAGCCATAATACCTGTAATTCAGAAAAACCAAATTATCAAATGAATGGGTTTTTCCATCATGTGATTCCATAAATGGTGAATTATACTCTAGAATCTAGACCAAGTTAACAAGCAACTTAACAAAGCACAAGAAAAATTCATTAAACAAACTGCCAAAGATCATGAACTCCACTCACATCTTGCAATGATTGGAAATGGACACTATATGATATAAGAGGTTAATGTGTTGACAGAAATACAACACATCATTGGATTCACAACTAATACTTCACTAACCTCTAATTCAATTTAATTGCATCCTAACAACTAACTTTAATAGAATTTCTAACTTTGTTAACTCTTTAACAAATTTCTACATGGCATGGTATTGGACAATATCAAAGTTGTATCAAAATAGTGGAAACAATATCAAACCTAAACAAAATATTAATCTTGTATCAAAACCGAAACAAACTACTCAACACTCGTATTAGTCAAAACCAAACCACCTTGTCATGCCACCAAGAACAAACAACAATATAATGCAACACTTATATATATTTTGCTCATCATTGCTGAAATTTTTAAAAGGAAACTCAGTAAGAAAACAAATCCATTACATATACCATTGCAACAAAATACAGTATGAAACAAATAACAACATTGCAAGATTGGTTCGAAGCAAACCTATAGATTTCGTACAGAATGGGTGGAGGACGAAGATGGAAGAATGCCAAAAATAGACGGACGAAATGGAAGAATGCCAAAAACAGACGGACGGAGGCGGAAATGGAAGACGGTGACAGACGAAATGGAAGAATGCAAAAACCTACGACGATGGAGGCGGAAATGCAAGAGTGTTTCTGTTTCTGAATTTTTCTGGGTTGCGAGTGTAAGAATACCAAAAACCACGATTGTTTCTGTTTATGAGTTTTTCTGGGTTTTTTTTTAAATTTATGCCACTTAAACCTACAACAACACTTTTGCAAGGCCTTTAGCAGCGCTTTATAAAAGCGCTCTCTAAGGTCTGATAAGGCAGGTCCTATAGCAGCGCTTTATAAAAGCATTGTCTTTTGTACCACCTATAGCAGCACTTTTATAAAAGCACTTTCTTAGAATGACCCCTTTAGCAGCGCTTTCTAAAAGCGCTCTCGTAGATGACCCCTATAGCAGCGCTTTCTAAAAGCGCTTTCGTAGGGCCTACTTTTAGCAGCGCTTTTTATAAAGCGCTTTCGTAGGTGCCACCTTTAGCAGCGCTTTTCTAAAAGCGCTGTCTGAAGTCTACTATTTTTTTTCTTTTTCTTCCTGACTCTTTAGCAGAGCTTTTTCAAAAAGCGCTGTCTTTTCATGCGCTGCCAAAAATCATTTATGTAGTAGTGCTCTAAAATCTTAACCAAATCTTCAAAGAAACATTAAATCCAACAATGAATCTCCTTAACAATCACGAATATCTTAAGATGATATTCAGATCCATGCAACAATGGAAAAATAATAAGGTAGAAAATGAAAGAAATTGTTTGTAAGTGTTCATAAAATATCCAAAACTCTTTTCAAAAAATGAAAGAACAACTGATTTGTGAGTTTTCAAATAAATATTAGAAGTATGTATTTTCCAACATTGTGTAAGATTTTGAGTGAAAATTGATTTATAGGTGCTAGAGATTTAGTACAAAAAGAGTGAAAAAAAGCATGCTTGATTTGAGTCACGAACATTTGTGTGATTTGAGTTAAGTGAAAAAGTAGTTTGGATGAAGATCTGTGCATATGAGAAACCCATTTAACCATGATTCAAGTCAATGTAAAGATGTAATTTCACTACGCCAAAATTGATATTTTGTATCGCCTAATTTAATAGCGCTTTTAAAGAAAGTGCTATTAAAAAGGAAACAAACACATCTATAATAGCACTTTATAGTCAGGAGCTATTATAGAGTACAGAGAATGTGATTTTGATGGCACTTTGTAAAAAAAATGCTATTATTAAGTATGTATGTGTATAAAAGTAGTGTACAAGATTATAAATTATTTTTTTAATTGCTATGTTAATTTGTCAAAATGTATATATAGGTAGAAGAGTCGGGAGAAGATGAGATAAATTGTAGTCAAGTGTGGAAGGCTGCCCTCGTCAATAAGAATGGGGTGATTGATAATGAGAATGTTCAAAGAGTTGTGGATCAATGTGTAAGTCGAATGTTAATATTTTGGATCGATGAAAATATTTTGGATCTCGGTTAATCTTAATGAAAGTGTTCAAATTGATTTTATTGTAACAAGTCTTTTATACTTATCGATGTCAGGAGAAGTTAACATAAGCTCTAACTGAAGAAGAGAGACAAGACCTTGGTCCTACAGACATATTATTCGAGGCTCTAAATCTCCCAAACTACTCTGGGTGTATTAGGAGTTACAGTTTTGGGGTATGTTTTAGGGACATATTACCACGCTAAATTCACCCCACACAAATGGACTTTCAAAAATTGTATGGCTTTTGCAACACACTCAAAAGTAGATTGGAGGTGCTAGAGAGAGAAGCTGGAGAGAGATAAGTTGGATAGAGAGAAGATAGAGAGGCAAAAAACTAAAGAAGTGGCCGAGAAAGAACAACCTGAAAGCGTGGCACAGAGCTTGCAATAACTTGAAGAAGTGGCAGAGAGGCAACAACCTGAACAAGTGTCAAAGAGCTTGCAACATCCTGAAAAAGGGACACAGAGGCAAGAGTTAAGTGATAAAGGTTCTTGCAACCCTGTATCATTTGGTAATACTCCTGAGGTAATTGGCTTCTTTAAATAATTTATATTATATGTTATACAAAACCCATACTTATACATCCATGTGACCTTGAAAGATTGATGGTAGTATTAGAATGCATGTATTCACAAGTTTTAGTGAGAGAAATTCAATCCATAGTGATGAAATTAAATTGAAAAGAGTGCTTCAATAGCAATACTATATAAATGTTTTAGGCTGTACAAGCTCAACTAGTCAATTTCCTCATGGCAAAAGTACCTAAAACTCCTCAATTTATACTTAAAATCCCAATACGGGGTATAATGGAGTTGAGCTTCTCTTAATTGTTCAAGATATCTTACCTTATTATCCAAAAATGATAACTTGGAAACAAAATCTCAAAGGAAACAGTAGAGTAGTAGTGTGGGACAGTGAGTAGGAAGAACATTGTAGAGGCTGGGAAACTATCTGTGCTAGCTTCATCTTGCCGCATGGAGATGCTGTGAAAACTGCCATGCAATGAGAAATGAAAACAAAGAGAGGCCTCTGAGGAGTGGTTTTTCTCTGGTGTGAAAACTGGGAAGCTATTAATTTTTTTTAGTATAAAACATGCGCAAAATGCATAAATTTAAAGCATTTTATATATGTTTGTTTTATAAATAATGATATTAATGTTTTTATTCGTATCTCATTTGGTTTAGGGTCTCTTTCCTGTTAATATATATTTATCATCCCCGAGTCGGTGTTTGGTTACTCGTGGCAAACTATATAACACCAAAGGTAACACAGTGCACGACATGACGTTACCACCTGGATATGTCAAGGTTAATATCGAAGTTGCTATTGTGCCAAATGCTCAATTGCCTATATCTGTTGAAGGTGGTGATGTATCGATGGTTTGTCAGGCAATAGGAACAATTGTGCCATGGCCAATGAAACTTCTTGAATTTGTTGCTGAATGTGAAAAGGTAAATTACTTATTAATAACTTGCTTGATCGTTATTTGTTTTATTATTTGATCACTAACCTTAATTAATAAAACTTTTTAGAATCCTGATCAATCCCAAAACAAAGTTAAGAATACCCAACGAAGTGTTGATTCTGTTTCGTCACCTAACAAAAGCAACAAAAAATTCAAAATAAAGAGTCTCTTAGAGTTGGTGGTTCAACCAATATTGTAAATTTACCTTTCCTTGATATGTATGTGAAAAAGATGACGAGGGTTGGATCGTTAATTCAAATAAAAATGGAGGAATGTATATTTGGTGAGGAGTTTTTAGAGCATCTACGTGTAGAGAGTATAAAAGAGATTCTTGATCATAATTAGTTAAGTGCCTCTATTATCACTGTATTTTCCAGGTACCTCTATTATTACAAATTTCCTCTAATCTGACAAATATATTAATATTTACATTGTTGACAAATATATTAATACCAATTATTGTTGTTCATTTCTAGGTATTCGTATGACAAGTTTATTAGTCCAAATGGATTAATAAATAAGTTCTCCTTCATATCCCCACATGTATCACAGGAGGATAATCTAGGAAATGCTATAGCAAAAATACTTCTGAAAGATGAGGATTACTTCAAGGATAAGATGATTCTTGCACCTTGCAACCTAGGGTGAGGTTCCTATTCAAAATGTTATTAAATTTACGAAAAAGGTCAATCCTTATTTGGTATAGTAACTGTAAACATTGAAGTGGTTAGTATAACAAATAAGGTGAGTACATGAACACAATTAGTATACCAAACCATAGTTCCCCTCCAAATAATACTTGTCATCAATCTAAGGATAATAATTACTCATTATTTTCTTTGCAGGAAACATTGGGTATTACTTGTCATCAATCTCGATGTTGAGGTGATATATTACATGGATCCGTTGAATGGTGAGCCAACTAAACATCAAAATTTAAAAACCAAGTTTGAGAAGTAAGTATAGACTCTTTTAATTTAACATTTATATAAGTATTCTTAGTTATAATAATTACTCATTTAAAGTTAATTTCATTTTGTTAGTGCATTGCAAATTTATCGTGCTAATAGTAACTCTAAAGTGCCTAAAGTCTCCAAGTCAAAGAAAATTTCATGGTAAAAAATTCGGGTATGTCCAAATTAATGTTATTTTTAAACAATTATGTAGAGTGAAAGTAATATATGTAGATGTTTTTTTGCAGTGTCCCCGTCAAATTAATAGCATTGACTGTGGATATTTTGTAATGCGATTTAAGAAAGAGGTCATCATGGAAAATGAAATTATGATCCCCATGAATGTATGTGATTTTAATTGTTATTAATTTGTAAATTAATGTAATTTAGTTCTAATACAATTGTTGATGTTTTTATATTTGAAGTACTTTCCTGACCACAAATGTCGTACCTACTCTAAGGATAAGTTAACTAAGGTCAAAGAGGATTGGGCTACCTATATGGTGGATGATATTTTCGGTGAGTTTTCTAAAGCCTACAATATATAGATACTTAATATCTTACTTGCATATTAAAAGTTTGAATTGGTTGTACCATTTTCACTTAAGGTGTTCATTTGAATCCTGTTGTTACCATTGAACTTGGTTAGGTAAAATGATGTTCTTCATAATTCAGTATTTTTTTAATTATATATAAAAAATTTATTTTCAGGTTTTTGTTTTCTGATTATTGTACAATACATAATCAATATTCTTTCTATGATACAGGAAAGCAAGAAGCAATGATTTTGCCTAGCTAGCTAGCAAAGTGGTTGTATCTTTGGATGTAGCAGTGTTTTGGTTCGCAAAGTGGTTACTAGCTACTTGATGTTGTTTTGTTGTCCTTTCTTGTTTTTTAGATGTTTTTTTCATTAGTTTAGAGAATATGCCTAGCTAAGTGATTGTAATTTTTGTTTGGAATTTGGTTTGAAGTACTCTTAGCCAAATTGATAACTAGTGGCAAAATACTTTAGCTGTGTTTATAAAATATTTTGGTTTGAAGTACTCTTAGCCAAATTAATACATAGATACAATTCCTTATGTGTTTATTATGGCAGTGGTATAGATATATATGGTATCACATTTGTCATTATTATTTTATTTTCAAATATTTTAGCTGCTTAGTCATTATTATTTTATGAATTCTAATGTCGTAAAATGCAAATGTCATATATATATATATATATATATATATATATATATATATATATATATATATATATATATATATATATATATATATATATATATATATATATATATATATATATATATATATATATACACACCAAAAGTGTATTACAATAGCGTTTTGAAGAGAGAGTGCTATTAACGGTACGTACTATAATAGCACTTTTATGGAAAAGTGCTATCTAATATATGACTTATAATAGCGCTTTGTTTGAAAGTGCTATCAAAATCAAAGTAAATTACCGGTACTATAATAGCGCTTTGTTTGAAAGTGCTATCTAATATGTGACTTATAATAGCGCTTTGTTTGAAAGTGCTATCAAAATCAAAGCAAATTACCGGTACTATAATAGCGCTTTGTTTGAAAGTGCTATCTAATATGTGTTTTATAATAGCGCTTTTGAAAAAATGCTATTAAATACCGGTACTATAATAACGCTTTGTTTGAAAGTGCTATCTAATATGCGTCTTATAATAGCGCTTTTAAAAAAATGCTATTAAATACCGGTACTATAATAGCGCTTTTAGAAAAACGCTATTAATTACCAATACTATAATAGCGCTTTTAAAGCGCTATCAATTTTTTTTTAATAGCAACTTGGTTAATAGAGCTTTTAAGCGCTATCAAAAAGAAAAAAAAACGCTATTAAATAGCTTTTTTGTAGTAGTGTTTAAGTCATGCACAATTAGATTCAAATAAGAGCAACTTGTGATTCGACTCAAGCAAGGTAGTGGAAAATCATTATTTCATGATTAGACTCATCAGAAACTTGTGATTCGAGTCACAGGGTTCCATGATTTGAATTATGTACAACATATGATTTGACTCATATAATCCTTGATTCATCTCTGTTCCTTCTAATTCGATTCACAGGGTGTGACTCGAATCTCACACATAAAATCTCAATTTTTGCAGTTTTTAAAGGTTTTTTGAGATTTCACTTGAATCATGACTTGAACCAATATTAAATATAGCTCTTGATTCAAAAACTTAACTAATTGACTTAAAGCACACTGCTCATACTTAAACACAAACACTTTTAATTATGCATGATAAAAATACAGATCTAAGATTCAATCTAGAAATGTGTAATTGAATAGGATATTTATTGATATAAAACTTAAACTAAAACAAAGCTTAAAGGACATGCAACAAAACCATATAATAGAGACATGCATAGTTTCCCCTTTAATGTAGCAGAGACATGCAACTTCATGATGATTATGCTATTATGTACATCTTTCATCTTATTTATGCTATTCTCTTCTTTTTTTTGTCAAAGGGAAGAAGTTTATGACATACATTAATATTTACGCGTGTTAAATGTTGAATGCATGGGAAACTTATCTTAAGAGCTTAAGCCGACTTGTGTAATGTTTTATGAGGAACACAATATTTCAAATTTTTCAAACATAAAAAAATGGGAGATTGAAATTGCTTTGTCAATAACATTGAAATTTCATAAGTGTTTTGATATTTTTGTCACATTTCATATATTTTTTTATGTATCGATTTATCATTTTATCGTAGCTGATGTACATCTCTATTATCCTTAATTCACTCTTAAGTTGAAACGTTTTACAATATTTTTCTCAAAGTCAACAATGTTTAACTTGAGTCACAAGTTAGAAGTCTTAAAACAAGATTTTTTTTAGCTTGATTCAAATCACATATTTTGTGATTCAAATCACATATTGGTGATTCAAATCAAGAGTAAAAGTGAAATTTGGAATTTGTCATTGTAAGCTTGATTTAAGTCAAAATTTTATTTGATTCGAATCAAATATACCTTGATGTGAATCACAACTATGGTTGATTCGAATCATGCTTTAATGAATTGTTTAGAAATCACCTCTGATTGTGTGATTCGAATCACATGATTGCTTGAGTTAAATCACACGATTCAAATCATGATCTGAGTCAAACAAGTCAAATCCAAATTTTATCATCTTGATTCAAGTCAACTTTTCATTTGATTCAAATCATAAGATTGAATGAATCCTAACTCGAATCATTTTGTTAGTTTTTCACCTATTTTATGCTCAATCTTTAACACATAAATTCAAATTTCTTTTTCTCTCTAAAATGCAACATGCCGATATTTATAATTTTCACAATCCTTGAAAAACCAATAGTGTTCCTTTATTTCTCAAACACTTTCTCTCTTAAGTTAAACTAAAAGAAAAACTTTATAAAGTGTTTATTTAGTGAGTTCTCATTAGGAGTTATGTGAGATTTTTCTAATAACCAATTATCTTCAACCTTTAGCAAAAAATTCCATTGTAGTGTGAGTGTGAGTGATAATTGCAAGATACCTTAGAGAATCTAATATATTTTTTTGTGAATCCTTTTTTGTGTGTATGAGATTGAAGAATCGATTTGTGATTATGATATTTAGAGACTGACTTCCAGCAAAGAAAAAAATATTAATTTCTTCTCTAAGAAAATTTCGATAGGGTCATGTGAAGGCAGCTGCTAATGAAGTTTCAAAAATTTTAAGATCTTTCAATATTAGAACAAAGGCTCGAACAAGAGAATTTTAATAGAGTTGAGTGAAGACTAATGCATACAGAATTTTGATGCTAACTTTAGTTTTGAGAATTGACGAACTCAAAATCGAATAAAGATCTTGAAGATTTGGAAGTTTAAATTTGATCTATTTAATTAAATAAATTTATTAAAAATTTAAGTATAATATCTACTTTTAATATATAAAAGTTAATTACCACCATAATTACTTAATTACCCTAATTACATTCCATAATATAGCTAATTTCAAATTTATTACCGTTATTTTATTGTTGTTACAATCTTATCATTGCAAAATGAAATCAATATCCTGAAATCAAATTAATTATTATTGTATTTTTTTTTCCAAATATTATCGTTGCTTGATTTTCTTTAAATGACAAATTGAATTTTTTAAATAATAAATATGAACCACTTAAATTGAATTTTTGCCAATCCTTCTACAATTCTCTCTCAAACAAAGGTACGTTTTTAACAGATTTATACATTTTCACCATTTTTTTCTTTATCTTTTTTTATTGTTGTTGCAATCTTATCATTTCAAAACGAAATCAATATCCTGAAATCAAATTAATTATTATTGTAGTTTTTTTGCCAAATATTATCGTTGCTTGATTTTCTTTAAATGACAAAATGAATTTTTTTAATAATAAATATTACCGTTATTTTATTGTTGTTGCAATCTTATTATTCCAAAATGAAATCAATATCCTGAAATCAAATTAATTATTATTGTATTTTTTTTGCCAAATATTATCGTTGCTTGATTTTCTTTAAATGACAAATTGAATTTTATTGTTATTAGGTTTGTAATTTTATAGTCATCTAAATTTGCAGTTACATTAATTTTTGAATTTTTTTCCCAATGAAAATGAGTAGAAAGGTTGATTCTGTGAAAGACATCAATGACTCAAAAGAAACTTGGCGTCTTGCTGTTCGAATAATGGATGTTTGGAGTGTTGTGAATAATAAGGGTATTGAACATTTGGAGATGATTGTTATGGATTCCTTGGTAAATTACTTTTCTTTTTTTAAGTATAGATTTTTGTATGATAGTTAGTAATTACAACAAAATGCTTTTTTGTATAACATATAAAAAGAAGATTATTTTTATTTTGTTAGGGTGATCGGATTCAGGTCCTTATTCGTCATAACCATTTACTGAAATGGAAAGAGGTCATTAAGGAGAATATGACCTGCATTATAAACAATGGCCGTGTCTATAACAATGATTTTCAGTGGAAGGTATGTGATCATTCAAAAAAAATTGTGTTTCTTGGTGGTACCACAATGTAGGCAATCGAACTTCAAAATATTCCACCTAAAGGATATTTCTTTAAAGATTTTGGTGAGATACTTCAAGGCAAATGCAAAACCGATAGACTAGAAGGTAATTTAAATTCTATTATAACTTATATAACTTATATATTTGCAAACACATTCAATAATGAACCTTACTTTAATGTAGATATTATTGGTGCTGTTAGTGAGATAAACCATATCCAATCCAACACTCCGGAAAAGAAAGTTGTTGTTTCTGTTGTGCTGAAAGATTTGAAGTAATGCGCATTGTTTTCATAACTTATGTGTTTGATAAATTTATATATTTTGGATCACTGAATCCCATCATATAATATTGTTTATTTATATTGCAAAATAGGGGTAATTGCATAAATTGCAATTTATGGGAAATCTATGGATCAAAATTTTTGGCTTACTACAATGATCCTAAAAACAATGGAGCTATTGTAATTCTGCTCACTTATACAATGGTAAAAGATGGCCAAGGTATTACACTATCAAACTTTATAAATACATAGCTGATTTGTATTTTTCATTATACGTTCAATAATTTTTATATTAATTATACAATTTACAGTGTCAAATGCATGGAGTGGTTCCAAATTATTGATAAATGAAGACATCCCTGAAATTCAAGATTTTATGTCTAAGTATGGATTTTATTTATTTATTTATATTCAGATTATTATACATAATTTTTAATTTAAAAAACAATCTTATTTCTATAGGTTGCCTACTAATGAACAAAAGGAGAAGCCAACTCAATCTGCAAAATCTCTTTCTAATTGGTCTGGTGGTTCTCAGTATTCGCCAGTAGAAAGGTTTGTTCATAATGCGAAATGTATGTCCTTAAGTCAGTTCTGCAAAATCAAACATGTAAGTTGAATACTATAGAGCCGAATTTATCTTTACTATTACAATTATATTGTTTGCTTTTTGAAATTAATATCATTTTTGATTTGCTTTTAGGAAACTTTATGTGTTACAGTAGCAACCACATTGAAATTTGCTGTCTCAAAGTATGGATGGTTTTATTATGGCTGCACAAAGTGTTCTTCGAAGGCACCTAATCCTGAAAAAGCTTATGAATGTTCATGTGGGCAAAAAGTCGAACAGCCCATACCAAGGTACATATAATCTAGATGAATTGCAAATAAATTTGGTAATGGATTTGTTATTAATCATATTATTTTCTTCGTTTAAAATACTATAGGTACAAGATTGAGATATATGTTAGCAATGGTGAATCAAAATATCAATTTGTATTCTGGGATTCCGAATGTGCTGCTATACTTGGAATGACTGCTGAATTTATGCATAACTCTATGGTGGAGGTACATTGTTATACATAAGTTAAAATGTTAATAGTTTATCGAGTTGTAAAGTTCAGATTATCACTCATGATTGATATTTTATTTTTCCATTAGAATGGAGAAGATTATCCAATGGTTTATCCTGATGAGCTTGAAATGCTGTTGAATAAGAAAATGGCTTTTAGAGTTAAGGTGTAGCCAACGTTTTCCCAAGCGTCTGTTTGGAAGCTTTGTGATGATGAAGCCTTTGTTAAAGAGATTGAAAATGACTACATAGTAGAAGAGGTATAATATTCACTTAATTCATGTATTATTTAAACATTTAACAAGTATAATAAATATTCGATGTTTCAATGTGCAGAATCAGTCTAAAACTGAATATGCAAAGGTGGTCCCTAACAAGGAAAATTTGGAAACTTCCGCAGTAAGTATCTTCATTTGTTAACATAATAATTTGCTATGATAAATATTGTATTATTTTAATTCATTTTATATCTGACAATTAATTTTTTATATTGCAAGCAAACATTATCTGCATCTGGTGAAAATGATCCAGAATCAATCATTCTAATGACTCCGGCTAAGGATGTTGTAATTACTGACAAGGGTGAAGAAGCTGATTTTGAAGCGTCTGGCACTACGCAATTATCAGGCACCAAACCATTCAAGAAAGTAAAGATAGAACCATCTTCTTAATTAGAATTTTCGGAAATTTGATATTGAAATATCTTTTATGAACTTTTTAGCACCAGAATGAGTTTAAGTATGAAGTTGTTAAGAACATGATATGTTTTGGTTGTAGGATGTGTTCTTACTTTTTTGAAGTGTTTATTTTGTGGGATTACAATTGATATTTATATTTCATGTATGGTTTAAAGGATGATAATGAGTATTTAATTCATGTGTGTGAAATTATTCAAAATCCTATGTTGTTATGTTGAACATTGTGTTTTGTGTGTTCTTTCCACTATAAAATTTATATGAGTATCATATCTTCAAATGTTAATAAGTATTTTAGATTGATAACAAAATACGTTGTCATCTTATGAAATATGTGTATACGACTAAATTATAAATAGATTATTGTATATCATGTTTGGTTTCAGCATACCTAATGGTGTTAGAAATTAAAAAAACAATTACATAAAAATTTATTATGAAATCCTTCAAAACTAATTATAGAAAACACATAGAAACACATTTTTTTACAATTTTTTTTCAAAGTCTAATACATATGTTAAAATTGCAGGTAGTTCAGAAATGTTGGAGCAATGTTTGAATCTTGCATTCAACTGAATTAAAGATTTATAAAAAAACAAGGTATAATTATCATATACAATGAATTGTCTTTTGATTGGTAATGGAAAATCTACATTGTTTGTTTGAAATGATTAAGTTAAGCATGCAACTATACTTTTTACCAATCTCACGTCATCATATATAGTATTATAACTCAACATATTTAAATTATTTATTTGCCAAAATATAGTTGGGGTTGAAATGAATAATTATGTCCACTACCTTCTTTCTATTGGCTAGGTCAGTGGAGTATTAATATAATTCAGCCGTAAGATAATTAATGCTATGTATGATTTGTAATAAATCAATAAGAATATCAATTCTTTATACATTTAGTTGTACAAGAAAATGATTGTAAATAATTAAGGTGGACTAAGAAAATGGGCCCCACTAAATCCCACTGTATGATTGCCAAATAGTATCGTTACTTGATTTTCTTTAAATGACAAAATGAATTTTTTTAATAATAAATATACTGATTTTTTAAGTGGTCTTTCTGAGATGTCAAACCGAGAATATGAAAAGAGGGAGAAGTAATATGAAACGGTTCGATGAAAATTAGAGTTTTATTTAATTGAATAAATTGATATTATTATTATTAATATTGTTATTTATTAATATTTATTATCATCATTATTAATCCCATTTACCCACCTAATAACTCAAAATATTCCAAAACCACTGACAATATTATACCATTTTAAATATAATTGATACATATATGCAACTTCCAATACACGTGTTTCAACCCTAAAAAATCAGTATATCCACACCTTTCACTTCAATATTTTTTGCTTTTATTTGAAGCAAACTTTCTCAAAAGTAACCATCGTTAATGCTCTACTTTAACATCACATCAAACCTATATCTATCCTAATTTTCAATAAAGATAGAAACCAAATTTGAATAATATAATATTATTATTTTTTTAATCTAACAAATTTATTTCATTCCCTTATAAGATTACTAAAATACAATTTTAAATTAATTCCAGGTACAATATTCTGTTTGGATTCATATATTTAAAAAAAAATCATTATGTAATTGCAATTTTTATAAATTCATTCTGTACATTGACAATATTTTTTCTTAATGCTGTTTTTTTCTTACATTGACAATATTTTTTCTTACCTATTTATACTACTAAAAAATATTACCGTTATTTTATTGTTGTTACAATCTTATCATTCCAAAACGAAATCAATATCTTGAAATCAAATTAATTATTATTGTAGTTTTTTTTCCAAATATTATCGTTGCTTGATTTTCTTTAAATGACAAAATGAATTTTTTAATAATAAATATTACCGTTATTTTATTGTTGTTGCAATCTTATCATTCCAAAATGAAATCAATATCCTGAAATCAAATTAATTATTATTGTATTTTTTTTTGCCAAATATTATCGTTGCTTGATTTTCTTTAAATGACAAATTGAATTTTTTAAATAATAAATATGAACCACTTAAATTGTAGGAGCGTGTGTTTCTTTATGCACATTGCAAATGAGAGAACGTTGGAAAATATCAAATATCCAAATGCTTCTGACACAACAACATCGGTAAATGTGTAGGAACTTGGGAAAACTATAGATAAACATGCTCTAATGAAATCCCTTTAGGTTTTACGGCTATATTAATACATAGGCTGATGAAAAACTTTTTATTTCCCTATATTACACATATCCACATGTTACGTAATTGCCAATTATTTTGGAGGGAACAGACGAATTTTCGTACCAAATATATATATATATATATTAGCATTTTAAGTATTGTTCCAAATTCAAGAAATGAACTTTTCATGTTATATATGATTACTTCCTTATATATTGTATATTATATAGGATTATATATTATATATTATATATGATTACTTCCTTAATATAGTATACAAAAAAATTAAGCAAATTATATTACTATAAATTAATAATGTTTTACTTTATTATGTCCTGTTCTGGCCTGGGCCCGGCCTCGCGGCCCAGCCCAATAACGGACAAGGCCCAATAAGTGAGGCAGCTTGACCGGGCACGCACCCCCCGCCGGACGGGCCGGATACGCTCCCTGTCAAGCAGGACGACGCGCTTCTAAGCGTCCTCGGCGCTCCCCTTAGCCGGACAGAACAGACTCCGCGGGCGGTATTCCCCATCCCACCGAGCAAGAGCCCATGGCTCTCCCACGTCCACGTGTGCTCCCCTCCTCGGGGAGAACGACACTGCTCCGATGAACCTCGCGAGCTCCCCTCCGCGGGGAGAACAACGTGGCCTGTGCGCGTTCTCCACGTGCTCCCCTCCGCGGGGACACGTCACCAACCAACTGCCCACCTCCGAAAGAGCAGGTCAAACCCACTTCCCGGAGATCAAGGAGCAGTTGGACTAGGGCGAAGACCACGTCCTGGTCTTCACTACGCCATGTAAGCCCTAACAGTCACCTGGGTTGGGTCTGGCAATCCAGCCTAACACAAGTGACCGTTGGCCCAGCGCTGGAGTCTCTCTATAAATACCCTCTTCCTCAAGAGGGTCAGGTAATTCACTTCTTACCAATTTTCTGTACTTTGCTCTCACTCTGCCCAACTCCTTACTTTGGCATCAGAGTGTTTTGCAGATACCCCCTTTCTCCTCCTCATCACAGGTGAACAGGTAGCAGTCCAACAGCGTGTGGCCAGCCCGTGATCTTCTTCTGATCAGGTCAGATCCAAACTGGAAAAAGTTATTTGTGGAAATTTTTTGAACCCATTTATTGATCATTTAACATCCATTACATTAAAAAAAACTCTTATACAATAAATTTGTGTACGTTGATCCAACCATATATATATATATATATATATATATATATATATATATATATATATATATATATATATATATATATATATATATATATATATATATATATATATATATATATATATATATATATATATATATATATATATATATATATATATATATATATATATATATATATATATATATATATATATATATATATATATATATATATATATATATATATATATATATATATATATATATATATATATATATATATATATATATATATATATATATATATATATATATATATATATATATATATATATATATATATATATATATATATATATATATATATATATATATATATATATATATATATATATATATATATATATATATATATATATATATATATATATATATATATATATATAAACAAAAAAATATATTATATTTTAATTTTTTAAAAATAAATTATTGCACTTGCGCGATCCGTGGGACCGTGCGAACGCACGGGTTCTTTACTAATTTTTAATAAAGATGTTAAATCATTTTAAATTGGTCTAAATTATTCTCGCTCTATTTGAAAGACATCCAATAAAATTGGAGTGAGAATGTGGAGACATCCGATAAAATTAAAATAAATCTAATATTTTTACATAATTATCAATTAAATTCGCTTAATAATTTTTTTACCATTTTTTATTCTCAAATTATTTTCCCCCCTAAAATATTCTATTAAGAGTATGTTAGTAAATACTTCGAACAATTAACGATATGGTCTAAAATTTATTTTAGGTTTGTTTGTTTCAATTTTTATTTTGTTTAGTTAAACAAATAGATTTTATAAAATTGTTTTTTAAAATATTATAAATTTTTTATATTCGTTTTTTTAAATCAAAAATTAATTTTGACATCTTATAACATATGAAATAACTTTTTTTTTTGAAAAAATTGTATCTCAAAAATAATTTTCATAAAAAATTATTTAAAATAATTTTAAAATTAAATACATATTTTTGAAAGTTTGATATTAATTTTTTTTAATAAAATGATAAAAGATCTAAAATAAAATTTTAAAAATAACTATTTTAAACCAATTTTTTTAAAATAGAATCTACAAAATTTTTTTAATACTTTTTTTAAAACAAAATTGTATTACACTCTAAAAATTATTTAAAAGAAAAGTAAACATATTTTTATTATAAAAATCAATATAATTAATATTATTTTAAGAAATATAGAGATAAAGAGTATTATGAAATTAAGGGTAATTATTTTACTAATAATATTAATTATGATAAAGAAAATAGAGAAATGGTTGCAGGTGAGTGACGTCATATCATGTCGGAATAGGAGGGCACGTAGCAGCTCCCATAAGTGCCCGATAATAATAATAATAACAAGTCGGTTTATGCTTCTTTCTCCCATTCATGTTTTTCTCTTCCATGCAATTACAGCATTATTAAATTATCTACGCATTATAAACTTTTCTTGAAATACAATAATGTTTTACAGTACATAAAGTATTAAAAAAGTACAGGATTCCTCAGTTAAAGTAAAAAGTAAATATGCCAACTTAAAATTCGAATGCAATTTTATTGTAATGGCAACTAATTTAAATGCTTTCCTCAGTGAAACTGACATATCTTTTTTTCGCAGAACAAGGGTTATTGATGACCACATCCTCTTCCTCTTTCTTATCTTCAACGCCTTATTCAAACAAATTAATAATCTTATTATTTAAATAATTTATTTTTAATTATTAAGACAACCAATATAAATAAATACACAATCTTACCTAGTTATTATCCTCCTATCGGTGAAATTATTATTATGACTTCATCATTCAATTGACTCATCTCATTTCTCAAGTCTTACATTTTTTTATATTTGGTATGTAGATCTTCTCTCAAATCTCAAGCATCCAAAAGGCTTTCACCTACTCCAAATCTTAATAAAATAGGAAATTTGTTAATTTTTTATATTTTTTATATTTTTTACTAACTTTATTTAATAATTACTTGATTTTATTAAGGTGAAAGAAAGCGAAATGGAATTTGACGAACACGAAGAAGATCAGGAGGAGGAGGAGGAAGAAGAAATGGGATTTCCGGTTACGCCGGTTGCAGGTTACGACTCGCTTGGAAACTCCGGCGTACGGTCCAAAATGAGCGGCGGAATTATGGAAACCGATGGAGCAGCAGTCATTCCTACTGGCGGTGGTGTTAAAAGTGGGGCCAAGGGGACGGTGAGATACAGAGAATGTCAAAAGAATCACGCAGTGAGTATCGGCGGTCACGCTGTTGACGGTTGTTGCGAGTTTTTAGCTGCAGGTGAAGAAGGAACACTGGAAGCCGTAATTTGCGCTGCTTGTAACTGTCACCGTAACTTCCACCGCAAAGAGATCGACGGCGAGGTCATTTCCCATAATCATCCACCGCGGTCTCACTCTCAGACTCAGTACCACCACCATCAGTTATCCCCCTACTACCACCGTGCAGCGCTACCTCCTCCACCAGGATACCACCAATTATTAACTCCACCGCCGGTTTCACATCACCGTCCGTTAGCTCTTCCACCTGTCGCATCCAGTGGAGGCTTCAGTAGAGAAGACGACGACGTGTCAATTCCGAGCAGCAGTGGCGGCGGGAGTGGAACGAAGAAAAGGTTTAGGACGAAGTTCACACAGGAGCAGAAAGATAAGATGCTTGCATTTGCAGAGGGAATTGGGTGGAGAATCCAGAAAGAAGATGAAGGTGCAATTGAACAATTCTGTGCTGAGAATTACATCAAGAGAAATGTGCTTAAGGTTTGGATGCACAATAACAAGCACACTCTTGGTAAGAAACCCTAATTTTGTTCCTTTTTCTCTATCTTTCTGTAATTTTGAGAACATTAATTAATTATGGATTTCAGTGTCAATAGGACAACTGTGGGACATCGTAGAAAGGGAACAACTTAATTTGTAATGTAAAATTTTATTTATTTAATGGAGATCTAGCTAGCTAGGGTTCTTACTCCATAGTTCATACTTTTCACTTTTCACAATTAATTTTTAATCTCTTCATTTCATTTGAGTAGAGTATGAAAGTGAATATGGAGATGAGCACATAGAATAATAAATTCCAAAATAATTCGAATTGAAGACAACACAAGGTACATGACATGCAAAGACAAAAATGTTTCAAGTAGTACTTTGTTTGTGATCATTCACATCTGTTATTTTCCTGTTTTTTCTCCTTATCACCGCTATTAATTAATGTCTCCATTAGAGTACTGTCTCAGCATTCTAGACACACACTTGTGCGTACGCTACTCAAAATTCAATGACTGTTTGTTCATTCATGATGAATCAAACTTAGTTACACTCTAGTTTATTTCTGGTATTTTCGTTCAAGATGATTACTTACTGTATAATCCCGTTACCGTATGTGTGTGAAATGAAAAAGCGAAAGAGTAACAGTAATAATCAGAAAACAGTAACAATGAATCAGCTAGGATTATGAATGGTTACTTCACGCGGCAAACTCGCAGACTGTTTACAAGTACTGTGCCTTCACAGTGTTGCAGATCAGACATGCAGACTTTTTCTGATTTTCATGAATAACACTGTACTAAACCACGTTAATTCTGCTAGCTATCCACCTCACCTTTCCTTGTCTTCTTGTTATTACATTATGTTCTTTGTTTTTCTCATTAATAACGTATAATAATTGTTCTATTCTGAACTATAAATATCTGAATAAATGACTTCAGTTTGATTTTTTTGAGTGTCCATAGCCATGAAGTTTCGTCTTGCTAACTGCATTTTAGCATGTATATGTTGGTATATGTTGCAGTTCAATGAAATTGAACGGGGTTGAAGGAGCAGTTCATTATAACTTCCTACCTCTCGTTTATGTTTCTTAGCATAAAAAATATTGCAGCTGTTCATTATTACTGTGTTTTGAAAAAGGATAACTCTGAAAATATTTAGACTTAATTCATCATTTCATCTTTTAATTTAATTTATTGTTTTTATTTAGTTTTTTAAACACTTATGCTAATTTAACAAGTCCCTTCTTTTAAATTATATAAGAAAAACGTTAAAAAAACACCTATGTAGCATATTGAAAATATTGACATGCCATGTTGTTTTTGTTTTTATAATTATTATTTTAATTTAAATTATGAAATATCATTTTCAACTTTAAAAACATCATTTCTGAACTTTTCACCTACCAATAAAAACAGACTTGTCTCTCTAAACTCTTCAGTTTCGAACCCTAGCTCATTGTTCTACTCATACTTTAAAACCCTAGCCGCGAAGAAGAAGATTTGGAGCGACGAAGACAACGAGCGACGAAGAAGACAATATATAAATGTTTTCACCATTGTTCATTTCCAATCTAAGATACGGTTATGTGTTTTCTATATTAAAAACCAAATCTTTATCATTTTCTCCTTCTTCAAAGACTCATTTCTGCATTATTTGGTGTAATTAGGTCATAAGTGATAGGTTTCAGTGTGTTATCCATCATGAGAGTATGTTTGTTGAGTTTAACAGATTAAGTTACGAGGGGTTAGAGGAGGTTTGAGAAGTTCACCCCGATTTTTGGAGTTATTTTGAGGTTCTGGATGATTTAAAGGATTTAGGGTACCCAAAAGTGGAGAGTTTGTGGTATTATGATGCAATGGATATTAATGAGCTAGTTTTGTTGAAAGATGATGCAGGAAAAAATAGAATAATGAAAATCATAGCTGGGAATGTGCATTTATATGTCATGCATTCAATTTATGGAAAAAAGTCAATACTCTCTTTAGAAAATAATGTAGGACCCAATGGTGTAGAAGAAGACAATTTGAATGATTTGAATAATGGTGTAAAAGATACTTTTGAAGATTTGTGTACTCTGAATAGTTTAGAAGATGACACTTTGGATGATTTGAACAATGGTGTAGAAAAAACTTTTGATGATTTAGATACTTTTGAAGATTTGAATAATCTAGGTGACAAGTTTAGTGAAGGAGGGACCACTGGTGTAGAAGATACACATGTAGTTGACCAAGAATCTTCATGTGAGGATGTTAATTTGGATTGTACCACTGAGGGCATTGACTAAAAAGATTCATGTCAGAACGTTAATTTGGAGGGGGTCATTGTGTCCGAGGATGCAATAATGGATATTACTTTAGTGGGGACCACTGATTATATGGTATGTGATCAATAAGTTGATGTATTGGATGACACACCTTATCTAGTACGTGTTCAAAAGGATTCCGTAGCCGAGGGACTAATTTGTAACCAAGAAGAAGATGAGGGAATGGAATGTAACAAAAAAAATGGTGGTGGTAGTGAAGATGATAGTGCTTTGAATGTGAACTTTGAAGATTTAGATGAGGATGCTATAGGAAGTCGTGAAGAAATTTCAGTTGATAATGAGGATGAAAAAGGAAAGAGGAAGGGCAAAGGAAAAGGTAAAGGAAAGAGGAAGGGAAAATGTAAAGGAAATGAGAAGGGAAAAGGAAAAGGTAAATGTAAGTGGAAAGCCAAGGTTGGGAGACCAATGAAACAAAGGGAGGTGAAAGAATATGTTGAAGGTAGTGGTTCAATTGATGATGTGAATGAATGTGAGGTTCTAAAGGAAAACTTTAGAGGTTTGAGTGATATTGAGGAATATGGTAGTGATGAGTTACCTCAAGAGTATGATAATGAAGATAAAGAGATTTTAAAATATGATTTTAAAAAATTCAAGCTTCTAAAAAGAATGGAGGATTATAAGTGAGAATGAGGAACTCATTTTGCTACTAAGAAAGACTTTAAAAAGGCAATTAGAACATGTGTTATTGATTATGGTGAAACCTGAAATTTAAGAAAAGTGATAATAAGAGGATGGAAGTGATATGTAAGAAAGGTTGTCCATGAGAGTCATATTGTGCAAAATTACAAGATGAAGACACTTGGCAGTTGAGAAATACAGTGGACAAGTACACATGTAGTAGAGATTATAAGGCTAGATTCCTTATTCCAAATGGTTGGGAAAAAAATTCAAACTAATGTAAGAGAGATTCCTAATTTGAAGTTGATTGATATAATGGAGAAAACAAAACAAAAGTGAAATGTAGGGATCAATAAGACACTTGTATTCAGAACAAAGTCACTTGTTGTTGACATCGTTGATGGTTCATTTAGGGAGCAATATACAAGAATCCATGATTATGGTCATGAGCTATTAAGGGCAAACCCTGGACCAAGTCCAAAAATTACAAGTCAACCAACTCAAGATGGAGAGGAAAGTAGTGAGAATTATGAGAGGTCTTTGAATCCACATTTTCAAAGGATTTATATATGCTTCAAAGCTTGCAAAGATAATTTTTTCAAGTGCAGACCTATCATACAATTGAATAGGTGCTTTTTAAAGGACTATTATGGTGGGCAGATACTTGCAGCCATTGGGAGTGATTCAAATGACCAAATGCTGCCAATAGCATTTGCTGTTGTTGAGGGTGAATCCAAAGATTCATGGAGTTGGTTTTTGGAGCTATTGACATCTGATTTAGGAGGTGCAGATTATGCAAGACTTATACATTTATAAGTGATCAACAAAAGGTGTTCTGATATGTTCATGGGACACAAATTGCAAATACAAAATAAACTCATAAACTCATAACATCATGACAGATACATTTCAATCATAAACTAATTACACAAAAGTACATTTGTAAATCCATGACACATAAAATACATAAACTAATGACACATACAATACACTCATGACAGATAAATTCCCAACCTAAAAATACATTGTTAGAAAAACAACATTCAACACTAAGCTCAAAATCCTAACCACAATGGACATTTTCAACTATCCTCTAGTGTGGATAACCTGATTTTTTAATTTGTAAATTTTCTTCTTTTGCCTTTGAATCTTCAAATCCCTTTCATTAACAATTTCGTCATCTAACCATTTGAAGAAATTACAACCCTTATTCATATGAATTATGTAATTTCTACTACCCCAAAATTTACACTGTTCATGTCACCCATAGTATGAAGGACACATTCATCTTGGCAATAACACTCCCTCTTATTTCTACGACTAACCGATTTAACTGTTTCAAAGGAAGCAATGCTTGAAACCTTTGACATAGGAGAAGATTAAAAATTCTAGAAACGCAACTTTAAGATCTAGAGAGATGAAAAGAAAGTTCAAAACAAGCATGATTGAATCAAAGCACAACAAAACTTTATGGAAACACGTTTGAATATCAAGAAAGAAATAATAAGCTAGTTTGATACAAGTGAAACCCTTAAATGATGTTTTTTTAATCCTTTTGCTAAGTCATTCTATTGTGCATTACCTAGTTGGCACGCTACGTTGGCAACTCTTAACATTTTATCAGCTTAACTAACATAATGAACTAACATAATGAACCAATAATGCTAACAGAACTAATGTTAAGGGACCAAACTATAACATTTTTTTATTAAGGGACTAAAGGGAAACTTAAAATTAACTTAAGGGATCTGATAACTAATTATGCCAAATATCTAAGGATTAGATTGGTGCAATATTTTATCTTTTTGTTTGTGTATTTATTTTTAAAAACAATTTTTAATATATATATATATATATATATATATATATATATATATATATATATATATATATATATATATATATATATATATATATATATATATATATATATATATATATATATATATATATATATATATATATATATATATATATATATATATATATATATATGTGTGTGTGTGTGTGTGTGTGTGTGTGTGTGTCTCTGTGCGCGCGCGTGTGTGTTTATTAAGGGACTAAAGCTAAACTTAAAATTAACTTAAGGGATCTGGTAACTAATCATGCAAAATATCTAAGGATTAGATTGGTGCAATATTTTATCTTTTTGTTTGTGTATTTATTTTTAAAAACAATTTTTAATATATATATATATATATATATATATATATATATATATATATATATATATATATATATATATATATATATATATATATATATATATATATATATATATATATATATATATATATATATATATATATATATATATATATATATATAGACACACACACACACACACACACACAGACACACACACACACACACACATACTATTCCTGCAAGGACATGGATACTCAAATGCTTTAGTAGATATATTGCGTTGTATGGTGGTTTAGACTTTTCCACGATGGTGAGAAGCCTTATATGGTGGTGTTTATGGTGGCTTAGAGGATCTTCTTAGGTGAGGTGAAAGGCTTTGTCTATTTATCTGGTGCTTAGGTATAAGCATATAAATTATGATTTGTCATTCTCCCGTTGGGGGGGGGGGGGGGAGGGGAGATATTTATTAAGACTTTGGGCCTAGGGTTTTCTTGGGAAAGGTCGTAGTGTACTTAGTTAATGGTGGACCGTTGAATCCAATTTTCAAGGGGGATGTGGGCCAACTACTGACCCTGACTTCTCTCTGTCCAAGGAACGTCTTATCTCATGTTTTCCGTGGTTGGGTGAGAGGAAAACATTAGGGCGAAGTGATAACTCCATGAGGGAGACACATGGTCCTCATCTCTCCTGAGGGCAGCATATGGTTATCATTATTGTTAGGTCTTGTACAAATATAACACTACATTGTCCTTCAAGCACGAGGTCCTTGATATAGGACAAAGTCTTTTAAATCGTGATACATGGATGTATCCCGAGACCCTAAGTTTCTTTATATGTATGGTGCATTAGGCTTATAAGGCTCCGGGTGTTTTAGAGGACTAATATTGTTTAGTCACGTTTGAGGAAACTCAAAGTCCCTCAAGCAGTGTTTAAATAATCAGGGAAATCTAAGTTCCTCAAGAAAAGTTACATGTAGCTTAACTGATGAGACTATAAGTCCCTCAAGCAAGATATTAAACCCTTCAGAAAGGACTTCTATCAGGCTCTGAGACAAGACTTATGACTAAGTCTCTTAGGGAAGACTTCGGTCGTGCCTCTTATGCGAGATTTATATGTTCTGTCTTGCCTGAGGAAACTCGAAGTCCCTTAGGAAAGTTTAGATATCCTAGGAGATCTAAGTCCCTCAGGAAAATTCATATGTAGCATGAATTATGAGACTATAAGTCGCTCACGTGAGGTATATACCCTTTAGGAGAGACTTCTATCAGACCCTCAGACAAGACTTATGACTAAGTCTTAGAGGCCAGACTTCGGTTGCGCCTCTTATGCTATTTGATTTCTTCTAATTGTTAAAAATGTTTATGTGAAAAGAAAATGACTAAATATAAGATTTTTATTAGGGTGTTTGACAAGATTGCGAGTCTTGCTCATACACATCCTCATGTCTGATAAGGAATTCAAAGTTTTGTAGTTCTTAGTAGAAAATAAATGTTTGTTGGTTAATTTATGTGAATGATGTAACACTCTAATTTTCCCCACGTAAATTTAAGTTTAAAAGAAAGTAACTTAAAAACCACCTAACAAACAGGATGCTACTTCATCACCAAAACTGCTCATGCAATAGGATATGTAACACATGTTGAATTTAAAATAATAATAATGAATAACATGTCTGAACTTCAATTTTATTATAGCAGCAGAAATAATCAATGACTTATTAGTTTAATTATTTAAAACATACTCATACATAATATTATTATAAGAAATAACAAAACATATGAGATACACATGAAGGTCTCCATCAAACACGAAATAAATACACAATCGTTCCACCCCTAGTGTTACATATCAGAGCAGACACCGAATCAACAAAAGCGGAAGGAAGAGTACTCTATTCCACTCACATCCATGCCTCTACTGTGCATTATCTGCACGATGCCCATGTAAAGGAAACACTCAAACACAAGGGATGAGAAATTACAATTGTATAAAGAAATGCATAATAATATGTATGCACGCCATCAACATATGCATTAATCACTCAATCTGTAATTCACACTTCACACAATCCACACAACATAATGCAACATGTATGCAAATGTAAGGAGACTCAACTAAGGACTGAATGCATGTGGTACCCACCATAGGATCAGAGTACATAAAAAATCGTTACCATCACCATAGGATTAGAGTACACAAAATATCGTTACCATCACCATAGGTAACGCTTCACGATTCCCACCTGGAACCAGCTACTCGCACCCAATCCCCACCATAGGATTGAGGCTCACCAAAAACGGAACACCGTCCAACACCATGATACATGATTTGTAATTAACATGCAACAACAACAACAATGCAACGTACAATGATATTCACCTTAATCAATATACCACACTAAAACTGGCCATAAAGCATCAAACATATACTATAAACATTCAACAATAGCATTATAGTAGTATAGCAAGTAATAACACACCACTCGCACACAATGTCACACCGTAACATACATACAACATCATTACGCACCTTTAAAAAATCAATTTTTCGATACTGAAAGTATTTTTAAAATAATATTCGTTGCCTCAGCTTCTTAAAGCTTCGAACGACACCTTAAACGGACACCTAAATCTCAAGTTATGAATTTTCAAAGTTGACATAACATGTGTAATTGGTTACCCTAAAACAGGTAACTGGTTACCACTTCATCAAAAAAAGTGGCTAACTCATCTCAGTGTAACCGGTTACACCAATCCAATAACTAGTTACACCCCTTACAAAATGTCCAGTTACGCTATTTTTGGACAGTGTAACCGATTATAACAATACTTGTAATCAGTTAAACCCTTTAAAAACCCAGTTTTTATAAAATTTGTCTCCAATGTAACGGGTAACACCAAAAGTTGTAATCGGTTACCACTGCAACAGAAGGACTTTTCTGCTGCTTTTTGATACAAAAATAAGTTTCAGGCCCTTCCCGAAACCCCGATTTTTCATAAAAACGTTTGTTCAAGTCTCACCCTCTAATTCCAAACCACAACACAACAACACAAACATTCATCATCACACTATTCAACCAAATGCACAATCCCAATTGCATCAACACACAATTTTAATAGCATCAACACACAATTCACATGGTTAAAGACATAGAAAAGAATTTCAATCAAAGAGAAACATACACCCACCCACATTTATCATACAATCCTATACAAGAGGAAATCCCACACTTACCTTGTTATTCCTAACAATTGTACTTCAACAATGGTGTGTTCTTCCTCTTCCTCAAGCCCTAACTCTTTCTCTCCTTTCTCTCAACTTTCATGTACTGGCAATTCTGATCCCCACTCCCCCTTTTCCTTTATTTTATTTTACTATTTCTAAATAATCATTTCATTCCAATAAATAAAATAATTATATATTTTATTATTTAACTACCACCATACTAATTAAAATAATTATTTAATTATTATTATTACTTTTATTTTATTTATATACTCCCAATCTAAATATTAGTAACAAATGATATTACTTCCACCACCCCCATGTCTTTACACTTTTACTCACATACCCCAACACCTTAAATTCTTCTCTATAAAGCCACTACCCTACACTAAAGGCTATTAGACATGGAACACATCATGCAAGTTCGAAATATTAGGTGCCAATTAACCGAGGAGTAAGCTTTCTAGATTTCAAAGCCCGTACAACACCAGTCACTAGAGTGACTCTCAAGAATACATGGTCTCCCTCTTGAAATGCAAGATTCTTCCTTCTCTTATCATGGTAACTCTTCTTCCTATTCTGCGAAGCTTTCATCTTCTCTCGAATTCACTTCACTTTCTCATTAGTGTATTGGACGACCTCAGGCCCAAACACTACATTCTCACAAGATTCACACTAACACAAAGGTATCCTACACCTCCAAACATACAATGCCTCAAAATGTATCATTTCAATGCTAGAATGGAAACTATTATTATAAGTGAGCTCTATCAGCGACAAATGACTATCCCAAGCACATCCTTGATCGAGAACACAAGCTCTCGACAAATCATCCAATGACTGAATATTTCTCTCTGTCTGTGGATGATAGGCTGAATTCAACCTCATCTTAGAACCCAGAGTCTTCTGCAAACTTCCCTAAAATCTGGATGCAAATCTCAGATCTCTATCATAAACAATAATCAATGGAGCTCCATGAAGCTTCACAATTACACAGATGTATATCTCTGCCAACTTCTGCAAAGGAAAACTGATATTAATCAGGATAAAATATGTCGATTTTGTCATTCTATCAACTACTACCCGAATTGCATCATGCCCTATAGGAGTATTCAGTAATCCCGTAACAAAATCCATTGAAATTCTATCCCATTTCCACTCTAGAATGTCTAATGGTTGCATCAACCCTGTAGGCTTCTGGTACTCAACCTTCGACTTATGACAAGTCAAGCACATATACACAAATTGTGCCACATCACGCTTCAGTCCATGCCACCAAAATATCTTTTGCAAATCTTGATACATCTTAGTAGCTCTTGGGTGAATACTTAATCTACTCCTATGACTTTCTTCTAAAATCATCTTTTTCAACTCAGGATTATCAGGTATATAGATCCTACCTCAGAATTTCAACACACCTTGCTCATCCACTTTAAAATCACTCTCTTCAGTCAGATTCCTCCCAACCATCAAATCCATTAACTTTACATCTAACTTCTAACTCTCTGCGGAGTTAACTCACATACCAAACTCAAATCACTGAACTGTTCAATAAGTTCAAACTCTCTAACCATCAAGGTAGACATATGTAAATACTTCCGACTTAAAGCATCAACCACGACATTAGCCTTACCAAGGTGATAATTCAAGCTAAAGTCATAATCCTTTAGAAATTCTAACCATCTTAGTTTTCTCATATTTAATTATTTTTTATCAAACATATACTTCAAACTCTTGTGATAACTGAATACCTCAAATCTGGAACCATAAAGATAATGCCTCTAAATTTTCATCATAAACAACACTGCAACCAACTCCGAATCATGAGTAGGATATTTCTCTCATGAACCCTCAGCGGCCATGAAGCATAAGCCACAACCTTGCCATCTTGCATCAATACCCCACATAAACCCATCATCTATGCATCATAATACACCATAAATAATTCATTATGTTTCAGAAAAATCAGAGCTAGAGTCGTCATCAATCTCTTCTTTTGCTCTGTGAAACTTTTCTCACAATGGATATCCCACACAAATGCTTTACCTTTAAAAGTCAGTTGGGTCAATGGAAGTGCTAACTTAGAAAAGCCTTCAATAAATCTGCTGTAGTAACCAACCAAGCCCAAAAAGCTTCTAATCTCGGTGACCGACTTAGGAACCCCCAGTTGTAGTATTGCATCTACTTTGGACGAATCCACAACTATACCATCACCTGTAATAACATGCCCAAGAAAACTAACCTCTGGCACCCAGAATTCACAATTTGACAACTTTGTATATAATTTCTTCTCTTTCAACACTTGTAATACAATCCGCAAATACTCATCATGCTCTTCTTTCGTCTTAGAGTAAATCAAAATATCATTGATGAAAACTACCACGAACTGATCTAGATAAGTATAAAATATCTGATTCATATATTCCATAAACACTCTAGGTGAATTAGAAACGCCAAACGACATCACCAAATATTCATAATGCCCATATCGAGTTCTAAAATCCGTCTTATGAATATCCTCATCTTTCACCCGAATCTGATGGTAACCCGATCTTAAGTCAATCTTTCTAAAAATATGAGCACCTACCATCTGGTCTATCAAATCATCTATTCTCAAAAGTGGATACTTGTTCTTGATCGTTACTTTATTTAATTGTCGGTAATCCACACACAACCTCATAATACCATCTTTATTCTTTACTAACAACACCAGAGCTCCCTAAGGTGACACATTTAGCCTCACAAATTTATTTTCTAGCAAATCCTTCAATTGCTTCTTCAATTCTGCTAATTCCGACGATGACATCATGTATGGTGCCATAGAAACAGGTATGGTATTGTCACACCCTCATTTTCACCTTTAGCCTTTCATACCCTACACTCGTCATATCATACATCGCTCTATTACATATCAAGCATGCGGGTTCACAAAGTGAGGATTGGGTCAGTTCGTTGTTTTCTATTCCAAATAAGATAAATTGCTTATCATGGGCTACATGGAAGAAAAGGCTCACCATCTAAGGCTTGATCTAAGTTGGAAAATCTACTCATGTAGATTCCTTCAAGGAGAAGTTACTTGAAAAATATTAGGATATTCAAGATCAATATTCCTAATGAACATGAAGTGCAAGTCCTAATTCAAGATTTCTTCATCCAACTTTGTTTCAAATTCTATGTTCAAGTGGAATTCAAATTTGCAAGACATAACTCAAAATCATAAGTTCATAATTCAAGGCTTCATTCATTTCAAATTCAATGGCATAAGGAAGATCCATCATTCCAAATTCAAGATTCATGAATTCAAGATTAGATTCAAGAATATTACAAAGGGAAATTTCATGACATTGCAAGAATGTCACATTTGTTACAAAGTTTCCAACTCTAAGTAATTAAGCTATTGCTAATCTTAATTCAAGTTTCTAATAAACTTCATGCTATGGTGCCCTTCATGCCCCATCAAGTTTACATGTTCCACATTATGCCTACAAACATCCAAGGAAAATAATTAAGATACAACTTAACATTGGAACATCAAGGGCAATTTTAATGTGATCCAAAACAATCCCATGTAAGAAATACTATTTGCCTCATATCACAAAAATTATTTCATGTCACAAAAGCAAAGGAATAAACTCATGGTGATGCATCTACACATCAAATATCAGAATTTTAAAATTCTGTCCAAAGGTAGTAACATTGACCACAAGGGTTGTCCAAGCATAAGCCAACAAATGGGTACAAGATACAAAGTGCTGCAGAAAAAAAATAGGCCTAGGCTAGTGCAGCAAAAGTACAACAAAGTAACATACATGAAAATAGAAAGAAAGAGAGTGACATCAAGAAAGTGGTAAGACGCATTTCTCAATGAAAATCTGAAGTTTTGAAAGGAGGGAAAACCCTAATATGCTGAGATAAAAAGAGAGGGAGCTGCAAACAAAAGGAGGACATTATTAAAACATAGAGAGATTGAGAGCAAGAGGCATTGAGAAAAATTAGAAAAAAGAAAGTAAGAGAAAAAACAAAAAAAAGGAGAAACATTGATAGCATTCACTAACCTTTGAGAGAACAAGAGGGGGATAGAAAACCAGAAGAAGGAAGTGGATCAAAGAGCACAAAGGCCATTGGTGAAGGAAGATAGTAGCTCTTGGGTATCCTTTCTTTCAAACCTTTATCTCTTTACATATTTTTGCATACTTTACTTTTATGTTATTTTTGTAGTGTATATACTGTAATAAGGTCCCAAGAATGACCAAGAACCATTGTAAACAACAAATAAAGTAAGAAAGAACATAGTGTAGTTGTCATAGTAAAATGAGTTGAAAAATACTCATTTCTAGTGTCATGTTCGCTGGCAAGTTCGCACAATGAACTTTGCCCCATTTTCCCTCTGTTTCCATGAAAAAGGCACATTCTGGGCAAAACAGCGTGAAGTTCACACAGTGAACTTCTTGATGTTTTTTTTGTCATGTTCGCTGGCACCTTCGAACATCAAACTTTTCCCCCTTTCGCCTCTGTTTTCGTTCGCTAGGAAGTTTGCACTACGAACTTCTTGTTGTTTTTTCTGGGAAGCTGTGCTGCAAGGTTCACACAGCGACTTCAGTGCCTTTTGCCTCTGTTTGCGTTTGTTGGGAAGTTTGCACAACAAACTTCTTGTTGTTTCTGGGCAGCTTCGTTGCAACCTTCCCACAGCGAATTCCCTTAGTTTTTTTTTAGTTTTTTGTCAAAAAAATGCTGCTTTTTTTCTTCATGTTTTGTGTTTTTTTTCAAGCCAACTAACCCGTTGTGGTTGTACGGCCATTGTATGTGGATGTCATTATGATCATTTTTGACGTTTAGTTCCAAAAACTATTTTCAAAATAAACTCTCGATGTTATCGAGCCATTTTCACCCTTGTAAGTCGATTGCCTTGTGCATCGCCATCGACCTTGTTCGCATTACCTCAAATATTTTTACAAACAATAAAACCCTTGACCCAACATCAAGTGGTATTTTTCTCATAAAAAATCTAAAAATATAATAAAGATACAATTAGGGTTATACGCCATGAGCTTTAAAGTGGTGGAGAAGGAATGAGAATGGAGCCCCTCCTACACTCGTTTCGAATGTTTTGAATACAAGGCGCTCGAATTGGTTGTTTGAAATATTCATCTTTATCCAAAGTCTTTAGTGTAATCCTAATCAAACATAATTTATTCTCAAAAACCTAAAAATAACATCAACTCATCAAACTTCTCATCAATCCGAAAACCCTTTTTCAAGGTATAAAATCAACCAACAAACAATCATTTCTCAAGCCTCCGAACTACAGAGCTTTAATTCTTCATTTCTTTTAAGTGAGGATATGTAGGCACAAGGGCCACAATCCTTAGCGAGCACTCTAAATAAAAAACCAACTCCTCTTTCCCTTAAGCAAGTAGAATTTTAGAATACAACACCCATTCAAGCTAAACAACCTAGAAGGTTCCCATCGAGTACGATGGATGTGAGGAGGTGCTAACACCTTCCCCTCGCATAACCGACTCCTGAACCCTAAAACTTGGTTGCGACGACCATGCTCTTTTCCTAAAGGTTTTATCGTTATTTCACTTTCCCTCCTTGGGATAAATAAAATCTGGTGGCGACTCTATGTCATTTTTCGTGTAGCGGCAGGTACCAGGGACAAGGTCAATAGAAAACTCCACCTCTCTATCTGACGGCGAATCTGAAATGTCATCCAGAAATACATCTAGAAAATCACACACTATCGGAAATTCTTTAATTGCATCTTGACTTTTAACAGACAAAGACACAAACAACGCAAGCACTTGAGCTTCCTCCTGCAAAAGCTCTTCTAACTGCCTAGCAGATAAGAAACCAACTTCCTCGTCATCATCAGGAGCAAGAAACTGTATTGACTTGTTATAACAATTTATATGAACATGATTAAACTCCAACTAGTTCATTCCCAAGATAACATCAAGATCTCTCAGCGGCAAGCAGATAAGATCAACACTACAAATTCTATAAAAAATTGACAGAGGACAACTCAAACAAACTAAAGAGGTAGTCATCGATCCCTTGGCAGGAGTATTGACAACCATCTTTCCATTCATGGAGGACACTACAATGTCTAACCTTTTCACACAATCAGTAGCAATAAACGAGTGAGTAGCACCAGTATCAATAATAACAAGACAAATATAATACTCTCCCAGTTGAGTCAGTTCTCAATCCCTTTTTTAGCTTCAACCTTGGGCTTTGATCAAGGCACATAATTCAATATCCCCATAGATGAGACTCTGAGTCCTCTGTGTAGGAGGATATTTCCTCTATACATCACTGTAAGTGCTCTTGATTGGCTGCATTTTGTGACAAAACTTTAGAGTGTGCATGTATGTTATACTAAATGTTAGGACATACTTAATGATGTTGTGTGCAGGGTAAGTTAACTATAAGTTAACTTAGTTAAGCTAAATGTCATAACACTGAACGTATGACATCCAGCAGGCAAGGTTGGTTTTATGGTATCTATAAACCAGGAAACATAATAGGAGCTCAAGACTTTCTAGAAGCCCTATGCGAACTAAAAGATCCCTGAATTAAGTGGCAAGTGTGCATATCATTGAAAATAGGTTTGTTATGAATAAAACCTAATTGATGCACCAAGGCCCAAGAGGAATGAGAACTGCTATAAAGATCAGAAGATGCAATCCTAAAGAGAAACTCTTGACAGAAGAAGAATAGAGAGTGCAGATTGCAGAGTCCCTGTAAGTGAAGAAGGCTAGTCTTCACGTGTGAATTCTGTTTAGGAATACTTGTGCTCCAAGCAATTGTCTGGTGGATGATTTGCATTTGATAGGTAAATTCTAGGTTGTGTCTCACTCAAAGCTATGAAGCAAGAGTGTGTGAGTTCCTTGATTAAAGTTGTGAAGTAAGATCAAGGTGTGTATGAAGTGTCTCTTCATATTGTCTTCTGTAATTGTTTGATATCACTGTTGTGTGATTGAGGGGGAGTGAGTGGGCATACTCAGGTCTAGAGTGTCTCTAGGTTGAAGTGTCATTAGGTAGGGATTAAGTGAGGAGTGTAAACTAGAGGTTTAACTCTGAATTGATTCTACTGATAGTGAATTTCCTCCCTGGCTTGGTAGCCCCCAGATGTAAGTTTTGTTGACACTGAACTGGGTAAACAATTGCTAAGTTATTTATTGCTTTTATTATTCCTGATTATTAGCTATTAAGTAGAAGATGTCACAGTGGATGTTATAACTTTGGGAATAACATCCATCGTGTGCTTGCCAGAATTTTCAATTGGCATCAGAGCAGGCACCCTGCCTGTTTAAATTTGGGTGAGATATAGGTAAAACAAATTCTGGTACTATGGATAAAGATATAGGCTTCACTAATAAACCTCCAATTCTGGATGGATCTAATTATGATTATTGGAATCCTAGGATGGTTGCATTCCTAAAATCCTTAGACAGCCAGGCTTGGGGAGCTGCAAACTCTGGCTAGAAACATCCTATGAAGACTGACAAGGATGGAGTAGATGTGTTGATTCCTGAAGAGGAATGGAACAAAGAGCAAGAGGCCTTAGCTCTTGGTAACTCTAAAGCATTGAATTCTCTCTTCAATGGTATAGACAAAAACATCTTTAGACTGGCACACCACTGTGAACTAGCAAAGGATGTTTAGGACACTCTCAGAACTACTCATGAAGGAACTTCCAAGGTCAAAATGTCAAGACTTCAAATACTGACCAGCAAATTTGAAGGTCTGAGAATGAAGGAAGATGAGACCATTCATGAGTTTTACATGACTGTTCTTGAACTTGCAAACACCTCGGGAGCCTTAGGTGAAAAGATGGCTGAAGAGATGCTTGTAAGGAAGATTCTCAGGTCCTTACCTAAAAGGTTTGCTATGAAAGTAACAACCATTTAAGAATCCCAAGACATATGCAACATGAAGGTGGATGAACTTATAGGTTCTCTCCAAACATTTGAGATGGGCATGTGTGATCATTCTGTGGAGAAAAAGAGCAAACGTATAGCCCTTGTCTCAAACACTGCTGATTCAGATGAAGAAGATGATGAAAAGGAGGAAAATTTGTCAGAAGCAATAGCACTGCTTGGGAGACAATTTAGTAAACTGATCAAAAGAATAGATCAGAAGTCAAAGCCCTATGTCAAAAACAGCTCCTCTGACATCAACAAAATTGAAGACAAAACTGGCCAAAGCAAAGGATTCCAATGTCATGAGTGTGAGGGATATGGACATGTTAGAAGGGAATGCCCCACATACCTCAAAAAGAAGGGAAACAGACTAATTGTCACTTGGTCTGATGAAGACTCAGGAAGTGAATCAGAAGGAGAGTCTGCCAAGCATGTCACTGCTCTCAACAGTGTGTGCATCTCTGATGGTGATTCAAGTGATGAAGAGTTGTCTTTTGAGGAGCTTGCAGCCTCATACAAAAAGCTTCACATCAGAAGTACAGAACTGGTTCAGCAAGAAGAGCAACAGAAGAAAATCATCAAGGAGTTAGAAGCTGAAAAAAGAGAGCATCTAGCCATAATAAACACACTCAAAAGTGAAGTGAAGGAGTTGAAAAATAAGAAGGATCAAATGGAAAAATCCATAAGGATGCTCAATTCTGGGACTGACATCCTAGAGGAAATCCTTTAGAGTGGACAAACCTCAGGAGATAGGTTTGGACTAGGATTTGTTGATAAACAGAATCCTGTGCTAAAACTCAAGAGATTACAACCTGAGGTCCAGAAGCTAAAGAGGATGTCACGACCAATGTCACAACATCCAACTAACAGAAACTGGAATCAAGTCAATAGTAGATTCCAAGGGTATAGATGTTACCACTGTGGAAAACTTGGTCATATCAAATCTGTGTGTTTCTGGCTGCATGGATTTCCTAGTCATCCTCATCAAGAACAGAGAGCTCATGTCAGAAGGCAACATCAAGCAAAAACAAAGAAGGGTGCTCCTAACAGGCAAAGACATTGGGTTACCAAGAATATGGCCTTAGCAGCTCACACTGATCTAAGGATGCCAACCCAAGAGGACTGGTACTTTGACAGTGGTTGTTCTAGACATATGACTGGAATTAAGGATCTCTTGACAAAACTCAACCCTCATACATCCAGTCATGTAACCTTTGGTGATGGAGCTCGAGGAGAAATCACAGGTGTTAGACAACTTGACAGTATTAAAGCCCCAAAATTGAAGGATGTCTTGCTGATTAAAGGACTGACTGTAAACCTAATAAGCATAAGTCAGCTATGTGATCAAGGTTTAAAAGTCCACTTTTCAAAGAATAAGTGTGTGGTTGTCAATGAGGAAGGTGAGGAAGAAATGAGGGGATCTAGAGCCAAGAACAACTGCTATCTATGGGAGCCTAGAAGTAACCTCAATGCCTTGGCCAATAAGGAAACTAAGGACCAACTATGGCTGGAGAAAGGAAGACAACCACTAAAGATGGATAAGACCAGGTCCAACATATTAGCAAGTGGATCATCAAAGTGTGCTTCAGAGAGAAGGACATGATATAAGAAAAGCCATGAGGGGAAGCTAGCCAAGAAGGGATACCCAAAGACTGGTCATCAGGGAAAGCTAGATAAGTTATATTGGAATCTGATGGAGTCTATGGAAGCTGCCATGCATACAGGAAGCAATGTCACTCTAGATGTCATGACCTTATTCTGTGACATCAAGAGTACCATTCAAACAAGCTCTGATGAGTTCAAGGGAGACATGCTCAGGGATAATGTGTGTAAATGGCAAGAGGGTTGTGCTAAACCTGGTGAGTATGTCAGTGATGACATCGTTTCAAGAAGTGTCAAGGAGTCTCAATTCACAAATTCCCTAAAATTGAAGCCCTCCAGAAATGATGGCTTATAGCAATTAATAGTAAAAGGGAATTACATTTTGAATTTAAATCATTTAATGATAAATCAAAAAGGTAAATTCCCTCCTATTGGGAAATCATACCCCATTTCCACTTATATGATACAACCCCTCTACTCTTGGTGTCATCATAAACTATTCAGCTTCCTTACTATTTCCAACAAGCACAGAAAATCACTTCTTCCTCAAACGTCAACCCTAAGTATGTCGCAGAATTCTAAACCAGCCTCAGCCAAATGTTTGACTGACCACGATGCTAAATCAAACCCTAATGAAGCGCTGGAAATTGCTCCATTACGCATGGTGACTCCGGATGGAGTATTGATGAATGAACCTAGCAAACCCCATGCAAAGAGGCCAAATGACAGTGTCACAGGTCAAGCTCCTTCTTTTGCTGCATCTGATGATCTCAACAATGCAGAAGCTAGACGAACTCATCTTGCCATTGCAAAAATAGTCGCCAACACACTCAACATACCCATGCCTTCTAGCTTGAAGGGGTCTGATCCCAAACTGCATGATCAAGCAAATGTCTCACCCAATGTTACAACATTAAAGGACCCTGCACCAAAAGGGAGGAACAAGGGTGAAGAGGCTAAACAAATGGGTGAAAGCATGCAAGGCACCACAAATACTGAAATGGTAGACCTAGACAACTATTCTGACAATGATCTCATAGTCAAACTCAATCCAGGCATAGCCAAAAGGCTGATGACACAAAAGGGAAAAAGGTAGCTGATCAAATTTCCCCCAAGAAGAAAGATGGTGAGAAGAGTACTGAGCAAGAAACGTCCACAAGGAAGGCTGGAACAAAGAGGGCTCAGGTTGGACCCCCTAAAGGCTGGAGCAAAGTTGTCACAAAGAAGAAGTGGGCTGAATCTATTTCTGAATCAGAAACAGACTCAGATGTTGCTGTCACTGACATCCAGACCAAGAAAAAAGCTTTCCACAAGCAAGCTGGCTGAAAGCATTTCTGAAGTACCAATTGATAACCTTTCTTTCACTGTCCATCAAGTGTTATCAGATGGAAATACGTGTATCACAAGAGGTTGGCCCTAGAAAGAGAGCTTGCTCAGAATGCTCTTGAAAACAAAGAAATCATGGCCCTAATCAGAGATGCTGGCTTGGTGAAAACTGTGTCTCAGTTCTCCCAATGCTATGAAACGTTGGTGAAAGAATTCATAGTCAATCTATCAGGTGCATGTGCTGATAGTAAATCCAGTGAGTTTGGCAAAGTATTTGTAAGAGGTGAATGTATCAACTTTACAACAACTATCATCAACAAGTACTTGGGGAGACCTAATGAAGGCCTGACTGAACTAAGAGTCTCAAACCATCAAGTATGTCAGGAAATAACTGCTAAACAGGTCAAGAAGTGGCCTTCCAAAGGGAAGCTTATAACAAGCAAACTAAGTGTTAAATATGCTATGCTTCACAAAATTGGTGCTGCAAATTGGGTGCCCACCAATCATAAGACAACAGTGGCAACCATTCTTGGAAGGTTCATATATGATGTAGGAACTAAGGCGAAGCTCAATTATGGAACATACATTTATGAACAAACCATGAAGCATGCTGGTAGCTACAGTATTAAAGGCCCTATTACTTTTCCCTCTCTCATCTGTGGAATCATCTGTGATCAACATCCTAACATCCTAAATAAGAATGATGTTGCAAGCAAGAGAGAAACTGCATTGTCATTTCATCATAAGCTGTTTCAAGGAACTCATGTCCCTGATATTGTTACGACATCAGCTGAGACATCAAAGGGATCATCAAAATCAAGAAAAGCTAAAGTAATTACAATATTGAAGGAAACTTGCAAGGAACTGGATACTAGAAAGAAAAATCTTGAAGAATTAATCCAAACCCTTGAGCAAGATGAGGGGTCTGAATTCACTGATGAAGAGAGAGATGGTAGTGGTTCGGGTGATAATGACCAGGAAGCAGCGGATGATAGTTCTAAGGAAGCCAGTGGTGAAGATGAGGAAACAGGTAAGGACAGATCTGAGGAAAACAGTACAGAAGACACTTCAGAGGAGAGGTCCAGCTCTACTGAAGAGGAGGAAAAGTAAATGTTGGTGAAGCCTGACTCAGGCTGCTGTTCTGCTGAGTTGATGAAGCTGTGTGCTGCTGGTCTGATATTACCTTAAGATCTTGTGTAAAGAATTGTATAACTTTATATGTGTGATGCTCCTTATGAGCAGTCTGTTTACAGTATCCCTAACTGCAGTAATGTTACAATATATAATCTATACTAAGTGTTAGTTGGATTTTAATTTGTGGCTAAAAAGGGGGAGAGTGTGTGTATAATAGAAAACAGCAGGTACAACAGACATTCCAGAACAAGTACAGGTGATGTGCAGAACAGTGAAATGGATAGCTTGATGAGCATATGTGCCATAGTACATATGAGATTATCATGCTTGTAACCACAGGTTCATGCTTGTAACCATAGGTGCAGCTGATGAAATGTGTGGTAACAGCTGATAGTACTGTCAGCAATAATGTGATATGCATGTGTGTTAGAACTAGGAGCTCTGTGCTGGAGAAGCTAGGAGCTAACCTTGTGTATGCACTTCAGGATGTTATCCTGAAAGTCATAACATCCAGAGCAGACTGGATGAGTATGTGTGTCTGCATGATAATAGCAGAGAGTCTTGTGCAACTCTTCAGGGGGAGTAGTATAGGTGTGTGTGAGTTCAGAAGGTCATTCTGAATGTCTGGACATCCATAGGATGGATGCTTGTATCTGTGACTGCAGGGTATGCATGTGAAGTGTTCAACTGATAAAGTGCATCAGTTGAGGGTGAGTGACTTTGTGTGTTACTCACTCAGCAAAGAGTGACATCTGTAGTGGTAACTAGCAGATGGTTAACTTAGTGAGTCATAACAGTGAGAGCTAACTGTGAGGACTCAGAGTGGCTTGAGCTAGGAACCAGCTGCATGATAGGACACATCATAAGTCTTCAGCTGTGTGTAAACTCTGATATGTTAACAGGTTGTTTTAGCCAAAAAAATTCCAAAGGGGGAGTTTGTAAGTGCTCTTGATTGGCTGCATTTTGTGGCAAAACTTTAGAGTGTGCATGTATGTCATACTAAATGTTAGGACATACTTAATGATGTTGTGTGCAGGGTAAGTTAACTATAAGTTAACTTAGTTAAGCTGAATGTCATAGAGAATGTCATAACACTGAACGTATGACATCCAGCGAGCAAGGTTGGTTTTCTGGTATCTATAAACCAGGAAATAGAATAGGAGCTCAAGCTGGATATCAGGAGACTTTCTAGAAGCCCTAGGCGAACTAAAAGATCCCTGAATTAAGTGGCAAGTGTGCAGATCATTGAAAATAGGTTTGTTATGAATAAAACCTAATTGATGCACCAAGGCCCAAGAGGACTGATAGCTGCTATAAAGATCAAAAGATGTAATCTTAAAGAGAAGCTCTTGATAGAAGAAGAATAGAGAGTGCAGATTGCAGAGTTCCTGTAAGTGAAGAAGGCTAGTCTTCACATGTGAATTCTGTCTAGGAATGCTTGTGCTCCAAGCAATTGCCTGGTGGATGATTTGCATTGGATAGGTAAATTCTTGGTTGTGTCTCACTCAAAGCTGTGAAGCAAGAGTGTGTGAGTTCCTTAATCAAAGTTGTGAAGTAAGATCAAGGTGTGTATGAAGTGTCTCTTCATATTGTCTTCTATAATTTTTTGATATCACTATTGTATGATTGAGGGGGAGTGAGTGGGTATACTCAGGTCTAGAGTGTCTCTAGGTTGAAGTGTCATTAGGTAGGGATTAAGTGAGGAGTGTAAACTGGAGGTTTAACTCTGAATTGATTCTACTAATAATGAATTTCCTCCCTGGCTTGGTAGCCCCCAGATATAAGTGTTGTTGATACTGAACTGGGTAAACAATTGATGGGTTATTTATTGCTTTTATTATTCCTAATTATTAGCTGTTAAGTAGCAGATGTCATAGTGGATGTTATAACTTTGGGAATAACATCCATCGTGTGCTTGCCAGAATTTTCAATCACATTTCAAAATAAACAATTAAACTTTTTTCCAGATAATTGATGTAAGTGACACACTTGTTGATTCAAAATCCAAGCTGGAGTCCCTCCCTTATCATGGCTAAAGTTTTCTTTCATCTAAGTGATGTAAGTGGAAAGCCTCTGGATTCTACACATCCAAGCCAATGTCCTTCTCTTAGCATGCAAATATTCATAAAGGAAAAAGTGGCATTGCTCTACACTAAGTTAAAGCTTCTTCCTTCATAACATTTCAACTCTCTTATAATGGAAGATGTGGCATTGCTGAATTCTGCACATCCCAGTTAAAGCAACTTCCCTTATAATCAATACCTCAATGATTGTGATGAATAGGTGAGATACCTCCATTTAGAGATAAAAAATTCTCTCTCTCAGTCAATACTTTTTTTAGCTTCAATCTTGGGCTTTAAACAAGACACAAATACTCTTTGTTAGCTTCAATCTTGGGCTTTGAACAAGACACAAACACTTTTTAGCTTCAATCTTGGGCTTTGAACAAGACACCAAACATTTTTTCCTCCCAAAGAATATGAGGAACTACGAATGCTCTGATTTCCCCAAATCTCTTCACGGGAATACGTAGGCATAAGATTATGAAATCTTAGCGAGCGCACTAATAAAAAACCTTAGGTCCAGAAACCTTTCCAAAAATAATAGAAAACCCTCAAACAAAAAAATCCTCAACCTTCCCAAAGGAGAAACTTTCTCCACCTGACAATAAATAGACTCAAGAAATCAATTCAAACAGTAAAAACAGATGCAAATAAAGGTTCCTATAGATTACTATAGATACTCTAGGTGTTAATAACTTCCCTTTATATAACCAACCCCTGATTCCAGATCTCTTCATATTTGTAGGGAACACACTTGCGTGAAAGGTTAGTTTAAGATATTTTTCCTTTCCTTTTAAGCTTCATAGGATAAATATAGAAATCAGAAAGTAGCACCAGAAGTGGTAGTGGTCGTGTCACAAAAATCGATGCTACATGTGTCATGACATCAGGTCACAACATCATGCTGACCATCAGTGAAGTCTGACCAACATGTCAAGACATTTGGCTTAACATCTTACTATGAAACTTGTTTTAACGAAAATGTTGCCAATCCTAAAATTACAGAACTTACAGTCAATGTTAGTGAAATTAAACAAATAGCTAATGCAGTGTAAACTCGAGGTGGTTAGTAAGTTATAAGTTAGAATATTAGAGTTAGATTTAGTTACTATCACAATGGGGTATGTAAGGATGTCGTTCATGCGTTTCAACTTGAGTTTGTGTTGATTCTTTTTTATTTAAATTCTTTTGATATTTATTACTTGAATAATATGTATGTATGTAGGTTAGATATATGATGAATGGTAAATTCATGTGTGATGCACTACTTGAACTTGTTTTTTGTTTTCAACTTTCAATTGGGGTGTATGTGGTGATTATAGATATTGATGATGATGATTGTTATCATGGTGGTGCTTTGTTATGGTTTTACTATACTAGGATTATGTCATTGTGGATGCTTTGATAACATGAGGGAAAATGGTTTGTAGTGTTAATGTTGCTAAATGATGGAAGGTAGCTTGATTTTGATGACTACTATGTATATTGAATATTGAAGATGTTGTTAGCAGGATAACTTTGCTTCCAATAGCCTTGTAATTTGATATATGTGCACATGGATGTTGAAAATTATGAAGATGACGATGATTATACTTTGCAATGACTTTCGCAGGGCATATGTATGTTTTAATGACATGATGGTGGTGATAATGGAATGCATCATGAAGATGTTTTAGAGATTATGGAACTATATGGAGTGATGTAGGGAAAACTGTTAGTGTGTGAGGCACTTTTAGTTAGGAGAGAAAGAGAGAGAATAAGGAAATAAGGATTTATTGAATGAATTGTTACAAATAATGATACATACTATGATTATTTATATACAACCCTAATTGGGCTTGGGCTAATACAACTTGGATTATATTTAAATATTAAATCCAATCAAATCTAGTCATAGTCCCCATAATCAAATATTTCAACATACCCCCCATAATCCAAGTTGACGTACCTATGCTAATAATAGTCGATCTAAACTATTCCTAATTTTTTTCTCAAATTCAGAAATATGTCGATCTTCAATCCTTTGGTAAAGATGTCGACCAACTGTGCTTCACTTGAGCATTTCCTAACTTCAAGTTCACCTCTATTTACCTTTTCCCTTAAGAAGTGAAATCTAGCTTTGATATGCTTACTTCTTCCATGCAGAACTGGATTCTTCGCCAGATTTATGGCTGACTTGTTGTCGAGCTGCAGTACCAGAGATTTCTTCACTTCAACCTTCATTTCTTCAAGCACAAATCTGATCCAAATTGCTTGACAAGCAGCATATGATCTTGCTATATATTCGACTTTACATGATGGTAATGCCACCACATGTTTCTTTCTCGAGCACTATGAAATTGGGGCACCAAATACTTGAAAGAAATATCTAGTAGTGCTTCTTCGATCTTTCTTATCTCTGCACTAGTCAGGATCTGAATAACAAGTAACCATGACTTCTTTTCTTTTAGAGTCTCTTCAAAATAAATTTCCATAGTTTGTCGATCATTTTAAGTATCTTAGGATTCTTCTTGCAGTCTTTATGTGTGACACCATTGGTTCACTCATGTATATGCTCACTAATCCGACTGAGAAATATATATCAGGTCGACTGTTGCACACATATCTTAGAAATTCGACAATTTGTTTGAACAAATTTGCATCGACTTTGTCTTTCTCTCCATGCTTCTCTAACTTTAAATTTGGTTTGATAGGCAAAGATGTAGGAGCCAAATCATCCATTATGAATCTCTTGAGTATCTCTTTAACATACTTTCTTTGATGTAGAACCATGCCTTGCTTCGACATTTGAAATTCCATGCCTAGGAAGTATGACAACTTTCCCAGATCCGACATTTCAAATTCCTTCTTCATCAGCTCTTTGAACTTCGACAAGTTCTTCAGGCTATTTCCAGTTACTAGCAAGTCATTGACATATAAGTATGTTATTGTTATATCATCTGCCACAACTTGAACATAGACACCATACTCAGATTTACATTTTACGAATCCCAATTCAACCAAGTATGAGTCGATATTCTTGTTCCATGCACTAGGTGCCTGCTTGAGACCATAAAGAGATTTGTGTAACTTGTATACTTTACTTGCTTCCTTATGAATCACAAACCCATGAGGTTGTGTGACATACACCTCTTCTTCTAAAGGTCCATTCAAAAATTCTGATTTCACATCTAAGTGAAATGTTGACCAGCCTTACTTACATGCCATAGCCACCACTAGCCAAGCAGTTTCCAATCTTGTGATAGGTGAAAATACTTCAGAGTAGTCAAGTCCTACTCTCTAGAGAAATCCTCGAGCTACCAATCTCTCCTTATGCCTTGCTATCGACCCATTATCACTGTGCTTCAACTTGAACACCCACTTTACTTCGATAGCTTTTGTATGAGCTGGCAACTAAACCAACTCCCATGTGTTGTTTCTTTCAATTGCTTGTAACTCTTAGACCATATCAGATTTCCACTGTTTATCTTTGAAGGCTTTGCTATAGTTGATTGGTTCAACACCAGCAAGTAAAGCAAAATGGACTAGTTCCCCATCTATTGTGACATCATCATCACCAACCACTTCATAGTCTTGAAGTCTTGTTGGACGAGCTCTAGTTCTTTGAGGTCTCTAACTTGTGTTAGCCATATCCTCTTAAGCTTCGATTGTGTTAAGAATGTCAACAACTGCATCAACTTCTTCTTTGATTGGAGTATCAACAATATCTTCAGCTTCGACATCATTACTTGCTTCGTCAAAATCGTAGTTCGTCACTGGCTTGTCAATTGCATTACTAGAATTCCGATCCAGGAAGAATTTTCATCAATCACAATGTCTCGACTCATCACAATCTTTTGATTAATTGGATTGAACAACCTGTATGCTCTAGTCTTATGATATCGTACCAAAATCATAGGTTCATTCTTATCATCAAGTTTCTTTCTCCTAGCATCAGAAATATGCTTGTAGCAAATAGAGGCAAACACCTTCATATAACTCACTTATGGCCGTTTTCCACTCCGCACTTCTTCAAGAACCTTGTTCCTCAGCTTCTTGGTAGGGCACCTGTTCAGAATATAAATAGTAGTCAAAACAACATCTCCCCGTAAGGACTTTGGCAAATTCTTCTGCTTCAGCATGCATCTCGCCATGTCCAATATGGTCATGTTTCTTATTTCTGCTATTCCATTATGTTGAGGAGTATAAGGAGAAGATATCTCATGATCAATATCATGTGCTACACAGACAACTTCAAATATCCTGGATGTGTATTCGTCACCTTCATCTGTTCGCAGAACTTTAATTTATTTTCACCCAGGTTTTCAAAAAGTATCTTGAATCTCTTAAAGATTTCAAATACTTCGTCCTTTTGTTTGATCACATAGATCCAGAGTTTTCTATTGTACTCATTGACAAATGAGACAAAATACCTATTTCCACCAATGGTATGCTCTTCGAAAGGACCACATACATCTGAACGTACAACTTCGAGTATGCAGAATGATCTCATTGGCATAGTCTATACAAAAGACTTCCTAGGCTGCTTTCCGACTAGACAACATTTGTAGAGTTTGTCAGGCATCTCAAGAATTGGTATATCAGTTACCCTATCTTGATTGATCATTTATTTAGCGACCTAAAGTTCAGATGGCCAAACCTCATATGCCACAATCAACTATTCTTGTGGTCGACAACTATTTTCAGACATTGTACCTTAGTTAAACTGATCATGGTTTTAATGTTCTATTCTTCGACAGAGGAGATTTCAATACCAAGGTATTCTGAATGTCGAAAAGTTCTAAGGCTTCATCTTTCATAACCACTAAGAACCCCTTTTTGACCAATTGACCAACACTTAGAAGATTCACTTTATTCCAATGACATATAGTACATATTTAATCAAGTTTTTTGCTCCATTACTCATTTGAATAACTATGTTGCCAATATCTTCTGCTAGCAACATGCTATTATCATCAAGTTTCACCTTACTCTTATTCAACTTGTCGAAATCTACTAACCATGTTTTTTTACCAGTCATGTGATTCGAACAACTTGAGTTGAGGTACTATATCATGGATTCAACATGGTCATCTACAACTGCAGCCATAACCACCATATCATCAGAATCATTTGAATCTTAATGTGCAAGATTCGTTTCTTCATCCTTGCCTTTTTTAGAACCCTTGTTTTCCTGTACCAACAATGCTTTGCCAATTGACCATACTTTTCACAGTTATAGCACTGCACGCCTCTTTTCTCTACTTTGTCTTTCTGATAGGAATTTCCTTCTCCTTTTTTTGAGGATTCAGGAATTTCCTTCTCTTGTGAGGATTCGACCGAGACTTCTTGCCCTGAGTCTTGTTGGTTTTGCCTTTGAACTTGTTGGAACCACCATTCTTCTTCCATGATTGCGCATGTAGTGCTTGTATCGAGTCTTAAACTCCTTTCCTTTTGAAAATCCTAATCTCATGCGCTTCCAACGAACCAACCAAATCTTTTAGTTTTAGGGTTTCAAGATTGTTGGATTCTTGAATAGCTACGGTAACATGATCAAATTGAGAGGTCAAAGTACGTATTACCTTCTCAACTATCATCTTATCAGTTAGGTTTTCATCACAACCTTTCATGAGATGGACAAGTTTTTGTACATTCGACACATAACCTGCAATCTTCTCATCTTATCCCATTGACAATAATTCATATTGTTGTTGCAAATTTTGCAACTTGACAACCTTAACTTTCTTGCCTTCTTCATAGTACTTGACAAGAATATCCCACGCCTCCTTCGTCGATTCAGCATGAGTGATTCTGTCAAAATTATCTGCATCAACTGCCGATTGGATGTAGAACGCTGCCTTGCAATCCTTCTTCTTGGCATCCTTGTGGGCGGTTATCTGTGCTTCGGTTGCATCCTCACCAAGTGCAGGAACGCCATTAGTATCCACTTATAGGGTTTCACAAAATCCAAATAGAGATTGCATCTGTTTTCTCCATCGAAGCCAATTCTTGAAGTCAAAAGTTAGAAGGGAGTTTGGTAAATTTATGTTACCTTTCATCTTTGCAGCGATTGATTAACAATAACCCATGATCCTGGAAACATGACCTCTAACGTGTGATTCTTGTAACACGATCAATAATCTTACCTGAGCTCTAGATACCAATTTGTTAGTGCGTGGGGTACTTCTAATGAGGAGAAAAAGAGAGAATAAGGAAATAAGGATTTATTAATGAATTGTTACAAATAATGATACATACTAAGACTATTTATATACAACCCTAATTGGGTTTGGGCTAATACAACTTGGATTATATTTAAATATTAAATCTAATCATAGTCCCCCATAATCAAATATTTTAACAAAAACATGGAGACTACCAACCAAACTGGAAATTCCTCTTTTTTTTTTGTATTTGTTTTATTATGATTTAAAATGTAAAACAAACCTTGTGTACTTTTTTCAAACTAATGTAATAATTTTTTTTTTGTATTTTTTGTGTATTTTATCTTAAGGTGTATGATGCAAAAAACTGTGCACCCTATGTAGTAAAATTCTTTTATTATATTTATAAACATGATGTAAAAGTTACAAGAATTCTCTTAATGTATGCAATGAACTTTTATTGCAACACAATGTGTTTTGTCTTGCAAATAAAAAGAACTTATGCCACTATTAGATTCAAAAGTGAAGTCTTCATGAAGCACATGAAATTAAGTTTGAACAAGCTAGTTTAATGCACAAAACAAACACATGGAATGATGAATGCCTTAAATCGAAGGGTGCACAAGGACAAAACTTATCAAAATATGATGGTCAGTTTTGAATTACGATGTTAACATGCCATACATGTCATAGATTTGCAATCTGTTAGTATTTGGTATTGGATTAAAAGTATGTTGCACTTTGATTATGAAATGTGTTATAATAGAGTAATATTTTATGGATGATTAGGAACTAGTGTTTATACATGTTATTCCAAACTTGTTATATGTGGATCAAATATGAAGCTATTAATCAGAGGGTCAAACAAAATCTTAAAGTGTTAATGTTAGGAAAGCTTGTAAAATGTATAGGTTATGAACTGCTAGGACTTAAATATGGTAGGAATAAACATTATGCTACATGTTATTTTGGATGGGTTTGGATATCATGGTGTATTGGTTCTAATTATGTATTGTGTGGTTGTGTTGCAAGGTTAATGTGGTATAGAGTGTTGACAAGGCCATTCATGAACAAGATGACACTTTGAACAAAATCAAGTCTCATGAAGGATCTGTGAACAAGAGGAGATGGATTAAGGAATAGAGAAGATGCATGACTTAGGATTAGAATTAGTGCTTGACCTTGGTCAACCGGTTGACCAAAAAGTCATCAATTTATCAAAGTCAACTGTTAGGTCAAAAAGTGTGATTTTGTGTAGAGTTTTATAATTTGAATTTTGTGTGATGTAATGGCTTGTATGTTCTCTGAAATAAAAAAAAAGGCTTTTGAATGAATTTGTTTGTTGTCCCTTTCGAGTTATAACTTTTACTCTAAATTCAAACTTTGAAATTGAGAGCTCTTGATCCCTTGGATGACATATCATACCATGAACAAAACAAAATCAAAGATAATCACCCAATAAGAATGAGAATGGTTAACAAAAGGTAGCCCTCAATGATTGACTTTCAAGGACTAGAATTAAGACTTACAACTAAAATTATTAGAGGTCCAAAACCAAACATTTAGGGTTCCTATGAAAACTTGGCTCAAGAACCATAAATGTTCAAATGAAGCATCATGGTTATAAGCTTTCCAATCACTTTAATGCTTTGTAACCAAGAACCTTTGAATCTAATTATGGCACTTGAAGCATACACTTCTGAATCATTGACCTAAATGAATGTGGCATGCATATGCAGATGAATGAATGATATTATCTAAATGATTGGTTAATAAGAGAGCTATGTATGCAGATGGATGTAGCAATAAGCCAGACAAAAGTTGAAAAAAGGTAGGGAAATTTTGGGGTTTTACAGTTGTACCTATTTAATCATCTTGGACCTGAATGTACAAATGGTGATAGCCTTTCAGGCATTAAAGGTAGAAGAGGATTAATTATAAAAATATCAAAAAAATTTCATTCTGATTTTTGTTTAGCCTCCACTAATGAGCTTTGGCAGGTGTTGGTGGTTGAGATATCCCCGCAGGTTCCACATAGGAAAGTGAGAATTAGCCGGGGAATAAAGATACTATGAGGATTATGAGAGAGACTAATCATCAGCATTGTTGTTGGGAGAGTAAATCGTATGATATTAGCATGGTGACTGGGGCCAACATCAGTATGGTTACTGGGATGACAACGAATTAATTAGCATTTGGAAACAAAAGTATGACATCAACTCTGAGGTTAGAGATAAAGATATAATTGACATCAGTTCCGCGACTGGGGAAAAGATGATCGACATCAGTACTGCAACTGGGGTAATAGTATGCCTCATCAATTCTATGGTCGGAGACAAAGATATGATTAACATTAATTCTACGACTGAGGATAATAAATGAATATCATCAACTCTGTGGTTGGAGTGAAATGATTGTTATCAACTATGCAGTTAGGGAAAAATGATTGTCATTAGTTTTGCGATTGGGGTGAGAAATGATTGACTTGGTGTTTGGAAACGATGGTATGACATCAACTTTAAGGTTGGAGACAACGATATAATCGACATAATTTCTTTGACTAGGGACGAAGAAATGATCAACATCAGTTCTACGATTGGAATAGAAGAAAGGATCAACATCTGTTCAGCGACTGAGGTAAATCTGTTCAACTTCAGTACTGCGATTGAAATAACAACTGAACACCATCAACTCTAAGGTTGGAGACAAAGGTATGGTCAACATCAGTTCTGCGATTGGGGTAACAATGATCATCATTAAGTCTGAGGTTGGGGATAAAGGTGATCGACATCAGTTCTGCGGCTGGGGCGACAATGGTTAACATCAGTACTACAACTGAAGTGACAAATGAATATAATTAACTCTATGTTTAGAAATAGAATATAATCAACATCACTTCTGAGACTAGAGTAACAAATGAATATCATCAATTCTGCGGTAAGGGAAAAATATGATCAAAATCAGTTCTGTGACTGGATACAAAATATGACATCAACTCTGAGGTTGGAAACAAAATATGATCAACATTATTTATGCGACTGGATAACAAATGATCATCATCAACTCTGCAATTGGGGAAAAACACAGATGACATCAACACCAGGGTTGGAAAGCGAATGAGTAAACTAGATAAACATCAGCACGACGACTGAATAAACTGGACAAACATCAACACGGAGGCTGGAGAGATAAACTAGATAAACATTAACACAGTGACTGGAAAGCCAATGAATAAACTGGACAAACAACAACACAATAACTAGGAAAAAACTAAAAAACTTGGTCAGACCTCAGCACGGTGGCTGGAAAGAAAATGAATATCATCAGCACAACGGTTGGAAAAACAACTTATGATCTCAACACTGAGGCTGGAACGATATTAAATAACATCTGCATGATGGCTAGAAAGAAATTTGATCACTTCTCATGCAAAAGATAGAGAGAACTTACAAAAAGGAAAGAGAACGACATGATACCACATAGGCACAACAGCAGAGATGAAGTTCTTGAAATGTGACAATCACTTGGACTACCAAACACGTGTCAGGTGTCCAAACAATCGAGATGTGAGTAAGTCATATGTCTGGTCTCTTAGTTTGTACTCAGAATGTAAGATTATATCAAGAGTAACTTTCTCGTGCAAAAGGTAGAGAGGACTTATAAAAGGTAAGTGATGAGACATGATTTCATGCAAAAGGCTGCGAAGTGACTTACAAAAGGTATGTGAAAACATTGGGATTTCCCTGCACAAAAGGCAAGGCAGGACTTGCAAAAGGCAAGATACTAACGAAAGGCCAACAATACTTGCAAAAGGAAAATAAAGAGGAAATAATTTGGGGGAACCTGCTTGGAATACCAATTAGGAATTTTATGGGTATGATGTTCTCTTCGGAGAAATAATATTTTCTCGACTGAGGATTTATCTGTACTTTCGAGAAAAGCTTGAATCTGGCTTATGCTAAGTATGCATGTTTGAATTTTTAATGACGTAATGCTCCATATTGATGGAAATGCTACGTGTTTTGGTGATGAAATGCTATGCAATGATGGATTACTATATGCAAGATGCCAATGTAGGATCAGGCTTCTGATATGTACGGGCTATGCCATGCCGAATGTTAAAGGTTAGAAATTTAAAGTACATATGACCATTTTGTTTATCAATCGGAACTAAGGTTTTGGGTTACCGGTGCATCGGGTTTTTAAGTATGTCAATGATGATTGGGCTTTACAAGGTGTCAACTGAGGTTGGACTTTGATTTCTATGACAGGTACCAATATAGACTGGGCTTCAAATGTGACAATAAAGTTATGCATTATGGAGGTTCCAAGTGAGGTATGGAGGTGCCAAACGAGGTAGGGCTTTATGGAGGTGCCAAACGAGGTTGGACTTTATGGAGGTACCAAGTATGATTGGACTTCGGCTTTTCTTGTTTGGGTTACAAGGCTTCAGGTTATGCTAGATGACTTGTATGCATGATTGAAGCGACATGATTAATGCATGGTAATAATTTGTAATGATTTTGAATGTTCAACAAGTGCCCTTGAGGCGAGTCATGTACGGTTGAAACTGGGAAGTGTCTTGCTTGGCTACAAGACTTCTTGTTGAAAGATTATGTGATGTGCTTAGCATGACTTCATGACATTCGTCTTGAATTCAACGGTTGCATATGCATGACAGGTCTTGTTTGAGTAGTTTTGGAAGAATGGATAAAAAAATGTGTCTTGCCCCAGTCTGTAGGGTCTTTGAAGAAATTTTCCTTAAAAGGAAATCTAGGACATTTGTACCATAATTACTTAAGATGGTCTGCGCCAGTACTTTGAACCTTGGAGAGGTTCCCTTGATTAACCAATTCTTGGAGAGATTTATCGAATGTCGACATGATTTCTCCTGATTGATTGAATCTTGAAGCAACTTGTCATTTTTGCTCAATAGAGTCTTAAGGCGTTTTCCCCTTGGTGTGACCATTTGAAGGGACTTGCCCTTGCTCAACGGAGTCCTCAGGCGTTTTTCCCATTAGTCTGATTAAACTGCTCATTGAAGCTCATTGTGGAAATTTTCTTGATGTCAAGTGTTTACTCGCAGGTAAAAATTTTCATTTTGAAAATGATACTTCTAATGTTATGCTTATGTCAGTTTCAAAATCAAAATAATATTCAGTGTTCACTAATTAAAATGTCATATCGAAACCAACACAAACGATAAGAAAATCTGTAGGAGTCAATTTTAACGCGATCTTGTTAAAGTATGCTTTCGGAATAAACCGTGTTTCAATTATGTATTTTGAGGGTTGTAACGTGACCTAGTTCACGATTTCAGAATAAAGAATTTATGACTCAAAATTTTATTTTAACCAACTCGTTCTCCTTGATGTTCTCCAGTCCTATGTTCAATTAATTCGATACAAATGTTCATTTTTGAAAAAGGATTTTGAATAGTAGAATTGATGGTAAGAGAACCAGTGGGTTTTTTTAGAGTGGTAATCGCCCACCCTATTTTTGTAGTCACACGAACTTTTTCTTGCTGAGGATTTTTATTTTGATCCTTTCTTTTTTGTTTTTGCTTTCCTTAATTTTTTCATGAACTAATTTTTTGAGTTTGTAGTCCACCAAGATGCCCTAATTTTTGACTAAGTTATTTATTTTCAAGTTTTTGACTTAGCGGGCCTTCTTCTCTTTTTTATTTATTTATTTTGAATTTCTCATTTTTTTCATGTGCTGGAACAAATCGTGTGACATTTATTCGTTTGGTTTGCTGAAAGGGTTATGATTGTCTCGTTCCTTTTGATGGCGATGGACAACCGTTGTGGATTTGTGATTTTCGACCTCACATGAGGGATAAGATATAGTTGATCCTCATATGAGGTACTCCTTTTTGAAATTTGAACGCATGGTCAATTTAACTAAAGACTACCCCGCCCCTAGTTAAAATTGGGTTTTTTTTTGTACAGAAAGAAACTCATACTCCTAGGCTCAGAGGGGTTGACTCGGGATTATCTTCCTTATATCTCCAGTGTTTGGGAATTCGAAACAATGTCTTACATCGTCAACAAGGTTTTATTCAAAAGCATACAACCAACAATTTTGTGTATTTTGATTTCATCATTCTCCTTTTGATTTCTGCTTAAACAAGAGCTCGACACTGATGAATAAAATATGAGCGAACATGAATGGATTGATTCAAAATATGCATATTCATTTCATTATTATCATTAAAAAAATAAGTTTTACAAGTGAATTATCACTTAACAAACAAGAAAGATTACACATGAAAATGATTGAACAATCTAATGATCGCCAACATGATTAGCCTTATTTTCCATCCACTGGTTGGAGTTATCATGCTTTTAGTAGTTGATGTGATAGTCCCAAAGGAGGTTCCTTTTCAGACTCTTCCAGCGGATGCAACCTCTTTAGATCTATCCTTGCTTCCACTGGTTATGGCATTGCAATTGTGCCCACATGCGAGGGCATGAAACTGTTTAGTATGTTCAGGCCATTTGGTATGAACGTGATAGTCTTTTAATCTATTAGGTCTTGCACTTTGTGCTCGAAAACCTAATAATTCTTGATTGCGTGTCCGGGTACTCCGAAGTGGAACTCACATCTGACATTCACATCATAGCCTGGAGGAAGAGTTGTTGGAGGAGGCCTAACCTTCCTTAGTTGAACCAATGAGCCACTGAGCAAATGATTAAGTAGTTGACCGTGAGGGATAGGAATTGGGTCAAATTATCTCTCGGACCTTCTTGGTCTTTGTTGTCCCTGCTGATAGTAATTCTGTTGTTGTGGAACATACGGCTGCTGATATTGCACTAGTTGTTGCCCAACACATTTCCCGATAGGAATCGTATAAGCCCGCTGCAGATACTAATTTGGCGCTATTGCTGGCACTTGGTAGTAGGGCACTTGGTAAGCCTTAACCTTCTTTTTTGGCTTTGCGACAACGTTATTTTCCTCTTCCTTCTTTTTGGTAAATCCAAAATAAGACTTTTTTGCTCCATTAGAAGCAACGGTAGTACCTTGAATTTTTCCCATTTTGAGACATTTTTCGATTCGTTTCATCGTGATGACCAGATCTAAAAAAATGGAGGAATCACTTCCAACCATTATAACCAAGGAGGGACCTTGAAGAGTACTCATAAAAGAGGTTGAACTCTGGAAGCTAATTCCCCCAATCTCTGCGCATACTCTTTGAACTAATCATCAGTTTTCTAAGTTAAACTTTGAAGTTGGGTCCTATCAGGAGCCATGTTAGTGTTTTATTGATAGTGTTTCAGAAAAGCTTATGGAAATTCTCTCCATTTTCTGATATAGGTGCGCTCAAGTTACATGTATTGTTCAAGAGATGCCACACTGACATTATCTTGAAACAAATGCATTAGTAACTTTACATCATCTAAGTAGGCAGCCATCTTCTTACAGTAAGATCTGATATGTGTTCTAGGACAACTAACCCCCTTATACTTCTCAAAATCGGGTACATTGAACTTCTCAGGAATCTTTACACGTATAACCAGACACGTGTCAACAACATCCAAACCAAATGCATTGGAACCCTTAATGGCCTTCATTTTCTCTTCCAAGACTGAAACTTCTTCTGATTCACGGGACCTCCCTCGGAAGATGGATAGGAACCTACTAGTGGATTCACTGGGATAGGCACAGGACGATTCGCCGAAAGTGGAATAAGAGAATTCACAGCAGCAATCCTAAGGATAGCTTGTCTGAACTCTTCTTGGATTCTAGCCATGGCTTGAATAGTTTCCATAAGCTGACCCATCTGGGTCCTCATATTGAGCACGTGTTCTATCATCACAGCTTGATTTTGCTATAGTTTATCCATTAGTAGTCTTTGATTGTTACAAGTAACATAACAAAGTCGGGAAGTCAGTTTAACGATGGAAGATTCTGAGCAAAATGCCAAGTGACAATGATTTCTATTTCGTTTGTTTCATGGAATGCATGATGATGCGTTAATGTATACAAAAAATATTTTTGTTCAAAGGGAAATGCATATGCTAAATTAGTTTTTTTGATGATGTGATGAAATTAGATACAACATCACAAATTCAAAGGTTCAACATTGTCGCGATGCAAAAAATACCCGAGTGCATCTTACGATCGATGATATAACAAAGTCTCCACCAAAATTTATTTATTCCAAATGGGAATAGAAAATATCGATAAGAGAAATGGGTAGTGGAGTCGGTTATGCAAGGGGAAGGTATTGACATCCCTCACATTCTTCGTACTCGACAGGAACCATATTACTTGTCCTTTGCTTGGATGAGTGTTATTATCTAAAGGCTAATTGCGAAAGGGAAAAATAATTTTTAAATTAATGTGCTCGTGGAGGATTGAGACCCTCGTTTCTACGTATTCTCATAGTACAATGAGGAAATCAGAGCTCTCTAGTTTGTGGAACTAAGGATGGGAAAATTAAGGAAGGTTGAAAAGAAGGTTATTCGCCAAAATCTCGCAACCTTGTGCCTATGTATCCTTATAATGCAATGAGGAAAGTAGAGCTCCGTAGTTCATGGAACTAAGGATAGAAAGGGAGAAAACATGTTGCCAGAGCATGAGGCTCCATAGGGCAAAAGGAAAGAGAAGGATGCTAAAGCATAAAGCTCTATAGAGAAAAAGGAAAGTAGGAGGTTGTTTGGAAAAAGGTTGTGAAAGGTGTTCTAAAATTATGGTTTGGACCAAGAGGGTGTTGTTGGATAAAGTATATGTATATGAACTAGAGAGTGTGGCTAACACAAATGTAGGATTTTGCCTAGATCTAGAGATCAAGACCTACAAGGGGGTTGTTTTCCTAAGCATGAGGTCTGATAAGGCAAATGATGCAAGAGAGGAGAATTCGTCTAATCACGGGGTCTGACAAGACAAATAATGCAAGAGAGGAGAGTTCGTCAAAGCACATGGTCTGACAAGACGAACATGCAAGAGAGTGAGATAGCCATTAGGAAATTATTAACCAAAAAGGGAGTGGTTTAGTTATGAAATCAATATCCAAAGAGGAGTATGTTTGGTCAAATAAGGAGCTTGATATTAATGTTGATGAAGCCGTGTAGATGTGTTGTCTGTGGAATATGGGGGATAAGGCTTTGTCAATTGTTTTGAAATTGCACTAAAGTTTATTAGTAGAGGTGAATACTTTGGGCAACTGGGTCATTTGTCTCATACCTAAAGATATTCAGAATGAGGGTAGGAATTCTCCATTCTCATTCCTTGTCCACTGCTTAAGACTCGTGTTGTACGGTTTGAATGGTAATTGACAAGTGTTGAAGAAGAACCTGTGTTGTGCTTGGTCAGTAATCTAGTCTTCAGTTTGTCTGCAATGTCTTAACTTGATTGGAGTGTGAAGTCTTGAGTTGAGGTCCAAAGCAGCTCCAACCCAAAGACTAGTCTTATCATGTGATCAAGAAACTTTTGATCGCTTGACTAGATAAAAGGAGTGTGCACAATCAAAGGATTTAGTTGATAAAAAAATACTTTGATCAACTCAATCTATCAAAAATGAGATCCAATTGTAATCAGGCACAAGGAATTTCTAAACCTAAACTCTAAAGAAACCCAAAATATCAAGCTTCAATCTCTAAAATTAGCCTAGAACTAAGAGGAATAAATCATTATTTCTTAAAAATCTTAAGTTGAAAGTTAACCAAAATCTAATGTGAATCTAATTGAAAAAGGTCCTAGAATCTTAATTGAAAATCATCCTAAAACTAAGAAATTAATTCTAACTAATGGTGTATGATTTTGATTTCAAAACAAATAGATAAATTGGAGAAAATATTAGACTAAAATCTAATTGATAAAATTTCCTAAGCATTTTTCATACAAAATAGAAATATGAACAAAAGTAATAAAATGTATTTTTAGAAACTAAAATGAAATTAAAATAATTACTAAATAAAACAAACAAATAAAATAGAAAGAAAAAACCATAATACAAAAAAAAAAAAAAAACAGGTTGGGGGTGCATTGCTGGGTAGAGGTATTGTATTAAGCAAACTGGCGCTGGGCCCAACTGAAAGGCCCATGGTTACTCTTAGGATGCAGCAAAATGTGGGGTGTATTGATGGTCAGTTGGGCCAAATGTTTTTTAAGTCCAAGAGAAAAGCGTGGCACCGGTATTTGGAGACATAAGGGACCAAAAGCAGTTGAAAAATTCTGAAGAAGCAGTGCATGTATTCTCAGTTGCGCATCTTCCGGATATTCTGAACGGATACGAAGCCATGGCAAATTCAAGAGAGCTTGTTGCACAGACTTATCAGAAGAGATTCTCGGTCTCGGAAACTTCTCTTTCATGTCCGGTGATGACATCGAAAACGCAGGAGAGGAGATGGTCGGGGCGAACAGCACTAACTTGTCTTCAAGTTCCGCGATATTGTTTTGATTTCGATAATTGCAGGGCAATCGGAAATGGTTATTGGAATTGATTCGGTGATAAACAGTTGATGTATATGCATTATCAAGAAAAATAGTTGTAGCATAAATCTGATGAGGATGAATGCAAACGGAAAATCCACGAGTCGTCAAAGATGATGACAATGATACTAATGGAAGCACGACATCTTCTTCAAGTCAGAAAGATTGCTTACACCAAGAGGCTTCAGAGGTAGTTCTCGACTATGTGTTATAGTTATTGTGAAAATGCGTAAGAGAGTAATAAAGGGAATAATTAAAGAGTGGGGAGGTTTTGTTTAAGGATAATTGTTTCAATGTGGTTTATGGTGAATTTTTGATGAGGTTGAAATTGATGAAGAAGAAGGTCAAGTTTTGGTGCTGAATTTTCTATGGCTCGTGTTCATGATAAGATTTAGATCTTTACGGTAATCGTCCACTAAAGATGAAAAGCAAGGCAAATACATAAACAAGCATGTAAAGAAAATTCAAACAAGCAAGCAAGCATTCATGAAATGATAAATAGAGTTTGAGGTTTACCGATTGGAGACCTTCCGATGGTTCATCAATGACGGCGCAAATTCAATCCGACAAACAATTCTTTGCGTTCACTTGTTACTTATTCCGATTCAATCTTTCTTCATCTCTTCTTTATCCCCTTTCTTTTCTTCAATTTGTTTTCTTGGTGTTGTTGTTGATTATTTTGATGCTTGAATCATGAGAAACTAAGATATGGAGTGTGGTGGAGGTTTATGCTCAAGTTGACGAAGCTTCAATGTGAAGTTTCAACAATCATGAATTTGAGTTTTAGTGAAGGAATGATGAAGATGAAGAATGGAGAATGAGGAGTGAAAACTATAAAGGAAATGAAGAATGGTTGAAATTAAAAAGTGAAGAAGATCCCCTTAATGGGTCAGTGATGAATCAATATATAGAGTTATGTGAGTGATGATTAGAGGTTGAAAGTTGGTTAGAAATTAGTTAGGGCTGTTTTTGGCATTTTGGGTCATTTGCCCAAAGTAGTTAGAAGTTAGTTTGTAGAAGTTCAAGATAGTTAGGGTGGTTAAAACATAGATGCATGTGATTTTACATGTATGTGCCTATGCTAAATTTTTAATGAATGTTGAAGAAAATTGAATGAATTTAGATGACATCACTTGAATACACGTTTGTGTATTTGCATGGTATGAATGAATGACTTATGGATGCATTTAAATTGATGTTCATGGATGAAATTATGTATTACATGAATGTTTCATTTTTCTTAATACACATGATTTATGGAGTTTTACTTGTTGTATAGAAGTGAAGTGAGAATGGTGCAGAGTATGGAGTTTGTATTTATGATATATGTATAGCATGCTGAATTTTTATAACTTAGTATTGAATTTGACTTGCTTTCAAATGGTTTTGCATATGATATGAATGTATGTACATGTGTTGAATTTTAGAAATTAATGGTATGAATTTAAGATGACTTTTCATGTGCATTTGCAAATGCTCATGATGCTGAATTTGTTAAGTGCTGAATTTTACAAGTGAATGTAATTTCTAATTTGTTTTTCCTTATTTTCTTTGTAACACGGTACATGGTAATGAATCATGAACAAGCATAGACAAATATGAAGCATGAACGAAAACTATTGAAGAGCTTGGAATTATTTTTATTCTTGCATGTATGGAAATTGAGTATGCTTGTAATGACATAAAATGATATAAAGTGAAGTCATGTAGATGTAAAAACACTTTTTAATGATTTTTGAAGTTTATGTATATGCATCGAGAGACCTACAAAATTAATTATGACCCAAAGTGTACGTATGGAAATGAATTCCAATGAATGCTTATGGAATTTACCCATGAAGTAAAAAGTGACATAGTGAATCACATAGAAATTGAAAATGTATCGAAAGATTGAAAATGCAAGTTAGATTAAATGATTTACAATACATGTTATGTAAAAATGCGAAATGCGTGCTTGATGGATATGTCGTGCACATGGTATATCCTCTTTGTACATGATGTAATGTCTTAAAGAGAGATGATGATTATGTTTAGGAATGTCTAGGATAGTGGTCAAACATATGGTTTACAATGTCGACCTTGTTGACCAAAAGTCAACCACTTCTTTACTTTCTGTTCTGGAGGGGCCTGAGACTGCCCCACCGTCGAGCACAACCAAGTCTAACTTCGCTTCGAAGAAGGCCCAACACAAAAGCCCAATCCATTATAGTCGTTGGAGAGCACATTCCCCACGTGCTCCTCACTTGAGGATACATGGCCAACTGATCTCGCGTATCTCGCGAAAACGTTCTGCCCTACGTAACGGGCAAGTCAATCCATTATCTGGGGAATGCGGAGCAGTTGAAGCAGGATGATGAGCACGAGCTACTCATACCCACCTCCACGTAAGAATCCTGACAGTCATCCATTATGAGCATGATCACCCAACCCATAATGGAGACGGTTGGCCTAGTGCTGAAGGCTCTATAAATACCCTCCTCTGCAGGAGGGTCAGGTATTCAATTATATTTCTTACTTGCTATCATTTTGCCTGAACTTACTTGATCGCTGGAGTGTCTGCAGGTACCCCACATCTCCATCTACTCTTGCTGAACATTGTTGTTGTAGAAGTGTTGCAGGCCACATTCTGATCCACCAGATTAGATCAATGGCGCCGTCTGTGGGAAACTTGCTTCCCTGTCTTTCCTTTCCCTAAAATCGGAAGATTAAAGCAGAAAAACTCCAAATGAAGCATCATGGCCATAAGCTTGCCAATCACCTTAATGCTTTGTAATCAAGAACCTTTGAATCTAATGATGGAACTTGAAGCATATACTTGTGAATTAATGACCTAAATGAATGTGACACACATATGCAGATGAATGAATGATTGTATCTAAATGACAAGTTAATAAGAGAGTTATGCATGCAGAGGAATGTAGCAATAAGCCAAACAAAACTTGAAAAAAGTTAGGACAAATTTTGGGGTATGACAGCAGCCCGCATTACCGCATTCCCCATTTCATCTCTTTCATTATTTTAATATTTCTGCAATTAATATTAAAAAAAAACACCATGCCAATAACAAATTAGCATTAGGCATTCCTAAAATAATAATAACAAAACCAACCAGATTGATCCAAAGGCTGTTGACGAATCTGGAAAATAAATCTATCTTTTCCTCCTTGTTCCAAAACCGTAAGAACAACAAAAACAATTTTCACTACAACCAAATTTAAAAAAAAAATGCATGAAATCGAACAAACGAATATGAAAAATTCATCTATAAATCGTCACAAACATGAATCCATAATTAAAATGCATCAATCAACAACGAATTTGGCCAAATATCTGGATTAAAGTGGACTCAAAAATTGCTTTAAAGTGACTCAATTCAGGTTTGTTTCCATGTTTTAGACAAAATTAGCTATAGAATCTTGCTTAGAATGTAATTGGGAATCATTTCAACTATTTATTAGCTTGAAATGGAGTTGATTTCCAAAATTCAGGTTTGTGTTCTTGAGTGTTCAAGAACACTTATGAACATTCATCCATCAATTTTTTGAAATTTCAAATTTCAAGTAACTTTGTTAAGTTGATTGATGGATATGAGGCATATTGAGTGCATAAACTAGTTTGTACAAATAAATCGAGTAAAGAGTAAGAATCAAAGCTTACCCAACCCGAAAAACCTCAAGAACGCAAAGAACATCAATGAGTTTTCTGGCGAATAAACCTAGATTCTGATCAAGCTCCTGCAAGGCTCATTTTCCAAATTTATTTACAGATTAAGAATCCTTATAACTTCCTCTACCTCATTCCATCATAATTTCAAAAATTTGACAACTTTTTCAAAATCGAGTTCAAGATGGATTTGCATGAATTTGAGTTTTATGTGTGGTTTTTGGTAGGTTTTATGGTGGTGATGATGATGTGCAATGATTCAAAGGAAATGGATGACAATTAGATCAAGTTTTGAGGGTTTTTGCTCAAATTCAAAGTCTCTTCAAGATGAAGAAACTTGAATTTTGATGGTGAAATTGATGCAGAAATTTGGCTAGACTGGTAGTAAATTATTTTTGTTATTTGCTGCTGCAAATGATTTGATTTGTAGGCTTAGAGATTAGGTTAAAGGTTAGTCTAGGGATTATGTAAAAATGCACAAAGTGTGACTCAAACGTGTATGAAACTTCGGTGAATTTGAAATGAAAACATCTCAATTACAATATGAATTTTGCTGATACATTGTGCAATTTGGTTAGAGATTAGATGATGTATAGATGTTTGATCATGCATAGTTTGTTAGGAAAAACAAGTGTGATTTAATTTTGTCTTTTAGTACCAAAATCTTGACTTTTGTTTATTTTTGCCTTATGATGCATGATGATGATTATGCAATGATGCAATGCATAAATTCCTATGATTAGCATAAATTAAAATGTACTGTTCTTTTTTTGTCTTTTATGCAAGTTAGAAACTTGATGGAAAAAATCACATGAATGCATATGCAGATAACCATTCTCATTAAAAGACATAATAATTTATTTTGTAATAAAATGCATGTAATTAAAATGTAGAAACAAAATATGTTACTTTAAAATGAAATGAATAAATCAAAATATGCAACATAAAAATGCAAAAAATATGAAAAATGTGACAGTGTGCAAAATGACCAAATGAATTAAAAAATCAAGGGACAAAATTGAAGCGTGACACTCTCCACCACCATCAGTTCTCAACCTCTTGATGGTGTTTTCAGTTTGATTTTCAACCAACAATTTAAATTTCTTGAAATTTTCTAAAACTACATTTTTTTTGACTTCATTGGTAAGTCATATTTGATTGATTTTCTAGTCTGCTTAACTATGCAACATTCCTCACATAGCTTTTTGGGTACTTCCATCCTTGAAAGTCCATACACCATTTTCTTCTTGTGAGTCAAGCTAAGACTCCTAAAATTCAAATGGCTAAATATTTGATGCCAAACCCAATTTTCATCTTTAGTTGTGGTTGATATAAGACATTGATGATCAAGCATATTGATCATGACCTTGAATGTCCTATTGATTGACAAAGGTTGCCTTTGAGTTGGATTAAACATTTCATCAAGCATCTTGAGATCCCTTTCTTCCAACTTAATTGTGTAATTCTTGTCAAGTAATTGACCAAAATTGATCAAGTTACTTGCCAATGAAAATGATCAAGTTACTTATCACAATTTATGATTTGAATCAAGTGAAAGTTATGATTCGAGTCACATATACAAAATCCTTCTTGTTTTCCTCTGTTTGATTTGATCCGAGTCATGATTTGTGAGTGATTCGAGTCACACACATGAATACTTAATTTTTCAAAATTTTTTAAATAATTTGAGATTTTACTTCCCATATAATTTGAACCACCATCAAATATGGTTGTTATTCCATTAACTCAATCAATTGACTTAAAACATAATAATCATACTCAAATGCAAACACTTGAATAATGCATGCTAAAACTAATAGATTCAAAACGTAAGAGATAAGAAGGAAAATTGTATTGAGGTTCTCTCCCTTAATATGTTAGAGACATACAACTTCAAGGTTCCCCATTGATTACTATTGCTTTCGAGAACCATAGTCTTGTATCTTTGAGGTTAAGAAACATGTGATTTAATTGTGTTGAGCTAACTAAAAATATGTGTTTCATTATATCCCATATTTTTTTTTTAAATTAATCGTTGTGCAAACAAGCTCGCTTCCCTTAGTCTTTAGAATACTAGTTTGGTTTGGCGAGATTTAATTCCTTCAAGTGTTTTAGATTTAATTAACTGAAGTGTGAGATATTGAATCAAAATATAGTATGGTAGAAGGATAGCTTCTTGGTTCGACAATTCAACAAAATCTTAGCATGTCGTTGAAGTCTGTTCACATGCTGTAGTCGAAGTATGCTATGAGTGTTAACATGTCGAACTAATTGTTTAAATTAACTTGCTGTTATGCACAATTGTTTAAGTTAACTTGTTCTCTAAGTTAGTGTGTGTAATGGGTTTGTATGTAAAAGCCCATAAGGTTAGTATGTCAGTTTTCTTATAAATAACATGATAGTCTCTCATCTTTGACATAAGGGAAAATCCTAATTAGGGTGAGAGATGTTATTTGCTATCTTGTAACACTTGTAATCTTGTTTCAAAGAGAAAGTAAAGAATAGCAGTTTATAACCAATTTCATTGTGCTCTTCTTGCTTCCCTCTTTTCTACCCTTGTGGGTTTATTGTCGATCAAAAAATCGATTATACTTTGTTATTCCGACTTCGTTTTCACAACATGAAGTAACTTAGATCTTCATGATTATCGTTTGTGTTGAAATTTTTTCATTTTTTTCATTGAGGTTTTATGATTTTATCCTATTGAATTTTTTTAATAAAATTTCTCTTAATTTGTATTTTTGGTTCTTTCTTTTTTATAACTTTGATTTTAAAAAATTATTAATACTTCTGTCTCATAAAATAAATTTCATTTGCATTTCTTTTTATGTTTCGAAATAGTTGTCCTCTTACAATATCAATGCAATATTTATTATTATTTTTTCACTTTTATATTCTTATATATTAACTTTCACCTTATTTAATTGTTATATTAATTATCTTAATAAGAATATTCTAGTAAATAATATTTATTACATCATTATAATTGACATATTTATTAATTTTTTTAAGAATCATGTATTGTTCAAATAAAATATTTTTTATGAATCAAAGCCAGTAACTAAATTAATAATTTTGTAATAACAAAACAAAAAAATATTTATTTCTCACTCCATTTTAAAAAAAAAAGTATTTTATTTGAACAATACACAGTTCTTTAAAAATGATTAAATATGTTAATTTTAATTATAAAACAAATATTATTTATTAAAATATCCTTAATAATTGAGTCATGCTAACAAGTTCTCAGAATTTTTTTAAAAATTAAAAAAAATATATCATTTACAAAAATGAATTATTTCGATTTCAAATATATTTAACACACGTATTTCCAAAATATCTTAACACTTTAAACACTTGAAGACTGATCTGACCTGATCAGAAGGGGATCACGATATGGCCACGCGCTACTGGACGACTACCTGTTCACCGGGGGTGAGAAGGAGGAGGGGGGTGTACCTGCAAGACACTCCGATGCCAAAGTAAGAAGCTGGGCAGAGTGGAAGCAACAGTACAGAAAGGGGCAAGAAGAGTTACCTGACCCTCTTGAGGAAGAGGGTATTTATAGAGAGACCCCAGCGCTGGGCCAACGGTCATTTGAGATGGGCTGGACGACCAGGCCCAACCCTAATGACTGCTAGGGCTTACGTGGCGTAGTGAAGACCAGGACGTGGTCTTCTCCCTAGTCCAACTGCTCCTAGATCTCCGGAAAATGGGTTTGACCTGCTCTTTCGGAGGTGGGCAGTTGGTTGATGACGTGTCCCCGCGAAGGGGAGCACGTGGAGAACGTGCGTCGGGCACGTTGTTCTCCCCGCGGAGGGGAGCTCGCGAGGTACTCCGGAGCGCGTTGTTCTCCCCGCGGAGGGGATGGACCATGGCTGCGCTGTGGTGAGCCGGGGACGGTTCTGCTCGTCTAGCGTGGTGGCTGATGAAAGGTTGTGGGGACGTTGCTTGTGTTCGGCGGCCTGCCCTGCTCGTCTTGAGGGACGCATGTGCTCGGCGCGCTCGATTTGCTTGTTGGGCCGCACGCGGTATTGGGCCTGCCGAGGTTGGGCCCTGTTGCACCCTAAAATTTGCCCAACCTTACTCCTTGGATTTATGTTTCATTATCATTAGCATTTGCATATAGAGTCATGTACATAGACTAACCATCTGCATAGCATAAGCATAGCAAGTCATTCAACAGGGGACCAATCATTATTTTCATCTCTAGAGGCCTAGCAAGAGGTTATTATTCCAATTCAATCTCATTCAAGTCATCAGGAAAGAATTTGAAAGCAAAGAGTTCAGCAGATCAAGCCTTGAGTCCATCTCCTAGCTGAGGGTATCTGAGGATCAACAAGAGGGTTGTGAGTTGTGGAGTGAAGGTATGGAGAGCATCTAGACCTTATGAGAGACTTACAAAGTCATTTGGAGAAGAAAACAAGTCATTGATGAAAGCACAAGAGCTATAGTTGAAGACAGTCAACTAGGGTTTCATCTGGGTCAACCCTAGGTCAACCCTAGGTCAATTGACTGACTTAAGAGGGCATTCAAGGCTATTGGAGAGATGTGGGGATCAACATTTGACATATGAAGAATGATATGGAGATATGACAAGGAGAATTCAAGAGAAATCAAGGAGAAGAGGAGTTACTAAATTAGGGTTTCTCTGTAAAATCCCCTAGTTTAGGTCAAATTTCCAAGCAAGATAAGTCAAAATTCTAGCTTCAAATGGCTTCTTGGCCAACATGAAACTTGTAGAGGATCTCAAGACCTTTAATTTGAGTGGTGGAAGACCTCAAGGAGGTTTATAGAACTCAAGTTATGGTCCTTACAAGTTACAGGTCATCTGGGGTGTCTGAATTTTTGTCTGTGAAAGTGACTTGACTTCCAAGCTAATTTTGCCCCTCAAGGAGATTTCAAATGAATTCTTGGTCAACATAAGAATTGTTCCTTATTGTCTTAGCTTTCTAGAATGGTATAGTATGCCTTCATATGATGTGGAGAACTCAACTTATGGTCTTGACAAGCAAAGGGTATTTTGGGCATTTGTGAATTACAGGTCATTTTAACCTATGTCCAAAACTCATACAAGGAGGCCTCAAATGGAAAAACTTACAACATCAAACTTGCTCCAAATGGGATTTTAAGTCTAGAAAGAAGGTCACAAGTTATTGGAGAAGCTCATAGCATGGAGTTGCATGATTGGTCAAAATATGAACTAAAATGGCTTATAAAGTGAATAATTTCAAAGTGAAAAATGGTTTGGGAGATTTACAAGTCCAAATGGAGACTTCCAATATATGATTTTGAATGGAAAAACAATTCTAAGAACAATGGTTCACACACTTTTTTGAGTTTAGAAGGAAAAAATGAAGTTATCCATGGTTGCTTACCTTTTAAGAAACATAATCAAAATGAGCCAAAGTTTGAAAACAAGGGAATGTGCAAGATGGATCTAGAATGTACCATTGGGGTCTATATATTCATGAAAGGAGAATTTGGCAAGGGTTGGCCTCATTTGCACCAAGAATTCCACAAATTTCTCATACTTTTTTCATAAAAGTTTCATTCCAAATCTCTCAAATTCTTCATCAATCTTCATCAAGATCAATTCAATTTTACTCCATCATCATCATAGATCATAATTGAAGCAAGGTTTTGGTAGTTCTCATCCATTTTCGAGTGCCTTTTTCATCAACATCAAGATCACAAGTTCAAGTGAATAGCATAATTCAAGCAAGGAATCTCCAAAATTGTGCATACAGAATTGAGTACTGAATTGGTGAATCGAGATCCAAGTCTCAAAAGCTTCATATCTTCCATTTCCATAGCTGTTTTCAAGGTTTCTCATCAGGTAATTTTTCATTCGATTAGCCTGATGCTGTTAGTTTCGCATGATTTTATTAGCTTAGACTTGATCTAGGTGGTTAGGAGATTAAGTTAGATGAATTTGGAAAGGATTGGTGATGATTGGTGACAGGTGCAACAAACTGTTAGTGCTTATATCTCTTGGATTAAGGCGTTAGAATGTTAGTTTGATTCATCAGATTAACCTCCAATATGTGTAGATTAGTTTAGGGTAAGTTTGAGGAAGAATGGTGAAGGTTCGTATCAGTGCATTTCAATGGTGGCCAGATGTTGCTTCGATCGGATTTGGTGTTGTGGTGAGTTTCAAGATGAATTGATGCCCTAGGATTGTAGAGGGAGAGCTGGGGAGTAGATTTCATGTTCACAGCATGAGGATTCATGGCGTGTAGGATGAGAACAGTTTGGTGTAAAGCTTGCTCGTGCATGGAGCCATGGTGAAGTGAAACCCTAAGTTGCAGGTTATTTGGGGAAGATACAATCCTGGCCGTTCATTGTGGTTTGGACTTTTGACTTAGGGTAAGATCCAATGGCCAGCGTTTGATCTGAAATTGGAGGGAAGGACCCTGGCCAAAACGCACCGTTTCATTAATTGAAACGGGCGGGCCTGAGTTGGATCATGCTAATCCCACCCCCCTAAACCAAGCCCAAACCAATTTCAACGTAATTCCTTTTCTTTTCTCACCCCCCAGCGTGTTTTATTTGTTTCACTAATTCTGATTGTTGTTGGGCCTTGAAGAAGGCGCTATCTGCACCCCCATTGTGAAAGCCCATCCAGATATCAACTGGGGCGAGTTTCTAAATGCACCCCTCTCCCTCATTTAATTCAATTTTAATTTTCTTATTTCATTCTAATTTTTACCATTTTCATTAATTCATAAATAATTCATAAAAAATGCATTTTAATTCATTCTTTTTACAATATTTTCATTAAAATGTCTAGAATATTATAGAAAAATAAAATTTCATTTTTAGTTTTATTTCGTATTTTTTTCATATTTTCTAAATAAATGTCATATTAAATAGTTTCATTTCATGCATTATTTTTATGATTTTTGTTCTCTCACATGCTTTGATATTTTTAGATCATTCTTTTCATATTGTTTAGATAAGACCTTCAACTTGTAGAAATATTTTAGTTCCCATTTTTAGAGGTTAATTTTGGGTGATTAATAAATGCTTGAACATCATATACAAAACTAGGGTTTTAGGTGACAACTTAGGAGTTTGATTTCATTTCCCTTAGGACTTAGGGTTTGAATAGATTAGTTATGGGACTATAGGGGCTATGGGTAGTTACTAGATCCCTTAGAAAGATTAGGATTCCCCTACTGCTATTATTACTGTCTGTATATCTGATGTCTGGTGTGGTGTGCCCTCTGGGGTTTATTGATTGTTTGTATGGGTATTGGGTTTGTCTGGGGCCCTGGGGAAGCTGAAGATTTGTGAAGATGAAGCTATTGGAGATTCAAAGATTGAAGATCAACTGTCAGAGTTGGGGAGAAGTTTCTTGCTAGCAGATGCTGAGGAGACTAGGGTTTAGGAGCTAGGTAGAGCTCTAGATTAGAAAGCTTGTTTCTCAAACATGGATTGCCTTGTCTGCATCCATTCTTCTCTGTGATTCAGAGTCTCTCTAGGACACTCACCCCCTTCCTTTGGAAGGCTTGGTGATAGTGTCTATGAGATAGAACTCTTGAGAGAAAATGTCTCTTGTGTTAGAAGCAGTCTGTTCACCACCCTTGGTAGTCAGCTGATTGCTTAACACCCATTCACTCTTGTGACTAATCCCTCATCCTGGAGGTTTAAGCTTGAAGAAAAGCCATTGCAGATGGAAGACTGATGATCAAAGCCCTTACCTGAAGGCCATGGAGATGGAGATTGATGCTTGTTGCAGCCTGTAGTTGAATGGAGATTGCTTGAAGCCAGTTGTTGATTCAGAGCTGCTGATGCTGTTTATTTTTTGCTGTATTTCATTTGTTGATGTATTGATTGGTTTTCCTGACTGTATTGTTTGCTGTTTACCCTGTTGGGTTGAAAGTGAAGCCTGTTCACTTTCGCCTATTGTTTTCTAGGTTCGAGGTTGAGTGAGACTCCCTTGCCTCGCTTGTACTGTTGCATCCATGCATTTTACTGTTTTACTGTATATATCTGATGTTGTTTCTGTTTCTGCCTATCCCGTAGGATCTCTGTTTCTCTCTGTGCAAGAGAGGAGCATGATAGACACTAGGTCTTAACCCATGCATGATAACATTAGGATAGTTTGATTCCCTTCGCAACCGTAGGTTAGAGTTCTGTCTCTTTCTTTCTCAAAACAAACAGAAAAACACATAAAGATTTCAAACACAATAAAAGACACTTCTTCCGTATAAGAATGTGAACTCATCAAGACGTCATTTTTGTCCGCTTGGACTGTTAATCAGAAAAACCTTTTTCAGAAGGAATAAAATCAATCAAGACAAGCTTGTGTCGTACGCGGCCCGAACTACGTTTGCTCTGATCTTCCATGCTGTGTGGAAGTACGTAGGCATAGGATGCGATATCCTAGCGAGCAACCTTCCCCTCCTTTCCCGTAGGTAGGCGAACTACGTTGACTCTGATTTCTCGTTCCAGACGGGAATACGTAGGCATAAAGTGCGATACTTTGCCGAGTCATTTTATTTTCATTTTATTTTCTTTTTCACCCTTGACCTATAGTTTAGATAGAATAACAATCCATACCCGAAAACAAGCGTGGATCCCGTCGAGTACGACGGACGTGAGGGGTGCTAATACCTTCCCCTTGCGTAACCGACTCCCGAATCCAGGTCTTGGTTGCGACGACCATACCTTTCCCGTGTTGTGCGAGGTTTACTTCGAGCGTTTCCTTTCCCTCCCGTGGGATAAATAACGCACGGTGGCGACTCTTCTGTTCAGCCGGCGCCGATTTTCGCAGTAGCGACAGGCCCATACCGGAACAGGAGCCCCCCAAGTCGAAGCTCTGGGGAGAGAGCGAGGACTTAAGGTCGCTGCGTCTGGAACGGGCACTCGTGCGAAGATCTCCGGTCGTCGGCAGAGCGGGGAGAAGGCAGGTGAGGGGACGCGACTGTCAGGTTACCGCCACGTGTCTTGCGTTAAGCGGTCGTAGGGGCGGCTACCCTATATCATTAATGAGCCTAGGGTCGCTTCGAGTCCTGCGCCGGGTTATAAATATGGGGGTCCCCGCTCATTCTGCTACTTTTCCCTCTGCCGTTGAGTCTGCTAAGCTTTGTCATCCCTGCTCATCCGCCGCTTGTCGCCGATCGCCGCCGCACCGTTTGATCTTCCCTTCCGTCCTCCGCCGTTACAAGTGAGTTCTTCTTTTCCCTCCCTTTTTATTTCCGTCGTTCAATTGGAATGTGTGGTCGGGGCATGGTGAATGCCCTGAGGAGGGACGCGAGACCCACCGTCTCTGGCGACTTTTCTGATGAGTGTCCCGGGGAGGATAGGCTAGTTTCGATGAATGTCCCGAGGACGGGAGCTTTTTCTGATGAATGCCCCGAGGACGGGGGCTTTCTCCGATGAATGCCCCAGGGATAAGTACCTTCTCCGATGGCTGTCCCGAGGGGGAATGGGGGATCGGCCTTTGATCCCCCGAGGAGCGTAGACGAGGAGCGAGTGTTTGCTCGTCGCTTCTCGGCCTTGGTCGCCCTTTCACTTGACTTGCGGTGGAAGGGTGGATTTGATCCTGGCTATCGAATTCACCGTTGTCCTCTGCTTTCAGGTGTAGATGTCGGCTCTGGTGCCGGGGATAATGGTCGAAGACAATGAACCAGAGATCCCAGAGTATGACGATGAGCGTATCGCCCCGTCCGAGGAGTGGGCGGCCGAGGAGCCGCTTTCTACTCCTTCTTGTTTCGTGGCCGATGCATCCGACGTGTACGCCACGGTTGAGGACACGCCTATAGGAGAGCCACAACACTGGCAGGTGTACCGACCAAAAGGACATCACCGTATCTGCTCGCGCTATGGGCGGCGGATGTTCCCGATGCATGAATTCTACTTTAAAGAAGCTCGGCTCCAGTTACCGTTCTCCGCCTTCCATCTGGGGCTTTTTGACTGGCTGCACCTTGCCCCGTCCCAACTGCACCCCAATGCCTTGGCTTTCATCCGGGATTTCGAGGTGGTGTGTTTCTACCTCTCGGTGGAGCCGACGGTGCCGTTATTTTTCCGCATCTTCCATCTGCAGCGGCAGGCGGTGAACGGCCGCCACGGATGGGTTTCCTTTAAGCAATCGACAAAAATTTTCAAAGCGTATAGCGATTCTGTCAAAGATTTCAAAAACCGGTTCTACCTCGTCAAGCCGATTACGCAGCACGGCTCGGACACTCTCTTCGACGAGGGCGAGCGAACGGTAGATGGCCAGCGATTCCGCGCGTGGCTTCCTAAGATACATCTACTGTGGACTGCGGAGCATTTCAGCCGAGGGACGGATAGGTATATCGTCCGGGCGGGGACCCTCGAGGAGAAGGACATGACCGCCTATTTGAAAATAATTGCCTTTGTGCGGTCTCTTCCTCCGTCGAAGCTGGTAACGCCCGACGGTCGGTATATCCTTGACGCGCAGGGGAATGTATGCACCAAGAAGCGTTTGATAAATACTAAGACCCTGCTCGGCTGTGCGACCGGGGCGGCCGCTCTGGATTACCTAGGTAGGGATGTTTGTTTTTCTCCCCGTGGTCGGGGCTTTTGACCGTCGCTAACTCTTTTCTTTGTTTTGCAGCAAACATGTCTTCCGTCGAGGAGCGGGTGAAGCAGTTGCGTGCTGCCAGGACTGCCGCGGTCCCGAGGACGAGGGTGAGCCAGCTGGTCGGACAGGAGGTCGCGACGCCGGGGGGGCAAAGTTCGTCCTCTTCGCCTCAAGAGAGCCAATCTCCTGCGTCTCAAGGAGCGTCGAAGAGGCAGAGGTCCGAGGAGCTCCGAGTGGTGGATATGACGGTCGGCGCCGCCGAGGAAGGTTATGTCGTCCCGCCCTGCCACCAGCATCCGGGATATTTTCATGGTGCCCGTTCTCCCACTGTCTCCGCTGGGGACGTGAAGGCTGTTCGTCAGGCCGATCGAGAGACTCGTCGACGTGTTCTGGTTGAGGACTTGGCCGCAATGATGCAGACGTTCACGACGGCTCTTGTGCTGAACGAGGAGGGATGCTCCGCTGCTGAGCTGTCCAAACTGCAAGGGGATCTCACTTTCACGCAGTCGCGGTTGGCCAAGCTCACTGAGGAGTTGGAGAAGAGCCAGAAGGATGTTGCTGAGCAGCGGAAACGGGCAGAGGGTGCTGAGGGGAAGGTGACTTCGCTGGAGGAAAAACTGGGGACAACGACGGCCGAAGTGCAGGCGCTGAAGGTCCGCACGGAAGTTTTGGACAGCGCGGTTCGTCCGGCCGAGGATGAGACAGACGGAGATCGTCGGTTAATCACTCGTGCTGACCTGATCGCTCGTATCCGGGTGTTGAAGAGCGACTGCCTGGAGGCTGTTGAGGTCGGGTTCAAGAGTGCTGTCGAGCAGGTTCAGGTCGCCAACCCTGGTGTCGTGCTGGCCGTGGACGGGATAGGGCCGTACCACGAGATTGTTGACGGGAAGGTGATCGGTCCCTATCTTGTTATTCCCGAGGAGGAACCCGCGGCTGCTGACCGGGCGGACGAGGAAGCATAGGTTGCCGGGCCTGCGTGCTCGTTGTTTTTATGGCCTGCGTGCCGATGTTTGTTATCTCTTTCTTTGGGCCTGCGTGCTCTGCATTTGTACCATTGACTACTGGGCTGGTGCCCGCTTTTGTTTAATATATTTATCGTGGATTTTCTAAGTGTGCGCTCGTTATTTGCATGTCGTTTTATGCTCGTTTTTCGTATTTGTTTGAATGCCTCTGATGTGTATGACATTTCTTGTAAATTTTCTAAGTGTGCGCTCGGTGTGTTTAGCTCGACAATTTGTCACCGGTAGTGCAGGGAACTGGCCGGTTTGGCCGGCGATGTGGCCGGGCCGTTTCGGGGGTAGTTCTCCCCGGGGCGTGGACGTCCCATCGCGAGCTGGGTGTCCTGCCTCTTTTGGTACGACGGCGAGGAGCCTCGGTCGAGGTATTCCCTGCCGAGCAAGGCCTTCTGCCCGCGCACACGAGAGGCAGGGCTTGCTTTTCTTTGGTCGCTAGTGGACGCGGGGGTGTGCGGTGGTACCATGTCGCCCCCCAGTGGTCGGGACGATGGGTCATCGCGGGCAGTGTTTTAACTGTAGTACCGCTTAAGTTTCGCGGCGTTCCATGGTCGAGCTAGTTGTTCACCGTGTAGGTTTTCGAGGTAATAGGCCCCGTGCTCCGTTTTGTCTCGGACTCGGTACGGGCCTTCCCAGTTCGCAGCCAGTTTGCCCTCGTGGGAGTCTTTCTGGTTTCTGCGTAGGACTAAGTCGCCTGTTTGAAAATCGCGTTTTATGACTTTGTTGTTATGGTGAAGTGTGACTTGTTGCTTCAGCCGGGCTTCCCGGAGGGCTGCCCCTGAGCGGATTTCTTCGACGAGGTCGAGCTCTTCTCGGAGGGCGCCGTCGTTGTCGTCGGTGTCCAGGGGAGCTTCCGTTCGTCGGGACGGTTCGCGAACTTCAACCGGTATCACGGCCTCGGTTCCGTACGTGAGGCGAAATGGGGTTTCCCCCGTGGTTGAGTGGGGAGTGGTGCGGTATGCCCAGAGGACGCTATAGAGTTCTTCGACCCATGCTCGTTTGGCGTCGCCGAGTCGTCGTCTGAGTCCTCTGAGTATAACTCTGTTCGCCGACTCCGCCTGGCCGTTTGTCTGAGGGTGTTCGACCGAGGTGAAGTGGTGTTTGGTTCTGAGTTTGGTGACGAAGTCGCGGAAGTTTTTGTCTGTGAATTGTGTGCCGTTGTCGGTGACGATGGCGAGCGGGACCCCGAATTTGGCGAGGATGTTGCGTTTGTAGAATCGGAGTATGTTGTGGGCGGTGATTTTGGCCAGAGCTTCGGCCTCGATCCACTTGGTGAAGTAATCGACTCCCACGATGAGGTACTTGTTCTAGTATGAACCTAGGGGGAAGGGCCCGAGGATGTCCAGCCCCCACCAGGCGAACGGCCACGGAGATGAGAGGGACGTGAGGTCGGTCGGGGGGGGCGAGGTGCATGTCCCCGTGTCGTTGACATTTATCACATCGTTTGACGTGTTCCTTCGCGTCGGACTGCATTGATGGCCAGTAGTAGCCTGCGCGTAGGGCCTTGCGTGCTAGGGATCTTCCGCCAAGGTGCTGTGCATTGATGCCTTCGTGGATTTCTTCTAGAACGACTGTACTCTGGGACTTATCTAAACACTTGAGGAGTGGGATTGCGAAGCCTCGGCGGTATAGTCGTCCCTCGAGGAGGACGTACGAGCAGGCCCGTCGTTTCGTCGCGCTGGCCTCGCCAGAGTTGGCCGGAAGGTGGCCGGTGCTGAGATAGGTGTGGAGCGGGGTCATCCAGCAGTCAGCGCCTCCGACGGCGTTGATGTCGAGGGTCGTGGTGGTCGCGCTGGTACTTGGTTGCGACAAGATTTCTTGAATGACCGATTTGTGGCCGCCTCGCTTTTTGGTGCTTGCCAGTTTGGAGAGGATGTCGGCGCGGGTGTTCTGCTCGCGGGGGACGTGCTGAATCTCCGCTGAGTCGAAACCTCTCAGTTTTTCGGTGATGAGCGCCAGGTAACCGGCCAGGGTGTCGTTTTTTGCTTGATATTCCCCTCGGACTTGCGAAGCGACCAACTGGGAATCCGTGTAGATTCGGATGTCCCTGGCTCCCAGGTCGGATGCCAGGCGAAGGCCGGCGAGGAACGCTTCGTATTCGGCCTGGTTGTTAGTCGTTGGAAAAGCCAGTGTGAGGGAGACTTCGATGATCGTACCCTCGTCGTTATCGAGGACGATGCCGGCGCCGCTTCCCGTGGAGTTGGAGGAGCCATCCACAAAGATGGTCCAGAGGTGGTTCCCGGCGGTAGGGTCGGGGGGTGTGGTCATATCGGCGACGAAATCGGCCAAAGCTTGAGCCTTGATGGCGTGTCGGCTCTCGTAGGTAATGTCGAACTCGGAGAGTTCTAGCGACCATTTCAGCATGCGTCCGGCCATGTCGGGGCGGCCGAGTAGCTGGCGGATGGGCTGATCGGTGCGGAGCACGATGGTGTGCGCGAGAAAATAATGTCGGAGTCGGCGTGCCGCTGTCATGAGGGCCAGGGCGACTTTCTCGATCAGCTGGTATCGGACTTCCGGGCCGTGGAGAGCTTTGCTAGTAAAGTAAATGGGCTTTTGTCCTTCCCCGGCTTCGCTCACGAGGACGGCGCTGACGACTTCGTTGGAGACGGCCAGATATAAGTATAGGGTTTCGCCCGTCGCGGGGCGCGTCAGTACTGGTGGTTCAGATAGGACGCGTTTGAGGTGGCAAAGGGCTTTCTCACATTCGTCCGTCCATTCGAATTTGGTCTCCTTCCTGAGCAGTTTGAAGAACGGGAGGGCGTGTTGGGCCGATCTCGCGATGAATCGCGAGAGGGAGGCGAGCACGCCGTTGAGGGACTGGATGGCCCTCTTCGTGGTCGGCGTGGTGATATTGGAGAAGGCGTGGCATTTGTCCGGATTGGCTTCGATCCCCCGTTCGGTCAAGTAGTAGCCGAGGAATTTCCCGGCGCAGACGCCGAAGGTGCACTTTTCCGGGTTAAAACGCATGCGACATGACCTCGCGGTCTTGAAGACCTTCTGGAGGTGTGCCGCGTGGTCATCCTCCGCGCCGGATTTGACGATCATGTCGTCCATATATACTTCGAGCATGTCCCCGATTTCGTCGCGGAAGACACGGTTCATCATCCGCTGGTATGTGGCCCCGGCGTTTTTGAGGCCGAAGGGCATCACATTGTAATAGTAATTTCCCGACGCCGTCATGAAGGCCGTGGCTTGCTTATCGTGTTCGGCCATCGGGATCTGGTTGTATCCCGAGTACGCGTCCATGAAGGACAAGAGCTTGAAGCCCGCAGAGTTGTCGACGAGCTTGTCGATATTGGGGAGGGGGTAGGCATCCTTAGGACATGCCCCGTTGAGGTCAGTGTAGTCAACACACATGCGCCATTTTCCATTATTCTTTTTAACGAGTACAACGTTGGACAGCCAGGTTGAATACCGGGCTTCCGAAATAAAATTTGCCTCTAAGAGGTCTTTTACAGCTTGTTCGGCCGCTGCCGATTTTTCGGGGGACTGGCGCCGTCGGTGTTGTACAACGGCCTTTGCGGTTGGGTTGATGGACAGCTGGTGGCAGGCGACCTCGGGGTCGAGTCCCGGCATTTCCGCGGCGCTCCAGGCGAAGAGGTCGGCATTCTCACGGATGCAGGCTTGGAGCTGACGTTTCGCGAGGTCTGGGAGTCCTGCGCCTATCCTCACGGTTCTGCTCGTGTCTTCCCCGAGGGGCATGAGTTCGAATTCTCCATCCGGGATGGGGCGCACTGGGTGTGGGGGCTGCCCGTTGACTTCGTCGGTCTTTGTTTTATTGTCGAGCTCGTCGGTGAAGCGACTGTCGAGCTCAACGGATCCGACCAGCTCCGTTGGTTTGTCCTTTGGTGTAGCGCTTGACGCTTTCTTTTTGGTCGATGGAGCGATGGAGTCTAGGCCTTTCAGCGCGGCTTCGAAACATCTTCGAGCGGCTTCGATGTCTCCGTTGAGGGTTACTACGGCTCCCCTTCTCGTGTAGTACTTCATCTTCAGGTGGACGGTGGAGGGTACCGCGGTGAGTTCTGCTATCGTCGTCCTGCCCAGGATGCAGTTATAGAGGGACGGGCATTCGATGACTAAGAAACGGGCGCTGATGTCCCTGGCTGTTTCCTCTTCTCTGAAGGTGACTTTCAATTCTACGTATCCCCAAGGTCTCGTCGTCGTCCCGTTGAACCCCTGAAGGTCGGAGCCTACGTAGGGAGAAAGGTTGGATTCGTCGAGCTGGAGAGTTGTGAACAGATGTGAGTACATGATGTCAACCGAGCTCCCGCCGTCGACGAGGAGGCGCCTGACGTCGAAGTTTGCCATTCAGGCACGTATGAGCAAGGGTATGTTGGAATTGGGAGATCCCCCGGGTAGTTCCTCGAGGTAAAATGTGATCGGGTTGGAGCGGCCTCGGAATTTGTCGAGCATGCTCATCTTGCCGGAGTTGCTCACGATGAGTTCGTTGAATTTCCTTTTCACAGATCCTATGGATAGACTCCTCGCGGCTCCATCAGAGATGACCATGGCTCTGGGGAAGTATTCCCATCGGCTGGTTGGTCGGATTGGCTCGTCGACTAGGTTGGGTCCTTTGGGGATGCCGAATTCTCTGCTCGCGAACCAATCCTCGGGGCGGCTGACGCACAACGCGACCTGGAGTCTGCCGCTGTCCTCTGGAGAGGGGAGTTCCTCGATTTTCTTAGCTTCCGGAGCCTCTGGCCTGGGTGGTTCACCTCCTCGGGTGTATCGCTTCAGGTGCCCGTCTTTGATTAGGATTTCGATCGCATCTTTGAGATGGATGCAGTCTTCCGTCACGTGGCCGTGGGTCCTGTGGAATCGGTAGTATTTTGACTTGTCCACGTTGGGTTTGGGCGGCGTTGGTCGCGGAAAACGGACACCTCCCTGAACAAACTCGGTTTTAGCGCATTCGGCCAGTATGCGTTCGCGTGAAGCGACCAAGGCTGTGTACTCTGTGAATCTTCCTGCCGGGTCGCGTGGTTCGCGTTGTTCGCGGGGCTCGCGGGGCCGGTCTTCCCGACGGCGGTCCCCTCCTCGTCGATGGATCGAAGCTCCGTCGTCTCGGTTCCCGCGGGGGGCCTCTCTGTCTCGAGTGTCGCGAGCGGAGTTGGCCGCTTGTGTTTCCTCGAATCGAATGTAATGCGCGGCTCTGTCGAGGAAATCTTGGAGGGACGTGGGCCGGTGTATGCCTACGGCCTCATAGAATTTGGAGTCGTGGCGTAGGCCTTGTTCTATTAAGTAGCGTTTCATTTCGTCGGAAGTCGTCACCTGCACGGCTTCCCGAGTAAACCTTTCGATGTATTTCCGGAGAGGTTCGTCGGGGCCTTGGATGATTGCCCCGAGGACTGCTTCCGTCTTCGGGTGACGTCGGGACGCCGTAAAGTGTTTGGAGAACAGGTCCTTCAAGACCCTCCACGACGTAACTGATTCGGGCTCCAGACTTTTGTACCAGGTCATAGCGCCTTTCCTCAGAGTCGTCGGGAAGAGTCTGCACTTGATAGCTCCCCGGACGTTTCGGTAGTCGAGCATAGCCTCGATATTTTCCAGGTGATCGTCCGGGTCGGAGGTGCCATTGTATGTCGACAGCGTCGGTGGTTTCTCCATCCCTTGGGGTATGGGGGCAGCCATGATCTCCCGGGATAGCGGGGTGCGGTAGTCATCCTCGTCGCTGTGCGCCGGGGATCTGTGGGGAGATGAGCCGTTCACGGTGTGCCCCGGGTTTCGGGTCCTCGATCTCCTGCCTGAGTTCTCGCCTCGGGGTTCCTCGGTTGGTGTCGCCGCGGCGTTCTGGTTCCTCCCGCGAACGTGTCTCGCCGGGGATCTGGTGCGTTCTCGCGTCGCCTGCGGGCGGTGTCTCTCCAGCCGCGGTCGGCGGTTCCTGGGTCGAGGTGAGGGGCTCCTCGAACCTCCGTTCTGGTCTTCCCGCTGGGGGTATCTCGGAGGGCCGATGCATTCTAATGCTCCAATTCTCGCATTTTGTTGGAACAGCAGCTGGTTCGTCTGGTTGATGGCTGTAAAGAGAGCGGCCACCGTCGGATTTGCTCCCGTCGGGATGGGAACAGGGTGGAATGCTGGCGGGCTCGGGGGGCGGAGATCGGCCTGAAGGGGCCGTTCCGCGGATGATGGTGAAGCAGTTTGCCCGTCCCTTTCATCGGCTTCCATCGGACGTGCCGTTCCTGTCTGCTTCCCGTTGGTGGCGACGTTGAGCGCAAGGTCGTGCGGAGTGTCGTCGCGGTGCGGGATAGCCATGATCGTGGAGGTTTGGTGAAACTTTTGGTTTTCTGCTCGGAGTAACGGGGAAGTTTCAGATTCCCACAGACGGCGCCACTGATCTGACCTGATCAGAAGGGGATCACGATATGGCCACGCGCTACTGGACGGCTACCTGTTCACCGGGGGTGAGAAGGAGGAGGGGGGTGTACCTGCACGACACTCCGATGCCAAAGTAAGAAGCTGGGCAGAGTGGAAGCAACAGTACAGAAAGGGGCAAGAAGAGTTACCTGACCCTCTTGAGGAAGAGGGTATTTATAGAGAGACCCCAGCGCTGGGCCAACGGTCATTTGAGATGGGCTGGACGACCAGGCCCAACCCTAATGACTGCTAGGGCTTACGTGGCGTAGTGAAGACCAGGACGTGGTCTTCGCCCTAGTCCAACTGCTCCTAGATCTCCGGAAAGTGGGTTTGGCCTGCTCTTTCGGAGGTGGGCAGTTGGTTGATGACGTGTCCCCGCGGAGGGGAGCACGTGGAGAACGTGCGCCGGGCACGTTGTTCTCCCCGCGGAGGGGAGCTCGCGAGGTACTCCGGAGCGCGTTGTTCTCCCCGCGGAGGGGATTGACCATGGCCGCGCTGTGGTGAGCCGGGGACGGTTCTGCTCGTCTGGCGTGGTGGCTGATGAAGGGTTGTGGGGACGTTGCTTGTGTTCGGCGGCCTGCCCTGCTCGTCTTGAGGGACGCACGTGCTCGGCATGCTCGATTTGCTTGTTGGGCCGCACGCGTATTGGGCCTGTCGAGGTTGGGCCCATACCGGAACAAAGACAATTAGCATTTTCCATTTAATCAATATCACTAAATTCTTGTAAAAAAGTTACAAAATCATACTGATCTGAGAACATTTTAACAGGATGATAGAAAACTATTGATGCAACATTTCCTTGCTCACAACCTTGAAATTGTTATAAATATTTCGATTTTGGGGTTGCTGCAAAACTAAAAATGAATGGAGATGAAAATAGAGAAATAAATTTGCTCGATAAAACTCCAAAGCGTATGTTTCTGCACTAAGCTTAAGGAACAAATCGCCCCCACCAATCTTTGTATTTTGAATGCAAAAGGGTTTATCGGCGAATTTCCTGCAGGATACTTTAGAATCCTTAAAAAGAATTGCACAATCTCTCTAAACGTATCTTTGATAGTATTTTAGTGAAGAATATTTCTTTTTCTTCCTCTCATGCATTAGAGAAGAGAAAGATGATTTAGTATGAGAAAATAATTTGAGACTGGTTTGCTGGTAAATAACATCCCTTCCTAAATAAAAGGTAAGTAGCATCTTTATTTGGAATTAATTCACGTTAAATAAATAACAATATTATCCCAATATTAAGCAGCATTAAATCCAATAAATAACAAAGGTCCAATAAATAATAATATTATTCAAATAATAATATTTATATCATTATTTCAAATAATACAATCATCCAATTTATTATCATTTTGAAAATTCTCTCACAATCCCCCACCATTTTCAAAATAACTAAATCTCATAACTCTGAAAATATCATAGTTTCAGATATTGACATCTTACGATTTGAACTAATACTTAGTAAGCTATGGGTTTCACTCATCCTAAATAGACATTGGTAGACAAATTTTGAATCAATTATTCATTAGAACAAGTGTGCAAAACTTACACATGAAATCTAGATACTATCAAAAGAATTGTAAATATGACACATTTGATAAGACTCTATGCCATGTATCCTTTTCATGATAATTTAAGAGTCAAGCCCTTGAACTCTATGAAGCGACCCACTTTATTTTCATATAGGTATGCTATATCGGAAATGCTCCCATAATAAGCATTCCAGCATATATATATATATATATATATATATATATATATATATATATATATATATATATATATATATATATATATATATATATATATATATATATATATATATATATATATATATATATATATATATATATATATATATATATATATATATATATATATATATATATATATATATATATATATATATATATATATATATATATATATATATATATATATATATATATATATATATATATATATATATATATATATATATATATATATATATATATATATATATATATATATATATATATATATATATAAAGAGAATAATCTCAGCCTTCCATCTTTTACTTATGGTCTCCAAGTACTTTTGTCTTTTGGGATGTATTTATAATCAAGTACTTGCAATCACTATAATAGTGTACATTCAACATTGAACTAAAAACTTAATTTTAACTAAGTGCGAGTTGAGTTTCTACTATTGGTGATCAATTAGATATGGGTTTTAGACTCATCCCCAATGAAGTCTTCAACACCATGTCTTTTGCCAGATATTTCGTCAAATGATCTGGAAGATTATTTTCTGTTCTTACGAACACAATGAAAATTACTCCATTTAAAATTAAATCCTTCACATAGTTATGCCTTTTACCAATATGTCTATACTTTCCATTATATACTTGGCTATATGCTTTTGATGGTGTAGACTAACTATCACAATGTATGGATACAAGTGACATTGACTTTGGCCAAATAGGCATCTCATACAATAAATTTCTTAGCCATTCAGCTTCTTTACTACCGGTAGCTAGAATAATAAACTATGTAGCCATGGTGGAGCCAGCAATGCAAGTCTGTTTCTTTGAGCCCCAAAAAACTGCACCTCCACCAAGTTTGAAGATCCATCCACTAGTAGAAGTATGATCTTCTACATATGTTACCCAACTAGAATCTGTATATCCCTCTAAAACTGAAGGATATCCACTATAGGTTAAATTATAGTTAAGTGTCCCTTTCAAGTATTTTAATACTCTATTAACAACATGCCAATGGTCTTTACTTGGATTACTTGTATACCGTCTTAACCTACCAATGTCACATGCTATATCAGGTCTGGTACAAGTCATACCATACATCAAGCATCCGATCATCTTTGAATATTTGAGTTGTGCCACTAGATACCCTTTATGTGGCTGCAAATTAACATTTTGATCAAATGGGGTATAAACTGGTTTACAATTGAAATGATCAATTTCTTAAGCACCTTTTCGATGTAGTGAGATTGGGATAAACCAATATTTTCACCATCTCTTATGATTTTAATTCCCAAAATCACATCTGCTTCACCTAAGTCTTTCATATCAAAATTTTTGGATAAGAAAGTTTTAGTCTTTTCTACCTCATTTAAACCAGTACCAAAGATTAACATATCATCCACATATAAAAAAATCATGACACCTTTTCCATTGTTAAATTTACTATAAATACATTTGTCAGATTCATTTATTTTGTATCCATTGGTTAACACAACATGGTCAAATTTTTAGTGCAATTGTTTGGGTGTTTATTTTAACTCATATAAAGACTTGGTTAATTTACACACTTTATGTTCTTGACCTTTGATGATAAATCCTTCAGGTTGTTTCATATACACCTCTTCATCTAACTCTCCATTTAGAAAATCATTTTTAACATCCATTTGATGGATTACAAGCTTATATATGAAAGCAAGTGCGAAAAACACTCTGATTGATGCAATTCTAGCAACAGGTGCATACATATCAAATTAATCAATACCTTCTTTTTGTGTATACCCTTTAGCAATAAGTCTAGCTTTGAATTTTTCAATGGTACCATCTGTAACGCCCCCTTTTTATACCCCCAAATAACACAATTAAATCATTTAGGCACGAATTAAAAATTCCATCAGAGTATATTTATTTCATGGTATAAAAGAAGTGTGTCACATTACTCATGAAACGACCACATGAATATTAATGTTTATAAAGAAATAATTCAAAAGGGGTAAATCTCAACTAAAAAGAATAAACGCATGGTTCTTAAAATAAGCATATTCATGTTTTCTGTTAAAGCGGAAGACTAAAACATTGAATTACTTAAGACATGATAAAATACAAGTACACGTCATTAGGTTGTTCATAACATCAGTCACAGTTTACCAAACATCATCAACTATTACATATATATAATGTATCACGAAGATACTCTACAAGCCTAGCTACCCGACGTTACATATCAGAGCGACCAACTCAAGAGAAAAGGAGCTATACTCCAAAATACACCTTCAGCAATCCTAATTTGCAATGCCTCATAGAGCATCATAAAACAGCAGAAGGGTGAGAAATATTACCATAATAACAATGCATATAATTATGTATATAAACAATCATAAAATACATATATGCCACATTTCTCAATCAATTCACACACTCACCACTCCCACATCAACATATCATATATATATATATATATATATATATATATATATATATATATATATATATATATATATATATATATATATATATATATATATATATATATATATATATATATATATATATATATATATATATATATATATATATATATATATATATATATACACACACACACACACACACACATATGCGCACTTCTCCTAACAATCACATATACGTTATGTTTCATTTACCGCAATTCGCATTAATTCACATAACATACACATTAACTCCATAAACACACACAACATGTTTACTCCATTGCTAATTCACATAAACATCTACATTCATGTTTATTTCACCAATGCATCATATGAAGATGACAACATGCAACTCATAGAGACCGACACACGACTCTATGCAGATGCAAATGCGGTACCGACTCATTTCAACAGGTTCAGTTGAAGAACCAAAAATAACCATCGCTCACACCCCACAAGGGCACACGAGGTTCTGCAGATTCTCCGAGGAATCAATATAACCACCGCAACATACGAGGTTCTGCAAATCCTCCGAGGGATCAATAAATAACCATCGCTCACACCCCACAAGGGCACACGAGGTTCTGCAGATTCTCCGAGGAATCAATATAACCATCGCAACATACGAGGTTCTGCAAATCCTCCGAGGGATCAATAAATAACCATCGCTCACACCCCACAAGGGCGCACGAGGTTCTGCAGATTCTCCGAGGAATCAATATAACCATCGCAACATACGAGGTTCTGCAAATCCTCCGAGGGATCAATAAATAACCATCGCTCACACCCCACAAGGGCACGCGAGGTTCTGCAGATTCTCCGAGGAATCAGGCACACAAGAATGCATACCATGATGCTTCACATGCAACATGACTCATGACACTCTTGAAATGCACACATGTTTGCAAACATACTCATGCATTCATCATGTTAATCGCATATATTCATTATGCACTCACAATATTTAAACATGGTTCACATTTACAATCATCATACATCACATACGAGCAATATGCACTTGCAAATATCGTGCCAAACGGCAATAGACTCAATCACATCCATCATGTATTTTCAATCAATTTAAACAATGTGTCACATATGCCAAAAGGCCACATATTCACAATCAATTCATAATCTAGGATTCACGCCATACGGCTACCCACAACACATATAACAACATATATTTAGTCATCTCAGACAAGGAATGATCTCAACCAAACAACACAATCAATCCACGAATGGAAAGCACAAGAAAAGAAAACATGCTGCTGTGTTCGCTAACCGTTCGCCTGGCGAACTTGCCAGCGAAGACCACTGGGATTTATTTTGGAATTACTCGCTAGCACTCGCCAGCACACTCGCCTGACGAACCTTCGCCACTCTCATTCGCCTGGCGAACTTGCCAACGAAGACAGGGTGTTTGGTTCTGACTTGATTCGCTACCGTTCGCTGGGCTTCGCCCGGCGAAGCCTCGCTGCCATTCGCCTGGCGAACCTGTGAGATCAGAACTTCCATGGCTGTTCAAAAGCCCAAACCTCACAAAGCCAACCGATTTAATCCAAATCAGTTCCAGTAATACAACCCATTCATCACCCGACTATACTACACCGCCTATTCCAAATTCTAACCGATAAAACTCAGTTTCTACCGACTAAATCCACTTCCGGCCTAAAATGGAAAAATGTAGGAAACCCCCAACAAATCCAAACACACACATACATAATCATACACATTGATTAAGATAATAAGATTTCACACCCTTACCTCGATTAATCGGAAGCTAGAAGTCGTTCTTGAGCTTTTCCAAGCTTTTCCTTCTTTTTCCTTCTACTTTCTCTTCTTCCTCCACTTTCCTTTCATGTTTTCTATTATCCATTGTCGTTCCTCTTCCCCCATATATATATATATATATATATATATATATATATATATATATATATATATATATATATATATATATATATATATATATATATATATATATATATATATATATATATATATATATATATATATATATATATATATATATATATATATATATATATATATATATATATATATATATATATATATATATATATATATATATATATATATATATATATATATATATATATATATATATATATATATATATATGTCCTGCCTTCCTATTTCTCTCCAATTATATTTCTTCTCTTAAAGTATTTGTCAATTCATTTTCTCATAAAATATCTCATCTTGACATTGGTTAGAAAACATCTGATAAATCCTCATGATTCTACCAATTAGAATAGATCAGTTAAATCCAATAATTCACTTTAAACCATACAAACCAACTAACTAGTATAATTAATCAGTTATTAAAAATCGGGCTGTTACACCATCGACTTTCGTTTTTCTTTTAAAGATCCATTTATAATCTATTGGTTTGATCCTGGTGGGAGATCTACTAGTTTCCAGGTTTTATTACCCATAATTGAGTTTATTTCTTCTTGGATAGTTTCTTTCCAAAATGCAGAATCTTGAGATTATATTGCCTCTTCAAATATTTCTGGATCATTCTCTAGGTTATAGCAAATTGGTCCATAACGGTTTATCGAATCATTATTTCCTTCTACAAGAAACATGAAGAAGTCTGATCCATAGTTTTTCACTTTTCAGATTCTTTTACTTCTTCCAACACCCTATTTTTCCTTTCTGCCATCCCATTTTGTTGTGAGGAATATGGTGCAGTTGTTTGATGCATAATAACAGTCGACTCAAAATAATTAGGATGATAGAACTCCCCTCCCCTATCACTTCTAAAACATTTAATGAAAGTATCATGTTGAAGTTCTACTTGTGCTTTAAATATTTTAAATTTGTCTAAAACTTCATTCTTAGAATGCATTAAATAAACATAACAAAATCTAGTGCAATCATCCATGAAAGTGACAAAGTATATTTTATCATCAATGGTGGGTCAATCATGTAAATCACACACATCCAAATGAATTAAATCTAACACCTTGGAACTTCTTTCAATTCCTTTAAAAGGTTGTCTTGTGATTTTAGTTAACGTGCAAGTAGTAAATGAATTTGAACTTTTGTCAAGAGTCAGAATTAAAGTTGATTTTATCATATCATTTAATTTTCTAAAGTTAACATGTCCTAGTCGCATATGCCATAAATCCCAAGATTCGACAATATAAGCAGAAATCACATTATTTCTTACACATGAACATATTCTCACAAGATAACCCTTCCCTACAAACATACCCCATTTGGAAATAATAAATTTATCTTCCTCAAATAGAGATTTGAAACCATACTTATTAAGTAAAGGTACTGAAATCAAGTTCTTCCTAACTGCCAAAACATCTTGAAGAGTGAGTGTTTTTCCAGAAGTAAAATCAATCTCCACTGATCCTTTTTCTTTGACTTGAACAGTAGAGGCATTTCCCATGTACGAAACATTACCATTTTCTTCATTGATGGTCTTGAATAATTTTTTAATTTTGCACACATGATGGGTAGCACCAAAGTCTATCCACCAAGAACCAACATCTTCTATCATGTTAATTTCAGAAATGACAACAACAAGATTATCTGTTGTTGCACTTGAATTCTTGTTTTTATTCTCTCTTTTCAAGAATCTGCGCTCATTTTTAAAGTGTCCTAGTTTTCCACAATGATAGCAATTTCCTTTGTTTTTCTTTCTATTGTTATTATTGCTTTTAACATTATGATTTTCATAAGATTTTCCAAATCTCATTTTCTTTTCTTGGAAGTGTTACTTGAATTTCCTTCCTATATTACATGCACCTTCTCATGAGCAATTTGATTTTTAGTATCATCTTGTTTACGATACTCTTCTTCTAAACGAAGATGATTACCCAATTGCTCAAGGGATATGTCCTCTTTTTTATCTTTTAATGATTTTTTTAAATCTTTCCATGATGGAGGAAGTCTATCTATTATGGAAGATACAATAATTGTTTCATCCATATGCATATCATGTTGTTTGTAGTTATTGAGAATACGTTTGATTTCATACATTTGTTCCATTACATACCTACCATCTATCATTTTATAATTATTAAATTTAGAAACAAGAAACTTCTTACTTGTAGCGTCTTCTTGCATGTATATTGATTTCAATTTCTCCCATAATTCTTTTGTGAAGTTACTGCTCTGATAAATGTCGAACAATGAATCGCACATACCGTTGAGGATGTGTCTCATGCATATATAATCATCGTTGTCCCACTTTTGTCTCTCTCTAGTTTTAACAATTGTTTCATATTCTTTTTCTTCCAATTTTGAAATGTTAAGGACATGCACCACTTTCAATGTTGTGAGAAGGAATTTCATTTTTTCTGCCAATGAATAAAACTCCCTCCATTGAACTTCTCTAGTTTCACAAAGTCAGAAGTCATCTCTTTTAGTGAAGCAGCCATTGAATAAGAAATTGTTCCTTAAGATTGTTATAAATATTTCAATTTTGGGGTTTCTGCAAAACTAAGAACGAATGGAGATGAAAATAGAGAAATAAATTTGCTCAATAAAATTCCAAAGCGTATGTTTCCTCACTAAGCTTAAGGAACAATTCATCCCCATCAATCTTTGTATTTTGGATGCAAAAGGGTTTACCGGCGAATTTCCTACAAGATACTTTAGAATCCTTAAAGAGAATTGCACAATCTCTTTAAGCGTATCTTTGATAGTATTTTACAGAAGAATATTTCTTTTTCTTTCTCTCATGCATTAGAGAAGAGAAAGATAATTTGTTATATGTTTTCATGGTGCCAAGACCTCTGATTTATAATGAGGTTGATATCTGTTTGAAAACAGAAACATCTTTTCAAAAAAAGGTATTGCACTATTTTAATTATCACATATGAAAAGTAACAACATTTTGTATAGAATTAACACTGATTTGTTGGTAAGTAACACCCCTTCATAAATAAAAGGTAAGTAGCAACTTTATTTGAAATCAATTCACGTTAAATAAATAACAATATTATCCCAACATTAAGGCACCATTAAATCCAATAAATAACAAAGGACCAATAAATAATAAATATATTCAAATAATAATATTTATATCATTATTTCAAATAATACAATCATCCAATTTATTATTATTTTGGAAATTCTCTCACAATCCTCCACCATTTTTAAAATAACTAAATCTCATAGTTATGGAAATATCACGGTTTCAAATATTGGTATCTTACTATTTGAACCAATACTTAGTAAGATATGGGTTCCACTCATCCCGAATAGACATTGGTAGACAAACTTTGAATCAACTACTCATTAGAACAAGTGTGTAAAACTTACACATGAACTCTCGATACTATCAAAAGAATTGTATATATGACACATTTGATAAGACCCTATGTCGTGTATCCTTTTCATGAGAATTTAAGAGTCAAGCCTTTGAACTTTATGAAGTGGCCCACTTCATTCTCATATAGGTAGACTATATCGGAAATGCTCCTATAATAATAGAATAATCTCAGCCTTTCATCTTTTACTTATGGTCTACAAGTACTTTTGCCCTTTGGGATGTATTTATAATTAACTACTTGCAATCACTCTAATAGTGTACTTTCACTATTGAACTCAAGACTTAATTTTAACTAAGTGTTAGTTTAGTTTCTACTATGGTGATCAGTTAGATATGGGCTTTAGACCCATCCCCAATGATGTCTTCAACACCATGTCTTTTGTCAGACCTTTCGTCGACGGATCTGCAAGATTATTTTCTGTTCTTACGAACACAATGGAAATTACTCCATTTGAAATTACATCCTTCACATAGCTATGTCTTATACCAATTTGTCTAAATTTTTCATTATATACTTGGCTATATGCTTTCGATAGTGTAGATTGACTATCACAATATATGGATACAAGTGCCATTGACTTTGGCTAAATACGCATCTCATACAATAAATTTCTTAGCCATTCAGCTTCTTTACTGCCGGCAACTAGAGCAATAAACTCTGCATCCATGGTGGAGTCGATAATGCTTCTTTGGCCAAATTATTTTCTCATACTAAATCATCTTTCTCTTCTCTAATGCATGAGAGCAAGAAAAAGAAATATTTTTCTGTAAAATATTGTCAAAGATACGATTAGAGAGACTGTGCAATTCTCTTTAAGGATTCTAAAGTATCCTGCAGTAAATTCGCCGGTAAACCCTTTGGCATCCAAAATACAAAAATTGAAAAGAACAAATTGTTCCTTAAGTTTAGTGTAGCAATATATACTTTAGAATTTTATCGAACAAATTTGTTTCTCTATTTTGATCTTCATTCATTTTTAATTTTGCATCAACCCTAAAATCAAAATATTTATAACAGAAATTTGTGTTCTCCATCTTACTAACGAAGCTTCTAGGTCTAAAATTGGTGAGGAGTTGCAAGGAGAAGGCCAGAACTGAAGGACCTATGTGTATTACTCCTAAATCTCAGCAAAATCAAACGTTTATTTGTGAATGGGGCTAGGCCCGAGCTTCGGTGGCCGCAAACAAAATATCATAACATGATATTGTTTAATGAATTTTTTATTTGTATATGTCATGTTCAAAATATTGAACTATCTAGCATAAGAAAAGCAAACTCAAAGATTAGGGACCAAAAAGTAATTGAACAATAGTTGAACATGCAATCACAAGAACACAGATATCATTTTAAAATCAACATGAAATAATCATGTATTCATAATCATGCCATGGAAGATAAAAATATCTATAATAAACAGGAATGCATGACCCTTTTCAAAATGTTACACCTTTGAATGGTAGATAACTTTTTTTACTAAAAAGTGTTCAGACAATGTTAGTCACCAGGAAACTTGAGTGTGATGCCCCTTCCATATGGAAACACCGACGCATCATTGAGAAATGCAATATCATCTGCTTCATTGAGCTGCACATTTTCATGAGTATAAACTCGTGTGATTACAATTTTAATCTAAGAATTTTTTTTTATCTATGATTGACAAAGGCGGTGAGTCCACCATTTATAAGATATACACATATGAATCACATATTTCAAAATTAGGTTGATATAAGATATATAAACACATGCATACATCCCTTACATAAGCTATAACCGTGGGATCTCGGTATTCGCTCATACTTAAGCAGCTGACTCAAATTAGTGTGCGCTGGTATCTTTGTCACGTCCTCTCCTAAATCGTAAACTTTGCATATCGATTTACTCATCTTGTATGGTGTTGGTGGCTGGACTGTCGATCTCAAGGAAGCTTGATCTTGCGGCACCTATGATGGGAACCGATTCAAACTCGGCGAGTTGATAGTCAACCAGTATGGTATCAGCACTGGAGAATAGAGTGTGTCTAGTTTGGTATTGGAAATCTCCCTCTAAGACATACAACCCTACCAAGCATTGTCGGTTAGGCAGTCACATCGGTAACTGTTGACTATTTTCTATATGCAAATATATACCATCAAAATTAGTAGCAAATATTAAAAGCAAGGAGTATTGATATCACATAAATTGTATTAATCAAGTTGATTTTCAATTCAAAAAATTGTGAAAAAAACATGAGAAAAAATTATAAATAATTGATGGTTGTCATTTGGTTAGAAACATGAACTATTACTGAAAAGTAAAGGATTTTAGCATAATTGAAGGACATGTTGGTCAATGTTTTTTTAATGATTTCATCAAACGCGTGAATATGATATAATAAGTTATGTCGTGACAGATGAGAACATAACATGATCTAGTGGTGTATACCTATAATATGAAACTATATCCATTAATTTATTATGGAGTAAATTCTTAAATCTCACAATAACATTCATACATTTCTTTTATAAGTCATGTCTTCTCCTATGGCTCTAACTCTTTGTCACTAAAGTAGAAAAATTGACAAAGTATTCCAAATTTGTTTTATTACTCATATTTGTTATGATTTCCATTTATTAAGGGTTTTATGGAACCATATGCTTTAAGTTATGACGATTGAAACAATCTGTTTGGTTTTGATGTTGATAATGCTTTTAAGAGAGGTATTCATCAGTCTTGTTGTTTAAGACTTGTTGGTTCATATGATATCATCTGATATGTTGATCAAGTGATGGTATTTGATATGTTTATGAAGTGATGACGCTTGGTATGTTGATCAAGTGATGGTGATTTCTATATTGATCAAGTGATGGTGCTTGGAGATCAAAGTGTCATTTGTTAGATGATCAAGTTGTGCTACAACTGAAGTGTCAAAATATCATCTAATGTAGTGATCACGTGAATTTTATTAAGTTATGTAAATCAAGTTATGGTGATCAAGTTTGTGGTGCTTGGAGATCTAGCGAATCATTCTATATTTAAAAGACAACACCTTATGTCAATCGGTGTTCAATGAAGTCAATGATTATCTCTGATCAAACGATTTATATGATAATGGAGGTTATTATGAAGAGTTATCTCAAGTATCCTCAGAAGATGTATCAATGTTCTAGTTAAGTGATAAAGTCAAAGATAATGTGGTAAGGAATCAAAAGCTCGTATTTGTGAAAGCTTGTCAAGTCTGTGTCGAGTGATCAGTGTTTATAAAGGTATAACACTAACTAACGACTTTGCTAAGGCAAATCATACACGCACTTTCGACCCTTTGCAAAGCCTTTATTCTTTCATGAAAATCACCTAAAAATATTTTAAAATCCTAGCTAATTAATTAGGGAACTATCTGATCAATTAGAAGCTTGTTTTACAAAATGATAATCAATTATACCTAAAGGATATTCAATTATTTCGCTTTGTAATGCCTAAAATTGATTATAGCAGTCACTTAATGATTGACAAGGACTTTGAATCAAAACCTTCAAATGGGTTGTTTACGCGTATGTAATGGAAATGGCCTAACAGTTTAATACTTTTACTTCAAGTATGCTTTGTAGCGGCTTTTCATTTCTTTTTGAAATTCCTTCAGCCCTTTTACAAATGTCACAACTTTGAGTTGTGCATGTTTGCTTTTAAACATAGATGGTCAATAAAAACCTAATTGGAGAATTGTAGCTTGAGTTCTTTCTCCACTATAGTATACTATGTATATATGACGAATTATGACAGTGCCATAATTTATTTTGGGATTCTTCTCTAGTTACATGTCATCTCAATAGTTAATCTACCCTTATTTTGAAAAGATATGGATCATCCTGGACATATTGAGTGACATCTCTTGGAAATTTATTTCGTTTATGTTAGTTGAAATCTTATGGGATTACTCCAGCAACCTTGTAATGTTCCATATCTGTAAACCACGGGCTTTCTTGTACCATTATTAATTTTTCACTGGGAAATTCTTCTAGCACCTCACTTTGTTGTTTAGTCGCTGATCGGTGGTTTTTACACGTTATTTTACTGTTTATGTCAGTTAATCATTTGTTTTGTCTTGTCACATTTTAGTTGTTTTTATGACATTTTACGCGTCGATTTGGTATTTTCACTGTTTCTAGGTTCAGGTATACAATAAAGGAGAAGCAGAGCGAAAACCGGAAAAAAATGGCAAGATTTCGGAAGAGTTTTGTTGTGAAATCTTTAGCAGTCTGCACGAAAACGATCATAACTGGAGTTTCGGGAATCCTTTTGAGGCGTTCTAAAAACCGCCAGAAAGTTAAGAGAGAAAGCTACGACTTTCGTGTTGGAGTCGAAGTCAGATTCGAAACAGGGGTGCAACACGGGTGTCCGTGTTGTGTGACACGGCCCGTGTTGCAGGATGTGCTCAGAAAAGGCGACTTTTGGAGAAAAACAGTGGCACAACACGGGTGCCCGTGTCGTGTGACACGGCCCGTGTAGTAACACCTAGGACTTGCAAATTTCACGCGAAAAATGTGTCAGGAAGCCAACACGGGCGCCCGTGTTGCAGGAAGCGCTTTTTTTCCCTATTTTCTTGTATTTTTGACTCTTGTGATCCCCGAGGGTATTGGAGGTATTTCCTTAGTGATGAGTTTGAATTGAGACTATTTGATACGTGTTTGGAGAAAGAATAAGGGGCTTTTGGACAGAAAAGAATTTCACGATCAACATTGCAGCAACCAAGGATTGGGGAAAACTGAAGGGTCTCATGAGCGGGAGCTATTGAAGATCAAGGCACCCCTATTATCTGTAATGTTGAATCTAGTTGTTGATTTTATTTTTATTATTATGAGTAGCTAAGCCCCCCAATGTTAGGGGGGTGTCCCTGATTTGACTATGTAATGACCTTGACGTTAATAATGGATTTCTCTGCTCTCTAATCATCGCTGTTATTGTATTTTGTTTTATGGCTTTTCTTATCTGACAAATGAGAATATGAATTACGGCTAACCTTAGGTTTGGAAAAACAATTGTTAACGCGCTTATACGATATTACTATAGTAGATATTGCCTAGGAATGAGGATACCCTATAGTAACCGTAATGTTTTAGATAATGTAAATTGCTTGGGATTGTTCCTATACTGCCAAGGAATTGGGGTATAGGGAGAATACCAAAGGGTTTTCTGCTAAGGAATTAGAGTAAACTAATCTTTAAAACCGGTCACGATTGAATTGAGCAAATATTTCTAAAAACTTAGGATTGAGGTTGTTACAAGGTTATTTCATACACCCTACTCTAGCATGCTTCTCATAACTGTCTAAAACCTTTATTTTACTTCTTTTGCCTTTTGGCCTTTAAAATTGTAAGAAACAAACCAAAACCCCTATGACTTTTTGTTTAATTGTATTATTTTAGAACTTGTGTTCATACGCAGTCCGCGAGATCGATATTCGGGGAATTTCCCCTTATTACTACATCGGTACAATTAGTACACTTACTAATTTACCGGTCAAGTTTTTGGCGCCGTTGCCGGGGACTGCCAGAATATAAGTTAGATCATAATTCAATTGAAATTTTGTTGCTCTGCGACCAAAATTTAATCTTCAGTTTTATTTTTTTATTTTTATTATTTTGTTACTACTAATCTGCGTCTAACATTTTCATGTAAGGAGACCCCTCAGCTAATTTTTCTTTGGACGCAGAAATTGAAAGGACTCTACGCGAAAGACGTAGACAAGCGAGATTGTTAGCTTCAGAAGAAGAAATAGTTTTTATTCATTCAGATTCAGGTTCGGAACCAGAAGGAGACACTGAAGCTATGGCGGATCCTCCACCAGCGGAGAGACTTCTTGGAGACTATGGAGGGGCCCATGCTCAACCCAACCGGATGACCATCGTAAATCAACCGGTGAATGTGGCACATTTTCAGCTACATCCGTCTACCATTCGCCAGTTGGAGAGCAAGCCTTTCTTTGGAAGAATCAACGAAGATGCAAACAAGCATCTACAGAGATTCCTAATAACTATCACATCTTTGAAGATAGAAGGTCATTCTGAAGAGGCCAAGAGACTTGTTATGTTTCCGTTCACACTGACCGATGATGCGGAAGAATGGTTCTACTCACTTCCAGCTGGGAGTATCACAACATGGCAAGAAATGGAGAACGCATTCCTCAACGAGTATTTCCCTGCTTCAGTGTTTATTCAAAAAAGATACGACATTGTCAATTTCAAACAAAAAGAAGGGGAAACTCTAGGAGATGCATACAAGAGGTTTAAGAGGTGTCTGACTGCATGCCCAACTCATAACATGGATGCCACAGAGCAGATGCAGAATTTTGTGAATGGTTTGAGAATCAAGACAAAACAGCTTATTGATACTGCTGCCGGTGGCTCAACTAATTTCTCAACAGTCACTGGTATCAAGAGGATCATAGAAGCAATTGCCGCCAGTGAGCATCTTGAGTTGTATGATCGCACTGTGAACCAACCAGAGGGTAAGATTGATTTGAAACTACCAAAACAAGTGGTGAACATGGAAGATCGAATTAAGGCTGAAGTGGAAAGAAGGCTTAAAGGGATGAATGTGAGTACTGAAACTGTAGCTCAAGTTCAACCTGTCCAAGCTATTAGTTGTGAGGTTTGTAATTGTCCCTATTATACTGTGCATTATCTTGCAACTACTCAACAAGTTGAAGAGATAAAATTTTTGAGGCAAAACAATCCTTATTCCAATACATATAATCCAACATTGAAGAATCATCCTAACTTTTCCTGGAAAGACCCAAATCAACCCCCATATCCGCAACAGCAACAACAACAGGCTCCTCAAAAAGCAGAATGGGAGTTAGCTATTGAAAGAATGGCATCTCAAAGTATGCAATTCCAAGAAGAGACCCGAAACATTCAAAGGAACAACACAGCTTCCATCAAAAACCTTGAGTCGCAAATGGGACAGATAGCCCAACACCTCTCAACACACGCTCAAGGAACCCTTCCGAGTGCGACAATACCGAATCTGAAAAATCAAGAAAGTATTTAGAGTTCAAGGGAAGTGGAGTTGGAACTAAGGAACTTGGGAAAGTTTGGAAATTGAGGTATAACTTGAACACCCTAGGTTCCCCAGAGTAAGGAAACGAGTCCAACATGTAGATTTGTGCCATAGTACTTGTATTTGAAAAGTATACCTCGATTAGTTCATTGTGATAGTCCTGCATAAAAAAAATTGTTTTGAGAATGATGTGCGGCACCAAAAAAAAAAGAGTTGAATAATGACGGTAAAGACAACCTGTCCTTCTAAGTTGAGTAACTCTCACCCGGTTATTTAGCCTAACGGCGGTTGAATCTCTATAGTCGTCCCAAAGTGGACTAATGAACGTCTGTGAGCGAGAAAAAGAATAAAGGTGTCACAGAAAAAAATCTCGAGCAAAAATGTGCATGCCTTAATCTGATTATCCGAATGAAAGGGGTAGAAAATCAAAGAAAAGACTTAAGCCCAAAGCATAGTTGGAAAGGTGGCCGAAAGGGAGATTTAGGTCCATAAGTTTACTGCGGTATGTGTTTATGTAATGCCTTCGTTAACGGATGAGTACCAAAAGAGCTGGTTTGAGCCGATCGGAACTAAGACTCATGTATGAGTATCGACATGCCTTACACCCTGAACCCTTCACTTGATGTGCTGTTTGACTTGAAAATTATTTATCCAAGCTTTTTGCTTGAGGTCAAGCAATGGTTTAAGTTTGGGAGAGTTTGATCGGTGGTTTTTACACGTTATTTTACCATTTATGTCAGTTAATCATTTGTTTTGTCTTGTCACATTTTAGTTGTTTTTGTTACATTTTACGCGTCGATTTGGTATTTTCACTGTTTCTAGGTTCAGGTATACAATAAAGGAGAAGCAGAGCGAAAACCGGGAAAAAATGGCATGATTTCGGAAAAGTTTTGTTGTGAAATCTTTAGCAATCTGCACGAAAACGATCATAACTGGAGTTCCGGTAATCTTTTTGAGGCGTTCTAAAAACCGCCGGAAAGCTAAGAGAGAGAGCTACGACTTTCGTGTTGGAGTCGAAGTCAGATTCGAAACAGGGGTGCAACATGGGTGCCCGTGTTGTGTGATACGGCCTGTGTTGCATGGTGTGCTCAGAAAAGGCAATTTTTGGAGAAAAAACAGTGGCACAACACGGGTGCCCGTGTTGTGTGACAAGGCCCGTGTTGTGACACCTGGGACTTGCAAATTTCACGCGAAAAATGTGTCAGGAAGCCAACACAGGCGCTCGTGTTGCCTGACACGGCCTGTGTTGCAGGAAGCGCTTTTTTCCCTATTTTTCTTGTATTTTTTACTCTTGTGATCCCTGAGGGTATTGGGGGTATTTCCCTAGTGATGAGTTTGAATTGAGACTATTTGATACGTGTTTGGAGAAAGAATAAGGGGCTTTTGGACATAAAAGAATTTCACGATCAAGATTGCAGCAACCAAGGATTGGGGGAAACTGAAGGGTCTCATGAGCGGAAGCTATTGAAGATCAAGGCACCCCTATTATCTGTAATGTTGAATCTAGTTGTTGATTTTATTTTTATTATTATGAGTAGCTAAGCCCCCCAATGCTAGGGGGTGTCCCTGATTTGACTATGTAATGACCTTGACGTTAATAATGGATTTCTCTGCTCTCTAATCATCGTTTATATCGTATTTTGTTTTATGGCTTTTCTTATCTGACAAATGAGAATATGAATTACAGTTAACCTTAGGTTTGGAAAAACAATTGTTAACGCGTTTATACGATATTACTATAGTAGATATTGCCTAGGAATGAGGATACCCTATAGTAACCGTAATGTTTAGATAATGTAAATTGCTTGGGATTGTTCCTATACTGCCAAGGAATTGGGGTATAGGGAGAATACCAAAGGGTTTTCTGCTAAGGAATTAGAGTCAACTAATCTTTAAAACCGGTCACGATTGAATTGAGCAAATATTTCTAAAAACTTAGGATTGAGGTTGTTACAAGGTTATTTCATACACCCTACTCTAGCATGCTTCTCATAACTGTCTAAAACCTTTATTTTACTGCTTTTGCCTTTTGGCCTTTAAAATTGTAAGAAACAAACCAAAACCCCTATGACTTTTTGTTCAATTGTATTATTTTAGAACTTGTGCTCATACGCAGTCCACGAGATCGATATTCGGGGAATTTCCCCTTATTACTACATCAGTCCAATTAGTACACTTGCTAATTTACCGGTCAGTCGCTTCTTCATTTACTAGTCTAGAAAGATGGTCAGCTACAACATTCTTTCACTACTACGAAAAACATATACAATAGCTGTTGGAAAAGGGATAACATCATGTGTGATCTACCGTTATTACGTAGGGTGTGGTTGTATATGCGTTACTTACAATTACGGTCTTATGACCGTTGTAGAAAAGTTAAAAGCGTGTGATATATTATCATGGTTGATAATCTAACCTTTGTTATATATTAAAGGTCTTAGGTTTGATTCCCATCGCATTTTACGTATATAACCACAATCTTCTATAACAACCGTTGTTAAATTATATATATTAACTATACAACTACAGTCATAATTAAAAATCGTCGTTAAATTATATTTAAAAAAAAAATATTTTTGCATTTTGAAAATTTTCCATTTTTTAATCTGTATTGGTTAAACAACAACAATAATTGAAGATGTCTGCATTGTGTTTTATTTTATAACCTGTATTGTTTAAACTGTAATAGAATAGAAACAACAATTGAAGATATATTTATGTATTGTACATGTTCCATTTTATAACTTGTATTGTTTAAACTGTGACAGAACAAAAACAACAATTGAAGATGTATATTAAAACACCTAGACTCAAATACTTGTTTATTTCATCAAATCAAAAATGTTATTTACAACACTCAAACTCAAATGAAATCAAACATATATGTATATTACATATTAATGTCAGTTAGAAATATGAATTGAATGGTTTGAATGTTGTATATTCTCATTACACAATGATGTACTTATACAGAGTCACTTAATCTACAAGCTACTAATAAGATAACAAATAAAGATCAAATCAAATATTCTAATTACATATGATTTGTATGGTTAATACTATTAAGTCTGCATTAAGTGACTTGTCTAATCCCCCCCTCAAACTTGTGGGTGATGCAATTACTCCAAGTTTGTCTCTTAATAGATTGAACCTTGAGTGAGTGAGAGCTTTAGTGAGGCAGTCTGCAACTTGATCTGCTGTTGGTACATAAGCAATTGTGACTTCATTTTGCAGTACTTTGTATCTGATATAGTGCACATCAATTTCAATGTGTTTAGTTCTAGCATGCATCACTGGATTTGAAGCAAGAGCTTTGGCACTCAAATTGTCACACCACAAAGTAGGCTTTCTTAATTGGGGCAATTTTAACTCCTGCATTAGTGAGCATGTCCACGTGATTTCAGCTGCCAAATCTGCCAATGCTCTATATTCTGACTCAGTTGATGATCTTGACACTACCTTTTTCTTCCTTGAAGACCATGATACTAGAGTTTCACCAAGGAAAACACAATGTCCTGCAATTGATTTTCTATCGTCTATACTTGTTGCCCAATCTGCATATGAGAACCCTGTGATGTCTAGATCAGTTGATGTTTTAATATGTAGGAAGTGATCAATGGTACCTTGAAGATATCTGAATATTCTTTTTATGCCTTGCCAATGGTCCACTGTAGGACAACTCATGTACTGACTTAATTTGCTAACAGAAAAAGCTATATCAGGTCTTGTGTTGGTTAGGTATTGCAGTGCTCCCATGGCTTGTCTGAATTGAGTTGCATCTTTCATTGGTTCCCCCTCAATGGTAAATTGTCTACCACTTACCATTGGTGTCGGACAAGCAGCGACTTTTTCAAAGTGTAATTTTCCAAGATCCTTTAATGAGAACACAATGTTTAACTGTTTGATAAAAGCTTCCAGAAATTTGTCATTGCTACTTGTGATGATGATATCATCAACATAAATAAGGAGAAAGGTGGTGTGATCAGTACCTTTGAGAAAGAATAGTGAAGTGTCACTTTTGGTGTTCTGAAATCCCCAACTTAGCAGTGCATGTTTGAGGCTATCATACCATGCTCTTGGTGCCTGTTTCAGACCATAGATTGCTTTTGAAAGTTTGCAGATGTAATTTGGATGCGTGGAGTTGAGGAATCCCTCTGGTTGATGCATAAAGACATGTTCTTTTAGGTAGCCATTTAGAAATGCATTATTTATGTCCAATTGTCTGATGTCCCAATTGAGATGAACTGCTACTGATAGGATAATTCTGATTGTGCTAGCCTTTGCCATAGGACTGAATGTTTCATCATAGTTTAATCCAGCTGTTTGTTGAAAACCCTTGGCAACTAATCTCGCCTTTCTCCTTTCAATGGATCCATCTGCTTTGTATTTGGTTTTGAAGATCCATTTTGAGTCAATGATATTTTCTTGGCCTGTGTATGGTACTAGATTCCATGTGTGATTGGACATGAGAGCATTGTACTCATTAGTCATTTCTTCCTTCCAAAGTGGACTAGTGAGTGCCTCCTTCACATTTCTTGGTTCAGTTTCTTGTATTTCTGATTCAGTAAGGCCAATGTAGGATAACTTTGGTTTATGAATCTCTGCTTTGCTTCTAGTGCGCATTTTGTGAGTTGCCACCACTTCATGTTGATCACTGATGTTATTACTTATTTCAACAGTGTCTTCATCTGATGTCATGGTTGTTTCAATGTTGTTTTCCTCTATATTGATTGAGTCACCTTCATCTTGAATATTGATTTGTTGTTGAGTATCAGTACTTGTAGCTGGTGTGGGAATTTCCTGATTTGCAGTTGCTTCTGTTTCATTTGTTGGACTTAGATTATCATTACCTGCACGACATATAGGAAATAAACTGTGTAAATGGTCAGTATTATTTATCTCTTCCAATGGCCTTTTTGTATTGAGGAAGCCATCATGAAAAGGGAAGTGATTCTCATTGAACACAACATGTCTTGAGATGAAAAATCTTCCATGGGAGTTGAGACATTTATAGCCTTTGTGAGAGTTGTTATAGCCTAGAAAGACACATATTGTGGTGTGGAATTGTATTTTATGTTGATTGTATGGTCTGAGACATGGATAACAGGCACATCTAAAAGGTTTTAAGGCTTTATAGTCAGGTTCCCTTTTGGTGATTAGGGTGTAGGGACTTTCATCGAAATTTGTTGTTGAAGGCATCCTGTTGATCAAGTAGACTGCAGTTGAGAAAGCATCCCACCAGAAGGACATTGGCATTTTGGCCTGAGCAAGTAGAGTTAAGCCTAGCTCAGCAATATGTCTATGTTTTTTTTCCAGCTCTACCATTTTGTTGGGATGTGTATGGACAAGACATTCTAAATTGTATGCCTGTTTCTAATGCTTGTTTCTGAATTGATTTAAATTCACCACCACCATCACATTGTATGGTCTTTATCTTTTTGTTCAGTTGGTTTTCCACCAAGTTTTTAAATTGACAAAAGGCATGTATGGTTTCAGATTTATGTTTTAAGGGAAAGATCCAAGTAAATCTTCTATAGTCATCTATGAAATGGACATAGTATTTAAAACCAGAGGTGGAATTTATTAAGGAATGACCCCATACATCAGTGTGAATCAAATTTAATGGCTCAAGGGCATGTGACCTAGAAGACTTAAATGGTAACAGATGCATCTTTCCAAACTGACAAGCTTCACAGAAGGTAGGTTGGTCACTATCACTAGGTGGTGCCTTGATCTTGAAGTTCTTCAAGACTTTGTCTAGCACTTTATTGTTGGGATGTCCAAGTTTTCTATGCCAGCTTTCCTTGACTGAAATGTAGGCACATGGATCATTGGACTTATTATCTTATCCTGTGATTTGGTACAATCCATCTTTAAGTCTCCCTCTTAGGAGTGCCTTCCCTGTTATTTTGTCCTTCACAAAACAACAATCAGCATCAAACTCAATAGTGATGTTATTATCATGAGTTAGTTTTGATATACTAAGCAGATTTTTGGTAATGTTTGGTACATACAACATGTTATGCAATTTAAGTGAATTTAGATTGGATGAACCAGTTCCAATAATATCCAGCTTAGCACCATTTCCAACAACAAGAGAATTCTTACCATCATGCTCAGTTAAATTTTCAAACTTGTCTGTTTGATGTGCGACATGATTGCTTGCACCACTGTCAAAGTACCACTCATAGTCTTGTGCATAGTGAGGTGAGGCCAGATATGCACTGTGTGGATCACTTTTGTTTGCATCAGTTGATAAGTTTGAGTATGATTTGTCAAATCTGTGGAAGCAATTCATTGCTATATGACCTGTTTTGTTGCACACTTGACATGTTGGTCTGAACATTCTTCCTATGCCTTTGCCTCCTCTGTGATTTCTGAAATTGAAAGCTCTCCAATTTGAATTCTGTGTGTTTGGGTTGAACTTGCTGCCTTTGTATTCAGTTTTGTTGGCTACATTTACAGAAGCATTGAGAGACATGCTTGTAAGTTTGCTGAGTTGATCGAGCCTGCTTTCAAAGGCTAAGAGTTGAGCTTGTAGATCAACCCAAGTGAGTGATGGTTGATCTGAGAGTTTGACTACTATAGGGTTGTAGTCAGAGTCCAAACCATTCAGGATTTGAATGATTAGATCTGAGATTATAACTGGATTACCTGCAAGCTTCAGTTGGTCAATTAGCTTTTTCATCTTAGTCAAATACTCCTCCATTTTTAGATTTCCTTTTCTTGTACCATGAAATTCGGATTTCAGGTATGTGATCTGAGATCTGGATTGTGCACCTGCCAAACTTTGAGCCTCATCCCAAAGTTTTTGAGCTTTCACAGTGCATCAATTGTGTTGCAATGTCAGTGGTCGTTGAATTCAATAACCACCCAAGCATCATTTGATCATCTGCTATCCATTTTTCAAAGCTTGGATTTTTGGTTTTGTTTGAACCATCAGCGATGATGAGCTCTTGAGGACATTCCTTTGTTCCTAGTATATAGGCGTCTAGTTTACAACCCTTAATGACAGGTAAAACTAGTGATCTCCACAAGGGAAAATTAGTTATGTCCAGCTTCACAGAAACAGATGTTGGTAGATCATTTTTCTTTGAGTTTGCAGCGGTTGTCATTTTGGGATTTTAGTGGATCGAAAGCTTTTTGAGCTTAAAGCTCTGATACCAAGTTAGAAATATGAATTGAATGGTTTGAATGTTGTATATTCTCATTACACAATGATGTACTTATACAGAGTCACTTAATCTACAAGCTACTAATAAGGTAACAATAAAGACCAAATCAAATATTCTAATTATATATGATTTGTATGGTTAATACTATTAAGTCTGCATTAAGTGACTTGTATAACTATGTCATGTTTGAGGATCTTTAAGCGCATTGAACATATACGCCCAACGTTTACAAATGTCTACAAAGTCTTCGCATGGGAATGGAATTTTGTCGTTAAAAGTCTGCATAAAATATATCATATTAAGCTCATTATTGAGGACCCATATGCGCATTGTAAACAATTCATTACATATATAATATATACCTGATCCCATTTATCAACAATGTCGGCGAAGACAATGTTTACCATGTGTTTCATTATATAATAACCACACTCGAATCTCTTTAGTTGTTTCCTCGTTTACAAAAATAAACATTAATTTCATGAATGTTATAAACACACATGCATGTAACAATATATATATGTGTATATATATATATATATATATATATATATATATATATATATGTATATATATATATATGTATATATACATATATATATATATATATATATATATATATATATATATATATATATATATATATGTATGTATATATATATATATGTATGTATATATATATATATATACATTAATTTCATGAATATATATATATATATATATATATATATATATATATATATATATATATATATATATATATATATATATATCACAAGTAATATAGCCACTTACATTAGGGAAGAAAAATGTTTTTTTTTTTTTAATATTGTTCAACATATTGTGTCGTTGTACGACACTATACATTGAAAATATTTTATAGGTTAAACTAATTAAACCAATTACAAAGTCAAAGAAAATATATTACTAAAAAGTTTCATATAAAACATAAACTTACCCATTAATAATTTGCCTCATTTTATGTTCGAGTGGTTTATGTAAGAAACACAACGTCGTTATCGTATTCGTCCTAAGCGATATGATGATCAATTGTCAGTTATCACTTAATAAACACGAGCATATATATAATTAGTATTTTCTAAAACAAAACTAACTATAAAAGATAAACTATAATTTCAAAATTACTTACGCGTTGAGGAATGATGCTAAGTAACATTCTTTTCCCCCTTGACTTAACCGATCCGAAATGTAGGACTCAATCTCTTTTGGCTCAGTATTTGTCTATCGAGTACTATACGGATCTAAGATTCCATAAATATTCTATTTATTTAACTCTATACATACACGATGAATGTACCTAAATGATTAAACAAGATTAAAAAAGTAAGTAAGGAATACAAAAATGATAATGTACTATAAATAATGACATGCGTATTCAAATATATACTTACGTGCACCAAACTTGCAATATTCCTACGTCCAGCCAATGTTTTCCATAGAGAAAATCCCGTATGTCACTAGGATAAAAATAGAAGAGCTCTACCGATGAACAATACTTTAGAGGAAGAGAATACGGGTCATCGCTTTCCGCAACCAAAATCTATAACGTGGCGATTTCATTTGTGTAAGGATCCAATAACTCATTCACCTCTTTAACGGGGGCAGTTGAACAATTGTCTCCTTTAGTGCTAGCATGACGTACAACATGTGTTTGGGAAAATTGATCATCAGCATTATCATCATTTTCATCTGTACTTTGTGGTAACGATCCTTTTATTCTCTGCGACATAACATCCATTTTGAACACAATACATAATAAACACATTTCTATCTTTTCTAACTTTTCAGATAAAACACAATATATCATATTTTTCATAAAAAACACTAGCACTTCAGATAAAGCACTTACCGTATATAACTCTTCTAACTTTTCTATGTCTTTCTTCCAATTTTCCTGCTCGACTTCTAACATCTTCCTCTGTTCTTCTAACTCCTTCTCAACAACCGCAAGCTTTTCTCTTTGCTCTTGTAATTCACTGTTTTCGGCGTTTTTTTTTGTTAGACTAAAAAATAATCTCAAGTCGACGCCTTCTCTAACACCAGGAACACGACCACCATGCTCATTTATTCCAATAGCCTCGACTAGTATATTATGTCGTGGTTCTGGAACAAATGAGCCTCCACAGGCCTCCTCAACCAACACATCTTACACAACATGCATGATAATATTAATATTGTAATTACCACAACATTTAAATAACACATAACATACGCATAACAAATTATACTTACAATATTCTCAACAACTGCTCTTGATGCATCTGAGGTGTACTCTCCATTTGGTCTTAGTCGAACCTTTTTCCACTTCTCATGCCTTGACGATGGAGATGGGTTACGATCACGATTAATGGAGTCCTCATCTCCCATTTGTTATTTTTTTCCTCCATCATTTTTTCTCCAATTTCCTGTAACCCCCACGACACAATCTACGGGGGGGGGGGGGGGGGGGGGGGGGGGGGGAGGGGGGGGGTAAATGTTTTTCGCTTTATTTTGTATTCCTGCTTGATTTTAGTCTAATATAAACATAGTGAAAATATGATTAGTATTTATAAATCATTAGCATTAAATTATCAAGATAAATAAGACTAGTACTAACTAGGAATTTCTCAGAACGATGGCCCTTTGCAAACTTTTCCAAACCTTCTTCAAGAGAACACTATACCTCACCCATGGATGCTCAAGACCAATCTTAGGCTTCCTAATGTAGCCACGCGTGAGTTGTGACTTAAAGCCCCTTCAACACATACCAGCGTGACTTAACCACTTTTTTAAAGTGCTTATCACCATACATAAACTCAAAGGTCAACTACATTTAAATCAATAAGAATGTATTAGAAATTATAAAAAGTTATATCAAAAGGATAAAAATTAAAACTAATACCTTAACATCTATCCATATGCTATCTTTGACATCATCTGGCGCTTGTTTCCAATCATCTACCAATATACTAACTTTGTTACGTCCAAGGAACGCAACATAACTCTTAAGAAGAGAAGAGTATTCACCATCAGCTACTCTATAATACAAATCAAACTTGATAGGCAATTTGATACCATATTTGTGGACTTTTCTTACTTTGGTAAGCATTATGACACCTCTTTGTGATCTTTTCTTTTTGATTTAATTATCACTTGTCATAGTTTTCTCACCACTAGATGAAGAATAAGACGAAGACGACATCTATTTTCAAAAACAACACCAACCTCAACAACAACAATAACAACAAACTCTTTCATCTATTATCACATACACATTCAACAACAACAACAAACTCTTTCAAATATTATCACATACACATTCAACAACAACAACAACAACAAACTCTTTCATCTATTATCACATACACATTCAACAACAACAACAACAACAATAACAAAATATTAATCAAGTTTTATGACGCACATTCAACAAGAACCAGAAAAACAACAACAACAATAATGGAAACTGAAGTTTACTGTAGATGCATGGGAAAAAAGTTTTACATACCGTAAACGTGATTACTAAGTAAATGTGAATACTTGTGTTGATACATATAGTGTTGTTGTTGTATTCCTCTTTGAAGATGATGATGATGTTAGTGTTGACGTTGGTGTGTTAGGGTTGAAAACAAACCGATGACGATGATGATGACTATGAGTTGAAAATGAACAACAAAAGCAAAATGATGAACTGATGATGATGAACAATGGACCGATGATGATGAATGATGAATGTTAGGGTTGATATGGTGTTTCATTTCTCATCACTGAATATTAGGGTTGAAATGGTGTATCGTTTCTCAACAAAGAATGGCTACTGAAGAGATCAGCTAGTTAGCTTGATAAAAATGAATGAATGATACCAACATGGTCAAAACTAAAAATCGTGATGATATGTTACTTACTAAATTAAATTTCATAAAGAAGCGTCAGTATATTACAATTTAAAATATTTAAAACAAAATTAAAAATATGTCACAACGGTTCAGCTACGCAACCGTGATGGTATCACATTTATTTAAAAATTAAAAACAAATAAAAATAAAAAGGCGCGACTAAATGTTAAAGAAATAAAACATTTGACACGTCAGTATATTAAAATTGAAAATATTTAAAACAAGTCATAACGGTTGACTTACTCAACCGTGGTGGTATCAAATGTTAAAAATAAAAAGGCGCAACTAAATGTTAAAAATAAAACATTTGAGGGTGCTGAGATTCGAACTCATGAAAGGGTGATTATATAACCATGGTCGTATGTTTCTTCCGTGATTATATCATATCAAAAATTTTATAAGTAAATAAAATAAAATTATCGCGTGTTAAGTAAGACATATCATCATGGTGGAAGTCTAACCATGGTAAGATTAGTGTTATCGAAGGTGTAATTTGTAGTAGTGTCTAATCTTTTTTTGTCTTTGATTTCTAACTAAAACTCTTCAAGTAAGTGCATTAATTCAATTAATATTGGTTTAGAATTAGGTTTTTTCATTAAATACTTTATAGTGATCATTGTATACTATAATCATGGAACCAATCAAATAAGATCTAAATTTTTTCAATGCATATATTATCGTAAGTAATTTCTTTTTAGTATTCACATAATTGACTTGAGCATCATTTAAAACTTTAATTATGTAATGCATAACAAGGAAAACTTTAGCATTTCTTTGTCCTAGTACTGCACTTATTGCATAATCACTGACATCACACATTAGTTCAAATTCCAGTGTCTAATGTGGTGCAGTAATTATCAAAGCAGTTAGTAGTCTTTCTTTAAAATTATTAAAAAAGTGTAAAGAAGATTTGTAACATCCCAAATTTATTAGAATATTTATTTAATTTATTTAAATATGAATATTCGTATTTTTGGTGATTTTCGGTGGTTGGTGTGAAATATTGAGAATTATGGATTTTAGGTTATTTATTTAAATAATAGTATATAATATGAATATATTGGTATTATTATTAATTTAAATAAATATAAATTAACTAAGGACAAATTGGACAATTAAGGAGGAGTTAGTGAGGGTAATATTGGAAAAGCCCAATTTATAGGCTCAAAGTTTGGTTTAACAAAAAGGGGTTTTTGAAGGAATTGGGATTCATTCTTGTTAGACCGTGAAAAGAGAAAAAATAGAGGCTGGAGCTCTGAGGAAGAGGATTGAGGCAAAATCTTCGCAAGGTTTATGAGAATCAAGGAGAAGGCTTAGAGTCGACAATTAAAGTATGGGGAGTATTGCCTTCATTGTTTTTAATGTGTGATTTCAATGTGTTTAAAGCCGATTTAAGGGTTTAAAGGGTTTGAGGATGATTTTGAGATAAAGGAAATTAGGCATTCATGGCCAAAATATATTATTGAGGCTTTTTACCATATGGATTTGAACTGATGGTCTGATAGGTTTGAGGTCGATTTGGGTTTGAGGAAAGGTAGGCCTTTGTGGCCAAAATCTGTTGTTGAGGTTTCAACCCTGTAGGGTAATTAGATTGTGAGAAACTCTAATGATTGTGTTGTAGTTGTAAGGACTTATAGGAATTAGAGCATGAATATGATACGGGATTGGCCTAATAAGTTGTAGATTTTGTGCCTTTATCGCCGTAATACCTTAGGGATGATTTAGGGATGTTATAGGGGCATTGGGGAAGGAAATCATTGGACTTTTGGGTCGATTTTAGGTTATGGTGCGTAACAGTGTTTTGCTGTAATCGTGTGTTCGCACAATGAATAAACTCTCCCCAGACTCGCACAACGAACTTATTAGCAAACGTAGTAGAGTTTCGCGAATTCTGATTTTTGTGCAGTGATGCCTTGATGTTTTGATGTTGTGATTTCTTTGATGAATTAATATGAGTATGACTGTGATTTCTATGTAAGTAATACATGATTATATGATGATTCCTATGATGTGATGATGATGAGTTATTGTTGCACCCCAAAATTTGTCCAACCTTTTTTCTAACCTAGGTCTATGTTTCAATTGCATTGTCATTTGCATTGTCATCATGTACATAGGGTATTCATCTGCATTGCATAGCATAAGCAAGCTATTTTAATCAGGGGATCAAGTTCTATTCTTATCTCAAGAGGTATATCCAAGGGTTTCATTCATATTCAAGACTATTCAGGTCATCAGGGAAGAATTTGAGCTTTGGAGAGTTGACAGGTTGATCAGTGAGTTCTCTCCTATCTTGAGGTTGTTTGGGAATTATCAGAGGAGGTATGAGCCATGAGCCAAGAGCATGAGGTGTGTATGGATGTTATGGAGAGCCTATGTGATCATTTTGAAGAAGAATCAAGTCAGTGGAATGATTGCAAGAGCCTCAGTTGAAGTCAGTCAACTAGGGTTTTATCTGGGTCAACACTAGGTCAACCCTAGGTCAAAGAAGTGCTTTGAAAGGCATCAAGAATCATTTGAAGGATGTGGGATTCATTATTTGCTATATGGATATGGATATTATGTTGTGCTAAAGAAAAATCAAGAGGAGTCAAGGAGAAGAGGAATTACCAAATTAGGGTTTCAATGTAAAATCCCCTAATTTAGGTCAAACTTCAAAGCAGTGTAACTCAAGATGCAAGCTTCATATGAATTCTTGGTCCACATGAAACTTGTATAGTATCTTCATAGCTTTAATTTGAGTGGTGGAAGTAATCAAGATGATTTATAGAACTCAAGTTATAGCTCTTGCAAGTTACAGGTCATCTGAGGGCACTGAAATTTGTCTGTGAAAGTTGTCTGTCTTCCAAGCAACTTTTGACCTTCAAGGAGATTTCAAGTGGATTCCTGGCCAACATGAGAGTTGTTCCTTATTGTCTTAGCTTTCTATAATGGTATGGTATGCCTTCATATGATTTGTGGAACTCTACTTATGGTCTTGGCAAGCAAAGGGTATTTTGGTCATTTGAGAATTACAGGTCATTCTTAGCCTATGCCTAAAACTCATACAAGGAAGCTTCAAATGGAAAACTGCACAACATAAAAGTTGCTCAAAATGTCATTTTAAGTCTAGAAAAGAGGTCATGGAAGTTTGGAAATGCATAGAACAAGACTTGATAAAAGTTGGTGAAAAATGACTTAAAAAAGGCATATAACTTGAAAAAGTTCAAGTTGGAAAATGGTTTGAGAGATCTACAAATCCAAAATGGGTCATCCAATATACCAAATTGAATCCAAACATCATTTTAAATACATTGGTTCAGCCACTTTTTTGAGTTAGGGCTTAAATTTTGGACTTGCTTTGTATTTTTGTTACTTGCATAATAAGGCAAGTATGGAAAACTTGGCATAAGTGAAATTTCAAGGCAAGAAACTTGCATACCATTCCAATATATCATGAGAAGAGGCTTTGACACAAGTTTATAAGGGTGTATGCATGAGATGGGAGATATTCAATATGTCATCACATGAGAATTTCCATGAATTTCCACCACATTCTAGAATCATCCTAGAGGCATCCAGAAACTTCTAGATCTGTCCATCATCCTCTATATATTGAATTGAATCCATTGGTGGAATAGGTTGGTGAAAAGAGGGAGAGAAGAGAGAGAATTCCATTGTTGCTTCCATTGTAAGAAAGTGTGAAAATCTACAATCTACACCAATTCTATTCATCTTTCTTCTTCATCCACAATCCATTGAAACTCTTGAGTGCATACATGCTGAATTAGAGAGCCATCCATGGAAGATTGAAGCCCTAGGGTTTGAAATTGAAATATTCATAACAGACTCGAATCTCCTTCTACAAGCACTCATCATCATAATTGTTGCAAACAGAAAGATCCTCATCAAGCAAAGATCATCCTCGAAGGAGTACAAGCATTGGATTGGACTGTAACCACCTCTACCATAGCTACATAGCAGGTTGGTGATTTCTCTTCTATCTCCCTAATTAGGTGTTGTTAGATTAGATTATTAGTGTAAGATTGTTAGGTTAGGTTAGATGACCATTTTCAGAGAGATTGAGAAGGTTTCATGGAGTTTGGTAACATGGTGAGGAATCTTTCAAGATCAAGAACTCATGGATTAGGGCAAGATAATATTAGCTTTTTAGCTTAGAGTGATCAGCATAATCCCTAGATCATTCTAGTATAGTTTGAGCAAGTTTCATAACCATGCATATCAGGTGCAGTTTGGTACACCATGAACTTACTGCTATCGAGTTGAATTATAGAGTGAGTTTTAGAAAAATTCAAGTGTAGGATCTTGTAGAGGGCTTTGAGTAGGCCATTTTTCGTTTTTGGATCGAGGGATTTGGTTGAGTGAGGAGAGAGAACAGAGCTGTGGAAGTTCATGCATGGGAGAGGAAATTCTGCAAACCCTAGGGCTCGTTGGAGACGATGACTCACAGCCGTTGGATCGTTTCCTATTTTTGACCTTTTCATCTCATCGTGTGGTCCATGTTTAAAGTTGAGAAACGGAGGGAATTAACCAAAGCATCAAACGATGCGTTTCATTAAACGCAATTCTGGGCCTGAATCAGATTCCTATCCCCCCCCCCCCCCATATGGAAGCCCAATGAAATAACACTGGAAATTGTTACTAAATGCACCGTGGTTTTAATCTTTTTTTCTTTTATTTTTTCAATTGATTTCTGATGCGTACTGGGCTTAATGCTTTTGTTATTCGCGCCCCCTACTTCATGGCCCAATGATGAATATAACTAGGCGCATGTACTTCTGGCACCCCCCCCCCCATTTTATTTCATTTTTGTGTTTTTTTTTAATTCTTTAATATTTTTTGCATCTTTGAAAATCCATATAAAATTGAAAAAAGCTTGTTTTTAATTGGTTCTTTTTGTGGTAGATCAATATTTCTGTTAAGAAAAATAATAAATAATAAAATTGGCATTTTATTTTGCTTTAGTATTTTTTGTGTATTTTTCTTGCAAATAGCTTTTTAATGAGTTTAGTTTAGTACTTAATTTTGTTGATTTTAGTTCTAATGGTTCCCTTAATATTTAGGACTCATTCTTTTTAGGGTGATTAGCTTAGGACTTCAACTTGTATATAGGATTTAATTCATAATTTTAGGATTAATTTTTAGGTAGTTTGATTAGGTGAGAATAGAGTGATGAAAGTTAGGGTTTTAAGTGAGCATATGTGAGATAGATTAATTCTTTTAGGAATTTTGATTTGATTTTTGGGGTATGGGACTATAGGGGTTATGGGTAGATAATAGATCCCTTAGAAAATATTAGGATTCCCCTACTGCTATTAGTATATTGCTTATATTTGATTGATTGTGTGGTGTGCCCTCTTTAGGGTTATTATTTGTCTGTGTGGGGTATTGGGTTTATTTGGGACTTGGGGTCTGAGCTGAAGATTGTGGTGATGAAGCCCATTTGAAGATCAGAGACTGAAGACCAACTTCCAGAGTTGATGAGGAGTATCTCTTGCTGGAAGCTGTTGAAGTTTCTAGGGTTTAGGAGCTAGGCAGAGCTCTAGAGTAGAATACTTGATTCACAAACATGGAAGGCCTTGTCTGCCTCCATCCTTTCTCTATGATTCAAAGTCTATTTCAAATATCCACCTCCTTCCTTTGGAAGGATTAGTGAATGTATTTGAAAGATAGAACTTTTGAGGGAAAATTGTCTGTATAATGTTAACAGTTAATGAGCCACCCTTGGTAGGCAATTGACTGTTTAACATTCATTCCATCTTGTTGACTGATATCCATCTTGGAGATTGAGACTTGAAGAAAAGCCATGGCAGAATGAATACTGATGATAAAGACTTTGCTTGAAGACTGATGCTGATGAAGATTGCTGTGCTGTTTAGTTTTAGCTGTTTAATTCATGATGTATTGTGTGAATTTTCCGGACTGTATTGTTTGCTGTTTACCCTGCTGGGTTGAGAGTGAATTCTGTTCACTTTTGCCTATTGTTTTTTAGGTTCGAGGTTGAGTGGGACTCCCTTGCCTCGCTTGTATTGTTGCATCCATGCATTTTACTGCTTTATTGTATATATCTAGGGCTGGCAATGAACCAAACCAACTCGAAGATAGTTCGGAATTCGACCCGACAATTAAATCGTTGAACTAGGTTCATGAACCAAATGAGTTGAGTATGAGCGAAAAATTAAGTTCGTTAACTAAATGAGCTGAACTTGAACTATACATAGTTCGACTCGTTAGGTTCATGAGTCAACTCGATTACATATGAAAAGAATTATACTGTCTTTAAGATTATGTTTAAATATTTACTTCAAATCTTAGACAAATTTAATCTTCAATTTAGTAGTTTTTGAATTAGACTCTCAAATGTATCTCTTGAAAGTTGTGTAGGTTTTGAATTAGTAGATTTCGATGATAAAGTTAAATTTCAATATGATAACTTTTATTTTATTTTAATATTTTATTTAAAATATATATATTTATTTAAAATGTGAAATATACTAAAAAATATATATATTTAAAAAAATAGTTTTTAAGTTCGTGAACCATGTGAGCTGAACCTAATGAGATGAACCTAACGAGTCGAACCGAACTGTTCGTGAACTTATAACGAGTCGAGTTTGAGCTTAAAAAAAAGTTCGTGTCAAACTCGAACTCGAACTCGAATTCGAACAATTCTTAACGAGTCGAGCCGAGCTGAGGTGAGTTCGACTCGACTCGACTCATTTCCAGCCCTATATATATCTGATGTTTCTGTTTCCGTCTATTCCCTTAGGATCTCTATTTCTCTCTGCGCAGGAGAGGAGCATGATAGACATTAGGTCTTAACCCATGCATGATAACATTAGGGTAGATTTTATTCCCTTTTTCAACCCTAGGATTTGTAGAGTGTCATCTCTTCTTTCTTCAAACAACAGAAAAACATTAATAAAGGTTATAATAGAAATCAATTCATTTCTTCCGTCAAAAGATTTGAACAAACATCAACCTTTTTGCAATAAGAAAACCCTTGTTTAAGGTGAGATTTTTCATAAAAGACACTTGAGCAGCTTGTGTCGTGCGTAGCCCGAACTACGTTTGCTCTGATCTTCCATGCTGTGTGGAAGTACGTAGGCATAGGATGCGATATCCTAGCGAGCAACCTTCCCCACCTTCACCCGTAGTTAGGCGAACTACGTTGACTCTGATTTCTCGTTCCAGACGGGAATACGTAGGCATAAAGTGCGATGCTTTACCGAGTCATGTTTTCTTTTCTTTTCAGACCTCATCCTTTAGTTTAGATAGAAGTGTAATCCGTATAAACCAAGCAAGCGTGGATCCCATCGAGTACGATGGACGTGAGGGGGGATAATACCTTCCCCTTGCGTAACCGACTCCCGAATCCAGGTTTTGGTTGCGATGACCATACCTTTTTCCCGTTTTTTTGCGAGGTTTACTTCGAGCGTTTCCTTTCCCTCCTTTGGGATAAATAACGCACGGTGGCGACTCTTCTGTCAGCCGGCGCCGATTTTTGCAGTAGCGACAACTGGCGACTCTGCTGGGGATCCAACGTCCCCTGGCTGCTAAGGACCGCGATGGTTTCTTATGCATTTGGGATCCAACGTCCCTTAAGAGAGTCAATCCTAACGCTTGTTTTCCCGTCGAGGATTTTGTATGGATTTATATTTCTGTCCTTTATTTTCAGCATTATATTATTGATTATTATTGTTGTAGTGGGGTGTGACGGGTGGTTCTATGATTGAGAGATAAGCCGGACCTGGGCTTGAGTGCACCTAGAATTAGAGTAGAAAGTAGTGGGCGTGTGCCGGCTTTGCTTGCATTAGTGTCTCACGAAATCTACACTCGGACGAGGTTCTTCTGGTCGACTTCTTTTTCTACCCTTTGGGTCGAAGGGGTTGTTGGTTAGCTGAATTGTCGACTCCGGGAACCGATCATTTGGAAGTTGGCTAAGTGAGGCCTCTTCAGGATTTGATGATGCCACTCCTTCTGGGAATCGTATCATCAACCCTGAAAGTCTGTGACGCCGACGACCGCATATGATGCCATACCTTTGTCAGTTACTAGGACACCTACCTGTGAGAGGGTTTGGGGTTATGCAGGTAACTAGACCTTCAGACTACCGGTTTGTTTCTTGATCTGAGATCCTGGGTATTTATGGAGAGTTCTGAGGTCTGTCAGAGACCAGTTGGAGTTATGATTTGAAGTCTGTCAGAGACCAGTTGGAGTTATGTTGCGAGGTCTATCAGAGACCAGTGTTGGAGCTTTGTATTAGGTCTGTCAGAGACCAGGGTTTGAGGACTTCTGGAGGGCCTATCTGAGACTTTTGATATGGTTCAGGCTTCTCAGCCATGGCATTTGGTCCCTGTTGCATGTACTTGCATTGCATTGTTTGCATACCCCTTATCATTGCATCCCATTAACGTGTGTCTGTGCTGCAGGTGCATTTGCATATTCCCTGGTTCTAGTGCCCAGACTTCTGAGTATTGATTATGGCTGGGTTGAGGAAGACAATTGCGTACAAATTGCCTACACCTGACAATACTCCTTTACTTGGTCTGATATCTCTTGCTGATGAGGAGGTTAGGAGAAGTTTCAGAATGAGTCATGGAAGATTGCTGAGATTAGTCTGCAAGCCAACTGTTGTTGAGATGAATGGGCTGTACACCTTGATGCAATTCTATGACCCAGCATTGAGATGTTTCACGTTTGCTGACTTTATTTTGGGGCCTACTATTGAAGAGTATGTAGAGTTTACTGAGCTACCAGTACAGAACAAGGTTCCCTTTATTCATTCAGCTGCTGAGCCCAAGTTGGAGGATTTAGCTAAGGCCTTGCACATGAATGCTTCTGAGCTGTTAGTAACTTCTTGGCTTGGGGTTCTAGGTTTCTCCCTTGATTTTCTGGTTGGCAAAGCTCAGGAGTATGCCAAGAACGGGTGCTGGATAGTCTTTAATGCTATCTTGGCTCTATGCATTTACGGAATAATGTTGTTTCCCAACTTACCCAATTTTGTGGATTTGGACGCTTTCCATCTGTTTGCTGCTGGCAACCCGGTGCCCACTTTGATTGGAGATCTCTATCATTCATTGCACTACAGAAATGAGAACAGGAGAGGCAAGAATGTCTCTTGTTGCGTGCCTTTACTGTACATGTGGTTCAAGAGCCATCTTCCCCTGAAGGGACCTTTTGTGGATAGTGCAACTACAACTGACTGGCCAGAGCGTATGATGAGGCTATCTTCTGAAGACATTGAGTGGTTTGACCGCGACTTGTTGGGGTCCGAGCTTATTTTCAGTTGTTCTGGGTATCCTAATGTTTCGTTGATAGGGAGAAAAGGGTGTATCAACTACAACCCATCTCTGTTCGTCCGCCAGTTTGGATATGCGTTGAAGAACCCGCCTCAGGAGGAAGAAGTACAGGAATCTCTGTACTTCACTGGTGATTTGAATGGAGAGTTACTAGCCAAGCTTCGGCACGCCTGGATGCGTATTAACAGAAAAGGGAAACCACTGTTGGGGAAGAATGATTGTCAGGCATATGCACCCTATAAGGTTTGGATCCAGGAGAGAGCGAGACAGTTACTGATGCCATTTCCAGCGGCGCCAGTCCCTGTTCATATTCTGGTAGAGGAGCCAACCACTGTCACTATGGAGGTCAACGAGCAAGTTGTGAAGGAAAAGGAAGCCTTGATGAAAATTAATGAAGAGTTAGAGAAGGAGCTAGCTCAGATGAGGAGTGAGAAGAATAAGGTTGTACGTTCTTTCCAACAGCAGATCGAACTAGTAAACAGGCTAGGGGTTGAGTTGACTGAGGAGAAAAAGAAGCGTGAACGTATGGGTCAAGAGTTCAGAAGCTCCCATGACATGTTGGAGTCCAAAAAGAAAGCGCTCGACGCCGCTCACCGAGAAATCTCTTCTTGTAACAAGACATGGAATGCTACGCTAACCAACAACAAGAAGAGGGAAGATAAATTGAAGCAGCAAATTTCTGACCTCGAGGAGCAGTTGAAGGCTAGCATTGAGAAGCGTGAAGAGGAGGTGATGACCAGATATAGTCTCCAGAATGCATTGAACAAAGCCATCGAAGGCAGGAACGAAGTTGTGTCTCAGAAGCGGAAGCTAGAGGATCGCTTCGGAGAAGGGGCATGGGAGGAAACCGCCGGTGACGTGCGACGTGTTCTCAAGAGAAGAAACCAGCTTGTCGAGGGTCTGCTTACCCGACCAAGTCATCCAGAGACCAAGAAGTTAATAGAAGAGTACTGGGCTTATGGGAGTACTTGATCATTTCATGTATTAACTTGTATGCTTTATTTGCATTCGTGCTGACCATCACCAGGATTGTTGGTTGAGGTCATGCCTTCTTATTGTACACTCAGGGATATTGTATTCTTGGATTTCTCTGCAATATACGAGGTTTTCTATGATTCGGCTCCAATCATTGTTTTGCTAGCACTGTCACTGCACCGGCACCTTCACACTAGAATCGGGGAATGATAATCCCTAATGCACAGACACACATTGCATTTTGCATACATACTCATATTTGCATTACAAGTTTGTGATTCGTGTATCTTATCTCCTGCATCTTTAATTCAGGTATTTTCAGGATTGCAGAAAAGCGGGTCCACCGTTACTCTACAAGGATCAACCAGAAGAAGATCATGGACAACGTGCAGAGTGAAATGCAAGAGATGCGTGACAGGATGGCCCTGCTCATGCAAACCATGGAGACCATCGCCAAAGGACAAGAGCAGCTGTAGAATCTGGTTCAACCGATAGTCGCACGGGCTGAAAACAACGGGACACCGCATGGTGAAAATATTGCTGCTTCTCCCCGAGTTGAGAATCGTCAAAGTGCTGATGTTATTCCCGTGACCGGTTTGAATGCTGGAGAAACTGGTCCTGTAGGTGGAGGTGGGAACACCGGTAATGTGAACGCCAATGCAGATACTGCTGGAGTATTTGTGGGTAATGGCAACCAGGGTTTCAATGGGGGCATTGAGAATGTCGGAATGAATGGTATTAATGGTAACCAGGGCTTCAATGGTGTGAATATGGGATATGGCAGCATGGCTGGCGCCAAGGCCAGGTTTGGTGGCTATGGTAATCTTGGATATGGAGCTGGCGCATACAACACTCAAGAGATGGGTAATCTGAGGTATGACCCCAGGTACGTCCAAACAGGTCCGGGCCGCGATGCAGATTATGTTGGATACGATGCAGTACCTCGCTGGGAGGATCGCCAGGAGGATGTGTTCTCTGGTCAGAACGAGGGTTATGAAAGAGCCAGGGATGACAACCATCGGATGAGGTTGCTAGAAGAGAAGGTGAACGGACTGGCTAGCCAGAATGCTCTCGGGCTGGATATGTAAAATATGGGATTAGTCCCAGGGCTGAGGGTCCCGCTGAAATTCAAGGCACCGTCATTTGATAAGTACAAAGGGGATACATGCCCTAGGGTGCATGTGCGCGCATTTTATAGGCGTATGTCTGCATATTCTGAGGATGAAAAGATGCTAATGCACTTCTTCCAGGATAGCCTGTCAGGGCCATCGCTGGAGTGGTACATGAGCTTGGAGCCTACTCAGATCAGGAGTTGGAAAGAGCTGGCAGAGGCTTTTGTTCGACATTATCAATATAATAGTGATCTCTCCCCTAACCGAGTCCAATTGCAGAGCATATCTCAAAAGTCTAGCGAGAGCTTTAAAGAATACGCCCAGAGATGGCGAGATCTGGCTGCTAGGGTGCACCCTCCGATGGTGGAGCGCGAAATGATGGATATGTTCATAGGAACTTTCTCTGGAATGTACTATGACCGGTTGCTCAATTTTTCGATGAGTACTTTCTCTGAGTTGATTCTGATGGGGGAGCGCATTGAAAACGGGGTAAAGATTGGTAAAATTCAAGCGGGTGAGTCCAGTTCCGCAGGAGGTAATAAGAAGACGTTTGGTGGTAAAAGGCAGAGTGACACCAATGCTGTATACAGTGCTCGACGAAGGAATAAAGGTCAGAACTGGCGTCAGCAGTCGCAGGTTGCAAGTGTAACCATTCCAGGGCCTTCTCAGCAGCAGAGACAACAACCACCGCAGCAGGCTCAGCAGCAGCCTAATAATAATCAGCGCAGACTTCAGAACCCACGACCGAGAAGAGTATTTGAGGTACCGCCGGTATCATATGCAGAACTCCTTCAAACTTTATTGAAATTGCAGTTAGTCGAGAAGAGGACCTTAGCACCACCAACTGGCCAGCCGCCAGTCGGATACGATGTTAATGAGCACTGTGACTTCCATTCGGGTGCACCAGGGCACAATATTGAAAATTGCCTAGCTTTCAAGCACAAAGTACAGGACTTGCTTGATAGTACGGCTATTAACTTCGGGAAGGACGGTCCCAATATCACGCAGCAGCCAATGCCCAAGCATGGTGGGGCTGGGGCCAATGCAATCATGGTAGATGATGAGTTGAACTTAGTTTCAGAAGTGAGCGAGCTGAAAACCCCTTTGAGTTACGTAAAGCAGCGTTTATTAAAAGGAGGTGTCTATCCCGGTTGCAGTGAAGAGTGTGATAACTGTTTGGTTCAACCCAAGGGCTGTAAGAAGCTGAAGAGGAGAGTTCAAGGTTTGATTGATGAAGGAACTTTGCAGTTTGACAGGGCTGTAGGGCGAGAGAAGTCTGTTGAGACAGAATCTGTAGAAGAGCGTATGGAGGTTGCTACGATCACCATTCCGTTCAAATCAGTGACAATTTTGGCATCATCGAAGAGGCCGACCATTACTATTATTAAGGCTAAGCCAGTCCCTTATGAAAGCACAAAAGCAGTCCCGTGGAGTTATGGCGCTGAGGTGTATTGTAATGGAGAAAAGATTGACTTGAATGATCCGCCTGCGAGATCCGTGGATAACGTCGTGGGAGCGGGTGGTATAACCCGGAATGGGAGAATTTTCACTTCACCTGAGGTTGAAGCAGAGAGGCTTGCCAGGGGTAAGAACAAAGTTGTTGAGGGGGAATCTTCGGGGAGTAAAGAGAAAGAGCCGATAACCAAAGACGTGGAAGAATTCATGAGGTTAATTCGCAAAAGTGATTACAAGATTGTAGATCACCTGCAGCAGACCCCGTCAAAGATCTCCATATTATCGCTGCTATTGTGTTCTGAGGCGCATAGAAATGCCCTGTTGAAGGTACTTGAGGCATCCTTCGTGCCGCAAGAGATTTCAGTTAATCAGCTGGAGGGAGTTATGGCACATGTTAACGCTGGGCACGGGATGGGATTCACGGATTTTGACTTAACGCCTCGAGGGCGTGATCATAATAATGCTTTGCACATCTCTATCGAATGCCGGGGCACTGTTCTATCCCATGTGCTGGTAGACACTGGGTCCTCGTTGAATGTGTTACCAAAGAAAGCTCTGTTGAAATTAGATACCCGTGGATTGTTGTGCACACCTAGTGATTTGGTAGTAAGGGCCTTTGACAGAACAAGGAGGTCAGTATTCGGGTCAATAACATTACCTATCCAGGTAGGTCCGGAGGTGTTTGATACAGTGTTTTACATCATGGACATACAGCCTGCATATAGTTGTTTGATCGGGAGACCTTGGATTCATGCCGCTGGGGCAGTGACTTCTACGCTCCATCAGAAGCTGAAATATATGGTTAAAGGGAGTATTGTGACAGTGTGTGGGGAAGAGGATATCCTAGTCAGTCATTTGTCTTCCTTCAAGTACGTGGAGGTAAATGGAGAGATTCATGAAACGCTGTGTCAGGCGTTCGAAGGGGTGAAGGTTAAAGAAGAAGCTCCGGTGACGAGTGAAGGGCAAGAGGTGGTCGTCTCCTCATATAAAGAAGCCAAGGCGTTGGTACAAGCCGGAGAGACTCAGAAGTGGGGGCAGGTTCTGGACATCTCGATGAAGCAAGATAGGTATGGTTTGGGGTACCGCCCATCTCACTCGCAAAGTGCGCCTAAGTTCAAGGGACCTGTCGTGTTCACGCCCGGAGGAGTTAGCTTCGAAAGGATTAATGTCGTGTCTGATACGGAGGAAGCGGATAGCGATTGCGACATGGACTCATGGATTCGACCCAGCACGCCGGGGCAAAGCCTATGCAACTGGTCCATCCAGGACGTCATCCAAGTCACCAAACAGTAATGCATTGTTTTTTCAATCATTGTATGATTACATGCCTTGCCCGGGGCATCGATGATTTTGTCTTAGGGCCTAACTATTTACCTGTATGTTTGCATGATTAATAAATGACAGCGTTTTTTACATTCAAATGTTGTGATCCTTGTCTTTCTGTTTTTATTTTTCAATAAAATGGCAGCGTGGTTATGCATTTTGCTTGTACATCATTTTTGAAGCACTTAACCGTTTCCCTCGCAGGATTCATGAATTTTCAGATGACACCGACCAAAAACTTCCTATGACTCGTTTAGACTTTGAGCATCCGATCTTCCAAGCTGAGGAGGAGATTGTGGAGGATAATGACTTACCAGAAGAGCTTAGTCGGTTATTGAAGCAAGAGGAGAGAGTCATTCTGCCTCATCAGGAAGAGATTGATATTGTCAACTTGGGGTCTGAAGAATGCGTCAGGAATATCCGTATAGGGGCCGCATTGCAAGTGGACATCAAGCGAGAGCTTATTGAGATGCTGCGTGAATACAGTGACATATTTGCTTGGTCCTACGAGGACATGCCGAGTTTGGATACTGATATGGTTGTTCATCGTCTGCCGTTGAAGGAAGATTGCCCACCAGTGAAACAGAAACTCAGGAGGACTCGTCCTGACATGGCTGTAAAGATAAAGGAGGAAGTGCAGAAGCAATGGGATGCTGGGTTCCTGGCTGTTACCACTTATCCCACTTGGGTCGCTAATATCGTGCCTGTGCCAAAGAAAGACGACAAGGTTCGGATGTGTGTTGATTACAGGGATCTAAACAAAGCGAGCCCGAAAGACGATTTCCCGTTGCCGCATATTGACGTGTTAGTCGACAACACGGCTCAGTTTTCGGTATTCTCCTTCATGGATGGCTTTTTGGGGTACAACCAGATCAAAATGGCTCCGGAGGATATGGAAAAAACGACCTTTATCACCCCGTGGGGAACCTTCTGCTATAAGGTGATGCCCTTTGGTTTGAAAAATGTTGGGGCAACGTATCAGCGGGCCATGACAACGCTTTTTCACGACATGATGCACAGAGAGATTGAGGTGTATGTCGATGACATGATTGCCAAGTCTCAAACAGAGGAAGAACATCTGGTTAATCTGCTGAAGTTGTTCAAGAGGCTGAGGAAGTTTAGGCTGAGGCTGAATCCTAATAAATGTACCTTCGGAGTAAGATCTGGGAAGCTACTGGGGTTCATTGTGAGCAAGAAAGGAATCGAGGTCGATCCTGCAAAAATAAAAGCAATACAAGAAATGCCAGCACCAAGAACCGAAAAAGAAGTCCGTGGATTCTTAGGGAGGTTGAATTACATTGCTAGGTTCATCTCTCACCTAACGACCACGTGTGAACCATTATTCAAGCTGTTAAAGAAAGATCAAGCGGTGGTCTGGAACGATAATTGCCAAAGGGCATTTGAAAAGATAAAAGAATATTTGCAGGAACCTCCGGTGTTGATACCCCCAGTAGCTGGACGACCACTGATTATGTATCTGACGGTTCTGGAGAGCAGTATGGGTTGTGTTCTCGGTCAACATGACGAGACAGGGCGGAAGGAGCATGCGATTTACTACTTGAGTAAAAAGTTCACAGATTGTGAATCTCGATACTCTATGCTCGAAAAGACGTGTTGTGCATTGGCGATGGCTGCCAAACGTCTAAGACAGTACATGCTGAATCATACGACCATGCTAATATCGAAGATGGATCCGATCAAATATGTGTTTGAGAAACAAGCGCTCTCTGGAAGGATTGCTAGATGGCAGATGGTATTAACAGAATACGATATCCAGTATGTTTCCCAGAAGGCCATTAAGGGAAGTGTTATGTCCGAATATCTCGCCGAACAACCAATTGAGGATTATCAGCCTATGAAGTTTGAGTTCCCTGGTGAGGACATAATGTACTTGAAGGCTAAAGATTGTGATGAGCCGTTGCCTGGTGAAGGTCCTGAGCGGAGTTCCCAGTGGCAATTGATTTTTGACGGGGCTGTCAATTCGTATGGTAGCGGGATCGGGGCAATCATTACAACTCCCCACGGGTCACACATCCCGTTCACAGCCAGATTGACTTTTTCAGTGACGAATAACGAAGCCGAGTACGAAGCTTGTATTATGGGGTTAGAAGAAGCGATCGATATGAGGATTAAGAATCTGGATGTATATGGGGATTCAGCATTGGTTGTGAACCATATTAAGGGAGAGTGGGAGACGCGCCAACCTAATCTGGTGCCGTACATGAATTATGCGAGAAGGTTGCTACCTTTCTTTGATAGGGTGGAGTTCCATCATGTACCTCGGGCGGAGAATCAAATGGCGGACGCCCTTGCAACGTTATCCTCGATGTATAAAGTCAACCGCTGGAATGAGGCTCCCAGCATTGTCATCTCTCGCATTGATAGGCCGGCCTTTGTGTTTGCAATTGATGAAGCATCCGACGGTAAACCGTGGTATTTTGACATACATAATTTCCTGAAGAATAAGGAATACCCGGCTGGGGCATCCAGTCGTGATCAGAAGACTCTAAGGAGATTAGCAGGCAACTTCTATCTGAATCCCGACGGCGTTTTGTATAGAAGGAACCACGATTTGGTACTCCTCCGGTGTGTAGACGAGAAGGAAGCCAATTTACTCATGGAAGAAGTCCATGAAGGAACTTTTGGTACACATGCTGGCGGGCATGCTATGACTCGAAAGTTGTTGCGAGCAGGGTATTACTGGTTAACGATGGAAACTGACTGTTTCAGATTTGCCAAGCGGTGTCACAAGTGCCAGATCTATGCCGATAAGATCCATGTGCCACCCAGTCCACTGAACGTTATGGCTTCTCCGTGGCCTTTCTCCATGTGGGGAATCGACATGATCGGCAAGATTGAGCCTACTGCTTCTAATGGGCATCGCTTCATTCTGGTTGCTATCGATTACTTCACCAAGTGGGTGGAAGCGGCATCTTACGCCAATGTGACGAAGCAGGTGGTGGCTAGATTTATCAAGAAGGATATAATTTGCAGATACGGTATTCTTGAGCGAATCATTACTGATAATGGTTCGAACTTGAACAACAAGATGATGAGGGATCTTTGTCGGGATTTCAAGATCGAGCATCATAATTCGTCTCCCTACAGACCCAAGATGAATGGCGCTGTTGAAGCGGCCAACAAGAACATAAAGAAAATTGTTCAGAAGATGGTGGTAACGTATAAGGATTGGCATGAGATGTTGCCATTCGCTTTGCACGGTTATCGTACTACAGTGCGTACATCAACTGGGGCAACACCATTCTCACTAGTATATGGCATGGAGGTTGTCCTGCCATTAGAGGTCGAGATACCATCTTTGAGGGTTTTGCTTGATGTTAAGCTGGACGAGGCAAAATGGGTGAGAAGTAGGTTGAATCAGCTGAGCTTGATAGATGAGAAAAGACTGGCATCAATTGCACACGGTAGGCTGTATCAGAGCCGGATGAAGAAAGCGTTCGACAAGAAGATTCAACCTCGAAGCTTTCAGACGTGCGATCTTGTGCTGAAGAAGATTCTCCCGCCGCAATCGGATCACAGGGGCAAATGGACTCCCAATTACGAAGGTCCATATGTCGTGAGAAAGGTCTTCTCCGGAGGAGCCTTATTGTTATCCACCATGGATGGTGAAGACTTTTCGTCCCCTGTGAACTCGGACGCAGTTAAAAAATACTTTGCTTAAAAATTGACCCGCTGGACAGTAAAAAGAGAGTCCAGGCAAAAATGGGGCATCCTGGCGAACCAAAAAAAACAGAATAAAAAGGTTCGGGCAAAATTTAGGGATATAAATTGAAAAAATGTACACCCGCGAAGTCGAAAACCTACACTGGGCGGCTTCGGCAAAAAAGGGTATCCCGGTGAATCGAAAACCCGCAAAGGGCGATTCACGCAAAAGTTAGGGATTTAAGAAGCAAATGACTGCGGTCCGGGTTTGATTGTTAGTGGTTTGGGAGCATCCGAGGGTCAATTATCCAAAGCAATTTCTTCCGAAGACAGAGATCGGGAAAGCGTCAGAGTCTGACGAGTCATAGGAGGATCGGTTCATGGTGTTCGTCTGTAACACGTTGCCGACATGTGTATAAATATTATTCTGTATATTTGTATACTTCTGCATTTTGTTTATGTGTGACTACCTCTTTTCAGGAGTTGCATCTGATGTACAAATCTCGCCTATTCTCAGGCCGTTATCAATAAAGTGTGTTATTCAGTGTAGTGTGTGACTTTGGTTTTAATTTTTTACAGTTTTGTTTGTAAAAAGCGCCGATGTTTTTGATAAACTTACATGTGTGTAAACCGGCGGGCCTCGGCCGATGATTGTTTAAACCAAAAATTACCTGAATGGCTGTTATGGGTGATTACCAAGATGTTTCTTTCTTTGCATAGATTGCCTTGTGTTTGCTTGTTGATTTTTGCAGGTATTCAAAAGCTCGCAAAGTTCCCCGCTAGAGTCCATGGCAGGCTGGTACCCTCTTCAGAGGTTGAACATTGTGTCCTTCCCCAGTGAAGTCGCCCCAGGCCAAATTGAATGTTGTCTCCCAAGGAGAGCGGAGATTGCGTCAAAGGGAAAAGATCAATGTATCTTCAGTTCAGAATTAACTTGTCAAGCAGAGCAGAGTCTTCCCCAGTGAAGGTCGAGATGGATGTGATTAACTCCCCCAGAGAGTTCTTGGGCAGTGCAAATCAGAGTGTGTAGTTCAGTCCCCAGCTCAGTGATAGCGGGAAGGTTTCCCCAGCTCAATGATAGCAGGAGAGGTTCCCCACAGAGTGTGATCAGGTGGTTGGAGCTGCTGAAAGGAGTTTTCTCGAGCTCGATTGTCCTTTCTTTCCCCAGCAAGTCGCTCTTCCTTGTCAGGAGGATCGTCCTCAGCGGATTTTGGAGCTTTGAATTCGTGAGCTACTTTCCCAGCAGGATGGTTATCCCCAGCGGAGTTAGTTCATCTTTCCAACATTTATTTTGTCAGAATCGTATCAGCGGTATTCCGGTCATCCCCGGCGGATCCAGTGTGTCTTCAGCATTTATTTTGCTGAAGCAACTCTCTGCATAAGCATGCATCATGAGCATTGGCATTCTACACGAGTACGTAGCATTTCCATGCTGTGGGGAAGCATTACGTCATTATCAAACATGCACTTTTGAAACATAAGCCAGGTGGTTACCTCTTCAGTTTCAGACATGTTATTCCTTGCCGATAAGAGAAATCGTGATTCAGGAAGACGTGGGTTTTGTGGTCAAAGTACGCAGTGATCGTATGTGTACCATATACGGGGTTCATATGGCAAGGCACGCAGTGATCGTGTTGATTTTAAGATGTTGATTTGCGGTCAAAGTATGCGGTGATCGTATTTGGTACCATCCATGGGGTTCATGTTGTAGGACACGCCGTGATCGTGTTGATCTTGGTATGTGCATCTGTGGTCGAATGGCACAGTGATCGTATTCAGCCCTATCTAAGAAGATTGTTTTGTAAGGCACGCAGTGATCCTGTTGGTATCATCTTGGGGGTTTATTGAGCAGGACACGCAGTGATCGTGTTTACCATATCATGTGATGTTGTTAGTCGATATATGCAGTGATCGTATTCGTCCGTTATGCAGTGGTTATGGGTTGACACGCAGTGATAGTGTTCATCCAGTTTTGTTGGTCGGTATACGCAGTGACCGTATTCGTCCGTTATACGGTTTGGTTATGGGGTGAGGCACGCAGTGAACGTGTTCATCTGGTTGTTTGTGGCCAAAGTACGCGGTGATCGTATTCGTCCCATGTTTGAAGTTGTGTCACAGCACGCAGGGATCGTGTTTCCTCCAGTCAAGAGGGCCGTGACATGAAGCGCGCAGTGATTGCGTTTACCTTATGTATGGTTAGAATATGCAGTGATCGTATTCGTCCAGTTATGGGGGTTAGTTGAGACACGCAGCATGCAGTGATCGTGTTTCCTCCAGTCAAGAGGATCGTGGCTCAGAACGCGCAGTGATCGTGTTCAAACACACAGTGATCGTGTTCAAGATGCGCAGTGATCGTATTCGTACAGCATGCCGCGATCGTGTTGATAGTACTATGGGAACTTGTGACGCGGAGCACGCAGTGATTGTGGCTATCGTATCGGTTGGTTTTGTTGGTCGGCATACGCAGTAATCGTATTCGTCCTATTACATGGGTTGGTTTTGTGGCACACGCAGTGATCGTGTTGACATCATTTTGGGGATTTGTTGGTCGAGATGCGCAGTGATCGTATTCGCCCTATTGCAGCACACGCGGTGGTCGTGTTCATCGTGTTCGTCACTTTAGTTAATGTTGTTTGTGATACACGCAGCGATCGTGTTCGTCTCATTTTATGAATTTGTGGTGTAAGACGCGCAGTGATCGTGTTCATCTTGTGACAGAGGGTTGTTGTGCCAGACACGTAGTGATCGTGTTCGTCATGGCATACTCCCCTAGCAGAGTTGCTTAGTCAAGCATTTCTCTTTCTCCCCAGTCGAGTCCTTTCTCAGAGTGCGGTAGAAATGGCATGATACAGATCTTGGGTGGTTACCCGCAGTTTCCCCAGTAGAGACATAATCCCCAGCGGGGTGGTCTTCAACGAGATGCTTGGTTAAGTCCCTCATAGTCCCCAGCAGGGAGCTTGCTACAGGAGTTGTTTGGTTAAATTCCTCGTATTTTCCAACAAGGTTTTTCGACCAGGGTATTTGGTTAAGTTTCTAATTTCCCCAGCAGGTGTTTGACGGCAGTCGTCAGAGTTGTCCCCTCAGAGTTTCTTAGTTAAGTTTCTCAATTCCCCGCGGAGTCGGTTGTTCATGTCTTCGAATATTGCCCCGCTTGGTTAAGCGTTTGCTCGTTTCTTCAGGATACGAAAGGTTGATCAGTGAAGTCAACATGACAAGTGAAGTCAATATTCTCCCGCTGGTTAGCGTGTGCAGAGGTTGATAAGTGATATCAACAATTTCTCGTTGTGTGGTGTATGATCATTTCTTCGGAATGGAGTGGTCTGCGGACAATATCAGATTATTTTACAAAAAGCGGAGGAGTGGCTAGTTGTCGCTGTGACAACAGAAGTCATTTCCCTGAAGGGTTTTCCCAAGCAGTAGTCGTATACGCAATTTATTTTTGCGGTTGGCAAATTTCCGGGTTCTTTCGTATTCAACCGTCTCGTACCTCGAATGTCTGAAGGCTACGCGCTCTTCATCTAGTCGGGTCCAAGTCGCTTGAATAGGGGCAGCTGTTGCACCCCAAAATTTGCCCAACCTTTTTTCTAACCTAGGTCTATGTTTCAATTGCATTGTCATTTGCATTGTCATCATGTACATAGGGTATTCATCTGCATTGCATAGCATAAGCAAGCTATTTTAATCAGGGGATCAAGTGCTATTCTTATCTCAAGAGGTATATCCAAGGATTTCATTCATATTCAAGACTATTCAGGTCATCAGGGAAGAATTTGAGGTTTGGAGAGTTGACAGGTTGATCAGTGAGTTCTCTCCTATCTTGAGGTTGTTTGGGAATTATCAGAGGAGGTATGAGCCATGAGCCAAGAGCATGAGGTGTGTATGGATGTTATGGAGAGCCTATGTGATCATTTTGAAGAAGAATCAAGTCAGTGGAATGATTGCAAGAGCCTTAGTTGAAGTCAGTCAACTAGGGTTTTATCTGGGTCAACACTAGGTCAACCCTAGGTCAAAGAAGTGCTTTGAAAGGCATCAAGAATCATTTGAAGGATGTGGGATTCATTATTTGCTATATGGATATGGATATGATGTTGTGCTAAATAAAAATCAAGAGGAGTCAAGGAGAAGAGGAATTACCAAATTAGGGTTTCAATGTAAAATCCCCTGATTTAGGTCAAACTTCAAAGCAGTGTAACTCAAGATGCAAGCTTCATATGAATTCTTGGTCCACATGAAACTTGTATAGTATCTTCATAGCTTTAATTTGAGTGGTGGAAGTCATCAAGATGATTTATAGAACTCAAGTTATAGCTCTTGCAAGTTACAGGTCATCTGAGGGCACTGAAATTTGTCTGTGAAAGTTATCTGTCTTCCAAGCAACTTTTGACCTTCAAGGAGATTTCAAGTGGATTCCTGGACAACATGAGAGTTGTTCCTTATTGTCTTATATTTCTATAATGGTATGGTATGCATTCATATGATTTGTGGAACTCTACTTATGGTCTTGGCAAGCAAAGGGTATTTTGGTCATTTGAGAATTACAGGTCATTCTTAGCCTATGCCTAAAACTCATACAAGGAAGTTTCAAATGGAAAACTTCACAACATCAAAGTTGCTCAAAATGTCATTTTAAGTCTATAAAAGAGGTCATGGAAGTTTGGAAATGCATAGAACAAGACTTGATAAAAGTTGGTGAAAAATGACTTAAAAAAGGCATATAACTTGAAAAAGTTCAAGTTGGAAAATGGTTTGAGAGATCTACAAATCCAAAATGGGTCATCCAATATACCAAATTGAATCCAAACATCATTTTAAAGACATTGGTTCAGCCACTTTTTTGAGTTAGGGCTTAAATTTTGGACTTGCTTTGTATTTTTGTTACTTGCATAATAAGGCAAGTATGGAAAACTTGGCATAAGTGAAATTTCAAGGCAAGAAACTTGCATACCATTCCAATATATCATGAGAAGAGGCTTTCACACAAGTTTATAAGGGTGTATGCATGAGATGGGAGATATTCAATATGTCATCACATGAGAATTTCCATGAATTTCCACCACATTCTAGAATCATCCTAGAGGCATCCAGAAACTTCTAGATCTGTCCATCATCCTCTATATATTGAATTGAATCCATTGGTGGAAGAGGTTGGTGAAAAGAGGGAGAGAAGAGAGAGAATTCCATTGTTGCTTCCATTGTAAGACAGTGTGAAAATCTACAATCTACACCAATTCTGTTCATCTTTCTTCTTCATCCACAATCCATTGAAACTCTTGAGTGCATACATGCTGAATTAGAGAGCCATCCATGGAAGATTGAAGCCCTAGGGTTTGAAATCGCAAGATCCATAACAGACTCGAATCTCCTTCTACAAGCACTCATCATCATAATTGTTGCAAACAGAAAGATCCTCATCAAGCAAAGATCATCCTCGAAGGAGTACAAGCATTGGATTGGACTGTAACCACCTCTACCATAGCTACATAGCAGGTTGGTGATTTCTCTTCTATCTCCCTAATTAGGTGTTGTTAGATTAAATTATTAGTGTAAGATTGTTAGGTTAGGTTAGATGACCATTTTCAGAGAGATTGAGAAGGTTTCATGGAGTTTGGTAACATGGTGAGGAATCTTTCAAGATCAAGAACTCATGGATTAGGGCAAGATAATATTAGCTTTTTAGCTTAGAGTGATCAGCATAATCCCTAGATCATTCTAGTATAGTTTGAGCAAATTCCATAACCATGCATATCAGGTGCAGTTTGGTACACCATGAACTTACTGCTATCGAGTTGAATTATAGAGTGAGTTTTAGAAAAATCCAAGTGTAGGATCTTGTAGAGGGCTTTGAGTAGGCCATTTTTCGTTTTTGGATCGAGGGATTTGGTTGAGTGAGGAGAGAGAACAGAGCTGTGGAAGTTCATGCATGGGAGAGGAAATCCTGCAAACCCTAGGGCTCGTTGGAGACGATGACTCACAGCCGTTGGATCGTTTCCTATTTTTGACCTTTTCATCTCATCGTGTGGTCCATGTTTAAAGTTGAGAAACAGAGGGAATTGACCAAGCATCAAACGATGCGTTTCATTAAACGCAATTCTGGACCTGAATCAGATTCCTATCCCCACCCCCCCATATGGAAGCCCAATGAAATAACATTGGAAATTGTTACTAAATGCACCGTGGTTTTAATCTTTTTTTCTTTTATTTTTTCAATTGATTTCTGATGCGTACTGGCCTTAATGCTTTTGTTATTCGCGCCCCCTACTTCATGGCCCAATGATGAATATAACTAGGCGCATGTACTTCTGGCACCCCCCCCCCCCATTTTATTTCATTTTTGTGTTTTTTTTAATTCTTTAATATTTTTTGCATCTTTGAAAATCCATATAAAATTGAAAAAAGCTTGTTTTTAATTGGTTCTTTTTGTGGTAGATCAATATTTCTGTTAAGAAAAATAATAAATAATAAAATTGGCATTTTATTTTGCTTTAGTATTTTTTGTGTATTTTTCTTGCAAATAGCTTTTTAATGAGTTTAGTTTAGTACTTAATTTTGTTGATTTTAGTTCTAATGGTTCCCTTAATATTTAGGACTCATTCTTTTTAGGGTGATTAGCTTAGGACTTCAACTTGTATATAGGATTTAATTCATAATTTTAGGATTAATTTTTAGGTAGTTTGATTAGGTGAGAATAGAGTGATGAAAATTAGGGTTTTAAGTGAGCATATGTGAGATAGATTAATTCTTTTAGGAATTTTGATTTGATTTTTGGGGTATGGGACTATAGGGGTTATGGGTAGATAATAGATCCCTTAGAAAATATTAGGATTCCCCTACTGCTATTAGTATATTGCTTATATTTGATTGATTGTGTGGTGTGCCCTCTTTAGGGTTATTATTTGTCTGTGTGGGGTATTGGGTTTATTTGGGACTTGGGGTCTGAGCTGAAGACTGTGATGATGAAGCCCATTTGAAGATCAGAGACTGAAGACCAACTTCTAGAGTTGATGAGGAGTATCTCTTGCTGGCAGCTGTTGAAGTTTCTAGGGTTTAGGAGCTAGGCAGAGCTCTAGAGTAGAATACTTGATTCACAAACATGGAAGGCCTTGTCTGCCTCCATCCTTTCTCTATGATTCAAAGTCTCTTCCAAATATCCACCTCCTTCCTTTGGAAGGATTAGTGAATGTATTTGAAAGATAGAACTTTTGAGGGAAAATTGTCTGTATAATGTTAACAGTTAATGAGCCACCCTTGGTAGGCAATTGACTGTTTAACATTCATTCCATCTTGTTGACTGATATCCATCTTGGAGATTGAGACTTGAAGAAAAGCCATGGCAGAATGAAGACTGATGATAAAGACTTTGCTTGAAGACTGATGCTGATGAAGATTGCTGTGCTGTTTAGTTTTAGCTGTTTAATTCATGATGTATTGTGTGAATTTTCCGGACTGTATTGTTTGCTGTTTACCCTGCTGGGTTGAGAGTGAATTCTGTTCACTTTTGCCTATTGTTTTTTAGGTTCGAGGTTGAGTGGGACTCCCTTGCCTCGCTTGTATTGTTGCATCCATGCATTTTACTGCTTTATTGTATATATCTGCTGTTTTTGTTTCCGTCTATTCCCTTAGGATCTCTGTTTCTCTCTGCGCAGGAGAGGAGCATGATAGACATTAGGTCTTAACCCATGCATGATAACATTAGGGTAGATTTTATTCCCTTTTTCAACCCTAGGATTTGTAGAGTGTCATCTCTTCTTTCTTCAAACAACAGAAAAACATTAATAAAGGTTATAACAGAAATCAATTCATTTCTTCCATCAAAAGATTTGAACAAACATCAACCTTTTTGCAATAAGAAAACCCTTGTTTAAGGTGAGATTTTTCATAAAAGACACTTGAACAGCTTGTGTCGTGCGTAGCCCGAACTACGTTTGCTCTGATCTTCCATGCTGTGTGGAAGTACGTAGGCATAGGATGCGATATCCTAGCGAGCAACCTTCCCCACCTTCACCCGTAGTTAGGCGAACTACGTTGACTCTGATTTCTCGTTCCAGACGGGAATACGTAGGCATAAAGTGCGATGCTTTACCGAGTCATGTTTTCTTTTCTTTTCAGACCTCATCCTTTAGTTTAGATAGAAGTGTAATCCGTACAAACCAAGCAAGCATGGATCCCATCGAGTACGATGGACGTGAGGGGGGCTAATACCTTCCCCTTGCATAACCGACTCCCGAATCCAGGTTTTGGTTGCGATGACCATACCTTTTTCCCGTTTTTTTGCGAGGTTTACTTTGAGCGTTTCCTTTCCCTCCTTTGGGATAAATAACGCACGGTGGCGACTCTTCTGTCAGCCGGCGCCGATTTTCGCAGTAGCGACAGTTATGATGATGGTTCCATGAGTTTTGATGATTTTATGATGACATGATGTATAATGATGATTTTGATGAATGATGATGCACCTATGATATTGTTATGAGGATGATTATTGATGTGTGCATCATGCATTCATGTGCATCCGGACTTCGATTCAGGACCTTGATTTTTTTGACTTCAGTCCCATTGTGTGGATGTGAGGTATTTTGATGTGCTCCGATTCTTGTATAGAATTAATCCTATTGATGAGGATCTATGGAGGGTTGATGGCCCAGTGTCCATCGAGCTGTGATGATTGGTACCACATGCATGAGTCTTGTTGCATTTGCATTTATGAGATAATCTTGAGTAATTTATGATGTTGTGGCCTTTGATGTCCATTGATGAATATGATGATGCATGATATGAAAATGACGCTGTTTTATATATTGATTTCCTATATTGATTACTATGAATCGTTTTACTCACCCTGTCTGTTTGAATGTTGCCTCCACGTGGGTAACATGCAGATGACCAGGTTTAGCCGTGGATGCCGTCGATGATCTTTTTGGAATTTTGGGTTGTCAGCCATTGTGGTTGACTTAGAGAGTCTTGCTCTGATAGTGTAACATCGGGTTGGGGTTTTTGAGTTAAACCATGTTTTATTTGATTTTTGTTATTTTTATTTTGTTCCGTACAAGGAAAACTTTGGATTATGCCTTTTTGAATTTCACTGCCTTTGAGCATTTTTTTATAACTATTGGGAAAACCCGTTGTTTACGGAGCCTTGACCTATATTTGATTTATTGTGAAATGTACGCCCTTTGAGGTGATTTTTTTGAGTTTAATATTTTACTCTGATAAATGTGAATATTTTGCCATTAAAATTGTGGGGTAGAAAAGGGTTTTACAAGATTCATAATATTGAAAGGACTTATATTTTTTTAAGAAGATTGCTTAACGGTTTTGCAATTTTTGAGAAATCCTTGATGGAATCTCCTGTAGAACCCAACATGGCCGAGGAAGCTTCTGATTCCTTTGAAATTTGTTGGCGGTGTTAGCTTCTAGATCACTTATATTTTTTCTTTATCCACTTCTATGCCTCTGGATGAAATTTTATGTCCAAACAAAATACCTTCAGTTACCGTAAAATGACATTTCCTCAATTGAGAACTAGATTGGTCTTGATACATATTTTTAATACTGAATCCAGGTTGTTTAGGTGAAATTTTCTTCTCCTTCTAGAAATATGTCAAACACAATGTATTGGAAAATGTATGTGACAAGATTAATGCATTAACACTTAAAAAACAAATATAGTAAAATGAACACACATAGTTGGTAACCTAGTTCAGTGCAATGTCACCTATGTCTAGAAGACGTTAACCCAAGAAAGGAAATGTACTATGGATAGTAAAAGTACAAATTGGTCTTAGATGAACTCTTCTAGTTCAATATTTTTTTCTTAATATTACTCGTGAATTTATATTAAGGATTCCCCCTAAATCTGAGACCTTTCGCAGTTTCTCTCAACCATTATCCCTGGTGTTTGAACAATTATAGTTTGAATGATGAAACTGTTACAACTCAAAACAAACTTTATTCCTTTGTATAAGATATATTAAAATGAATAGAGTTTCATAAATAAAAACACAAGAAAACTAAAATACTCAAACTAATAAAACACGCCTTGCAAGATATCTCAAGGTCAGAGTCATCTTTAAGGAGATAGTCTCCTTAAATAGTAAAACATCCAGCTGCATGCAACATTAGAGTTTTAAACAAACTTGTGGCTAAAGTAAAATAAAAAAGTGCAACTTAATAATTTGATTTAATTTGATTCTCAATCTATCATAAATTAAATCTCTATCAATATGATTTGGTCTTGAAAACTGATATTTTGAGAATTCGTTTCTTAATCCTAAAAGCACATAAACAATCACCCAAAAAGAAAACAAATCAGGTATGAGGCTTACTTCTGCACAATTGGCTTCTGAGGCAGAATGTTCCTCAATGTGTGGGAGATCTTGCTCCACACCTTTTCCTCACGTCTTGAGCTCATAGAGACCAGATGTTTCAACATAATATCATGGCATCTTGCATTACATGTCATCTATAAAATTATGTAATCACTTGTAGCAAAAATTTCCCCATTTGGCCAATATTTAGGGAGATACAACATGCAATACGTGCTACTAAACATTGAGAACAAACTTCATGACATGCTTTAGAAAACATCAGAATGCATCAAAAAACAAACATCGTATGGGATCTATAGAACTAGCATGTCGAAATATGATCATATTTTTGCATTACCAAATTTGATCATCAAATTGTTCTCCCCCTAATTGCCTCAAAATGGGCAAGGGGTCATAAACTCCAACCATAGGGAGAAACCAACCAAGGAGGGTTCTTGGATCCATTACCCTACTCTAAGGGATACTTAAACAAACTTAACATGCATGGGTAAGAAATCATCATAACATGGGACATTAATCAAAAGGAAATTTAATCTTTAGAGTCTTCAAAAGAGTCAAATTCAGAACCACATTCACTTCCTTCATTCTCAGCCTCAATATCATTCTCATCAGTACCTGTAACATGTCTTCCATTATTCTCTTCAGCAACTTGGGATGTAGCAGCTTCAACACCCTTGGGAACTATTATTTTGATAAGCTAATCCACTTTGTTAACTTCCTAAAGAGACTTAGACACTTTCATTAGTTTTAACAACACGACTTCTAGAAGTTCCAGGGAGTGGGGGAACCTCAGGAATTTCACCTTCAATACTTAGATCAAAATGAATATTGGGCACCAAAATCTCTATAACATGTGTCCCAACAAACAGATGATAACTGGGAGTTAATGGACTAGCACCAACACCAAAAATATATTCATTACTCATAATATCTCGTTTTTGTCTAATCACAATTCCAAATATAACAGAAGCAAAACTAATAGGTAATTTTATAGCAAACGACTCAGCTTGCTTTAGAACTTGGTCATACACATATTCTCCAAAATAAAAAACAACTATGTTCCTATTTGTTAAATCAACCTAGCCAGAGATGTAGTAATACTTGAGTTGTGATTTGTAGAAGCCCAGTTTGAAACTCTAATCCGGTTCAGGATGGCATACTTGATACTCAGGTTGGCAGTAGGAAGCAACCCTTTCTTGGGCCATTCTTCATACACCGTAACAGTTATTTCTTGAACAATAATCTTCAAGGGAGGAACCTTGTCAGCAGCAACCCGTTTTCTTCTACCCAAGTATTTATTAATGACTGCAGAAGAAAAATTAATGCAGCATCCACGAATACGCACCCTCTTGTAGTCTCTACTTCCAGCCTTGTTAAACTCTCTAGGAATGTTAACAATGAATTCTTTCACAAGTTATGCGTAAAAAGAAACCAGGACTATCATTGTCTTCATAACTTGGGCATCTTTAAACAACTCCATAATTTCTTCGCCTCTTAAGGCATCCTAAGATATCTCCCTTTCATGGGTTATCCTTCTATGATATACATACTTGCACTTCAACACGCTTTCTTCAGAATGGAAATAAACTTTGTCCATAGAGGCAAAAGGGATATTAATAAGGATCTTTTTCACCCACCAATATTTCTATTCTTCTTGACATGGAAGATCACTATAATGACCAAAATGTCGTCCACATCATCTTCAACAATTTCCACCGCATGAGCAACCTTTCTTTTTTAAGGTTGCTATCTTGTTAACAACGGACTTTTCAGCAGTTGCTACACTCTTCTTCTTCTTTCTTAAGATCTATTTATTCTTGGCTATCCTCTTAGTCTTAGTTGGAGTGGATACCTTTTTGGTGGGAGTCTTCTTAGGCTTGAGAACAATTTTCTTCTTATCTACCTTCTTTTTAAAGATATTTATTCGACCTAACCTTTTCATCTTTCAACCTTTCAACTTGCATAATCTTATCTTCCAACTAGGCCATATATCTTAGGTATTGACTATCTAATTTCTTCCTAATAGAATAGTATAAGCCTCTATGAGCCATTTCGACTAACTCATGTTCTAGAACTTGAGTGAAGCATCTTGACTTCATGATCCTGAATCTATTGAGATAATCCTCATCGACTCAACCAATTTTCGTCTCACATTGGCTAATTCTTTCATGCCTATCTTTGACTAACTCATGTAAAATTGTTCATGGAACACCCTTTCCAAATGATTCCAATTACATATAGAATTTGAGGGTTAGGTGGTAACCCACGTGAATGTGTTCTTTGTCAAAGAATTAGGGAAGTACTTCATCTTTAAATTTTCATTATTAGCCAAACTCATTGCCTCTGACTGATATCAGGCAATGTGTTCAACCGTAGACTTATTAGTATCACCTACATACTTAGTGAAGTTATGTAACACCCCAAATTCTTGGAATATTTATTTAATTTATTTAAATATGAACATTCACATTTTTGGTGATTTTTGGTGGTTGGTGTGAATAATGAGAATTATGGATTTTGAGTTATTTATTTAAATAATAGTATATAATATGAATATATTGGTATTGTCATTAATTTAAATAAATATAAGTGAATTAAGGGAAAAATAGACATTTGAGGAGGAGTTAGTGAGAGTGAAGTTGGAAAGCCCAATTTTAAGGCTCAAGGTTAGGTTTAACAAAAAGGAATTTTGAGGGAATTAGGATTCATTCTTGTTAGACCGTGAAAAGGAAAGAAATAAAGGTCAGAGCTCTGAGGAAGAGGATTGAGGCAAAACTTTGTAAGATTTCCGAGAATCAAAGGGAAAGGCTTAGAGTCGGTAATTAAGGTATGATGAGTATTAACTTCTTTGTTATCAATATGTGATTCAATGTATTTAAAACTGATTTAGGGGTTTAAGGCGTTTGAAGCTGATTTGAGAGTAAAGGAAATTAGGCCTTCGTGGCCGAAATCTATTGTTGAGGTTTTAACCGTATAGGAATTTGAACTGATGGTCTGATAGGTTTGAGGCTAATTTGAGATAAAGGAAATTAGGCCTTCGTGGCCAATTGTTGAGGTTTCAACCCTGTAGGGTAATTGGATAGTGAGAACTCTAATGACTGTGTTATAGTTGTAAGAAACTATAGGAATTAGAGGCGTAAATATGATACGGGATTGGCCTAATAAGTCGTAGATTTGGTGCCTTTATCGTCGTAATACCTTAGGAATGATTTGGATATGTTTTTAAGGCATTGGGGAAGGAAATCATAGAGGTTTTTGGTCTGGTGTTGGTGCTGGTGCGTAACAGTGATTTGTTGTAATCGCGAGTTCGCACGACGAACATTCGCCCTAGATTCGCACAGCGAACTTGCTAGCGAACGTAGCAGAGTTTCGTGAATTCTGATCTTGTGCAGTGATGTCTTGATGCTTTGAGGTTGTGATTTCTTTGATGAATTACCATGGATATGACTATGAATTCTATGTGATTAATACATGATTGTAATGATGATTCCTATGAGTTATGATGTTGATTTCATGAGTTATGATGAATTTATGATGACATGATTATTATGATGACTTTGATGAATGATGATGCACCTAATTAGATTATTATGAGGATTATATTGACGTGTGCATCATGCATTCATATGCATCCGAACATCGGTTTAGGACCTTTATTTTATGGCTTCAGTCCCATTGTGCGGATGCGAGGTATTTTGTTGTGCTCCGATTCTCGAGTAGAATCGATCCTACTGTTGTGGATCTATAAAGGGTTGATGGCCCAATGTCCATCGGATTATGTTGATTGGTACCATATGCATGAGTCTTGTTGCATTTGCATTTATGTGATATTTTGATATAATTTATAATGTTGTGGCCTTTGATGTTCCTTGATGATTAGGATGATGTTGAATATGAAAATGACGCCATTTTATATATTGATTCCTATATTGATTATTATGAATCGTTTTACTCACCCTGCCTATTTGAATGTTGCCTCCACGTGGGTAACATGCAGATGACCAGGTTTAGTCGTGGATGCTATCGAGGACTTTTGAAGTTTTTGAGTCATTGACCATTGTGGTTGACTTAGAGGGTCTTGCTCTGATAGTATAACATCGGGTTGGGGTCTTTGAGTCAAACTATGTTTTATTGAGTTTTTGTTATGTTGATTGCCTTGCGGCACAAGGAAAACTTTGGATTTGCCTTTTTGAGTTCCGCTGCCTTTTGAGTAATATTTTTGAGTTATTTTGAGAAAACCTGTTGTTTACGGGGCATTGACTATATTTGAATTATTGAGAAATGTGCGCCCTTTTATGACGATTTTATTGTGTTCAATATTTTACTCTGATAAATATGATTGATTTGCCATTATATTTGTGGGGTAGAAAAGGGTGTTACATTAGTGGTATCAGAGCAGGTCGGTTCGTCCGGCTAAGTTTTTATGTTGTTAATCCCCTGTCAGTCAATAGTGTGACAACACTATTGGATGGGTTGTTTTCTTCTAACATTGTTGGTGGTTGCAGATGGCTGGAAGAAATGACCGTGCTATTGCTGATACGCTGGAATCGCTTGCCCAAGTGATGGCCCAGAATTGTGGACATTCAGATGAGTTTCGTGCTTTAGGGAAGTTCCAGAGGAACAATCCGCCAACTTTTATGGGCACTCATGATCCTGATGGTGCGTAGAAGTGGCTGAGAGTAATTGAGAAGATTTTTCGGGTTATGGCGTGCACTGATGCTCAGTAGGTGTAGTTTGGTACACATATGCTAGCAGAGGAAGCTGAGGACTTGTGGGATAACACTCGTCAGAGATTGGGAGGTTTTGGCATTGCAATAACTTGGACTGTGTTTAAGGAATAATTTTTAAGGAAGTATTTTCCTGAAGATGTTCGGGGCAAGAAAGAGGTGGAATTCCTTGAGCTGAAACAAGGGAATATGACTATGGCTGAGTATGCGGCAAAGTTTGAGGCTTTAGTGAAGTTTTGTCCACATTACAATCGTGTTGACGCAAAGATGTCGAAGTGTCTCAAGTTCGAGAATGGATTGAGACTAGAGATTAAGCAGGGAATTGGGTACCAGTATATTCTTCGATTTGCGGAACTGGTAGACAAGATTAGAATTTATGATGAGGATAGCCGAGCTCAATCTACTCACTACAAGCAGCTGAGTGAGAAAGAAAGAGAAAGGATAGTATAGAGGGAAACCGTATGAGACTTCTGGTGATAACGGGAAGAAGACTTTAGATGGTAAAAAGTCAAGTGGGGGAGCGGCTACTGCTTCAAGAAAGTGTTATAAATGTGGCGAGCGAGGTCACCATGTTGAGGTTTTTAAGGTGTTGAGATGTCATCGTTGTGGTAGGAGAGGTCATAGAATTACTGACTGCAAGGATGAAGCTACGACTTGCTTCAACTATGGAGAGAAAGGTCATATTAGTACCCAGTGCCAGCAGTTGAAGAAGACTGATATTGCTGCTCAGACGAACGGAAAAGTGTTTGCTTTGAGCGGTGCAGAAGAACCCAAGACGAATAACTTGATCACAGGTACTTTCTTTATTAATGATGTTAAATTGATTGCTATAATTGATACTGGTGCTACCCATTCATTTATTTCGCTTGAATTTGTTGTGAGATTGAATTTGAAATTATCTTCTATGGTTGGGAGTATGGTTATCGATACCTCGGCTAATGGTTATGTGACTACTGCATTAGTCTGTTTGAGCTCCCCGTTGACTATTTATGATAAGAATTTTGTGATGGACTTAGTCTGTCTACCTTTGCATCAAATTAATTTTATTCTTGGAATGAACTGGTTGGAGTTCAACTATGTTCATATCGATTGCTACAGGAAGGCTGTGAGTTTCCCAGAGTTTGGTGATTATGGAGAGCTAATGTTTGTATCTTCTAAGCAAGTAGAAGAACTCTTAGAAGATGAGGCTCAGATGTTTACATTATTTGCATCACTTCAAGTTGATTATGAAGCAGTGAGCATGGAGCTACCAGTTGTTCGGGAATTTCCAGAAGTGTTTCCAAGCGACATGAGTGACTTACCTCTTGAGCGTGAGGTAGAGTTTACTGTTGATGTGATATCGGGAACTAGTCATGTCTCGATGGCTTCTTATCAGATATCTGTATCTGAGTTAGGAGAATTGAAGAAACAATGGGAAGAGTTGCTTGAGAAGAAGTTTATTCGACCGAGTGTTTCTCCGTGGGGTGCTCTGTGTTGTTGGTGAGGAAGAAAGATGGTAGCATGAGATTGTGTGTAGATTATTGACAGTTGAATAAAGTGAAGATCAAGAATAAGTATCCACTTCTGAGGATTAATGATCTGATGGATCAATTGGTGGGCGCTTGTGTGTTTAGTAAGATTGATTTGAGGTCTGGTTATCATCAAATTTGTGTTAAGCCTGATGATATTCCGAAGACAGCATTGATAACACGAAATCGTATATATATTTTGATGCATAATTCAACTAAAGTTTAACTGTTTTTGATCCGATTTCGGGTTATTTCCGTGTTATTTGTCTGATGTTTTGCAGGTATTTGATGATCACGTCTAAACAAGGCAATATGAAGAAAAGAAGCAATCTCAGATGAAATATGGACGAAAACCAGGTGAAAATATCATGAAAAGCGCATAATGTTGATTTTGCTGCTGTGACGACCGTCACAGCTCCATGACGACCGTCACACGGGTGACGACCGTCATGCAGGCAAAAACGCCCCACTTCAGTTTCACGTAAAAGAAGCAGTTCCAAGTCCCAAATAGTGGACCACTACTCCCTGATTTTTCTGCCTCAAAGTCCACCATCTTCAATTATAACCGTTATAATTCCATTTCTATAAAAAGGGAAGAAAGGGACCTCAGTGATCGAGACTTTCTATGTCTAATACAACCTAACTGCAAGTGCACAATCTATCGCGTAGTAATAATAGATATCGATCCCACAGGGACTTGTAATCAAACTAGTGTTCTCGGGAGTTACTATGTTTAGCTAGGTAGAATATGTTTAAGGGAATAAGATTGTCACTAAAAGGGAACTAAGAATACTATTTAGATTATAATTGATTGAATCGATACGTAGTAATTGTGTTCTTCAGGGATTTGATAAGTTACTGGTGTATGAAATAATTTTCAAAGTTTATTTAAGCAGAAAATGGAGATTTGAAGACTCTCGCCTCACGATGGTTATTGACGCTAATCATAATCCTAAGGGCCAAACGTACACTTTCGTATTCCGTTCGGGGTTAAAATTATTTTTTGGAAATCTCTAAGTTCTAATTCATTTTAAAGTGCTTTCGCTGTTATTAAAACAAATGCCTAGTGTTTACTATCTGACCTTACCACAACTTTCGCTTGCTGGTTCGTATCTTAATTAATTTCCCACTTTCGTGGCAAAACTACTTTTAAATAAGTTCTCGCTTTCGCGACGAAGTTTATTCAGTGAATCAATTTTAAACACTCAGACCATAGATTACTTTTGTGAAAAGAAAGTTTTTCAACCAGTTGTTATCAAATCCCATTCGAATTATCACTACATATCGATTACCTAAGTTTAGCTAGACATGGATTTGAGAAAGATAAAATATAAATAAAAACAATAAATAATGATTTGCATTATAATAAAACTGAAATCGATCAAAATGAAAACCTGTAAATGTTCCAATTGGCCTTTGGGCAGATCCTCCACAGATGTTGGCAGGATTCTGATCTCTAATGCCAAATTGATCGTACAGTACAAGTAGAAATTATAGAAGAATGGAAAAGGCAATACAGGAAAGGTAAAGAGAAACAAATAAGAATAAAACTGGAAAATAATGCTCTGGAAAGTAAATTCGGCAGCACTTCGTGGTATGAATGCAGCACCCCTTCTGAAGTCCCCTGCTTCCCTTTTTATAGAAGTGGAATCCCAACGGTTATCTCTGTAGATGATGGACCTTGAGGCAGATAATTTAGGGAGTAGTGGTCCACTCTGTGGGAATTGGAACTGATCCTTTGACGTGTAATCTGAGTGGGGCGTTTTTGCCTGCATGACGGTCGTCACAAGGTGTGACGGTCGTCATGAAGCTGTGACGGTCGTCATGAAGCTGTGACGGTCGTCACATCAGCAAAAACAGCTTACTGCGCTTTTCATTGTGTTTTCACTCCTTTTTCGTCCATATTTCATCTGAGGTTGCTTCTTTTCTTCATGTTGCCTTGTTTAGACGTGATCGTTGAATACCTGCAAAACATCAGACAAATACACGGAAATAACCCGAAATCGGATCGAAAACGGTTAGACTTTAGTTGAATTATGCATGAAAATATCTATATGATTTCATGTTATCAAACTCTCATAAGCTTGAATCTTTGCTTGTCCTCAAGTAAAACATGGAAAAGTCGACAAGCACGAGGCAGCTTCTTCGTTCGCAGAGTTTGGAAAAACCGGGATTCTTGGTAGGAACAAGACGAGTATCATGACGACACTGGACTACAAGTCTTCGGAGGTCTCCTTTTTATGCAAATCGGTCTCAGTCATGCTACTGTAGCTTGGTGTCATGGTTCTCGCGGCAAGTTCACCCTGTTTGTTCTAGCGCAATCACATTAAGCCCGTTGTTCGTGCACTTTCATGGCAAGTCGACCTGTTAGTGAATATGATCTCATTTCTGTTTTTGATCTTCTTCATTGATCATAAGTTTATGTCATTGATTTTTCAATGAGTTTTCGTGCCGTTGGGCTAAATGCTCGGGTGAGGAGCACCTAACTTAGAAGGAAACGTATCTTATATTCTTGGGCTTTTTAGCTCTCTTTTCATGATTTTTCATCTTTTTGGAGATCATACACTTATTTGCATCGGTCGCTCGCTTAGAAGTGTTCTAGGATGGTGCTGACTGCTAGTATAAACTACTTGGGGTTGAGTTTGCGTAGACACTTGAGACTTTGGTACACGTAGGTAGTGAAACCGACTCGCATAAACTAGAGATCTGAGGTGTCTGGACGATACTGGTTTTGTTAGAACTGTCATTTCCTCGGAGCTTCAAAACTTGTTTTGAACTCGGTTGCATTCTCGTGATGCTTTTGCTTTTGAGGAACGAACTAAAATTTTTGTTTACGTTGAATAATGTGGGGATTTTTTGCGTAACGTGAAAAATATATAGACGAGCTTTATTTGCTAGAAATGGAAAGTGTAAAAATAGAAATTACGAAAATTCAAAGTGCAGTGAAATGGAAATAAAGGAAATAAAGAGTACAATGGAATGGAAATAAAGGCTCCGCTTCCACACTATCTCGATCAGTGTCCTCACTGATTCTTGAAGCATGCGAGAGGGAGATACAACTGAAATGAAAGTACAAATAACTGAAATATAGTAAACAATGAAGGAAAAATGGAAATCTAGTCACGGCCTCTGTCACGTCCGCGCTGGCGTCCTCTGGCTCTGGCAAGGGCTACTCTGTCCTCATAACTCATAGCTCCGGTGTGGTAGACGGTGTCTCGGAGTCCTTCGACCTGCAAAGTCAGATTCGCTAGGCTCTCAGTGATCGTAGCTTGGCCGGTGTGAAGTTGTTGCATTTGAGTCCGGTGCCAAGCTTCGAACTGGTCAGCTCGCTGATTCTGCTGCTGCAGCATCGCGAGTATCTGTGCCTGCTGGTCTAGGGAGCGGCGGAGGTCCTCTTCTGTGTAGTCTGGCACGGGATGATGGCGGCGGCGGCGAGAGGATGTACCTACGGGAGGAGGAGGCTGCGATGCCTCTGGCTGCTCGGACCTGTCCAACTCAGCTTGGATTTCATCGTCGGAACCATGAGTGTGATCCTGAGTAGGAATAGCGGCAGCAGGAGGGGCAGTGAGGTTGAACAACCAGTTGGTACGGTCCTCTGGGTGTGTGCGAGTGCGGGACGGAAGGATGATGCTTCAGACGGTCTTGCCACGCACTACCGGATGGTATTTGCCGTCAGCTCGGGAGCGGATGAGATGGGAGGCCCTGCAGTGGTCGGTGTCAAGGAACACCGAGGGGATGGAATGGAGGTGCTGGAGGCGGTCGCCAAGGTTCAGCCCAAGTGCAATAGCGGTGACAATCCCGCCAAAGTAGAATGGCTTCGATCCACGGTTGCAGTTGGCCTGAATGTGAGCCAGCAGGAACGGAGCAGCGTTGACAGGCTCATTGTTGAAGACGCAATGAAGAAAGAAGAGCTCTTTCGAGTTCACTTTGTAGTTGCTGTCTCTGGCGAAAATAGTGTTGCTCAGCGCTCTGTGAAAGTACCGGATGGTTGGGTTATGGATATGAGTGGCGTGCAGGGAGTCCCAACCATCGGCATTGATGCCGGTCAACTGATACCACAGCGCAAAAGCTTCGTGCTGGAACTGATCGGTGATGCGGCGATGAGCGTTGTCGCCGCGAGGTAGCTGTAGAATGCTGGCAATCTGATTTTGGTGCATCTGGTAGTTGACGCCAAACATCCGGAAGCAAGCGGCACCTGAGTGCTGGTTGAGTTCACCGCTGCTTGTGACGTAAGTGAACGAACTCAAGAACTCAAGAGTGAGTTGTTCGTAGGTTGGCTGTGGGTTGTTGCAGAGGTTCCAGATGCCTGCTCTTTGAAGCATCCAGGTTACACCTTCAAGGAGTCCGAGCTCCCTAAGCGATGGAAGGTGCGGATAATGAGTCGGCTGGAGCGACCTCTGATGAAATGCAATGTAGTTTGCTCGTTGTCTTTCGCCTAAGTCTCCTTCACTGAAGGTAATGTTGCTGACATCTGGGGTTTCTGCATTCCTTGTCATTGGTGGAAGGTGGAGAGGTTTCTGAGGTTTGGGGTTTTTCTGCAGAGAGGGAAAAACTGAAAGAAGTGTGGTTTGGAGGTTGAATTTGGAGTTGAAATTTATAGTTCAATGTGGGGAGGACGAAATTCGTAGTGGGGTAGGAGTTAGGATGATTAAAAGTGATAATAGGGGGAAGTGGAAGAGAACACGAACCCTGTTTTATCAGATATCAGTTTTTGACTGCGTGACGGTCATCACGTAGATGTGACGGTCGTCACCCGCGTGACGCTCGTCATGAGGTTGTGACGGTCATCACGTAGGTGTGACGGTCGTCACCCGCGTGACGCTCGTCATGAGGCTGTGACGGTCGTCACAGCAGCAAAATCTGCAGAACGCAGAATTTTGCTCTGAGGGCGTACTCGTAGGGACTTTAAGGCTTAGTATTGATACGGTGATGTAATATAACAGCCAACAAACAACAAATAATGCGAAAACAGAATAATTGAATAAAAACTAGAATTGAAATAACATAAAATTGAAACAATTGTATGTAGTACATAAAGAAAACTAACAATGCGAAAAATCCAAATGATTAAATGAAACTAAACTAGACTAAACTAAACTGAAACTACTGCTAAGAGCTAATAACTAATCTTTTCGTGCCTTCAACTCATCGAATTTCTGCGAATAGTAGTCGAGTTGGTCGCAGACTAAATCCATGAAGCCTACCAGTTCGATGTGCATGCCTGCGATGTCAGCTTTTACGTTAGTCAGAGCTGTATCAACGTCGTCCAATCTGAGTAACACGGCATCCATTTTGTCGGTGGTCTCCTCAGGGATAGGCTCAGGATAAGTATTGTAGTGTGGAGGAGTTGTAGGGTCTACTTCAGTTTCAGATACAGCATCCTTATAATACATATAGTCGTGTGCCTCAGAGATGTGGTCACTGTCATACATATAGTTCTGTGGTGTTGACTGTGGTGAAGGAGGTCCCATAGGCTCATCCAATTCATATAGCCAGTTATCCTTGTTGTGGATGCTTGTGATCAGATGATCAGGCAGTGTGAATAGCTGTACTGGTTTTTCGTTAATGAGGTACTCATACGGTCCAGGTCCCATAGTTCCTAAAATGCGCATGTTAAAGCAGAATTGTATGTTCATGGGTCGGATGGTGCCAAAATGAGTGCTGGCATTTAAGTGGAATCTAAGGCCAAGCTCGTGGGCAATCATTGTTACTAGGCCTCCTATCAGGATAGGTGTCTGTGGTTCCTGCGTGAGGCGTTTGAAAGATCTCATCATGAAAGGCACTGCATTTACTGTCCGTCCCTGAGAAGCACAGAACATGATGAATAATTCCTCTTTAGATACTGCAGTAATATTTTCTTCTTTTCCAAACAAGGTGTGAGCTAGTATCTTATGGAAGTATCTGAAGGCTGGGTTGTGTATGTCATCATTGTGCATTTTGTCTGGTTCAGGGTGATAGTCGCCTGTGATTCTACCCTAGAATTGATCGAGTTGAAAATCAATATCGTCATCTTCTGCACTGATGAACACATGCGGTTCGCTAGGGAATCCTAGGAGGTTAGCTAGTGACATCCGGCTATGGGTTTGGTCCATTCCAAACAATCGGAAGGTAATCAGCTCTGTGTTGGATCCAAAGCCATAGTTGGGTATGTATCTGAAAGAACTAAGGAATTCATAGGTAAGATCCTTATAGGTAGCAAAACGTGTTTTCAGAGCAGTGTTCTCCCAACCCAGTTGATTGAACAGGTATTGAATGCTATCTGTGATCCCTAGTTTATCCATAGTAGCCTTATCATAATACAGCGTTAAGGCGAATTCTCTTTCGATCAGTGCTGCAAATCTTGCCTTTTGAGCGAGACCTCGGAAGTGAACCTTTGTGAAGTCGTACTCGGCCATACTCGCAGGTAATTCGGAGAAAACAGAAGGTTTTGAAGACTTTAAAAATCCTGAAAAGTTTGAAACAGGAAATTGAAGTCAGGATTTTTAGAAACGAAAGGTGGTAGAAACAAAAGACAATAGAGATAAAATAAAATAAGAATAAAAGTACGAAAATGAACGAAAGTAGAAAGTAGTAGTAATTTTAGAATTTTTGTTGGATTTTCAAAGTAGAATTTTAAGGAAAAATGAAATGCAATAACGAGGGAAATTTGGGTTGCCTCCCAGTAAGCGCTGTTTTTAACGTCTAAAGCCTGACGATAGCTTGGTGAGAAGCTATTCGGGTGTCTGAGCTGGAAGCTCAAGCAATGTTATATTGCTGACTTGAGGACTGTTGTCGTTCTTATTGTAATGTTTTAGACGTTGCCCGTTTACGATAAATGGTGCATTTGTCTTATCGGTAATTTCAACAGCTCCACTCTGAAGTACTTTAGTCACTTCATAGGGTCCAGACCACCTAGATTTTAGTTTACCTGGGAAGAGTTTTAATCGTGAATTAAAGAGCAATACGATGTCTCCCACACTGAATTGTTTCCTGATTGAACGTTTATCATGCCACTTTTTAGTTCGTTCTTTGTAGATACGGGCATTTTCGTAAGCGTCTAATCGAAGTTCTTCTAACTCGTGTAAGTTCAAGATTCGCTTTTCTCCTGCCTCGGTGTAGTTGAAGTTGAGTGTCTTAATGGCCCAAAAGGCCTTATGCTCTAACTCTACAGGGAGATGGCAGAATTTACCGTAAACTAATTTGTAGGGGGTGGTTCCTATTGGTGTCTTAAAAGCGGTCCTATAAGCCCATAAAGCTTCTTGTAGCTTCGACGACCAATCTTTCCTTGAGGTAGCGACAGTCTTTTCCAAGATCTGTTTTATTTCTCTGTTCGAGACCTCTACTTGTCCGCTAGTTTGCGGATGATAGGGTGTAGCTACTCGGTGGCGGACTCTATTTTTAGAGAGAAGTTTATCGAATATTCGCGATATAAAGTGAGATCCTCCGTCACTAATGACGAGTCTGGGTACACCGAATCTGGGAAAGATTGTGTTTTTGAAGAGTTTGATTACTACTCGTGCGTCGTTTGTTGGAGCAACTATGGCTTCTATCCATTTAGACACGTAATCGACAGCGACGAGTATGTAGTTATTTCCAAAAGAAGGTGGAAATGGTCCCATGAAATCTATTCCCCAGACGTCGAAGATTTCTACCTCTAAGATTCCTTTCTGAGGCATTTCATCGCGTCGTGAGATGTTGCCAGTTCGTTAGCATCGATCGCACTTTTGCACAGTGATGTGAACGTCTTTCCAGAGATTAGGCCAAAATAAGCCGGCTTGTAGAATCTTAGCGCACGTATTGGATGTACTAGCATGACCACCGTATGGTGCTGAGTGGCATTGGGAAATAATATTTTCTATTTCTTCCTCTGGGACACAGCGACGATATATGTTGTCGGCCCCTCTCTTGAAGAGTAGAGGTTCGTCCCAATAATAGTGTTTCAGATCGTGGAAAAATTTCTTCTTTTGCTGATAAGTAAGATCCGGTGGAAGCACGCCCGCAGCGAGGTAATTAACGATGTCAGCATACCAAGGTAATGTGACTTGGGCATAGACGGCTTCTACGGCTTTTTTGAATTCTGGATCTTCCGAGATTGAATTGGGTGTGTCACTTTCTAGTTTGGCTATCAGACGTTCGTACGGGAAATCGTCATTTATCGATACTGGTTCATGTCTGATGCCTTCTATTCGGGATAAGTGATCTGCAACAACGTTCTCGGTTCCTTTCTTATCTTTGATTTCTAATTCAAACTCTTGTAATAACAGGATCCATCTCAGTAGTCTTGGTTTGACATCCTTTTTGCTTATTAGGTACCTTATGGCAGCGTGGTCTGTGTATATGATAATTTTTGCTCCTACTAAGTAAGAACGGAATTTGTCAAGCGCAAATATAACTGCTAGAAGTTCCTTTTCCGTGGTAGCGTAGTTCATTTGGGCAGGATCTAAGGTTCTACTGGCATAGTAGATAGCATGGAGTTTCTTGTCCTTCCTTTGTCCTAGAACTGCGCCTACAGCGTAATCACTCGCATCGCACATGATTTCAAACGGTAGTCGCCAATTGGGTGGTTGCATGATTGGTGCGGTGATAAGGGCTGATTTCAATGTTTCGAATGCTTTTAGACAGTCGTCGTCGAAGACGAACTCAGCATCTTTCATCAACAGGCCGGTCAGAGGTTTTGTGATTTTCGAGAAATCTTTTATAAATCTTCTGTAGAAACCGGCGTGTCCTAGAAAACTCCGTATTTCTCGTACAGATTTTGGAGGTTGGAGATCTTTTATAATCTCTATTTTAGCTTTTTCTACCTCAATTCCTCTATCTGATATGACGTGTCCTAGAACTATTCCTTGTCGGACCATAAAATGGCATTTTTCCCAATTTAGGACGAGGTTTACTTTTACGCAACGTTCTAATACCATTTCTAAGTTCTGTAGGCATCCTTCGAAACTTTGTCCACATACCGAGAAATCGTCCATAAATACTTCCATAATGTCGTCTATGAAATCTGCGAAGATTGCCATCATGCATCTTTGGAAGGTTGCTGGAGCATTACAGAGTCCGAACGGCATTCGGCGGTAAGCAAAAGTACCATAAGGACAGGTGAATGTAGTCTTTTCTTGGTCATCAGGATGGATGGGAATTTGGAAGAATCCTGAGTAACCATCTAGATAGCAGAAATATGAATGTTTGGCTAATCTTTCCAACATTTGGTCTATGAAGGGTAACGGGAAGTGATCTTTGCGCCTAGCCTTGTTAAGCTTTCTATAATCAATGCACATCCTGCTTCCAGTCACGACTCTTTTTGTTATTGATTCGCCTTTTTCGTTTTTAACTACTGTGACTCCTCCTTTCTTTGGTACGACGTGAACTGGGCTAACCCATTCACTATCGGAGATCGGATAGATGATTCCTGCATCTAGCAATTTCTTTACTTCATCTCTGACTACAGTGCTCAGGATGGGGTTCAGTCTTCTCTGATGCTCTCGAGAGGTTTTAGAGTCTTCCTCTATTGTAATTCGATGCATACAGATCGAAGGGCTTATACCTTTTAGATCGCTTATGTTATAGCCTAATGCGGTGGGGTACTTCTTTAGGACTTCTAATAGCTTTTCGGTTTCTGGTTGTCCTAAGTCGGCGTTGACTATAACTGGTCTTTTTAGTTCATCGTCTAGAAATTCATATCTGAGGTTTTTGGGTAGTGTTTTGAGTTCTAAAGATGGGTTCTTCGGACCTGGCATATGGTTTGGTGTCAGTGCTAAGCTTTCGCTTAGGCTGTCGTCTTTATACGGTTTACGCCAATTATCGTCTTCAGAAATATCGGGTATTTGAATCTTTATTATTTCTGAATACGTGGTCTCTTCATTTTCAAGTTCTCTTATGCATTCGTCGATTTCGTCTACTAAATAGCAGGTATCGTCTATTCCTGGTGCTTGTAAGAACTTGGTGAGAATGAACTCTATCTTTTCTTCTCCTACTTCGAATGTTAGCCTTCCTTTCTTCACGTCTATAATCGCTCCGGCTGTAGCTAGGAACGGTCTTCCTAGGATAATTAGGGTTACAGTGTCCTCCTTGATGTCCATGATTATGAAGTCGGTTGGAATGTAAAATTGTCCTATGCGTACTGGAACGTTTTCCAGTATTCCGACGGGGTATTTCACTGATCTGTCAGCTAATTGAACGAACATTTTGGTTGGTCTGAGGTCTCCCATATTCAGCTTTTTGCATATAGATAAGGGCATAACACTGATACTGGCTCCTAAATCGCATAGAGCTTTGTCTATTACGAACTTTCCTATGACGCAGGGTATGGAGAAACTACCTGGGTCTTTTAATTTAGGAGGCATGCGGTTTTGAATAATGGCGCTACACTCTGCAGTAAGTGTAACTGTTTCATTATCCTCGATCTTTCTCTTATTCGACAGGATTTCTTTGAGAAATTTAGCGTATGACGGCATTTGAGTTATCGCTTCTGTAAAAGGAATAGTAATATTCAACTGTTTAAGGAGCTCTACAAATTTCTTAAATTGTCCTGAAGTTTTGGAGTTTATTAGTCTTTGCGGATAAGGGATAGGTGGTTTATATGGCGCTGGAGGTGCTTGAGTTTTTTCACTTTCGGTATCCTCCTTCTCGTTGTCCTCCTTCTTCTCTAACTCAGATTCCTTTTCTGCTTGTTCAGTTGGTTTTTGTTGCATGGCTGAGTTTTCGGTCCTCGGATCGATCGGTTCGTCCAATTCTTTTCCACTTCTTAGTATCACAGCATTTGCTTGGCCTTTTGGATTCTGTTCGGGTTGTCCAGGAAATGTGCCAGCAGGTGCGGCAGCAGAGGTTTGTTGTTGAGCCACTTGTGATATCTGAGTTTCTAACATTTTGTTGTGGGTGGCTAAAGCGTCTACTTTTCCTGTCAACTGTTTAATTTGCTCACTAGTGTGTATGTTTTGATTCAGGAACTCTTTGTTTGTTTGAGCTTGAGTAGCTATGAACTTTTCCATCATCAATTCGAGGTTCGATTTCCTAGGTGCATTCTGAGCAACTGGTTTCTGATATCCTTGCGGAGCAGTAGGCATTTGCAATGCATTTTCGCTTTTGTAAGAAAAGTTTGGATGATTTCGCCAACCTGGGTTGTAGGTATTTGCGTAGGGATTTCCTTGAGCATAATTTACCTGGTCTAGTGGGATTCCGGCTAGCAATGGGCATTCGGGTGCATTATGAGTGGTGCTTTCGCATAACTCGCAATTTGGAGTTACTGCAGCGACAGTTGCAGTGTGGTTAACGGTCAGACTATCGATTTTCTGTGCTAGAGCATCTACTTTAGCATTGAACTTTTCAAGGCTGCTGATTTCGTACATCCCACCTTTCGCTGTGGTTTTCTCAGTTGGAGTGCGTTCACCTCCCCATTGGCAATGGTTTTGTGACATGTTTTCTATCAGTTGATAGGCTTCATCTATGGCTTATCCATAAGTGCACCGCCCGCGGCAGCATCTATTGTCAATCTAGTATTGTATAGAAGCCCATTATAGAAAGTATGGATTGTCACCCAGTCTTCTAGACCGTGGTGAGGACATGTTCTCATCATATCTTTGAATCGTTCCCATGCTTCATAAAGAGATTCAGTATCTTTCTGTCGAAATCCGTTGATTTGAGCTCTAAGCATAGCAGTTTTGCTTGGCGAAAAATATCTCGCTAAGAAGACGTTTTTCAATTGCTCCCACGTCGTAACGGAGTTGGATGGTAATGATTGTAACCATGTCCACGCTCTGTCTCTAAGAGAGAATGGGAAAAGACGAAGTCTTATCGCGTCTGGAGTTACTCCATTTGCTTTCACTGTGTCCGCGTATTGTACAAACTTCGTTAGATGTTCGTTCGGATCCTCAGTTGCGTTTCCTGAGAATTGGTTTTGTTGTACAGCTGACAGCAATGAAGGTTTCAGCTCAAAATCATTTCGGGTAATAGTTGGGGCAGCAATGCTACTTCTAGGCTCCATCTGAGATGGTGTAGCGTATGCCTTCAGCGGTTTGTTTGGAGGTCCTTCAGCCATCTCTGGTTCTTCTTCTTCTGATTTGGGAATGGGAGTGAGAGGTTTGAGAGTGTTATGTTTGAGTTGTTTGAATTGGTACTCAATGATTCTACTTCTTAAATGTAAGAAGCGTTCTAGTTCTGCGACTGAAGGTTTTACGATATCGCTTTGCGGGCGATTTCTTGGCATACAATCGACAGAACTAGTGAAGGAAAAAATGAAAATTGTTAACCTAGTCTATATGGCGTAACAGAAGGTTACACTATTGACTAAACGGGTCCCCGGCAACGGCGCCAAAAACTTGATCGCGACTTTCTATGTCTAATACAACCTAACTGCAAGTGCACAGTCTATCGCGTAGTAATAATAGATATCGATCCCACAGGGACTCGTAATCAAACTAGTGTTCTCGGGAGTTACTATGTTTAGCTAGGTAGAATATGTTTAAGGGAATAAGATTGTCACTAAAAGGGAACTAAGAATACTATTTAGATTATAATTGATTGAATCGATACGTAGTAATTGTGTTCTTCAAGGATTTGATAAGTTACTGGTGTATGAAATAATTTTCAAAGTTTATTTAAGCAGAAAATGGAGATTTGAAGACTCTCGCCTCACGATGGTTATTGACGCTAATCATAATCCTAAGGGCCAAACGTACACTTTCGTATTCCGTTCGGGGTTAAAATTATTTTTTGGAAATCTCTAAGTTCTAATTCATTTTAAAGTGCTTTCGTTGTTATTAAAACAAATGCCTAGTGTTTACTATCTGACCTTACCACAGCTTTCGCTTGTTGGTTCGTATCTTAATTAATTTTCCACTTTCGTGACAAAACTACTTTTAAATAAGTTCTCACTTTCGCGACGAAGTTTATTCAGTGAATCAATTTTAAACACTCAGACCATAGATTACTTTTGTGAAAATAAAGTTTTTCAACCAGTTGTTATCAAATCCCATTCGAATTATCACTACATATCGATTACCTAAGTTTAGCTAGACATGGATTTGGGAAAGATAAAATATAAATAAAAACAATAAATAATGATTTGCATTACAATAAAACTGAAATCGATCAAAATGAAAACCTGTAAATGTTCCAATTGGCCTTTGGGCAGATCCTCCACAGATGTTGGCAGGATTCTGATCTCTAATGCCAAATTGATCGTACAGTACAAGTAGAAATTATAGAAGAATGGAAAAGGCAATACAGGAAAGGTAAAGAGAAACAAATAAGAATAAAACTGGAAAATAATGCTCTGGAAAGTAAATTCGGCAGCACTTCATGGTATGAATGCAACACCCCTTCTGAAGTCTCCTGCTTCCCTTTTTATAGAAGTGGAATCCCAACGGTTATCTCTGAAGATGATGGACCTTGAGGCAGATAATTTAGGGAGTAGTGGTCCACTCTGTGGGAATTGGAACTGATCCTTTGACGTGTAATCTGAGTGGGGCGTTTTTGCCTGCATGACGGTCGTCACAAGGTGTGACGGTCGTCACCCGTGTGACGGTCGTCATAAAGCTGTGACGATCGTCACATCAGCAAAAACAGCTTGCTGCGCTTTTCATTGTGTTTTCACTCCTTTTTCGTCCATATTTCATCTGAGGTTGCTTCTTTTCTTCATGTTGCCTTGTTTAGACG